>JAYEPQ010000007.1:4760000-5360000 GCA_036321105.1 Dracaena cambodiana
CAAATCAGAACTAAAACCCAAGAAATTGGATATGAGTAAACTCTAAAGAATCAAGATCATAATACAAAAGAAATTTTTAAAAATAAATTATTGGAGATAGTGGAAATAAACTACAGCTCAGGTAACTTGCGTGAGCTGATAGCTCATTTCCATGTATATGTGTGTGTAATATGAGAATAAAAGAAATGAGCTGACAACTAATGTAAGTTACTTGATTTGCAGTCCATTTCCACTGTCTTTGATAATTTTTTTTCAAAATATTTTTTTTAGCATTATGATCTCAACCATTTAGGGTTTATTCGTAACCAATTTCTCGCGTTTTAGTTTTGATTTGGCCTTTCATCAAAAAATATGTACAAAATTAACGGTTTCCATTTAATACAACATTTTATATTTACTTGATGGAGTGGCTAATGAACTCCAAAAATGTATTAAATTTGATCTTTATAAAGGTATTGAGATGAAGATAATGATCCCAAAAATATTTTGATAAAAAACAATGGAATCTTTACTTGACCAATTTTTTTTAATTTCTTTCTTTTGATCTCTTTATTATTTTGGTGATGGAATGCTACAAAATCACGCATGAGTAGTAGTTTGAGGTGCAGAAATTAGATCAAAGTGATTGAATTCTTGGAGCTGTTGAGTTTTAGAGAAGACCCATTTTGAGTTTCCTCTAAAATTTGGTCCTTGTTTGATTTGGGTGATGCTAGCTGCGTCCCCTGGAGATGGGGAGGCCTTTTAAGTCAATTGCTGTTGATGGGGAGGCCTTTTAAGTCAATTGTAGAGGTTTTAGGGGCGTTAAAGGGGAGGGTGGTGCTTTTTATAGAGAGAGAAAAAAATAGCAATAGAAGAGGAAGATTTTCTTTTGAAAAGGGCTTGCACTTCCTCTTGATTATTTCATCTATATATATAGGGAGTACAAAACAAACCAATCCAATCGGATTACTAATAACAATAACAAACTGAACTAATCTTGACTAATTCAAAACTAATCGGATTACTAGTCTTCTTATCTAAAAACGCTGAGGCAATGCAGCAAGATTATCCAACAATCACTCCCTAATCTTGTTGCACTTTCTTGACCTCAATCAACCCAATCTTCTTGCGCATCTCCAGGAACTTGATGCGTCCGAGAGGCTTCGTTAGGATGTCGGCTAGCTGATCATTCGAGCTAATATACTCAACCGCAATCTTTCCACCTTCAACACACTCCCTAATAAAATGATAGCGGGTATCGATGTGCTTGCTTCGATCATGGAAAACAGGGTTCTTGCACAAGGATATAGCTGATTTGTTGTCTACTCTGAGTGTGACGCTGCTGGGCTCCTTCTTTGTTAAATCACCAAATAGACGCCCTAGCCAAATTCCTTGGCATGCCGCCGTTGTGGCAGCAATGTACTCTGCCTCGCAAGACGACAGTGCCACCACCTTCTGCTTCTGAGATTGCCAGCTGATAAGGCTCTTCCCGAGCAGATATAGCACACCCGTTGTGCTTTTGCGGTCATCTACATCTCCTGCTATGTCGTTGTCGCTATACCCGATCAAATGTAGCCCTTCTTTTCTCCTCCTTTCATAGTAGCAGCCCATATTGTGAGTACCACAGATGTACCGCAGAACATGTTTCACGGCTGCTAGGTGCTCAGTGGTTGGAGCCTCCATAAAACGACTTACGTACCCTACCGAGTAGGCAATATCCGGTCGCATATGCACCAGGTATCTCAGGCTCCCCACGATACTTCTATAAAACGTGGCATCAGTAGGAGGACTGGTGCTCTTCTTGCTCAACTTGAGCCTTGCTTCCGTGGGAACTTGGCACGGGTTGCAGCCGTCCATGCCACACTTCTCCAGGATCTTTAGTGCATAGGCCGACTAGTTCAGAGTGATACCATCGCCGGTCTGTTGCACATCTATGCCTAGGAAGTAGCTCAATAAACCCAGGTCGTTCATGCTGAACAATTTCTTCATCTCCTCCTTGAACCTGCTGATTTCTTGCGGATGTGGTCCTGTGATAATAAGATCATCAACGTACACACCCACAAGCAAACTTAATGAGCCAATACCTCTTTTGTACACAGCATGCTCCGATGGACACCTCTCAAAACCGAGTGACATAAGCCTGCTGTCAAGCTTCGAGTTCCATGCTCCAGGCGCTTGGCGCAGGCCATAGAGCGCTTTCTTGAGCTTCAACACCTTCTGCTCATTGTCCTCATCCATGAAACCGGGCGGCTGGGTTACGTAGACCTCCTCTTCAAGATCACCGTTGAGAAATGCTGATTTGACATCCATGTGATGTACTTCCCAACCTTCATGTGCTACCAATGCTATCAGCAACCGCACCGTTTCGAGACGAGCAACCGGAGCAAACACTTCCTCAAAATCCACGCCCTGCCGTTGCACATATCCTTTGGCGACGAGCCGTGCCTTGTGCTTCACCACAGCACCATGCGAGTCCTTCTTGATCTTGTAGACCCATTTCAGGCCTATGGGTCGACACCCACTCGGCAGATCGGTGAGATGCCAAGTCTCATTTTCCTCGATGGATTTTATCTCCTCTTGCATCGCCTGCTGCCAGCACTTGTGCTTTGAGGCTTCTACAAAATTCCCAGGTTCTTCGGCCGCCATGAGACACAGCCCGCTGTACTCGTGCTCATCCTCGAATGTGTTCCGGTAGATGTTCGTCAATGTGCGGTACCGAGGCACTGCACCGTCCGAGGTGGGCGAAGCATTGCTTGGCGGGGTTGCAAATTCCACGCTATCGGGTGCGGCTGGGGTTGTCAACGGTGTGGGCATGCTTGGAGAGAGGGTCAGCGGCCCGTTGTCAGGTGCGCGACTCGGCGAAGCTGGTACCGACACTTTGCCACTCCCATGTGCCGGCATATCGTCACGACCATCATCTGTGACAGAATGGGTAGTATACTCTACGGTGAATATCTCACCAGGAGCAGTTCTCTCTTCGTCACCCCCTGACGCACCCCACTCCCATTTTGCCTCCTCGTCGAACACGACGTCCCGGGTCACATGTACCCTTCTGCCGACTGGATCATACATCCGATAGGCTTTGGAGCCGGACTCGTAGCCAATAAGCACCATGGGCGTGCTTCTGTCGTCCAGTTTCTTTACGTTTGGCTTCACAACCTTCACGTGTCCAACACACCCAAATGTACGAAAGTAGTGTACGTTCGGACGTCTCCCGTACCACGCCTCGTAAGGCGTCTTGCCGTCGACACTGCGGGTTGGCGCGCGGTTGAGGATATGTACTGCCGTTGTGACAGCCTCACCCCAAAACCTTCCTGGCATCCCTTTGGACTTGAGCAGGCTCCTGGCCATTGCGACCACTGTCTGATTTCGCCGCTCAACGACGCCGTTCTGCTGCAGCGAGTATGACGCTGTGAGGAAGCACTTGATGCCGCGGTCTGCGCAGTAATTGCTGAACTCTGCGGACGTGAACTCGCCGCCACGATCGGTGCGGAGGGCCCTCAACTTGCGGCCAGCTTCCAGCTCAACTCCCGCCTGGAACTGCTTGATGGTTGCCGCTGCCTTGTCTTTTGACTCCAAGAGTGTCAGCCACATGTAGCGGCTGAAATCATCCACCAAGAGTAGGAAATACTTCTTGCCTCCTGGTGTGGTCGGCGTGATAGGCCCGCACAAGTCGATATGTACCAGGTCCAGCACGTTCTCCGCGCGATAGTTCGCCTCCTTCGGGAACGGGGTCCGCCGTTGCTTGCCCACAAGACAGCCGTCACAGATTTGGTCCACCTGATCAATCTGTGGCAGCCCACGAACCATGCCATATTGCGCCAGCCTACGGAGGGACTGAAAATTCAGGTGTCCGTAGCGCGCGTGCCACCGCCACGCATCTTCACTGCACCTTGCCGCCAAGCACACAGGCTGTGATAAATCAAGGTTAAGTACATACAAGCGGTTCTTGGTCCTTTTTACCTTGGCAAGTAGCTGTCGTTGCCGATCGCGGATCCACAGCATACCGTCCTCGATGAGCGTCTGGTAGCCGTGTTCGTCGAGCTGCCCAAGACTCACTATGTTGCTGCGGAGCCTTGGGATGTAGTAGACGTCCGTCAGCGCACGGTGCTCGCCATTGTGACAAGTGAAAAGCACCGTTCCCCGTCCACAAATGTTGACGACGGAGCCATCTCCAAACTTCACCGAGCCCTTTATATTGGAGTCCAGCTCAGCAAAGCTCGCTTTGCACCCAGACATGTGGTTGCTAGCCCCGGTGTCCAAGTACCAGATGTCGTCGTGGTACTCTTTCTCCCGGCCAAGGTGAACTTGCGCGTGAACCTCGTTGAGCATGATGTCAACGGTCGGGGCTTCCGTGAACGCGTAGACCTGCATCATTAGCAGCGTGGGCTCATCGTCCTGAGCCTGTGTAAGATTCACCTGCTCCTTGCGCTCTTGCCGCGGCTTGCGGCACTCTCTTGCGTAGTGCCCGAGAATGCCGCAGTTGAAGCACTTGACCTTCTTCCGGTCGAACTTCTTCTTCTCCTCACCTTGCTCTTCATTACGGTTCTCCTCTCCAGGCCCAGTGCTGCGGCCGCGTCCAGAACCGCGTCCAGTACTGTTAGCTCTAGAGTATCTACATATGCTGGGAATAGTCTACAGAGACCTGAAACCCGAGAATGTTCTTGTCCGTGATGACGGGCATATCATGCTCTCGGATTTTGATCTCTCCCTCCGCTGTGCCGTCTCACCAACCCTTATAAAAACCTCGATGCTTGATTCTGATCCTTCCAAACGTCCAACTGCATTCTGTGTCCAGCCGTCTTGCATCAATCCTTCTTCCTCTTGTATCCAACCTTCCTGCTTCCTTCCTCGTCTCTTTCCTCACAAGACAAAGAACAAGAAAAAAAACTCAAGAAATTCTCAGGTCGAGTCAGGCCATAATTCAGGCTCGACCCTGCCCGAGCTAGTGGCGGAACCCTCAGCTGCCCGATCTATGTCCTTTGTCGGCACTCATGAATACCTTGCTCCTGAGATCATCAAAGGTGAAGGCCACGGGAGTGCTGTAGACTGGTGGACTTTTGGCATCTTCCTCTACGAACTTCTCTACGGCAAGACACCCTTCAAAGGGTCAGGCAACCGGGCGACACTCTTCAACGTGGTTGGGCAGCAGCTCAAGTTTCCCGATGCACCTTCGACGAGCTACTCGAGTCGGGACCTGATACGGGGGCTTTTAGTGAAGGAGCCGCAGCAGCGGCTAGGAGTGAAGAGGGGAGCCACTGAGATCAAGCAGCATCCGTTCTTTGAGGGTGTGAATTGGGCTTTGATTAGGTGCAGCACCCCACCGGAGGTTCCAAGGCCTGCACCGGAGACTGATCTTCAAACGAAACTTGGGATCGGGTCAGGGAGCAGCAGCAAGAGGATTATGGTAGGAGCCGAGGTCAAGTCTGGGGGGAAGTTTCTGGATTTTGAGTTCTTTTAGCAATGTTCGACGCCTGTTATGTGGTTTCTCTTGATGTTGTGTTCTCTGTTTCTCTGTCTCATTGTTCAGATCTGAGATATGCGCTGCATTTTCGCTGTGAAAGACATTGTTCTTAGTTGGAGCTAGGATGAACCAGTTAGTAGGCAGTTCAAATGAGTTTAGATAGACTAAGATACTGATTCAGACAGGGGAATGCTGTCAGTAAGTGAAAGAGTCTTATAATGTATCTGTAGGTGATCAATTACATGTATCTGTAGCTCCTTTCTTGTTCAATCTTTCTTGATCCAGCATGCACAGCTAGTGGGCTTCGTGATCCTGTCTGCATGCAATATATGTGCATTTGGATGGCTGGACATGGATGATCCACAAATAGATACTTGAAGTATGTCGCAGGAGGTATAGAACCTGCATTTAGATTGCTGAACCCTACAAGAAAAAAAAGGGTCTTTTCCAACGGTTGACTAGTGTTGAACCCTACAAGAAAAAAAGGTCTTTTCCAATGTTTGATTAGCGTTGCCTTCTATAAGAAAATGGTTACAAAATTTATATGCAATGGTTTTGATATCCATTATGCTAGCTGCTATTATAGATATTTGTAATGGTTGTGTGAGGCTAGCTGCTATTATAGATATTTGTAATGGTTGTGTGAAGCTATTGCAATGGTTGTTCTAATTGTTGCATTTGAATAAATTCGTAATAGTTATATACAACTATTACAATACTTTACTGTAATAGTTATATTAACTAGTATATGAAACTGTAACAAATTAATGATAACGGCCAAGTGAAACCACAATCATAATACACTTGACAAGAAAATATTGCAATTAATACATGTCTATTTCAATGTTTATGAAAACTATTACAATTAGTACATGCCTATTATAATACTTATAAAAAGTGTTCTAATTAATACATATCTGTTACAATGACTATAAAAACTATTGCAATAAGTTTTAACATATTGCAATATTTGAAGGAAACTATTGCAACAAGAAGTCTCCGGAGACTACGGATTACCCACAAACAGATAGTACTTTCAAAGTCTATTGTCGATATTAAGTCTTGTCTAAGTCGCAAGTGCATCTCCAACTCACAGGTGCATCTCCAACAATGTGAGTCTGGTCTGAGTCAACTCTCACAAGTTCATCTCCCACTCACAAGTGCATCTCCAACGACGTGAGTCTGGTCTACCCACTCACAAGTGCATCTCCAACGACGTGAGTCTGGTCTAGGTCAACCCTCACAAGCATCTCCAACGACGATGAATTCACTGTGAGGGTCATGACATATCTACATTCCAGTGGAAGGGCTCAAGAAGGCTCATGATGGTGATGGAGGTGGTGCCGGTTCACCGCAGAGAAATATTTACGAGTCACGTGGAGAAAATTTCATTGATTTCAATTTCCACTTGCAACTTGATGTTGGATACAATGGATGGGCTCTACTAGTAGACTACTCCTGTGGAATTTGTGACCTCTGTTTCTGTCACAGTTGAACGAGCAGGTGGATGTCATGATTGCCATAGTTGTATATATCTGTAGGTAATGAAATGTGCATCACTTGCATCCCCCACTTATCGATCGACAACTGATGGAGTTCAATCCCTTTGTCTGTGCTGCCTTGCATTTCATGCTCCTGTTGTTGCCCTCACCCTCATCGGCAGTGCCGCACAACAACCTGACCGACCTCACAGCACTGCTGGCCTTCAAGGCTCATGTGAGCGACCCATACAACACTCTATCCACAAACTGGACAGCCAATGCATCCTTCTGCACCTGGATGGGCATCTCATGCAGCCGCCGGAGGCAAAGGGTAGTTTCTCTTCATTTCAATAACTCCCTGCTCTACGGTACAATCTCCCCACAGCTTGCAAATCTCTCCTTTCTGTCTGTCCTCTACCTCTCCAACAACAGTCTTGTTGGCCCCATCCCCGATTCTCTTGCGCAGCTTCCTCGCCTCAAGGAACTCATTCTCCAACTGAACCAGCTGTCAGGTTCCATACCTCCTGCCATTTTCAACATGTCGTTGCTGACCACTTTATCCCTGGCTGCCAACAATCTTTCAGGAACTCTACCATCAAATCATAGCTCCGTTCATTCAACGCTTCCTCGAATCCAACGTCTCAGTCTGTCCACGAATCAGCTCAGTGGGAACATCCCGGCAGGCCTTTGTCACTGCCATGACCTCAGACAGTTCGGACTGTCTTTCAACCAGTTCAGTGGAAACATACCGGTGGAGCTTGGCAATCTGAAGCGGCTTACAATTCTATATCTTGAGGGAAACAATCTCACAGGTACTATTCCGGCATCTTTGGGCAACCTTACGAATCTGCTTGCATTGGATCTTAACTCGAACAGCTTCTGGGGGAGCATTCCCGAGGAGTTGGGTGGTCTCTCACATCTCCAGACCTTATTGCTCGGTAGCAACCATGCAACAACTGGTCCTATACCAATTTCCCTCTCGAATCTGTCGTCGCTCTTCCTTCTAGGCCTGGAATACTGCACACTCAATGGACCGGTGCCTGTGAACTTCATGAATATGCCTCGTCTTAAGAGGTTGTATCTAGGGGCGAACAAGCTAACTGGAGGGCTGGACTTTCTCGGCTCGCTTTCAAGCAGCAGAGTTCTCGAATTAATTTCATTGGAAGTCAATGAGCTGGATGGCTTTCTTCCAAAAACAATAGGTAACCTCTCAAGGAATCTTTATGTTTTCAGTGCTGCTAATAACCATATCAGGGGAAAATTACCTGCTGAACTCGGTAATTTGTCTAGTTTGGAGTATCTGCAGTTGGGCAACAATGAGCTAGTCGGAACCATACCCTTACAAATCACAACGACGAAAAACCTTCAGTATATAGGTTTGGAATATAACATGATAAATGGATCCGTTCCACATGAGCTTGCCAGTTAAGATTGTTGAACATACTTCACCTTCAAGAGAACCGTCTTTCTGGGTCCATACCTGACTCACTGGGAAATATCAGTTCGTTACAACACTTATTACTCGGTGCCAACTCATTATCTTTTAAAATACCTCAAAACTTGTGGAGTCTGACAAACCTGATTGAATTTGATCTATCGCAAAATTTTCTCAGCGGATTCCTATCCTCAGAGGTGGGGAATATCAAGAACCTAGCAATGCTTGATATATCAAATAATCAGTTATCAGGTGAGATTCCGAGTTCTATGAAAGAGCTCCAAATGCTTGAATATCTAGATTTTTCAAACAACTCATTCAATGGTCATATTCCACCCTCATTTGGCGAGCTTATGAGTGTCCAAGTTTTGAACCTATCACACAATAAACTGTCAGGAGTTATACCTGCATCCTTAGCCAATCTCCGGTACCTCCACAATATAAACTTATCTTTCAACAAGTTGGAAGGAAAGATTCCAAGTAGCGGTGTCTTCTCAAATATCAGTTTCATGTCATTAGTAGGGAACACAGCATTATGTGGAGCTCCAGGATTAGGATTCCCACCTTGTTCTGTAATAGCTCGTTCTACTTCCAAGTCTGCGGTGCATTTACTGTGGTATATCCTCCCTGCTGTTGCTTCTGCTGTGATCATTGTTATTGCCTGCTGGATATTATTCCGAAAGCAAGCCAAGAATGTTGCTCCTGCACGCACTCAATCTCCTGATAACTATAGATTGATATCGTACTATGAACTTGCTCGTGCAACTGATAACTTCAGCGAAGCAAATTTACTAGGAAGGGGAGGATTTGGGTCCGCCTACAAGGGATGTTTAGATGATGGGCTCCTCGTCGCAATAAAGGTCTTGAATTTGGAAGTTGATGGAGCCTCAAGGAGTTTTGATGCTGAATGTAATGCTTTGCGAATTGTTCGTCACAGGAATCTTGTTAAAATCATCACCACTTGTTCCAACTTGGACTTCAAGGCACTTGTTCTTCAATTCATACCTAATGGGAGCCTCGAAATGTGGCTCTACTCCCCCAACTACTGCTTGAGCCTACTTCAAAGGATTAACATAGCTGTCGACATTGCTTCAGCTCTTGAGTATCTTCATCACAACCACCCTCGTGTTGTGTTGCACTGTGATCTGAAGCCGAGCAATGTTCTTCTGGATGAAGAAATGATTGCTCATTTGAGCGACTTTGGCATTGCAAAGCTGTTGGGTAGTGATAGTCGGAGTGCAACATCAACAAGCACACCAGGGACGATTGGCTATATATCTCCAGGTAATTAAATTTATATGCATTCAGTGTACATATAATATCAAATCAACATTGCTAAATTTATTGTCTTGGTGTGTTGAACAGAGTATGCATCGACTGGACGAGTCTCAAGAAAGGGAGATGTCTATAGTTTTGGGATATTATTGCTCGAGATGTTTACGCGAAAGAAGCCTACTGATCCTATGTTTGTTGGGGAGTCAAGCCTGCGGCAATGGATATGTGATGCACATCCTGATGCTTTGTTGGAGATTGTCGATAGCAATCTTTTGAAAGATGGTTCTGGGAGTGAAATATCAAGTAAAGATCAAATATCTTTGCCAGCGTGTCTATCTTCTATCATGGAGTTGGGCATAATCTGTTCAAAAGACTCACCCAAAGAAAGGCTCGCTATGAAAGAAGTTGTTCCAAAACTACAGAAGATCAGATCTAATTACTTGTCGTTGTTCCCTATTGTGTGAAGCTTGTCTTGCTTATCGTTGTACTAGCATACTTATGTCGGTCCTTTTCTATCTCTAAAATAGCTTCCTACATTTTAAGTTTATTTGCCAGTTATAAGAAGCTCTATACATATTTAGTTTTGTTTGTACTTGAGGTTTTGCATGTATTTAAACATCTGTTTCATCAAACAGGATCAGTTTTAGCTTAAATTGCAAGCTGGACATGAAAAGATGAGTATTTTAGTATTTAGATTTCAAAATTTTCAATCTAAAAAGTTTATCGTTTGTTGTAATTTTATAAATAAATACACAGGTGCACTTAAAAGGGCATAAAGGCTTTTGGTGTTCAAAGAAGATTCATGGATTTGGTTGAATGAGTACCCCTTGAAGGGAATATTAAAATCTTTTTATTTTTCAGTTTAGTTTTTTTCCTCCCCTCTTTTTTGGTTGAATGAGTTACCTAGTTTTAAACTTTTATTTTTCTCCCCTTCATCCTACTAGTTTATCCTTAATGTAAGGAAAATACTAACTAATACTTGTTTTCAGCCAAGGGGTTGGGTTGTTTGTTTGCACTGGGATTATTCCACAAAAATTTGAAGGATTAAGATATTTATCTTAATCGAATCCAGACTTACCAAGCCCTGATTCCTAACATATCCATATTTTAACTTCTTAATTAAAATCAAAAGTTTTAACTCAAATCAAATCCTCTCAACTCGAAATGTAACTCACAATTCAATATTATCATATAACACAATATCGTTCAATAATTCAACTAGTGAACAACAATATAGAAAATTATCACGAATAAAATTCTGACAAAACATATAAAGATATTAAAATAAAGGGGTATTTACTGGTTTGTCCCTCAAATCTTTAAATATTATGATTTTACCCCCCAAATCTTCATATTTATAATTTTGCCCCCCAAATCTCATAAGTTACAACAATTTTGCCCCCCCTCTAACTTTCCCAAACACAATTAATTTTCTGACCATTTTACCCCTCATTTCCTCTTTTATTTTCCTCCTCTTCTTCTTCTCTCTTCCTCATTTCTTCTTATTTTCTTCATTATTTATCCTCTCTTCCTCCTCTCTTCTTCTTCTATTTTCCTCCTCTCTTCTCATTTTCTTCATTTTTTTTTTTACTCTTTCATGTTCATATTTTCCTCTTCTCTTCTTATTTTCTTCTCTTTTTTTACTTGAGATAATTGATTTGGTGAACTAGAGGAAAAATACATGAACATGAAAGAGTAAAAAAATGAAGAAAATGAAAAGAGAGGAGGAAAAGAGAAGGAGAAGAGAGGAGGAAGAGAGGAGAAATAATGAAGAAAATAAGAAGAAAGGAGGAAGAAAGAAGAAGAAGAGGAGGAAAATAAAAGAGGAAATAAGGGGTAAAATGGTCAAAAAATTAACTGTGTTAGGAAAAATTAGAGAGGGGGACAAAATTGTTGTAACTAATGAGATTTGAGGGGCAAAATTATAAATATGAAGATTTGGGGGGTAAAATCATAATATTTAAAGATTTGAGGGACAAACCAGTAAATACCCCTAAAATAAATAGAGATGATATATATATATATATATATATATATATATATATATATATATATATATATATATATATATATATATATATATATATATATATATATATGTCTCCTTGTCACGATCCTCACCTCTGCTGTTTGAATTCTTAAATTCTTGAAGAACCTGTGAATAACAAGAAGAAGAAGATGATAAAGAAGAAGAAGAAGCAGCAACAGAATTTGAAGAAGAATTTGTAGAAAGAATAGCAACAGAGCAAGAAACCAAGCAGAAGAAGAAGATGAACAGTAGATTTTTGGAGAGAAATCAAGGAAAGAAGATTTTATTACTCAATCAGTCCTCCTTACAAAGAGATTGCAGAGATATTTATAAAAAATTCTCTGTCTAACTCCCTCCATTTACAACAGATTTTATCCTCTCATATATTCAGATATGGTGGTTAAAATGGTTAAAACCGTTATTCTTCGTTTCCGGCCGGATAGAATCGATAAGGGAAATTCTATTTACACACGAAAATTTACTCGTCACACACTATTTTAAAATTTGTGAATAATTATAAGTTTACTATTTATTTTTTTAACAAAATTATCCTTCGAACCCGCCGCAATTTGACCCCTCCACCGACAGAAAGAAGCAACAGCTAACTTCATTCCAATTTCATTAATTTCAAAAAAAAAAAAAATTAGCACTCGGGATTAAAAAAACAAATTATAGAACAACCATCTCCAGTTCCAAATATAACTAAACAAAAATAAAATAAAATAAAATAAAATACAACTATTAGATTTCAAAGGGTCCCAAATCTCATTGAATCCTTACTATTTTGAGAATTCACGATCTAAATCGTTCATTTCCAGATTTTGATCCTCGGCTTCACCTTACAGCTGACGTCAGCGGTTTTGCTGGAGCTCCGTCCTTCTTCTTCGGCATGGCAATGTCGATCTTGTCGCAGCTCACCTTGATCCCATTTTCTTCATCTTAATGCTCCTGATCTTGACTCCGACACTCGTGTCGAGATCGATCTTAAGCGGAATCGAGCTCTTCTTCTTCAGATCCGATGCCACTATCGAATTGAGCGTCTCGCCGGAGCTCAAAGGCGGTGCTGCTGCGGCTGCTCAGCGTGCTATGCTTCTGCCTCTTTAAGAGCGAGGATTAAAGTTGAAATTTTTTTTGGACACATAGAGTAAAATTGTGGTATTTCAAAATAGCTGCTTGGTGTAAAGAGTAGCCAGGGTGTCAAGAGTAAATTGGCGTGCGTAAATAGAATTCCCCGAATGTTGGAGATGGTTAATGGATCGGGTTACCGGGTCGGCCTTAAGCAAAAATCCAACCGCAATCTGACTTAAACCCGAATTCAGAAGTTCTTCTTCTGATCCAGAACAAACTTCTCTCAGAACAAACTTCTCTCAGGCATTTTGTTTCTTCATTTTCATTAGCAACTGCTTCATCCTCGCCCGTAGCTCCTGCGGTCCATGACACTCCTCTTTCACTGTCTCCTCCTCCTCTGCCTCCCTCATCCTCCTCCCTTCTCCCCTTTCCTCCCCTCCTCCGTTTCCTTGAGCTGTGTTGGATTGGGGGAGAAAAACGGAAAATTTGGACTAAAAATTTCGATGAGAAACTTATTAATTTTTTTTTTTTAAATTCCTAAGGTGGGCTAAGTGAGCAAAGCGTCGGGCTTAAATAAAATTTCCGCATGGGGTTACTTAGAAAAAATGGGGGCCATTTAGAATTTTACCCTTTGGAAAATTGTTCTTGTACAGGCGACGGGTAGCGTGGGCGGGCGCTGAGACCTCGACGGAGGTTCCGCCGTGGGCGGGGCCTCGTCGAGATCGCAGAGACTGAGGTCTCCTGACCGCCGGAGGGAGGGGAAGTGGGTTCTTCGACAGCAATCTGCGGCGACGGGGAGCGTCCCTTCCGATCGATGCTGTCACCACTGCGGTCATCATGTGGGATCAGGTTAATTTCAGTCCTTCACCATTTATTTTCCCCTCTTACTAGTAAAATTTGAAGTCAATCTATCTGCATTGTATCAGATAAAGATTAGTTTCTAATGTTACAAGTTCTAGCAATCGAGAAATCCTAATTTGGTAAAAATCCGGTTGATGATGATCAAATATTACTTGATTTTTGAATTCCATATTTTTAGGGTTTGATTTCAGCTTCTAAGATAGTTTTATTATTTATTTATTTATTTTGGGAAAAGCTCCTAAGATGTCTATTGAACATGTTATCGCAGTGTTTTTTTTCCTATTTTTGAGCCTAACCAGGTGATTATCACATTGATTTTGTGCTTGCTTTGTAGTTGCAGTACGGCTGGAGTGTTGTTGAGTGGTTTGTTTTCCCCTGATTTTAGGATGCAGTGGGAGGAATATCAGAATGTCTGAGAATGAACATGCCGCAAGGCTGTGAATATCTTAAATTTTGGCTTATTCATTATCAAAGTTGCAGATTTAAACATTATTTTAGGTTAGCTTTTGATTTATGTCATCGGGATTGCACCTATCTAGTTTCTATGTCAGCTAGTCTTTGTTATTTGGGTTTCTATGAATAGTGCAATGAGATGGCTTTAGTTTCGGTTTAAAATCTCAGAAGCAGTATTTATATCAGCAAATGGTTTATGGCATAAGAAATAGGCAATGTCTGGCGTATCATAAAAATATGCAATATTGGCAAATTCTCCCACTCTGTTAGATATTGTGGACAATAATTTCTTGAATGATGAGTCTAGAAATGAAAGACCAAAGCATATCTAATTAGATATACGTGATTGTCTGTCTTCTATGATGGATTTGGGCATTAGCTTTTCTAAGGAGTCACAAATGAAATGCTTGCCAAGTTGCAATGAAATAGATAGTCCCAAAATCTCAAAAGATCAAAATGGACTACTTTGGATGTTTCTCAATTCTTAGAGCACTGCTTGAGTTTATGTTGCAGCTGAACACTAGAATTTGGAATGAATCCTTTTTTCCCTCTGTACTAGTTGTGTGATATTTTCATCATCTTTCTGCAATATAAGATTGAATAAAGGAGAGGCTTGTAACAATATAAGTTCTGACGGCAAGGATGAAATGTAAGTTTCTTCACGTATTTCATTTCTCATTGTGATCTTTTAACTTTCTAATCTCACCATATTTTTCCTTTTCATTAATGGAGAAAACTCACCTCGTGGTATATGAAAAAATTGTCGGCTTTGACCTACCATGCTTTATTTCTATTATTGTCACTTGAGAGATCCAATTAATTGTTGTGCTTTTATGTCATATGAGTTGATGTTTATTATAACTACTTTGTTGCTTGTTATATGCTTGAATGTTTACTAAAATTTGGAACCTCCAATTTATTTTTTGTTAATATAGAGAGTAGCCTGTACTGCATCTTTCTAAACAATTATGTTTGTTTTCTTTGATTTTTTTAAATATAAAATTTTGACATTTTCTAGAGAAATTTCTCTTTTTGATATTGCACTATAATTTAGAAAACTTCCCAAATCAATGTCAAGACGCACATTCATTATCTAAACTCAAATTTCCCCCATTTTCAGATATTGCACTTGTCATTTTAATATTCAAATTTAGCATAAAAACTTTGAAGCATGGGCACTTCAAAGTGAGCACTGTGTATGTCAGCTATGTAAGAGATATTGACAACTTGCACGTCACTTCTTTATATGTATAGGACATACTAAAGCCGTATCATATTTAAGAACGCAAAAACATGCATGTTGGAATCACATTCGCTATATCATAAAAGTAGTGTATTTGGGTATCTCTGTCGTAAAAAATCATAGAGATTGCTTGTTGAATACTATGACATCATACATTGCTTAAAATACATATAAAAATTCTTTTTACGTAAAAAAAGTTACTAAGCTAATAGTAAAAATGTCTTGCAAAAATTATAATGAAGCACTAGAATATTATAAATTATTTGTTAATAAATTATTTTACATTTATCAAAAATGTACTTTATTTTTTCTATATTTAGAAAAGAAATATTTGAATGAAACTTTGAAAACTTGATATAACCATTGGAGTATGAATATAATCGATACTTGGACATTAGAAAAGAAATAAGAAAAGAAATATTTGAAATTAAATACAGAAAAGTTAAATAATTCGAGTAGGAGTATAATCAGTACTTGGATATTAGAACCAACGGCGTACTCTATAACAAATTAATTGAAGAAAAATATGATGTAGAAATAACAGAATAATAAAGTTGATAACTTAACTAGATATAAATACTGAATTCTAATCTAAATATTATTAACCATATTAAAAGCATTTGATTTTATTGCTAAGTTCAATGATAAACTAAACATAATTTTATCCTAATTGAAAATTATAACTATAATAAGATTTGGCAAGTGAGACTTGGCTATTCTGAATAAAATTATTGGTTTCAAAATTATTAACGTTTATATCTCTTTTGAAAATATGGGAACCAAATGTCCTAACAAGTTTGTTGGAGAATTTGAATAAAGTTTGGATTACTGTTAAAGTAAAATTGACTACATGATTTATCTTGAATCGACGTTGAGCGACTATAATTATATTACTCGATTTGTCAGGAGGACAAGTCAGAGACAGACTGAATCAACCTAAGTGTGTTTTTCGAACTCACTTATCATACACTAGATAAAAATATTTTCATTTTAATAAAATTAGACTATTGATTATGATTGTATCCTAGTTACTACTATCGAATTTATGGTTTAATGATATTTTATTTTAGCTGGATAGAATTCATAAGTGTAAACTATTTTGCTTTACAGTTTATAAGAAACTATCAAAAATGATGAATTGATAGTAAAATATTATGAATATAATTTAAAAATGTATAATACTGATTTTTGATCATTCATCTAACTGGTGGCTTAGAAAGATGGTTCCAAGTATAGTGGTTGTTTAATTAAGGAATGTGCGTAGCACATAAACCTCATAATGTACTTACATTTTTCTGGATAGTCGATCCATCCTGATTTGGTAACAGAAGGGCTAGAACAAAATTCATAGTACTCAAAATTAAAGACAAAATATAATGTATGTATAGAACTATAGCTTGAATGTTGGGCACTATTAGAGTATTATTAATTGATATAGTCATGACATGATACTGAACTAATACGGAATGAATACTGTCGCCAAACTTAACTAATTTAACATGAAATTGATATTGGAATTGAGAGGAGCTAAAAGATGGAAATATACATATATTTTGGGAGTTTAACACAGAATAAGTCGTAATTATATTGTTTATTTCCACTGCAAGGATTACAGTTGATTACTGGGACCACCATCTATTTAGTGAATAATATCTATTGTTACTATCCTACTTAGTAGGATGTTTGGTTTAACATTGGAATATGGACTGTCCCAAGTACTTGGGGTAGGCTATATGAACCAAAAAAAGAATCACGCCGGATCGATCACGTGGAAAATCCTTCTCCATTCATTCATATCAAGTAATATCTCCTCATTTAATCTCTAGAATCCATATCTTTTCGTATCACCTTCATCTATGTTTATTCGGTCTTCTCTTCGCTTTTTTAACTTGTCCTATATTGATACGATACATGACCTTAAAATAATTGATTATATAATTATTATCCATCATTCATTATCAGTTATTTTAAACTTGTGAATTTATCTTGCTTGAAACTTAAACATTGACCACTACCTCGCGGTTAAACAAGTGCATCCAGCTATCAAAGTAAACCTTAGTGAGGATACAGTTGCGTTAATGCTATCCACCAAAATTGATTGGATTTGGACCCAATTTTGACTACTATTGGCAGTAAAATTAGCTCCTTTGAGGCTGGTTTTTTTTTCATAGCCTTCCCTTGACTTTTAGATCCCTTTCATCTAATTTGAATCCCGAAATTGCTTTTGTAGTGTTGCACCATAACCTCTTATGCGTAAATGGTAGTTTTTTTTTTCTTTTTTACTGTATACACTTGCTACTTAGTATTGTTGTGATATGTATATAATTGTGGAAAGATATAAATAATAGTACTGTACCAAAAACTTAGGATATTCTTTGTATATATAAAATCAACATCTCTGTACTCTGTATACTGGGTACATGGGATGTTCCATGGATATCAAAACAGTAAGAAAGTATAATCTTCGAAAAATTCTGACAGAAGTAACTTTTTGATTTAGTGACCTTTTTCTTTATTTTTTGACGATAAACGGCGGGATATAACCCTCCGCGTTCCATTAACGAGATAATAACAGAACAATAAGATGTTAGAACCACTAGTGGAGTGGTTCGTCAATAAGTTTACATAAAAGTTCTAAATAAAACATAAAAACATCAAATAAAAAATAAAAAAGTCCAATAATTCCTCAAACACTAGCTGATTTTACCCTCTGCTACGATCATCTACTCCTGGCCTGACGTGCTAGCATCTATATCATCTCCCGAAGAGCCTCCTGAAAGATGTAGCTTCTCCTCGTCCGAGATGATACCTGTCCATATAATGAAATCATGAATGATAAGTCTCATACAATGCTGAATGTAATGACATTTATCATTAAATAATTTATTGTTTCTTTCCTTTCAGATATTCCAATAGAATGCCGCAATAACTGTTCTAAGTGACTGGCTATAATTATCTCCCTTAGAGAGTCTTCTCCAAATATTAGCATCTAGCTTAATATTGATGTTCAGTCCTAGTGTTCTAGTACACGAGCTCCATGTACTTTTGGAGAACGAACAATTACATATTATGTGTTCGGTAGATTCCCCTTTGTTCTTACACAAGACATAGATGTTGGAGTCACTCCAACCTCTGCTTTGAAGTTTCGGCCAAGTAAGTAGAGCTCCTTTGCAGGTCAACATTAATAGTCTTATCTTTTGCGGTGACTTCGTAATCCAAATCCACCTAGTGTTTGGCGATATTACTCTCCCATTTATAAAATGTTGGTATGTGGATTTTACTGTAAATTTACTGTCCTCCAATCTCCAACTCGGTTCATCCTCTTGTTAGGGAACAAGTGATACGTTGCTCAGGAGTCCTTTTAATACTCTTATTCTGACAAAATCTTATCCAGATAATACTGTTGAGTTCCATCTCCACCTTGCTCGGCCCCAATATTTACACACCCTCGCATCTTTATTAACGGTTTTCCAAAAAATTTTCAAAAATAGAGTCTTGAGGGGTATTTGTGAGTACCATCTATCATGCCAAAAGGTAATCCTATTCTCTCTTCCCAGTTTATAATCCAAACTGTGATAGGCTAACTGTCGCACTACTAACATTCCTTTCCAGAAGACTGATGTATTTTTTTTGCCTTGATTCCCCATACAATATACATCCCTTTGGGTCGTATTTATTGATCAGCAGTTTCTGAAATGAACCCTATTTTCGAGTAATTAGATGCCACTACTATTTGGTCATCAGGGATATATTAAAGGTCCTGAGATCCATCACCCCTAGACCCCCCGCCTCTTTTGGTCTACACACCTGCCCCTACGGGACTAAATGGTATTTGTTGGATAATGTCTCCACGCCATTCCAAAGGAATCTTTTCCTAATCCGATCAATCCTATCTCTGACCCATTTCGGTATTATGAAAAATGACATAATATATAACGGTAGAGATGAGAGTACCGCATTGAGTATCACCACTTTCCCTCCCAATGTCAGGTATTTCCCTTTCCAGCCTTCCAATTTCTTTTCAAAACAGTCTAAAAGCGGACACCAATCTCTTTTTGATAATTTTCTGGGTTTTACGGGTATTCCCAAGCATGTAATCGGAAAATGCTCCTTTTTACAGCACAACACCTCCCTGATTAGTTGCATAGATACATTTCTTGCCCCCAGACAGATCATCGAGCTCTTGGCAAAATTTATTTTCAATCCAGACCAGACTTCATAACAACAGAGAAACCACTTTATGATTATTGTCTCTCTCAGAGTACCTTTACCGAATATGAGTGTATCATCTGCATATTGTAATTGACAAATGACATATTTGGAGTCCCAGGGAGTCCTTCAATCTCTTTTTTCTCCCTCAATTTCTGTAGCATAGAGTTCAGTCCATCTGCAATTAAGACAAAAAGTAAAGGGGAGAGAGGATCTCCTTGTCTGAAACCCCTCCTCAAGACTATTTCCTTCCCCACTGTGTCATTGAACACTACCTGTGTCTTAGCTGAGCATAACCAGTGTTCAATCCATAGTCTCCACTTCGCTCCAAATCTCCTGAGTTTGAGAACCTCCATTAAACAATCTCAGTCCACCATGTCATATGTTTTTTTCGAAATCTAATTTCAACATGAATCCATTTATTTTTGATTTCTTGCATTGATGATTTACTTCATACGTTGTGGCTAACCCCTCCAAAATATTCCTCCCCGCAATGAAACCCGTTTGGTAGTCCTCCACCATTAACTTCAACTTCGGCGTCAGTCTGTTGGCCAAAATTTTGGCAACTATTTTAATAGTGTTGTTTAGTAATGCAATGGGCCTGTAGTCGCCAATTTCCTCTGGTGAAGATTTTTTCGGTATTAGAGCAATTACCGAGAAGTTGATTCTATCTAGTCTGCATCTTCCTTCGAATACTTCATCTAATAGCCAAACTAGGTCCCCCTTGATTTCTTCCCAAAAGAATTTGAAAAAGAGCACCGGAAATCCATCAGGACCCGGTGCCTTGTCATGGCCTAATTCCCACACCGCTCTTTTGATTTCTTCCTCCCTAAATTCTTCCTCCGGGTCCGAGAGTCCCATCTCATTCTCCCAGGCACCATCCTTTAAATGAACACGGAAGGACTTCCTTCTTCCAAATAACCATTTAAAATGATTATATATATGTTCCTCCAAGGCCTCCCCCCTCACATGTCCATCTTTTACCTTTACCTGGTGTATCTTGTTCATTCTATGACGCATACTTGGCCATCTATGAAAAAAAGCAGTATTTGCATCTCCTTCCTTTAGCCAATTAGCATGAGCTCGCTGTCTCCATCGTAACTCTTCCCTCTTATATATTTATTTAAGATTTCTTCTTAGATATAGCAATCTGCTGTTTTCGTCCAATGACAAGTTTCTAGTTTCATCCAGCTTCTCTAATTAGTCCATCTCGTTCAAGATGTCCTCGCTTTTTCCTTCGTTTTTGAAGCGCCTGTCCTACCTCCCTAACATCTTTCATAAACGGCACAATTTGATACTAATATTTGCTGTCGCATCCCCGACTCCTGTGTTCTGAGACCAGTTCTCTCTAATGAGATTGTGCACTTCTCTATGTTCCAGCCACCATTTCTCAAAATGAAAACGCTTTGTGTGTTTTTTGCTTCTTTTCTTCAGATGTGAACATAATTGGAATATGGTCTGATGTCGTACGTGCCAGGGAGCAAATCTCTACTAGAGGGAAATTGGATTTCCAGTACTCTATCCAACTTAGCCATTGTCGGGTTGAGCCTCATATTTGACTAAGTGAAAAGCCTATCAGACAATGGTAAATCTGTCAAATCCAATTGACTAATACAATCATTAAACTCTTGTCTATCTTTACGTGACCTGTCTTCCCCTAACCTTTCACTAACAAATCTAGTGATATTAAAATCCCCTCCTAAAATCCAAGGGTTGTCACAGTTATTCCTAATTGATGTGAGCTCCTTCCAAAACCGCGTACGTAACCCCTTCTCATTTGGTCTATACACTGCGGTCACCATCTGAACCCATCCGTCCATTAATCTTCTTGCCTTTACTGTTAGTGAGAACTCCCCTTCCCAAGAGTTCAGGATCTGGTAATTTTTGTACCTCTCAGTTGTGATCCCACCTAATACAGAAATTATATAATTTTCTAGAAGTAATTGAGCCCAAAACTCTAGCTCGGGGTTTGAGAGCCCAAAGCAATTGACCTTTTTCTTTCTTGAAAGTGAAGTTATTTGTATTATTGGCGAGGTTAGATACTCAAAGTGTCAATAAGTTCTAAGCATGGATAGACGTTTTAGAGGTGGGCTTGGTACCTATAAAGTATGGATACTTCTAAGTGAGTATTATGTCCATATCGGATATTTATCTGACACCAACACTTGCACCATACTTGTCAATATGTATCGACTATGATACACAGGCACCGTAATGGCAATACTGGCACAACATACTGGCACAAGGTTAATCCAAAAAATACATAGGATACGAGTGTCCAACGTGCGCATTCGATACATGTATCCTATGTGTTTTTTTGGATTAACCTCGTATAAATATGTCATGCCTGTATTGACATTGTTATATCCGTGCATCATAACTGTGCCAATGTGTCAGACACACGCGTCTGATATTGAAACAAATTCATGATATAAGTGATCGTGCTTCATAGCATATCGAACATACCAAACTTGTCTCAAATTTTAAGAGTCCAAAGATTTGTATATCGATGTTGTGTCTGCTTTCAAAAGCCCATATAGATCGCGTGTTAGGGCCATGTTTGCTTTCAGAAAATCATATGAATTGCTTATCGGGCAGTGTACACTTTCAAAAGTGATAAAAATCGCATGTTGAGTAATATGGAGTCGTAAATTGCCTAAAAAGACAAATTTTTTTTTGATATATAGGATACTATACTAATAAATTCAAAATGCCTTGCAAATATAGAGATTTTAAATATTTTATTCAAAGTACTAATCCATTCGATTGAATTTGGATTTTTCTTTCTTTAATATAATTTGATTAGAATCTATTTAAAATCATTATGGTTCTTTTTTTTTTTCTTTCTACTTGTAAAAATGTCTTTGCGATTAAGATCTTTGATGCACATTATATTTTATATACATAAATACATGCATATTTCTGTCGTCATATCTTCATGTCTTACTTTTTTAAAGATTGCCGTACCCCACAGCAATGCTATATGGCAAAGGGTTGATCATTGAATGCCCAATGTGAGGAAAGGGATTGGATGGGACTGTTCACAGTCTAGGTAAACAGAGGCCCTTTCTCCTCTATGTAGATTCCTATTAAAATACAAAATAATTTTCCTCAACTCTCACTATAACTTTGGAGTCTTGGTGCAGCGGAAGGGTCTTTCAACATAGTATCAAAGCAACCCATGTTCAAATCCTGCCGAGCATGCATTTAATTGCGAGTTTTAAGGAAAAAAATAATACTGCTGCGTGAAATCCAAGTTTCTGTCCAAAATGGGCGTTTAACCTGCGGGGATGTGTTAAAATACAAAATAATTTCTCTCAACCCTCACCATAACACTCCTTTTATTTCCCGCAACTCTTTGGAGGTGCAACATAGCAACCGCACCGACCTCACAGCAATGCTGGCCTTCAAGGCTCGTATCAGCGATCCATACAACATTCTGCCACAAAGTGTACTGTCAATAGCTCCTTTTGCGCCTGGATGGGTGTCTCATGCAGCCGCTAGAGGCAAGGGGTAGTTGCTCTTTGATTTAACAACTTTCTGCTTGGCGGAACAATTGTCCCACATGTTGGTAGTGAAAATTTCTGGATAAAAGAATTTTCCACAACAGAATGCGGAGCTAACTTTGTAGCTCCGCGTTTGGCTATTTTAGCGTCACATTTGAGCAAAACGCGGAGCTAATCATAGCTTTGCGTTCTGATGAATTTAGCTCCGCGTGAGCAGATTTTATTAGAATTCCAAATTAATTATGATTGAGATTTGAGCTTATCAAATACCCAAATTGAGTCCAATCAGAATCCTAAATTGATTGTGATTGAGATTTGGACTTATCCAATACCCAAACTGAGTCCAATCAGAATTCCAAATCAAGAGATTTAAATCAATATTAAATATTTGATTAGAATCATTGATGAATATAAAAACCTTCTTTTCCTATTCCTATGGAAATCTTTATTCCTATTCTTATGGAAACTCTCATAACCACTAAAGTCTATAAATACCCTCTTTGAGGAGACTTTAGAGATCATCAATCAATAATAGATCAATCCATGATCATGAATCTTTAATAGATCATCAGATCTTCAATCTTTTTGAGATCATCGATCTTTTTCGAGCATAAAAAGAAGTTCAAGTTACGTGTGAGAGTCTTGAACGAATCAAAATCAGCAGAGAAAAATCATGTCAATCTTTATTCATATTCTTATGGAAACTCTCATAACCACTAAAGTCTATAAATACCCTCTTTGAGGAGACTTTAGAGATCATCAATTAATAATAGATCAATGCATGATCATGAATTTTTAATAGATCATCAGATCTTCAATCTTTTTGAGATTATCGATCTTTTTCGAGCATAAAAAGAAGTTCAAGTCACGCGTGAGAGCCTTGAACGAATCAAGATCAGCAGAGAAAGATCAAGTCAGCCGTCATTTTCGTCAAGCAAGAAGATCGTCGACGTCAGATCGTCCAAAGGAGCTACTAGATAGATCCCATCGCTACGAGAACCCACTTATATTTTGTAAAAGAGAGCGATAGATTATAAATCCCCTCGTTTGTTCTTTTTCTTGTTCACTTTCGTTGTAATCTAAGTTGTATTCAATGGAAGGTAGCAACAATTTTGTTACGAACACCACACATTGCAAATCTCTCCTTTCTATCTGACCTCTATGAGAAGTTTATATATGGTACAATCTCACATATGATAGAACAAGAAAAATTTATGGGTTTAAATAGAAAGTTGGAGTCACTACCTGTGTGCTCAAGTCTTTGGATGGCCAGGTGTGAAGCCTGAAATGTGTGGGGATTCTGACTTTAAGTCTGGTGACCTCTCTCTGAGGTGGCCCGATATGAAGCCCGAAGTGTGTCGAATCAACTGTCACGTTCTATACCTCCTGCCATTTTCAATGTCTTTACTGATCTCACTCGTCCAACAATCTGTTAGGCTTGATTCATTCCATGCATACTCGAGTTCAGATTCTTTATCCATCATATAACCAGCTCAGTGGAAACATCTTTTCTGTGCCTTCACATTGTTATCGTCTTCATGTACTGTCCTTATCTTTCAACCAGTTCAGGGGAAATGTACCGCCGAGACTATGGGGTTTAATGCAGCCAACAATTCTCTATCTTATGGAAAGCAATCTCAGAAGTACTATACCAGCATCTTTGGGCAACCTTCCAAATATGCTTGAATTGGAGCTTGGCAAACAGCATGCAGTTGTTGCTTGATAACAATTGAACGGCTGCATATTTGGTGGATCAATACGTGTCAACTTCAGGAATATAACTTCATGGGAACAAGCTAACTGGAGAGGTGGACGGACTTAGATTGTTCTCAGACAATAGAGTTCTAGGAATTGTAACTCTGTAACACAATGAGCTGGATGGTTTTCTTCCAAATACCAGAGGTAACCTCTCTAGATATCTTTATTTCTTTGATGTTTCTTAGTAAGGGCAGAGTACCTGCTGAACTGGATAATCTGTCTGTCTAGCTAGCAGGTTCTGTAGTTGGGCGGCATTGAGCTAGTCGGAACCATACCCTTCGAACTCGATCATGGAGAATAATAGGATAAATTGGTCCAGCCCGTGCGATCTTGGTCAGGTAAGATTTTTGAACAAACTTTACTGCTGACCGTGTCACCTTTCAGATGTTGTGGTTGCAATAGTGCAACTTTGCTTTTTCACCGTTCATATTTCTAAACTTGTATGTTAACACAGCGAGATCTTGCTCACCATAACTACTTCTAAAAAGGATTCATGAACAAACTTGGTACTAATTCATTATCTTAAGAAATTCCTCAAAGCATGTGGAGTCTGACTCACCTAATGGAATTAGATCTATTACAAAATTCTTTGCATTTGTTAACTGTTGTTTAATGTGAATTCATGAACTATATGCCCAATCTGCATCTTTGATGCTATTCATAAGAAATCAAAGTTGAAAGCCCAAAATTACTATTAAAACCATTGATCACCGGAGAAAACAAAATTTAAGTCAATCTTGTTGCACGTTTTTTGTCATTGAGCACATACTTTAAAGTTATTGTGAACACTATCCTCAATATTTAATATTGAAAGTGGGACTCAAAGTTCATCAACTTGCCCAACTTGCTTGAATGTGAAAGGACAAAGAAGTGATCCCCAAACTTAATTCAGTCACATGTTTACTCATAATCCCAAAGGTTCAATGCACCAACAAATAAAATAAAAGCATCCAAGAAAGTACAGAGCTTTGTACATCCTAATTGTCTCTATGCCTTGATTTTTTTTTTTTTAAATATAAACTGAGGGCTTTATCTTGTTTCTAAAGGTAGGGTGTCTAGGGAACTTAAAAGAAATTTATTATCATGAGAGAAAAATTGTACTCCCTCTATCTAGAAATAGTAGTCTCTTCTTGACTAAAACTTTATCCTAAATTACTTGTTCATTTTGAATTTCAAGATATATATTGTTTTAATTCCAAACTAACTTTAACTAATTCCAATACACACCATACGTTGAAATCCATAATTTATTTTTATTACCTAAATACTATAGTTTTCTTTAGTTTTCATCGATTTTGATATGGACAAAGTTGAAACTTTAAATTTTAATAATTAATCATCTTATCAAAATAAGATTTTCTTAAAATATGCATTTACTTAAAAAACGACCACTAAAACTGGACGGAGGGAGTATGCATGAACTGGAGATGTCAGAAATGAGTATAGTTGCTTCACAGTCCCAAGGTAGATATCATGATTTGCAAGTGCATGGCGCTGACATTTTACCTGCCCTTGGATTCGGTAGACCCTCTTCCGACTCCTTTTCTTCCTTCTCATAATCATCATCATCATCATCATCATTCTCTTCTTCTTTATTATGTTTATCATTATTAATTACTGCTGCCTTGCCAAATGAATCTTCAGTGTGAAACCATGAGTTCTCTTCTGGTTGGTGCTTGAACTTCTCATTTAGAAGGGCAGGGAGTCAACTACATGTTGGTAGCCCCCCAAGTAAAATACTCTTCCTGGGTGGAGTGCAATTTGTGTGTCAGTCCTTTCCTCAGTTTCTTTGACCACAGATATTTCCCTCTGCTTCAATGGAGTTCAATCCATTTCTCTTTTTAACCATTCACTTCGTGCTTCTGTTATTCCCCTCTTTCTCATTCCCAGAGCATAGCAACCTCACTGACCACGCAGCGCTGCTGGCCTTCAAGGCCCATGTCAGTGACCCATACAACGTTCTGTCCAGGAACTGGACCACAAACACCTCCTTCTGCACCTGGACTGGCGTCTCATGCAGCCACCGGAGGCAAAGAGTAGTTGCTCTTGACATTCGGAATCTACCGCTCTACGGAACAATTTCTCCGCACATTGCCAACATGTCCTTTCTCTCTTACCTCATCTTCTCGAACCTTAGTCTTGTTGGCCCGATCCCCGATACCCTTTCGCAGCTGCCTCGCCTGGAGCGACTAGTTCTCCAAAACAATCAGCTTTCAGGTTCTATACCACCTGCCATCTTCAACATGTCTTTGCTGATTTCACTCTATCTTAACAGCAACAGTCTGTCAGGAACTCTTCCCTCAAATCATAGCTTAATCCATCCAGTGCTTCCTCGAGTTCAAAATCTCAGTCTGTTAGAAAATCAGCTCACTGGAAACATACCATCTTGGTTTTCAAGTTGTGCTCATCTTCGTGGGGTCTCCTTGACTCTCAACAAGTTCTTTGGAGACATACCGTCGGAGCTTGGAAATTTGAAGAAGCTTGAATATCTACACCTTGCAGGTAACAATCTCACCGGTACTATACCAGCCTCTTTGGGCAATCTTACTGCTCTGAAAGAACTGCAACTCAGTTCTAACAGCCTCCATGGGAATATTCCAGTGGAGTTGGGTAGACTATCAAATCTCAGTCGTTTAT
Source organism: Dracaena cambodiana (assembly GCA_036321105.1). Classification (NCBI taxonomy): domain Eukaryota; kingdom Viridiplantae; phylum Streptophyta; class Magnoliopsida; order Asparagales; family Asparagaceae; genus Dracaena; species Dracaena cambodiana. The sequence goes on from JAYEPQ010000007.1 coordinate 4,787,399, forward strand.
TTATTACTGATAACTATGATATAACTGGGCCTCTGCCAATTTCCTTCTCAAATTTGTCATCCCTCACTGCTGTTGATCTCTCATATGGAAAACTTACTGGACCGATTCGTGTGAACTTTGGGAACATGCCTCGCCTTCAGAAATTGGTTCTGGGAGGGAATAAGCTAAATGGAGGATTCGACTTCCTCGAATCGCTTTCCAACTGCGGAGTTTTGCGAACGTTAGTCTTGTGGGATAATGAGCTGGATGGTTCCATTCCGAATACTGTAGGTAATCTCTCATGGAACCTTCTTCAGTTTGTTGTCGATAAAAATCAAATCAAGGGAAAAATTCCTGCTGGTCTGGGTAACCTCTCTAGCTTGCAGATTCTAGACTTGGGCAACAATGAGCTAGATGGAAACATACCCTCTGAAGTCACAATGCTAGAAAACCTTCAGGGGCTAAGTTTGTTGAATAACAGAATATAAGGGTCAATTCCACGGGGATTCGGCCGGCTAAGACTCCTGAATAAACTGTACCTCTCGGGCAACAGTCTTTCTGGGAGCATACCGGACATGTGGGGGAATATCAGTTCACTAGAACACTTGTGGCTGGATGCTAATTCATTATCTTCAAGCATTCCTTATAGCTTGTGGAGTCTGACTCACCTAATTGAGTTGGATCTTTCACAGAACCTTCTCAGTGGAACGTTGTCCTCGGCCGTGGGGAACTTGAAGGCTTTAGACAGATTCAATATATCAATGAATCAGCTATCGGGTATCATTCCAAGTGCTTTACAGGAGCTCCAATTGCTTACTGTTTTGGATATATCAAATAACTCATTTGATGGAAGCATTCCTCAGTCATTTGGTGAACTTATCAATATTGCTGTTTTGAATCTTTCATGCAATAATCTCTCAGGTGCAATACCTGATTCCTTAGCCAATCTACGGCATCTCAGAAGTCTAAACCTATCTTTTAACAAGTTGGAAGGGAAGGTTCCAAGCAGAGGTGCCTTCTTGAATCACAGTGTCGTGTCTTTGGTGGGCAACGCAGCATTGTGCGGAGCACCATTACTGGGCTTCTCACCTTGCTCGATAACTGCAGTTTCAAATTGAAGGAGTAGGGTGCATTTGCTTTGGTATATCCTCCCTGCTGTTGCTTCTTCTGTAATTCTTATGATTGCCTTTTGTTTCTTATTGAAATTGAAACGGAAAAAAGCCAAAAGTCTAGCTTCTGCAGACACACCTTCTCCTAATAACTATAGATTGATATCCTATCACGAACTTGTTCGTGCCGATATGAACTGCCTAAACAAGAATTCTTGAACGGTGAACAACCAGAGCCTATTACTCACTACATCAAACAATTTCCATTAATGAAACCATGGAAATCCGTCGGAAAATCAAAAATACGCATGTCCGATGAAATGGTTGTTGCTATCTGCTCCAATAACGAATCATTGGTTTAACTAAAGAAAATAGATAGACCTTTCTCTTCGTCTCAGGTCGATGGATCTTCTCAATCGGAAGATCTCCCATATGGATAATACATATTCCGGTTGACCGAGCCTAATTTGAATTGTTTTGTTCCGAAGCAAAGATATCCATTTTTAAAAAGCGCATAGTTTATCCTCGACAAAAGAACCTCTTCAGTCGGGGAATGCATGAGATATTTACCTAAACCAGTAGGTCCGTCGAGCAGATCCCACTTCCGCCCCGACGACGTTGGTCTCGGAATGGAAAAGTAAATGCGTCGAGCTTGAGAAGCTTCTGGCCCGGTGGTCCGTCAAACTCCCCCGTACCAGCGGTCGAACCAGACGAAACGATGACTTCAGTGAGGCAAATTTACTGGGAAGGGGGGGCTTTGGGTCTGTCTACAAAGGATGTCTAGATGATGGGTTGCTCATTGCAGTAAAAGTCCTGAATTTGGAAGTTGAAGGAGCTTCAAGAAGTTTTGATGCATAATGTAGCGCATTGCGGATGGTTCGCCACAGAATTTGGTTAAGATCATCACCACTTGTTCCAACTTGGACTTCAGGGCACTTGTTCTCCAGTTCATGCCTAATGGGAGCCTCGAAACGTGGCTCTACTCCCACAACTACTGCTTGAGCCTATTTCAGAGGATTAACATAGTTATTGATGTTGCTTCAGCACTTGACTACCTCCATCACCACCATTCACATGTTGTGCTTCATTGTGATCTGAAGCCGAGCAACATTCTTCTCGATGAAGAAATGACTACTCATTTGAGCGACTTTGGCCTTGCAAAGCTTTTGGTTGTCGATAGCCAGAGTGTAGCATCAACAAGCACACCGGGGACAATTGGATATATTGCTCCAGGTACCTTTTTATCAAAAAAAAAAAAAATGTTTGCCTAAATTTTAACATAATATCAGTTGTCATTTTTAATTATCCTGTTTTATGCTTTTGAACAGAGTACGCATCAACTGGGAGAGTCTCAAAAAAAGCAGATGTCTATGGCTTTGGAATCGTGTTGCTAGAGATCATCACACGGAAGAAGCCTACTGATCCTATGTTTGGTGGGGAAACAAGCCTGCGACAATGGATATTTGGGGCAAATCCTACCAGTCTGCTGGAAATTGTCGATAGCAATCTCTTGGACGATGGTGCTGGAAATGAAAGGCCTAGCGAAGATATAATTTCCATGCACACTTGTTTATCTTCCATCGTAGATTTGGGTCTAAGCTGTTCGAAAGACTCGCCTAAAGAAAGGCCTGTGATGAAAGATATTGTCCAGAAATTGCAAAACATCAAAATGGACTACTTGTCAATTTTTCCCAATGTTTAACCGTGGCGTGCAATCCGTTGCATGTGAAAACTTGAACTTCAGCGGAATCAAGTTTCATCGCTGTACTGTCGTATGTGATCTTTTCATCATCTTTCTGCAAGATGCTTGTACTGGAAAGACGAGGTATGACAGTCAATACTTAATGAAGCTTTCTTCTTAAATTGTATCTCTCTCTTCTTGCTTATGGTATTCCAGCAATTTTCTTTTTCCCATTTCTCATTTTATGTTCATCTCTTTATGAAATGGCGAATAATGATATGCAGAAATAATAGCAGGATTAGACCTACTGTGTTTTTTGTTATAACACCATCACTTTGTCACAGACCAAATTGTTTTCTTGTGTTGTAATGTCATATTGGCAATTGTTCTTAAGAACTACATTGTTCCCTCTCCTTTGTCAGCAGAATGGTGGGTAAGTTGCCCGTGTTTCATTAATTAGGTTTTAAGCAAGTTACAGTATATTGTTTGTACATGTGTCTCCAATCATCCCTACTAAATACAATTACTGCAAAATAAACTGCGTAAAGTGAGACCAGGAAGCATGAATACGAACACGGATTCAAACACGGATACAGATATAGACATGTGATACGGTATTTTTGAAAAATGAGGAAACAGATACGGTAAGGACGCTGAAAAAACATAAATATAAATATGTGTTCTTTTATTAATATAATAATTTTACTAAATTTTGAAAATGAAATTACTGGAAATGTATGAATTTGTATCTTAGTCTTTCACAAAGGACAATTCTCCTCGATAGGATAAGTTAGAAGAGCGAAGAAAAGACCGAAAAGAATATGGATAGAGATGATAATAAAGATTTTGATGCTAGATGTTCAAATGTGGACATATTGCTCAATAGGAATGAGTGGAGAAGAATCATCAATGTGATCGATCCAACATGAAGCCTATCCCGTGTACTTGGGATAAAAGGCTTAGTTGTTATTGTTGTTGTTATTAAAGGATAATTCTCGTCATCAACCATGAATCTCTTTCAATAGGGAGTAGAGGAGAATGAAGTCCATGGAGAGAACTTGAAAGCAAAAATTCTTGCCGGCACAAAATTTTATTGTACTCAAATATTTGTAATATTAGCCTTCACTAGGAGGGCATATCTAAACTTCTATCTATATTTATTATATATATAATAGCACGTTTCGTTAAATTCTAATTAATGAAACACAAGGAGACTTACCCACCGGATTTGTTCAGAAAAACCATGAATCTCTTTCCTCCTCTCTATAGGTAGATAAAAAGTGAAGTTTATGATGGCAACAAGTTATTGATTAGCATACTGTGTGGACAAAAAAAATCATTTTCTCAAATATAGATACAAAATGAGACTCATGCGCATAAGAAAAGATTAAAATATAACATTCACAAAATTAACTAAATATATATAGAATTATCAATTTAACAATATTTTTTTTATTTTTCCAAACTATTTAACTCTTTTCTTTTTAGTCACAGCCTACAAGAAGCACGGATATGGCAAGAATATGGCATTTTTTCCTTTATTTTATTAGACACATCGCATGGTGTATCTGATATGTTTTTTGGTGTATTTGTGATGTGCCTGTATTGCACATGTGTTTGATACGAACATGGCACACTCAGCAGCGTGTTTGTACTTCTTAGAAGTCAGGCTCCCAGTCCATGGCCAATCTAGCAAGCACTCGTGACCGTGAGTGCTCCTGGTTGTCCCCGTGGACGGTCAATATGTGATCACCATGACCGTCCCGTCGGGTCCCCCTTCAATGGGCCCACCCTTCTACATTCCCTCTTATCTATAATATTTAGAGAAAATTTCTGGCTCCAATTGTCTTTTTGCTTATTATGAGAGTAACATGTACTTACCGTACCCATTTCTTAACAAATATAGTTCTGTTTTACCTGGGTTTATTTTCTGGACTAACAAGTTTTATCAGGAAACTAATGATTCAAATTCCATATATTTTTATGTTTCTTAATGTGTATGCTGGTTTCTTAACCCTCCAAAATTTGGTTCAGACTGATTGCTTTAGGGTTTTTCTAACATGAGCAGAGTCTGTAGCTAATTGCATGGAGGAAGTTAAGAGAAGCTAATGCATCACATGTCAATAGTTTTCCTAAGCTTTGAACAAACCTTTAAAAATAGCTAATTGACTGGAAGAAGTAAGAAAAAATGTATCATCACAAGCCAAAATCATTTTCCTAAACTGTGAGAAAACCATCACCTTAGCTGTTATAGTAATTTCATCATTTGTGATGGATTATTATGGGCAAGATCCCTTTTTTTTTTTTTAACTATGGTTAGGATTTAGAACTGAGGAAAAGAAGGATATAAATCTGAAGAAGAATTGTGGAAAATGATCTAAAATGTCATAAAGTATATGATTTTATTATTTTTACATAAAATTCCTCATGCATTCTATTCTTAACGGTGTCCCTCAAGAAATCTGAAGAAGAATTGTGGAAAATGATCTAAAATGTCATAAAGTATATGATTTTATTATTTTTACATAAAATTCCTCATGCATTCTATTCTTAACGGTGTCCCTCAAGTTGGAGCATTACACCATATATGTACAACTTGCTACAAATAAACTGTAAGTTTTGACATTCTAAGGGTCTTACTTAGATTTAACCAGGTAGTATTTGATACATGCCCACTGTCAAAGATCTTTTGCCCCGTTACCCGTAACCTTCTCTTTGACAAGATGGCAGTGTACTTCAATGTGTTCCTTCGCTTATAAAAATACAAGGTTTTTAAAAATATGAATGGCAGCCTGGTTATCACAATATCATCACATAGACAAAGTTGATATAAAACCAAGCTAGCCTTATGAGATCAGTTATCCAAACTAGCAAATGGAATTGACACACAACATTCATCGAGTATGCTATATCTGGCCGATTTACTGTTAGATAGTTTAACTTCCTAATATGTATCACCCTGGATTTCCTAAAAGCTCCCCATGTCTACTAGTAATTTAAAATTTGAATCAATTGGAGCTCAAGGTTCTAAATATTGGGTATCAGGTTTATACTAGATGGGGTTCTCATATTGGATTTAAGGTCAATATCGATCATTTGTACCGTAGAGGCAAACTCCCTCAAATAATATATTGGCCTGATTAATAGTTTTTTATTTTTATTTTTCTTTTGAAGCAATACGATGAGCGAAAGCTCTCTGCATTCCATTAAAATGACTTAACAAAACATACAAAAACCACTACAAAAGGCGGTTCCAACTGAAGAATCGCAGAACTGAATATAAAACTAAAAACATAAAAGGCGCGGCTAAAGGAGCTGACAAAACCTTCTGTCTCAGTGGATGGGGCAGTACAGAGAATCACTCCTCGTGACCTGTATGTCATGCCCCATCTCTCTCCTCCTTGGTGTTGATGTCTAGGTCTATCTCCGGCGGGAGTTGATGTGATGACTACAGTGGGGAGTCTGTCTCAGCTGAATCGTCTGTGAGACAAACCCATTATTTGTCTGATAAGAAACCCATCCAAAAAATTATGCAAAAGTACATTAGGCCCTGACACTGATAAAGAGTGCGTACAGCGTTGGCCTGATAAATTGTTTTGTAGCGGCCAATATATCAACACCTTAGCATGCCAGACTTTGGAAGTATATCTAGTATTCAATCCCTTTCATGAACTTAGTTACTTTGTTCGAACTTGCACTATTGCTGGGAAGCTGAACCTTACATATTTCTTGATTTAGATTGCATTTAAGGGAAGGGAACATCCAAAAAACAAACAGATTGCAGACTGAAAAGGAGGTGAAATATCAAGATATGCTTAGTTGTCAAAGTTATGGTTCTAAAAGAGGGAATGCGTGCTCTATTTTGTATCCCATAGTTTAGCCCATTGCTTTTTATGATTGATATCGCACCATCTGTTTCTTCACTTTTATTCATTTTCTCGTATCTGGAGTTTCTGTGAATAATGAAATAGGATTGGCTTAGTGACTAAAACTAGCCCCTAATCAAATTTGTCTGGGGTTATTATGGATCTCAAATACTTTCAGGATGCATGTGCTTAAGAAGTTAACATCTCATGCAAGTTTTGGGAGGCTGTTCTGCTCACGCACCTGCACATGGGTCCACAGGCCAATTTTGGCCCGCCCTATATAAAATTTTGAATTAGAAAAATTAAAATTTCATCTTTAATTCAAAATTCTGTATAGGACGGGCCAAAAGTTAACCATGAACGCATCCATTACCATCCCATCCTGTACCCTATCAGAGGTGCCAGTTCTTTGAGTGCATGCACCTGCACCCTCCTTGTTTTTGTTCATGCCACCAGATAACAAGTATTCTCATTAATTGAAGGAATTAATCTAGAATGCGTGTACTTTCTTTTGGATTGCTGTATCGATGCTTTTAATGTTTTCTTGAATGCAGCTTCACATCCTGTCTTTGGGAGAAATGTGCGGTAGCTATAGGGCTCACATTCAGACGAGCCGAGATGTCTAATTTATGGCAGAAAGTAGTTAGTAAGAACACACGTCATGGTGCTCATATATGTCACTTGGTGATTGCAGCAGTATGCTGGAATGTATGGAGAGAAAGAAACAATAGGATTTTCCGACAGCAAAAGTATTCCATATTTACTTGTATACAGGAACTGGAGAATGAAGACTTGCATACAGGAGCAGGGTAGAGTTGTTCGTGTTAAGAGGAACAAATGAAGATATCAAAGGCAGCAGAGTGTGTTTTGTTTTGTTGGTTGTAGTTTGTATTTTGATTTTGTTCTCTTTATGTCTAGGTGGGCTTTGAAATCCACCCTAGTTTATATTATTGTAATCTGTTCTGTTATGACTTATTAATAGAACACGGAGGGCTCGTTGCTCACCGTTTTAACCTCAAAAAAAAAAAAAAAAAAAAAAGTCTCGATGTCACCAAGTGGATTAGTCCCAAAATAAGTGTCACCGGAGACTGTAGAAGTGAGGTTTTGTACCAATTTGTTGTAGTGTATTTCTTTCCATTGACAACTCCTTCGGATGTGGCTTCTGCCAAATATTTACGATAGAGCTCAAATGTGCATGCTGAACAACCCGTAATATATGGTTTTGCAATGTAGAGTGATTCAGTCGCAAGTTCTTCTCTGCAGATAGTTTTGTACTGAGATATCATTCACAAGCTTATCCGTAGACTTCTTCTTCTTCACTGTAACGATCATGAATACAGGAGACTGGTCAGAGGTAAGACGGGGGGAGTAGAAAATAGCATTCTAATTAAAGGCATCTTAGAAAATGAAATTCCAGTCAAGAAGGGAAATTGGTTGGAAAAGTTCAATGCTTTTGTTGAATTTTTGGAGGTTCTCAGGGACCAGACTGGTTGCATCTTGACCACAAAATTGCAGTATTTCCTCCGACAAACAAAGAAAAAGCTGCTACTAGTAGTAAGAGGCTGGGGGAAGAAATTTGGTTACGGTTAGTTTGGTTACTGGTACAGGAATATTTAGTGTATGAAGGAATAGGGACTGTTCGATACTCACAATACAGGTAAATACGGTTCCTTTCTCGTGTCCGTTTGATTCCACTGTGAGAAAGTGTAATGGAATTTGTGGGCTTGGTCCCTCCCTCAGTTGGCGAGTTAATATTCGCTGGAGTTTATGTAGAAGTTCATCAATATCGAATTCCCTTGCTATCTTTTTATCTGGAACTGTATCACCAATGAATTCTTGCACCGTGAATGTATCTGGACTTATCTGCAGTTGTTGATTATCTGTTCTCGTATGCTAAACACGTTCTCAGTGCCTACGGTAGAAAATTGCACCGTTGGTAAATCACAAGCAACGAAGGAAACAGTTGGGCATATTGTTGATCCAAATTTGCTTCATCATTGTAAAATATCATAATAAGGACAATTATTTGAACATTCTACTAACTGAGCAACTGAATATCTATTGAGTTTAGAAATTTTTCTTACAGGTGATGATTCTGAGTTACGAACTATACTAATGATAGAGTTAACTAAGGAGCTTTTTGACATAAAACTCTTACTTTTGGATGGTACATATCTTTGCTAGAGTTCGAGCTGGGATTATGGTGCTTGGAGTATGGATCGGTGAGTTAATATCCGATTATAGTGATCTAGGAGTCGAATTATATATTTCGATTATGGTACTCCAGGAGTTGAACTATATATTTTTCAGCATTTCGGACACATTGGTGGATACAGATTGGGCAAAATTCACTGTTTAGAACATATTTTGTAGAGATCAATGGTGATTGACAGTGATCGAGGGTTGATATTGACTGGGATGATCGATGTTCAACAGTTGGTTGAATGTACAATAATGAGGTACGGTGTAGTATTTCAAGTGATGGATGTGGTAATTTCGTAATATAGTATACAACACATGGTAATATATAATTATCTATATTGTCTGTGGAGATGGTTATGATTTTTTGGATTAAAGTGAAGTACGGTATAGTGATCATATTTGTCTGGCGTAATACATGAGTAGTGATTGTGAATGCTAAGGTGATCCTGCTATTTTGACCGAAGTGGAGTATGATGTAGTGATTACAGTGCTTGGTAAAGAGCATGGTGTACTAAACATGAGTGATCAATGGAGCACGGTACAATGACTATGAGCGTTCAGTGAAAAGCATGGCATAGTAATCATAAATGTTTAAAGGATTACAATTTAGTGATTATTGGTACTCGAAAGAGAGCATGGTTTAGTAATGAGTGCTCGAACATGGAGAATGATAATTGTACAAGTTATTTCCAATAAGAAGAGTATGGTTGTTCTTTGATTGGTTCACAAAATATATGCATTGCTTGAAGATCTGAATCATCTATCTTTTTTTGTGAAGAGGAAGTGTGGCTCATGCAGCAGCCAGATATGGTAGAGTGCTACGAGTACGACTAATTTTCCTCGACATTAATTAAGGAAAAAAGATTCCCTCTGAATTAAGCACTTCCTCTAGCTAGCTAGCTACGCGGCCAGCAGTCTCGTTGTTGGGTTTCAACATCATGCATGCTTCTTGAATCCATTTATTATTATTATTATTATTATTATTTATTATTATTATTATTATTATTATTATTGTTGTTGTTGTTGTTGTTGTTGGTGAAGGATATATAGAAAAGTTCCTTGTACTTCCAATGTATTTATTATCGGAATTTGTTTCGTTGCTTGTACGAGCGAGCAAGTAAGCATTTCAGACGAGGGAAAAAAAAAATCTTGTACTTATTTTCTAAAATTGCACCCACAGAGTCCAAATATAAATAGGATTATTAGAATTGAGAGAGTAGTTTCGGTAGAAGTAATGTGTGCCCACAAAAAAGTCAATAAATTTTAAAATGAGCGCTCTTAGAAAATATATGAACTGATTAATATGGTAGGTGCCTTCAATAATTCAGGAGGGTGCTGCCTATTAGTTTGGCTGCCACTCTCAGAAAGTGGGTACCCTCGGAAAGATGGTGCCTCGGTAATTTTTGGTGGGTACCCCTAAAAGGGGATGCCCCTTGTATTTTGGCGGATGTCGGTGTCCTTAATAATTTGACCGTGCTAGTGCTATCTGATAGTGGGTTCCTGTAGGAGGTTGCCCTCAGAAAAGTGGACAGCCCTAGTAATTTGGCGAGTGCTATCAAAAATAGGTGGTTCCAGTAACTGAGTGGGTGTCCTCGGTAATTTGGCAGATGCCCAAAGGTGGATCCCATCGGTAATTTGGGAGGGTGCCCCCAATCGGTGGTTGCCCTTGGTGATTTGGCTAGTGCACCCAATGGGTGGATGCCCTTAGAAAGACTTTACCCCCCAAATACTTGGGTGGATGCCCTCAGAAAGTGGGTGTCCCTAATAATTGGGTGCCTAGTATGGGTGGCTGCCCATAGTAAATGGAGGGTGCCCTTAGAAAAGTGGTGGGTGCCCTCAGAACGATGGTGCGGCTACCTATAATGATGTGGGTGCCCCTAGTAATTATTTGGTTGCTCTCAGAAAGCGGGCGCCCAAGTAAAATGGAAGGGTCAGGTTTCCTGAGAAAGTGGGTGCCCTGAGAAAGCAGGTTCTCCCTAACTAATTGGGCGGCTGCTCTCAAAAAGTTCATATCCTTAATATTTGGGTGAGTGTCCCCAGTAAATGGGTGGTGCTGTCAGAAACTGGTAGCTCTTAATAGTTGGGTGGGTGCCCCAGTAAATGGGTGGTGCTGTCAGAAACTGGTAGCTCTTAATAGTTGGGTGGGTGCCCCAGTAAATGGGTGGTGCTGTCAGAAACTGGTAGCTCTTAATAGTTGGGTGGGTGCTCCAGTAAATGGGTGGTGCCCTCAGAAAGTGGGTAATAAATGGTAGGGTATCCTTAAAAAGTGGGTACCAAAGTAAATGGGAGGGTTCGGATGCCCCCAAAACAATTGGGTGGGTGCCCATAGTTCATAGGCGGCTCCCTCAGGGATGCACATAGTAACTTGGTGAGTGCCCTCAGAAAATGGGTGCACTCAGAAAGTGGATGCCCATGGGAAATGTGTGGATGACTTTAGCAATGCAGTGGGTGCCCCAAATAATGGGTGGGTGCTCTTAGTAATGTCGTGAGTGCCCTCAGAAAGTGGGCGGATGCTATCAGAAAATGGGTGCCAGTGGGTGCCCCTAGTAATTGGGTGGGGCCCCTAAGAAAGTGGGTGCCCTACGAAAGTGGATGCCTCAAAAAGTCGGTGTCCTAAGTATTGTTATGGTTGCACTAAAAAGTGGGTGCCCCTTAGTAGTTGAGTGGGTGCCCTCCGAAAGTGGGTTGCTCCTAGTACTTGGGTGGGTGCCCCTTGTAATTGGATGGGTACCCTTAGAAAGTGAGTGCCCCCAGTAATTGGGCGGGTGCCCTTGAAAAGTGGGAACCTTAGGAAGTGGGTGCATTTAGTAATTGGGTGCCCCTCACAATTGGGTGGGTGCCCTCAGAAAGTCGGTAAATTAAAGGGTGTTCTTAGAAAGTGGGCACCACAAGTAATTAGGTGGGTAGCCTCCGTAAAGTGGGTGCCTGCCTAAGAAAATGGGTGCCCAAGTAAATGGTGGGTGACACAGCGAGTTAGCGTAGAAAAGGATCAAAAATAATCAACGATTATTTTCAGAAAAGATAGACAAAGTTTCGCCTCTGAAACTCATAATTGTAGAGAAATGTATAAATTTTATATAATTTAATCATCCCTCAACAATGAAAAACAACCATATTTATAGACCCAAACATGAAACCCTAATCCAACTTAAAGACGGAAACCCTAATCCAACTTAAAGACGGAAATCCTAATCCAACTAAAAAAAACAGAAATAAAAAAATAATAAAATTTGCCTACAACTAAATTGTTTCTAAACTGGGCCGTCATCACTTTCCTTTATTTTGTTTTTGTTTTTCGAATCGGCTCATAAACGCATCCGCGACCCGTTCTATATCATTCTCTCCCACCTGAGAAAAACTCGACCTCTAGTTTTCCGGATTAGCGGTTCATCATCTGGATAGAATGGATAAATATCCGCCACATTAAATGTCTTGGATATTCCCATACTATTAGGCAACCCAACAATATAGGCATTATCATTAATTTTCTTCTCAATTGGATATGACCCATATTTCTTGGACTGCAACTTGCTATACTTGCCAACTGAAAATCTTTCTCTGCGGAGGAACACCATCACTTGATCCCCTACTACAAAAATCTGACCTCTGCGATACCTATCTGCTGCCTTCTTATACTTTGCATTAGACTGCTCAATTTTCTGCTTGACTTCTTCTGTAACAGATTGCCACTGTTCCGCCATATGCTTCGCTGCAATGCTATTATTTGTTTCTTTAGGCAGCTGAATCAAGTCCATAGCATGTTGAGTCGTTTTAGTGTAGACAACTAAAAAAGGTGACTTTCCGGTTGTCCTATGAACAGCACTGTTGTATGCAAATTCTGCCTGAGCCAATGCAACATCCCACTGCTTTGGTTTGTCTCTGCAAATGCTGCGAATCAAATTTCCCAAAGTCCTATTCGTGGCTTCAGTTTGACCGTCTGTCTGAGGATGGGCAGTACTGCTGTAATTTAAAGAAGAATCGAACATATGCCAAAGAGTTCGCCAAAAATGACTAAGGAACTTACTGTCACGATCAAATGTAATTGACTTTGGGACCCCATGCAAACGCACAACTTCTTTAAAGAACAACTTGGCTATACTTTGAGCATCTGGAACTTTTCTGCAAGGAATAAAGTGCGCCATCTTTGAAAATCTGTCAACAACAACAAAAATAGAATCGACTCCCCGCTGAGTACGAGGTAGTCCAAGCACAAAATCCATTGACAAATCCTCCCAAATATTGTCAGGAACAGGCAAAGGTATATAGAACCCAGTATTTTGCGATTGACCCTTTGCTGTCTGACATACATAACATCTTTGCACCAGTCTTCCCACATCTCTACGCAAATAAGGCCAATAAAATCGCTCACTAACAGCAACAATAGTCTTGTCTCTGCCCAAATGACCAGCTAGACCACCACCATGCAAATCACGAATGACTTTCTCCCTCAAAGAAGACTGAGGAATACAAAGCTGATTGCCTCTCATTAAGAACCCATCATGAATGTGAAAATCTGCATAACGCTGTTTACTACTACATTTTTCCCAAATCTTTTTAAAATCTTCATCCGTCTCATATAACTCTTTCAAGTGCTCGAACCCTACAATCTCATTACTTAATGTCACTAACAAAGTAGCTCTCCTACTTAATGCATCAGCTACCTTATTTTGCACACCCGCCTTATGCCTCAATTTAAATGGGAATTTCTGTAAAAACTGAACCCACCTTGCATGTATATCTTTGCTAATTCTGGTCTGGTTATTTAAATGTTTCAAAGCATCACAATCTGAATACAAAATAAATTCTCTACCAATCAAATAATGCTCCCATGTTCGTAAGGCTCGCACAACAGAATAGAACTCCTTATCATAAGTGCTCCAATTTCGTCTAGTTTCACATAATTTCTCACTAAAGAATGCAACAGGCCTCTTTTCTTGGGATAAAACTGCTCCAATCCCTACCCCACTCGCATTACAATCTACTTCAAACAATTTATCAAAATCTGGTAATGCTAAAACTGGGGCAGAACACAACTTTTCCTTCAACACTGCAAAGCTCGACTCCGTTTCATCATACCATTGAAATTTTCCTTTCTTTAAACACTCAGTAAGAGGAGCTGCTACAGTACTGAAATGTCGAATAAATCTTCTATAAAAACTAGCCAACCCAAGAAAACTCCTCAAGTCAGTCACCGTTTTAGGGGTTGGCCACTCCTTACTTGCCTTGACCTTTTCCTCATCAACTTGAATACCTTCAGCACTAACTACAAATTCAAGAAATAACAATTTCCCGACCATAAAACTGCACTTTTTTAAATTCACATATAATTTATTTTCTTGCAAAACAGTTAGCACTTCCCTCAAATGCACAAAATGCTCTTCATCTGATCTACTATAAATCAGAATATCATCGAAATAAACCACAATAAATCTGCCAATAAAAGGTTTTAGTACCTGGTTCATGATTCGCATAAAAGTACTATAAGCATGTGACAACCCGAATGGCATAACTAGCCACTCATAAAGTCCCTCCTTTGTCTTGAAGGCTGTCTTCCACTCATCACCAGGCCTAATTCGAATCTGATGATACCCGCTTCGCAAATCAATTTTGCTGAACACTTGTGCTCCACTCAATCTATCTAGCATGTCTTCCAACCGAGGAATAGGAAACTTGTACCCAATTGTAATTTTATTAATCGCCCTACTGTCAACACACATTCTCCAACTTCCATCTTTCTTAGGTGTCAATAATGCAAGAACAGCACATGGACTCATGCTCTCCCTAATATATCCCTTCTGCAACAACTCCTGTACTTTTTCTTGTAAAATTTTACTCTCTTTCGGACTCATTCTATAATGTGGCAGATTCAGCAAACTAGCTCTAGGAATCAAATCAATATGGTGCTGGATATCCCTCATAGGAGGCAAGCCATCAGGTAATTCTTCTAGTATAATTTCTTTAAACTCCTCTAACAAAGGCTTCACCTTTTCTGTCATCTCCTCATTCATCTGCTCATCACCAACTGTTGTAATTTGCTTTACAATTAAAGCATGCACAATCTGTGACTCTCTAACTGCATCATCCATTTCCTGTTCAGTCTGTGTAATAGTTAGGAAAGATCGTCCCTCTACTTTAGAAGCTTTAGGACGGTTGCTTGCCTTTAGAGGAAGTAATGTAAACTTCACCCCATCTTTCTCTAAACTATACACATTATCTTTACCAGCATGCTGTGCATTCATATCAAATTGCCAAGGTTTACCAAATAAAAGATGACATGCATCCATATCTATAATATCACAATATACCTCATCCCTATATTTACCAATGGAAAAAGGTACCTTACAACGCTCCTTCACCTGAATTTTCTCTGCTGCTTTAATCCATCCAATAGAATACGGATGATGATGTTTTTCTACAGATAAATGCAATGCCTTCACAGCCTCTCTACTAATGATATTCTCACAACTGCCGCTATCAATGATTAAATAAAACACACGACCATTAATAGTACATGTAGTGCGAAACAACTGATGTCTTTGAGTGTTGTCCTCTTGCTTAGGCATTAGCATCAATTTTCTGATCACATAAGCCTGCTCATCACTCTCGTCATACTCCTCATATGTATCATCATCCCCATCAGGTTCACAACAGACTTCATTATCGTCCCTTTCAACCATATTAACTGGTTTTCTGTTAGGACATTCATTAGATCTGTGACCAGGCTGGTTACATCTGAAATACTTCCCAAGCATAGGTTTCGCATAAGGATTGGCTGATTTCTGACCCTCCTTAGTTACAGCTGCTTTCTTTCCAGCCTCCTTATCATCTTTCCGCTCGTTACGACTCTGCGACTCCTGGACAGATTTAGTTCTGTCTGCAGAACTCTTCTGAAAATTATCATTCCCGTATGTACGCCTGTTAGAATCAAACCTGCCTCCACCCTTCTCTTGCATCATCAGTTCAGCTTTAACAGCCATGTTCTTGGCTTCATTTAAATTTCGCAATACTTGAACCCCAATTTTGTCTCTAATCTGAGGTTTCAATCCATCTAAATACCGTGCCACCTGATGTCCTTCACTCTCTCGCAAATCATTCCTTTCAGCCAACCTCATAAATTCTGCAGTATACTCATGGACAGTTTTCTGGTGACATCTTTGGTACTACTGAAACAAAATCTGCTCATAATCTGGTGGCAGAAAATCTCTCTGCAGAAGCTGTTTCATTCTGTACCAGGTTCTGACAGGCTGCTTTTCTTCCCGATACCTCCTATTCTGTAACCTCTCCGACCATGCAGAAACTCCTCCCTTCAATCTGCAGGCTACCAGTTTCACCCTTTTCTCCTGTGGAATTTCCATATACTCAAAGAATCGATCAATTTCAGCAATCCAATCGATAAAATCTTCAATATTCAAGTTCCCCTTAAAACTAGGAATATCCACTTTTAATTTAAAATCACCATTATCACCATAACCGAAATCATAATTATTAAACTTACCATTGCCGCCACCTCTTCCGTGTCTGGTATGTCTGTTTCGATCTTCATTCAACACCAAATCTTCTTCGTCATCTGATTCATCATAGGTTGGTTGCCCACGATTGTTAACAGGCTCGCCTTGAGCATTCCTTTCTCTTGGTCGCAACCTACCACCATTGTCGTTTCTGTTGACATCATTTCCCAGGGCATCAAATTTGTCGATCAAATCTTCAAAGCGTCGTTCCATATGCCGGAATCTCTGATCAAAATTCTGCTCCAAGGTTCTGACTGCCGCCTCTTGAGCCTCTATTCTGGTCGTAAGGCTTCCACATCCTGAACAACGTTCTGGACATGACCGCTTCCTAAACTGGCCATTGTAGTCTGAACTGTAACCGCTCTGATACTACCTGACGCAGCGAGTTAGCGTAGAAGAGGATCGAAAATAATCAACGATTATTCTCAGAAAAGATAGACAAAGTTTCGCCTCTGAAACTCACAATTGTAGAGAAATATATAAATTTTATATAATTTAATCATCTCTCAACAATGAAAAACAACCATATTTATAGACCCAAATATGAAACCATAATCTAATTTAAAGACGGAAACCCTAATCCAACTTAAAGACGGAATCCTAATCCAACTAAAAAAAACAGAAATAAAAAAATAATAAAATTTGCCTACAACTAGTTTGTTTCTAAACTGGGCCGTCATCATTAGTTTCTAAACTAGGCCGTCATCACTTTCCTTTATTTTGTTTTTGTTTTTCGAATCGACTCATAAACGCATCCGCGACCCGTTCTACATCAGTGGGTGCCCTCCGAAAGGAAGTGTTAGGGGTTCTCAAAAAGTGAGTTTCCTTAGTAATTTAGCGGGTGCTTTCGGAAAGTAGGTGCCCATAGTTATTTAGTGGGTACAGAAAATGGGTGCCTCTAGAAGTGGGTGCCTTTAGTAATTGGTGGGTGCTCTCATTGTAAAAGATATTTGTAACTGTTGTGGGAGACTATTGTAATGGTTGTTCTAATTGTTGCATTTGAATAAATTCGTAACAGTTTTGTATAACTGTTACAATACTTTATTGTAACGGTTATAATAACTATTATACGAACCATGAGAACCATGATAACAGTTAAGTGAAAAAGTCAAAATCATAATACACTTGACAAAATAATATTGCAATTAATATATGTCTATTACAATGGATATGAAAACTATTGCAATTAGTACATGTCTAATATAATACTTATAAAAACAGTTCCAATTAATACCTATATATTATAATGGCTATAAAAATTGTTGTAATAGTTCCAACATATTACAGTATTTTAAGGAAACTACTGCAATAAGAAGTCTCCCGAGGCTACGGATTATTCACAAACAGATGGTACTTTCAAAATCTATGGTCGATATTGAGTTTGGTCTTAGTCAAACTCTCACAAGTGCATCTCCAACTCACAAGATCTCCCCCGACGTGATTCTGATCTCAGTCACTCTCACAAGTGCATCTCCAAGTCACAAGTGTATCTCCCCCGACGGGATTCTGATCTCAGTCACTCTCACAAGTGCATCTCCCACGACGTGAGTCTGATCTCGGTCACTCTCACAGGTGCATCTCCCACGATGGGAGTCTGGTTGAAGTCAACTCTTTACAAGTCAAAGTCACGTGGAGAAAATTTCATTGATTTCAACGTCCACTTGCAACTTGATGTCGGATATAATGGGTGGGCTCTATTAATAAACTAGTCCTGTGGAATTTGTGATCTTTGTTTCTGTCACAGTTGAACGAGCAAGTGGATGTCATGATTGCCATGATTGTATATATTTGTAGGTAATGAAATGTGCATCACTTGCATCACCCACTAATCGATAACTGATGGAGTTCAATCCCTTCGTCTGTGCTGCCTTGCATTTCATGCTCCTGTTGTTGCCCTCACCCTCATCGGCAGTGCAGCACAACAACCTGACCGACCTCACAGCGCTGCTGGCCTTCAAGGCCCGTGTCAGCGACCCATACGGCATCCTGTCTGCAAACTGGACTGCCAATGCATCATTCTGCAATTGGATGGGCTTCTGCAATTGGATGGGCGTCTTATGCAGCCGCCGGAGACAAAGGGTAGTTGCTCTTGAGTTCAATAACTTCCCGCTCTATGGCACAATCTCCCCACACCTTGCAAATCTCTCCTTTCTGTCCATCCTCTACCTCACCAACAACAGTCTTGTTGGCCCCATCCCCAATTCCCTTGCGCAGCTCCCTCGCCTCAAGGAACTCGTTCTCCAACTGAACCAGCTGTCAGGTTCCATACCTCCTGCCATTTTCAACATGTCGTTGCTGACCACTTTATCCCTGTCTGTTAACAATCTTTCCGGAACTCTACCATCAAATCGTAGCTTTGTTCATTCAATGCTTCCTCGAATCCAATTTCTCGGTCTGTCCTCGAACCAACTCAGTGGGAACATCCCGGCAGGCCTTTGTCTCTGCCATGATCTCAGTGTGCTTGCACTGACTAACAACCAGTTTAGTGGCAACATACCGACGGAGCTTGGAAATCTGAAGCGGCTTACAGAACTATATCTTGGCGGAAACAATCTCACAGGTACTATTCCTGCATCTTTGGGCAACCTTACGAATCTCCTTTTATTGCAACTTGCATCAAACAACTTTCGGGGGAGCATTCCTGAGGAGTTGGGCTGGCTTTCACATATACAAAATTTATATATGTGTTGCAACCATGCCATGACTGGTCCTATACCAATTTCCCTCTCGAATCTGTCTTCGCTCGTCAATTTAGACCTGGACAAGTGCTCGCTCAGCGGATCGATACGTGTGAACTTCAGGAACATGCTCCATCTTCAGCGGTTGTTTCTAGGGACGAACAAGCTAACTGGAGGTCTGGACTTTCTCAGTTCGCTTTCAAACAGCAGAGTTCTCAGAATGATTGCTCTGGAAGGCAATGAGCTGGATGGCTTTCTTCCAAATACGATAGGTAACCTCTCAAGGAATCTTTATGTTTTTTGCTTATAATAACCATATCAGGGGAAAACTACCGGCTGAACTTGGTAATTTGTCTAATTTGGAGTATCTGCAGTTGGCCAACAATGAGCTAGTCGGAACCATACCCTTACAAATCACAACCACGAAGAACCTTCAGTGTATAGATTTGGAATATAACATGATAAATGGGTCCATTCCACGTGAGCTTGGCCAGTTAAGATTGTTGAACATACTTTACCTTCAAGGAAACCATCTTTCGGGACCCATACCTGACTCACTGGGAAATATCAGTTCATTACAACGCTTGTTGCTCGGTATCAACTCATTATCTTTCAAAATACCTCAGAGCCTGTGGAGTCTGACTGGCCTAATTGAATTGGATTTATCGCAAAATTTTCTCAGCGGATTCCTATCTTCAGAGGTAAGCAATATTAAAAATTTAGATAGACTTGATATATCAAGGAATCAGCTATCAGGTGAGATCCCAAGTTCTATAAAGGAGCTCCAAATGCTTGAATATCTAGATCTTTCGAATAACTCATTCAATGGTCAAATTCCGTCATCATTTGGCGAGCTTATAAGTGTACAGGTTTTGAACCTATCAAACAACAATCTGTCGGGAGTTATACCTGCATCCCTAGCCAATCTTCGGTACCTGAGCAGTATAAACCTATCTTTCAACAAGTTGGAAGGAAAGATCCCAAGCAGTGGTGTCTTCTCAAATATCAGCTTCATGTCGTTAGTAGGGAACACGGTATTATGTGGAGCTCCAGAATTAGGATTCTCACCTTGTTCTGTAACTGCTCGTTCTACTTCTATGTCTATGGTGCATTTGCTGTGGTATATTCTCCCTGCAGTTACTTATACTGTGATCATTGTTATTGCCTGCTGGATATTATTCCGAAAGCAAACCAAGAATGTTGCTCCGCACACTCTATCTCCTGATAACTATAGATTGATATCGTACCATGAACCTGCTCGTGCAACTGATAACTTTAGCGAAGTAAATTTACTAGGAAGGGGAAGATTTGGGTCCGTCTATAAGGGATGTTTAGATGATGGGCTCCTCACCGCAGTAAAGGTCTTGAATTTGGAAGTTGATGGAGCCTCAAGGAGTTTTGATACTGAATGTAATGCTTTGCGAATGGTTCGCCATAGAAATCTGGTTAAAATCATCACCACTTGTTCCAACTTGGACTTCAAGGCACTCGTTCTTCAATTCATGCCTAATGGGAGCCTCGAAATGCGGCTCTACTCTCTCAACTGCTGCTTGAGCCTACTTCAAAGGATTAACATAGCTATCGACGTGGCTTCAGCTCTTGAGTATCTCCATCACAACCATTCTCATATTGTATTGCACTGTGATCTGAAGCCGAGTAACGTTCTTCTAGATGAAGAAATGACTGCTCATTTGAGCGACTTTGGCATTGCAAAACTGTTGGGTAGTGATAGTCGGAGTGCAACATCAACAAGCACACCAGGGACGATCGGCTATATATCTCCAGGTAATTAAATTTATATGCATTCACTATAAATATAATATCAAATCAACATTACTAAAATTATTGCCTTGGCGTGTTGAACAGAGTATGCATCGACTGGACGAGTCTCAAGGAAGGGAGATGTCTATAGCTTTGGGATATTATTGCTCGAGATATTCACGCGAAAGAAGCCTACTGATCCTATGTTTGTTGGGGAGTCAAGCTTGCGGCAATGGATATGTGATGCACATCCTGATGCTCTGCTAGAGATTGTCGACAATAATCTTTTCAAAGATGGTTCTGGGAGTGAAATATCAAGTGAAAATCAAATATCTTTACATGCGTGTCTATCTTCTATTATGGAGTTGGGCATAATTTGTTCAAAGGACTCGCCCAAAGAAAGGCTTGCTATAAAAGAAATTGTTTCAAAACTGCAGAAGATCAAATCTGACTACTTATCATTGCTCCCTATTGTGTGAAGCTTGTCTTGCTTGCTTACCATTGTGCTAGCATACTTATGTCAGTCCTTTTCTATCTCTAGAATAACTTATGCATTTTCAGTTTATGTGCCAGTTATAGGAAGCTCTATGTATCTTTAGTTTGTTTGTACCTGAGATTTTGCATGTACTTAAATATCTGTTTAATCAAACAGTATCAGTTTTAGCTTAAATTGTAAGGTGGAAATGGAAAGATGAGTATTTTATATTTAGATTTCAAATTTCCAATCTAAAAAGCTTCTAGTTTGTTGTAATTTTATAAATAAATACACAGATGCACTTAAAAGGACATAAAGGCTTTTGTTGTTCAGAAAAGATTTGTGGATTTGGTTGAATGAGTACCCGTTGAAGGGAATATTAAAATCTTTTTATTTTTCAGTTTTGTTTTTTTTCTCCCTCTCTTTTTTGGTTGAATGAGTTACCTAGTTTTAAACTTTTTTCCTCTCCCCTTCATCCTACTAGTTTTATCATCAATGCAAGGAAAATACTAACTAATACTTGCTTTCAGTCGAGGGGTAGGGTTGTTTGTTTGCACTGGGATTATTCCACAAAACTTTGAAGGATTTAGGTATTTATCTTAATCGAATCCAGACTTGCCAAATTCTCACCTTTGCTGGTTGAATTCTTTAATTCTTGAAGAACTTGTGAATAACAAGAAGAAGAAGAAGAAGCAGAATTTGGAGAAAGAATAGCAACAGAGCAAGAAAGCAAGTAGTAGAAGAAGATGAACAGTAGATTTTTGGAGAGAAATCAAGGAAAGAAGATTTTATTACTCAATCAGTCCTCCTTACAAAAAGATTACAGAGATATTTATAAGAAATTCTCTGTCTATTTCCCTCCATTTACAACACATTTTATCCTCTCAGATATTCAGATACGGTGGTTAAAACGGTTAAAACCGTTATTCTTCGTTTCCGACTGAATGGAATAACAGATGGTTAGTGAATCGGATTATCAGGTCGGCCTTAAGCAAGAACCCAACCGCAATCTGACTTAAACCCGAATTCAGAAGTTCTTCTTCTTCTGATCCAGAACAAACTTCTCTCAGGCATTTTGTCGAACGCTTCTTCATTTTTATCAGCAGCAGCTGCTTCATCCTCGCCGTAGCTCCTGCGATCCATAACACTCCTCCTTCACTGTCTCGTCCTCCTCCGCCAACCTCATCCTCCTCCCTCCTCCCCTCCTCCATTTCCTTGAGCTGTGTTGGATTGAGGAAGAAAAATAGATAATTTAGTCTAAAAATTTCGATGAGAAACTCATTATTATTATTTTTAAATTCCGTAGATGGGCTAAGTGAGCAAAGCGTCGGGCTTAAATAGAATTTCCAGAATGGGTTACTTAGAAAAAATGGGGGCGCATTTAGAATTTTACCCTTCGGAAAATTGTTCTTAATTAGACGACGGGGAGCGTGGGCGGGCGCTGAGACCTCGACGGAGGTTCCGCCGTGGGCGGGCCTTGTCGAGTTCGCCGAGGCTGATATCTCCTGGCCGCCCGAGCGAGGGGAAATGGGTTCTTCGACATCAATCTGCGGCGAGGAGCGTCCTTCCGATCGATGCTGTCACCACTGCAGTCATCATGTGGGAGCAGGTCGATTTCAGTCCTTCACCATTTATTTTCCCCTCTTGCTACTAAAATTTGTAGTCAATCTATCTGCATTATATCATATCAAGATTAGTTTCTAATGTTACAAGTTCTAGAAATCGAGAAATTCTAAATTGTTAAGAATCCGGTTAATGATGATCAAATATTGCTTGATTTTTGAATTCCATATTTTTAGGGTTTGATTTCAGCTCCTAAGATATTTTTATTAGTTATTTATTTATTTTGGGAAAAGCTCCTAAAATGTTTATTGAACATGTTATAGCAGTGTTTTTTTTTCCAATTTTTGAGCCTAACCAGGTGATGATCACATTTATTTTGTACTTGCTTTGTAGTTACAGTACAGGTGGAGTGTTGTTGAGTGGTTTGTTTTCCCTGATCCTAGGATGCAGTGGGAGGAATATCAGAATGTCCGAGAATGAAAATGCCACAAGGCTGTGAATATCTCAAATTTTGGTTTATTCATTATCAAAGTTGCAGATTTAAACATTATTTTAGGTTAGCTTTTGATTCATTTCATTGAGATTGCACCTATCTAGTTTCTATGTCAGCTAGTTTTTGTTATTTGGGTTTCTATGAATAGTGCAATGAGATGGCTTTAGTTTCGGTTTAAAATCTCAGAAGCAGTATTTATATAAGCAAATGGTTTATGGTATAAATAATAGGCAATGTCTGGCGTATCATAAAAATATGCAATATTGGCAAATTCTCCCACTCTGCTAGATATTGTGGATAATAATTTCTTGAATGACGAGTCTAGAAATGAAAGACCAAAGCATATCTAACTAGATATACATGACTGTCTGTCTTCTATGATGGATTTGGGCATTATCTTTTCTAAGGAGTCACAAATGAAATGCTTGCCAAGTTGCAACGAAATCGATAGTCCCAAAATTTCAAAAGATCAAAATGGACTACTTTTGGATGTTTCTCAATTCCTAGAGCATTGCTTGAGTTTATGTTGCAACTGAACACTAGAATTTGGAATGAATCCTTTTTTCCCACTGTACTAGTTGTGTAATATTTTCATCATCTTTCTGCTGTATAAGATTGAATAAAGGAGAAGCTTGTAACAACATAAGTTCTGACAACAAGGATAAAATGAAAGTTTCTTCACATATTTCGCTTCTCATTGTGATCTCTAATCTTACCATATTTTTCCTTTTCATTAATGGAAAAAACTCACCTCATGATATGTGAAAAAATTGTGGGCTTTGACCTACCATGCTTTATTTCTATTATTGTCACTTGAGAGGTCCAATTAATTGTTGTGCTTTTATGTCATGTTAGTTGATGTTTATTATAAATACTTTGTTGCTTGTTATATGCTTGAATGTTAACTAAAATTTGGAACCTCCAATCTATTTTTTGTTAATATAGAGAGTAGCCTGTACGGCATCTTTTTAAACAATTATGTTTGTTTTCTTTGTTTTTTTTTTTAATATAAAATTTTGACATTTTCTAGAGAAATTTCTCTTTTTGATATTGCACTATAATTTAGAAAACTTCCCAAATCAATGTCAAGACGCACATTCATTATCTAAACTCAAATTTCCCCCACTTTCAGATATTGCACTAGTCATTTTAATATACAAATTTAGCATAAAAACTTTGAAGCATGGGCACTTCAAAGTGATCGCTGTGTCAATGTCAGATATGTAAGAGATATCAACAATTTGCATGTCACTTCTTTATACGTATAAGACATACCTAAACCGTATCATATTTTAAAAACCCAAAAACATGCATGTTGGAATCACATTCGCTATGAAAAGGTCATAAAAATAGTGTGTTTGGGCATCTCTGCCGTAAAAAATCATAGAGATTGTTTGTTGAATCCTATGACATCATACATTGCTTAAAAAAAATATAAAAATTCTTTTTACGTAAAAAAGTTACTAAGCTAATAGTAAAAATGTCTTGCAAAAATAATAATAAAGAACTAGAATACTATAAATTATTTGTTAATAAATTATTTTACATTTATCAAAAATTTACTTTATTTTCGTATAATAAGAAAAGAAATATTTGAATGAAACCGTGAAAACTTGATATAACCATTGGAGTATGAATATAATCGATACTTGGACATTAGAAAAGAAATAAAAAAGAAATATTTGAATTAAAATACAGGAAAGTTAAATAATTCGAGTAGGAATATAATCAATACTTGGATATTAGAACCAATGGCGTACTCTATAACAAATTAATCGACGAAAAATATGATGTAGAAATATTAAAATAAAAAACTTGATAATTTAACCAAATATAAATACTGAATTCTAATCTAAATATTATTAACCATATTAAAAGCATTTGATTTTATTGCTAAGTTCAATAATAAACTAAACATAATTTTATCCTAATTGAAAATTATAGCTATAATAAGATTTGATAAGTGAGACTTGGCTATTCTGAATAAAATTATTGGTATCAAAATTATTAATGTTTATATCTCGTTTGAAAATATGGGAACCAAATGTCCTAACAAGTTTATTGGAAATTTTGAATAAAATTTGGATTACCGTTAAAGTAAAATTGCATACATGATTTATCATGAATCGTCATTGAGCGACTATAATTATATTACTCAATTTGCCAAGAGGACAAGTTAAAGACAGATTGAATCAACCTAAGTATGTTTTTCAAACACATTTATCATACATTAGATAAAAGTATTTTCATTTTAATATAATTAGTCTGTTGAGTATGATTGTATCCTAGTTACTACTATCGAATTTACTGATTAACGATATTTTATTTTCGCTGCATAGAATTCATAAGTGTAAACTATTTTGCATCACTATTTATAAGAAACTATCAAAAAATGATGAATGGATAGTAAAATATCATGAATATAATTTTAAAATGTATAATACTGATTTTTGATCATTCATCTAATTGGTGCCTAAGAAAATTGTTCCAAATATAGTGGTTATTTCATTAAGAAATGTGCGTAGCACATAAACCTCATATGTACTTACATTTTTCTGGATAATCGATCCATCCTGATTTGGTAATAGAAGGGTTAAAACAAAATTCATAATACTAAAAAATAAATACTAAATATAATATATGTATAGAACTATTGTTTGAATGTTGGACACTATTAGAGTATTATTAATTGACATAGTCATGACATGATACTGAACTAATACTGAATGAATACTGTCACCAAACTTAAATAATTTAACATGACATTGATATGGGAATTGAGAGGAGCTAAAAGATGGAAATATACATATATTTCAGGAGTTTAACACAGAATAAGTCGTCATTATATTGTTTATTTCCACTGTAAGGATTACAGTTGATTACTTGGACCACCATCTATTTAGTGAATAATATCTATTATTACTATCCTATTTCGTAGGACGTTCGGTTTAACATTGGAATATGGACTGCAATCTCGGATATGCACGGAAAATGCTCAAAATACAACTCTTTCCGTTTGATACTTTCCATTGATACGATACACGACATTAAAATAATTGATTATATAATTATTATCCATAATTCATTATCGGTTATTTTAAACTTATAGATTTGTCTTGCTTGAAACTTAAATATTGACCACTACCTGGCGGTTAAACAAGTGCATCCTGCTAACAAAGTAGACCTTAGTGATGATACAGTTGCGCTAATGCTATCCACCAAAGTTGATTGAGTTTTGACCCAATTTTGACTGCTATTGGCATCAAATTAGCTCCTTTGAGGCTGGTTGTTTTTTTGTCATAGCCTTCTCTTGACTTTTAGATCCTTTCATCTAATTTGAATCCCGAAATTGCTTTTGTAGTGTTGCACCATAACCTCTTATGGGTAAATGGTAGTTTTTTTTTTTTTTTTACTGTATAAGTATTGTTACGATATATATACAATTGTGGAAAGATGTAAATAATAGTACCATACCAAAAACTTAGTATATTCTGTGTATACAATCAACGTCTCTGTACTCTGTATTTCGGGTATATGGGATGTTCCATGGATATCAAAAAGTAAGAAAGTATGATCTTAGAAAGATTCTGATAGAAGTAACTTTTTGATTTAGTGACCTTTTGCTTTCTTGAAAGTGAAGTTATTTATATTATTGGCGAGGTTAGATACTCAAAGTGTCGGTAAGTTCTAAACATGGATAGACGTTTTGGAGGTGGGCTTGGTACCTATAAAGTATAAAACATAGACACTTCTAACGTGAGTATTATGTCTATATCAGATATGTATCGAACACCAACACTTGCGCCATACTTGTCGATATGTATCAACTTTGGTATACAAGCTCCATAATGGCAATACTGGCACAACATACTGGCGTGAGATTAATCCAAAAAAAATACATAGGATACTAGTGTCCAACGCGCATTCGATACACGTATCCTATGTATTTTTATTGATTAACCTTGTATAAATATGTCATGCCTGTATTGGCATTGTTATATCCGTACATCACAGCTATGCCAATGTATCAGACACGTACGTCCGATATTGAAAAGAATTCATGATATAAGTGATTGTGCTTCATAGCATATCGGACATACCAAACTTGTCTCGAATTTTAAGAATCCAAAGATTTGCAGCCAGGTACTACTTAACTTTGGACTTATGGAGCTTTTCAATTATTAGCTCGATCTTAAATGATGATTAATATGAGAAATGCAGCTAATATTCCTTGGAGTCCTTAAAAGTAGTAATATGCATTATTCGTTCGATTATTTTCTCTCTATTCAGTGTCCTGGTACACTTAAAACTTTTTATGGTTTCAGAGCCTTCCTTCTCTTGGTTGTCATGATGACAAGTTTAGATGAGTGATTTTGTAGTTTGTCTTATGATGAATATTGATCAGCGAACATTTTCATTTTCTTTGAATTCTGTCCAATAAATGTATATTTTCCTCATATCCTGTGCAATTAATAATTTAGGCAAGTACAAATGGTAAATAGAGTTGCAAAGTATAGAAATTTTGCTGCAAAGCTACATGCCCGTTTGCAGCAAAAAAGTGGATTTCACCACATGCTAATATTCTTATTTTATATTCCTCATCTAAAATCATTCTTGCAGTCATAAATTCTATCAATGTTGTGAA
This sequence comes from Dracaena cambodiana, assembly GCA_036321105.1. Lineage (NCBI taxonomy): Eukaryota > Viridiplantae > Streptophyta > Magnoliopsida > Asparagales > Asparagaceae > Dracaena > Dracaena cambodiana. The sequence continues at coordinate 4,815,359 of JAYEPQ010000007.1, forward strand.
AGAACTCTATTTAACTTCTATACAAGTTTATTGAGCAAATGCTGCAAAAAGGCAAACCAAATAATGTAATTAGAGCTTTTATTCCTTGCAACAAAGGCTGCATATAACAAATGCTGGGGTCACTTCAGAAGTTACTGCTCAACAAATACAGTCCGAAGGAGGGCATGATATTTGGGGAAACAAAGAAGAGGTATCGTACCTTAGTTTTTTGGAGAGGGATATTAGTGACGAAACATTTAGTCTGTCACAATTTGTAATATAAACTGGGAAGAGTAGACAATATAGCTTTCTGGCATGATAGATGGTGCTCACAAATTCCACCCAAGATACTATTTCCAGATATCTTCCAGAAAGGAAGGGATAAGAATGTAAGGATTAGTCAATATTGGGGATGCTTGAGATGGAGATGGAATTCGACGGCATTGTCTGGACAGGATCTTGCAAGAGTTAGAATGCTTAAATAATTTATGAGTGACTGGATCCCCTCCTTGTTAGAGGAGGACAAGCCAATTTGGAGGTGGGAGAATGATGGTAAATTCACAGTTAACTCCACATACCGCTATTTCATAAATGGTGGAGTCATCTCGATAAACAACAAATGGCTGTGGAAAACTAAATGTCCCTAAAAGGTTAGAGTATTCGTATGGCTCAACTACAAAGATGCTCTTCTCACCTGGCCGAAATTGCAAAAAAGAGGTTAGAGTGGTCCTAACATTTGCATTTTGTGCAAGAGAGAAGGAGAATTGACCGAGCACATTATGTTTAACTGCCCTTATTCCAGAAGTATGTGGGAATTATATACGAGGTCGTTAGGGGTGAATGTTAACATAACCCTGGACGTAAATTTGTGGAGAAGACTTGATAAGGGGGTAACACAAACCAAAAAATTAGAATACTGTTGGTAGTGAAAATTTCTAAGTAAAAAAGGATTTTCCACAACAGAACGCGGAGCTAACTTAGTAGCTCGGCGTTTGGCTATATTAGCCTCGCGTTTGAGCAAAACGCGGAGCTATTCAATAGCTCCGCGTTTTGGTTTCTTAGCTTCTCGTTTTGATGCAATTAGCTCCGCATGAGCAGATAACCGGAATCATAAATTGATTGTGATTGAGATTTGGGCTTATCCAATACCCAAATTAAGTCCAATCAGAACTCTAAATCAAGAGATTTAAATTAAAACTAAGATATTTGATTGGAATCCTTAATGAATACAAAGTCTATTTAAATAGAAACTCTCATATTATCCTAAGGTTATAAATACTCCTTTGAGGAAGCCCTATGGATCTTTTTTGCATTTTAGAGAATTCGAGTTACGCATGAGAGCCTTGAATTTGTGAAGACCAGAGAAGATCAAGATCAAGTCGGCCGTCATCTTCAAGAGAGAAGATCATCGTCGTCATATCGTCAAAAGGAACTACTAGTTAGATCCCATCGCCACATAGATCCCACGTTTTATATTGTAAAAGAGAGCAATAATCTATAAATCCTCTCGTTTGTTCTTTTCTTGTTCACTTTTATTGTAATTAAGTTATTTCAATGGAAAGAAAGTAAATTTATGCTGTGAACAAACTGGAGACCACAGTGGGAGAAATCTCTTTCACCAAAGAAGAGATCGTGGCACAATCTGATGTCGAGAGGATCGGATTCGACGTAAACATACTAGTTGTCGAGATCGACCAGCGAAAATACGAGGAGTACCTCTCCTTTGAGTCAGGTAACCTGACCGAAATGCAACGCTATAGTCGCGTGCGCTCTAATAGCCGTAAATCGGGTAAACGGGAATCCACCGTTAATTGGGGACCTGTGGAGACCGCGGCTATAGAGCCGTCGTTTGGGCAGAAAACTCTAGTCGAGGATAGCCTCTCTACTGCCGAAGAAAGCTTGGGAACTGGATTGACCAGAACCCAACTCCGAAACAGAAATCAGAGAGCTAGGCGAAAATCCTTCAAAGCCTTCTTTAAACGCGAGGCTAATTTGGCAGCAGAACGCGAGGGTACAGTACCTCGCGAACTGGCATGCGTTAATCGCAAGACCAGTCACTATCGTGTTAAACGCAAAGCTGCAATTTGCGTTAATCGCAAGGACAAGCCAGCATGTGATTCTCCACGCGAAGCTATTTTGTTTGGATTTGAAACCAGAGAAGCTCGCGTAAATCGCGAGGATAAAATGTTGATAGAGCAGCGCGTGATGGTGATTCTCCGCGCAAGGCTAAGACTGAGCCTAGCGTTAAACGTGAAGCCAGTAAAACTTGCGTTAATCGCAAAGTTCCTGACACTCGCGTGAAATGCGAGGATAAACTTTCTTTAAAGCCAGCGTGTGATGGTGATTCTCCATGCAAGGCTAAGACTGATCTTAGCGTTAATCACAAAGATGGTGAAACTTATGTTAATCACGAGAGTCCTTACCTTCGCGTAAATCGCGAAGATGATTGGAAAATTTGCATTAATCGCAAAAATCGCGTTAAACGCGAAGTTATGACTTGCGTTAATCGCAAGAATAAGCCAGCTTGTAAGAATTTTCTTCCACGCGGGGCTAATATTTCAGAAGATAAACTTCTGCAAAAACGTCAAGCCAGCAAAAAACGTTAGGCTAGCGTATCCAAAAGCGAGGCTATTTTTCAGCCCCGCGTGTCCAAACGCGAGGCTATTTCTCAGTGCCGCGTGTCAAAATGCGAAGTTATCTCTCAGCTCCACATAAATTAACCCGAATACAAAATCAGGGTAGATCATCACACTAGTGGACCAGAACTGGACTCCAGTGATCTCAAGAAGTCTTTTATGGGGGTGTCTAGCGGGAAATTCCTTGGGTTCATAGTTACCTCAGAAGGAATTTTCCTTGATCATGAAAAAGTAAAAGTAATCAGCGAGATGCCGCCTCCCCGCAATCGTAAAGAATTAAGGGGGTTACAAGGAAAACTGGCCTATATCCGGCGCTTTATCTCCAACCTATCAGGACGATGCCAGCCGTTTTCCAAACTCATGAAAAAGGGGGTTTCCTTTGTATGGAATGAGGCATGTCAACAGGTATTTGACGATCTTAAAGAATACCTTACCAAGCCTCCTGTCCTTATGGCACCTGTCCCTGGGCAACCATTCCTCATATATGTAAGGGCCATGTATAATTCGTTAGGAGCATTACTTGCTCAGTATAATGAGCACGGCCATGATACGCCCTTTATTACTTAAGCCAGATAATGATCGGGGCCGAGCATCGGTATACCCCGATTGAAAAGGAATGTTTAGCCATAGTGTTCGTTGTTCAGAAAATGCGACACTATCTTTCAGGGCAAATAATTCATGTCATATCACGGATTAATCCTTTAAAAATCCTAATGACCAAACCAGGGTCTTTAAACGGCCGATTGGCGAAATAGGCATTATTGCTATCGCCATATGATATACACTTCGTTCCTCAAAAAGCAATGAAGGGACAGGATATCGCCGATTTCCTAGCAGGTCATCTAATTTGGTCCAGCTCTAAACAAACGTCAGAGGCTAACGCAACTACCAAAGAACAACTATGGCAGATGTTCTTTGATGGTGCTGCCAGACCATCTGTTGCCGGGGTAGGGGTTGTACTGATCTCTCCACATAAACACATACTGCCTAATGGTTACTTATTAACAGAGCCATGTACAAACAATATGGCGGAATATAATGCGTTCATTATTGGCTTAAAAATGGCTCTGCAACTGGGGGTGAACTATCTAGAGGCATATGAAGACTCTAAGCTCATCGTCAACCAGATGACGGGTGAGTATGAAATCAAACATGAAGCCCTCATCCCCTATCATCAGCTAGCCATCGAGCTGGTATGATATTTTGAATAGTTTTATATCTATCACATATCTCGGAACGAGAATGTCTATATGGATGCCCTTGTTGCACTAGCTGCAACATTAGCAATTCCACCGGGTGCGGCTAAAAGTATCGCTATTGGTAGCAGAGAACTTCTCCATCCGGATACTGTCTTTCAAACCAGGGAAGTGTGCCAGACATGCTTAACTCTGGAACTTCGTGATTGGCGATTTCCGTTTGTGAATTATGCCTTATATGGGATGTTGCCAGAGGATCCAAAGGAAGCCTCCTTGATAAAGAGGAAGGCCCCGAGATTTTCCTATGATCATACGCTTCAAACTTTATACAGAAAGTCAAGTGATGGTTGTAATACCCCAAATTTCGAGCTACCTGTATTACTCTCTTGAGACCAGTGGTGCCGAATAAGTCCACCGAAGTCGATTTTAGACACCGAAATAACTTTAAATCCACAAACCCAAATGACATTCGGTTTTCGCGATTATTAGTTTTTTAATATTTAGGATTTTGGAGATTTTTCTTACGAGACTGAAACATACTCCCAAAATTGTTAATTTAATAAAATTAAAATTATCCTTCTAATTATTTTGGAATTTCGGTTCATTTATTCTGAATATCTAAACAATAAACGGATAATTTTGTAGTGTTCCCATCGTCGAACACTACGTCTTACATAAATTTAGTGGTATTTGGAGAATGTTACACGAAATAAAAATTATTAAATTATTAAATAAATAAATTGATTAATTAAAATAAACGAAATGTGAATCAGTGCTGTGTTGTCGTGATTATGAAGAGGGTGGCAGGCAGGGAACTTAGGTGTCAAGGGAGTGGGCTTGGTTGAGAAAAATAAAAGCAAAAAAAAAAAAAAAAGTAACTAACCAAAACCTGCATGAGAAGCCACCCAACACTATTCTTTCTCCCCTTCTTTTCTCCTCTCGGCCAGAAACACAACAGCAAAGGAAATAAAAAAAAAAGAGAGAGAAAAAAAAGAAAAATCAAACTGTATCGAGGATTCGAACCGAATATTCGAGATCAAATCGAGGCAAGTAACACTGCTATATTTTTGTTCATTTTTAATTTGTATATTTCTTTATTTAATTTGTATTTAATTTATATGTGTATACATGATTTATTTTGCAAAAATATTTGGTTCATATTTTGATCTACTGAATGATACTGAAAATTGAACCAGATTAGTGTGTTAATTTTGATATATATAAATATTATAATATTTGTTTCTTTTTTTATTTAAAAGAAAAAAAAATCACGTACAAGAAAATCCATGCAAATTTCGGTTTGCATGCAAACAATAGTTTTGCTTGCAAATCTTGAGCCTTCACTAAGACAAAGAAGAGAGAAGAGGAAGAAGAGAAGAGGTGGGCCAAAAGAAAAAAAAGAAAAAGAAAAAAAAAGGAACTGGGTCTGGCCCAGCCTAGAAAAAAAAGAAAGGAGAAAATAAAAAACATGGAACTGGGCCTAGCCCAGCCCAGAAGATAAAGAAAAAAAAAAGAGAAAAAGATTAGAAATAGGGAGTGGGCCTGGCCTAGCCCATGAGAAATTAAAAGGAAAAGAAAAAGGAATATAGGCTGGATTTAACTTGGGCCAAGGAAAAAAAAAAAAAAAAAAAAAAAAAAAAAAAAAAAAATATATATATATATATATATATATATATATATATATATATATATATATATATATATATTAATAATAGACCTGGTCGGCCAGCCCAGCCCAGTAAAATAAAAAGAAAAAGAAAATAAAAATGAGTGGGCTTGGGCCTGGACTGGACAGAAAAAAAAGGAAAAATAAAATTAAAATAAAAATATGAAAAAGTGGAAATTTAGTAGGCTTGGGCATAATGGATTAAATGCTTGAAGGATTTGAATTGGACTTGGCTTGGATTAATTGGACATAATTTATAAATTATTAATAGTTATAAATTAGATTTTAATTAAAAGAGAAATGCATATTAATATATATGATTGAGCCTAAAAATGTAATAGATACATACGTTGAGTTTAAAAATAATGCAGTATTATTATATGATTCATTTGATTTCCAAATTGGGTTATTAATTGACACTGAGAATGAAACCAGATTATTGTAATAATTTTGATGATATGCATTGTGTTACAATGTGCATTAACATCTATCATGCAACAAGTCATGTGCCTTAATATTACAATTTATGTGTACTAATATATCATGTGTTAATTTATCATGCTACAAGTCATGTGTTTTACATGTCATGAGTTTTGATATTACAAGTCATGTGTTTTACATGTCACGTGCTTTGATATTACAAGTCATGTGTTTTAATATTACAGATCATGTGTTATGATACTACATATCATGCACAGTCATGGAAATGCAAGCATGTTATCATGAATTGAAAAACAATAATAAACAAATAAATGAAAATTAAATTTTTCATTTGTATAATTCATTATGAACACGGGGACGGGAGAAACTATATGAAGGATAAGAGCCTTGCCGTATGAGAATTGATTGTATTGTTAGGGCCGGGATTCTTTTACTGCAGCGGCCTGAGTGATTATTGAATCACTAATTGATATTTATCCAGAGTGGTATGTTCGTACTGTAATACAGTATAGAACTTGATTTAGTGCCTAGCGGCATGTCATGGTTCAACGCCAAGAATATTGGGGCAGGATCCTGAGTATGCACGGGCACTTATACGACAATGGAGAATAGCGCTATCTTATCTATTAATACAGTTCTATAATTAAATTGGACGATGACTGAGACCAATAGAATATATGATTAAATAGATAAAGTAGTTATTGTCATGTTTATTTATTTATGCATTTATTTATGCTTGCCTTCATGTTAATTTATATATTGCCTTCATGTTAATTTATATGTTGCCTTCATGTTAATTTATATGTTACCTTCATGTTAATTTATGTGCACACAAATAACACTGACATAAACATGCTCATGCACACTGATAGTCATGTACTATGATAGTACACAATTCTTTTTTTAAATGTATTACTTGCCGGATTTAATCTCCTGGGTTTTGAACCCAGATTTGGAACGTGAAAAAGGGGATCCAGCCCCAGTTAAAGACCCGTACTTCGTTGGACATATCGAGTGACAATAGGCAAGTGAAATACCTTGGAAAACTTTTGTATATTTTGTTTATATTTCATTTTGTCTGGGCACTGCTTTCTCTTTTGATTCTTTTGTGTTCATATTTAAAGCAGTGTGCCATTTTCTGTAATAAACTCTTTGCATAAATAAAATCATTTTAGTTTCAGACATATTATTTATTCTTCTGATTGTGGCAGCAGTTACGGTTATTCCAAGATCCTGTGACTGTTGGGTTGTCTAGTGCAAATAATAAGTAACATCCTTCGTTTTGAGAAGCAGCTGAAAAATGGGGGCGTTACAGGGTGGTATCAGAGCCTAGGTTTAGGTGGAAGACCATAGGACTACTGCCACATAAGAACATGTCTGTGACTTATTCGTAATAATTATTTCTTATTCTTTGATACCTATCAGATCTAGTATCGTGCCTATCCTATTGTTTTATATTTGTTTGAGGTATCTATCTTAAATTCTTTTTATTGATTCTTGTCTGGACCGTTGCAGAATAATGTCGACCCGATCTTCTTCGAGTATGAGTGTAAGTCTGATAAATGATACGTCTGATCTTAGGAGTCATGAAAAATTGGCATGCGATCAAAATCGATGTTTAAGATTTGAAATTTTCTGGGATGGCTGAGTATTATTGAATATTTGTATAGAACTTTACAAGATCTTATCACTTTAAATAAACAGATCAGAAAATGAATTAGAATATGTCTGAACAAATGAATGTAATAAATCATTTGAGAAATTAAAACAGAGTCTAACAACAGTGCCAGTTCTAGCAATTCTTGATACTTCTAGAGAGGGCATATTCATGCTCTATTTTTATATCATTCGATAAGCAATGTAATTCTGTAGGCCGTGCATTTAAGTTTTAAATTTTCATCTATACCAAGAATTTCAGACGAAGTTTAAATGAATTTTTAAGTACAAATTTCTTTGGAGAAATATAGTTACGTTTGGACATAATATTATGCCAATTTTAATCATGTGAGATCTAATGTTTTATTGAGTTTCAGTGTTATTAATAGGAAAGAAGGATGAGAGTAAAAAGTTGTGTGTGGACTATAGAGGTTTAAATATAGTAACAAATAAAAAAAAACAACCTATGGAAGAATAAGTGTAAAACAATATAAAGAAATTTTAGAACACTGAGAATTTTGTAGAATTAGTCAAGTTGAAATAAAAAATAAGAAATTAATAATAAACTATAATTAAAGAAAACAAATTTTATCATGGCGGAACATGACATTGTATCTTGTTACTCAAGTTAGGCTATCTTTCCAAATGATTGTCTTATCCATTGCTTTTGTTGACCATTCCCCATTTGACATTTTGTACCTTTCATTTGAATATTATCATTCCTGTCTTAAACCTTTTATATATCACAAGTCTTATTAAGTTGGCGAGACAATTGTAGAGATGTATTCTATGGCGCCAGCAATTGCAGTCGCTTAATAAGATCGTTGTATGTGATTGAATTTTGTAACTAGTCATGAATTTTATATATCACTTTTATCTTATATCCCTGCCATTTATAGTTTTGTTATTTCAGTATTGTAATAGTTTTGATTTATTCTCTCTTATAAAATTCATTACAATATGTAATAGGACCATAGGAATGGACTCTATAAAAATATTTGTCATTTGTATCTTTTCCATTACTTAATCAGGATGGCGTGACACACCGAATTGGTAGCAGTTATTCCTGAGTAAACTCTGTCTTACTTTTGTATTCCTTCTCCCAAATAAAACTTCAAGAATAAATTGGGAATTCTGACTATCCATTATCATTCCTATCAAAAGTGAAAGTCATTCATAATGTATTCTATATATCATAATTGAGAAAGCGCTTAGTTAGAAGTACAAAATAGTGAATATATCAAAAATAGACTTGAGAAAAGACTTAAAGTTTTTATGATTGTTTCAGAAGAAATAAAACATAAATATGAGAAGCGGTATGTAAAGATTATTAACCAATGGGAGAAATATTGAAGAATAATGTAACATTATTAGTTCTTATTTTATGGGATATAAAATCATCAAGAGATTCAGTTTGGGAGCTTGAAAAGGACATCAGGATAAAATACATATACCCTTTCTCATGATCAAAAATACAAATTAAATTTCAAAAACGAAATTTTTTTTATTAGGTGGGTAGAATGTAATATCCCAAATTTTGAGCTACCTGTATTACTCTCTTGAGACCAGTTGCCGAATAAGTCCACCGAAGTCGATTTTAGACACCGAAATAACTTTCGGTTAACATAACTTTAAATCCACAAACCCAAATGACATTTGGTTTTCGCGATTATTAGTTTTGTAATATTTAGAATTTTAGAGATTTTTCTTATGAGACCGAAAAATACTCCCAAAATTGTTAATTTAATAAAATTAAAATTATCTTTCTAATTATTTCGGAATTTCGGTTCATTTATTCTGGATATCGAAACAATAAACGGATAATTTTGTAGTATTCCCCTCGTCGAACACTACGTTTTACATAAATTTGATGGTATTTGGATAATGTTACATGAAACCAAAAGTATTAAATTATTAAATAAATAAATTGATTAATTAAAATAAACGAAACGTGAATCAGTGCTGTGCTGTCGTGATTTTGAAGAGGGTGGCAGGCAGGGAACTTAGGTGTCAAGGGAGTGGGCTTGGTTGAGAAAAATAAAAGCAAAAAAAAAAAGTAACTCACCAAAACCTGCAGGAGAAGCCACCCAACACTATTCTTTCTCCTGCTCTTTTCTCCTCTCGGCCAGAAACCCAACAGCAAAGGAAATAAAAAAAAAAGAGAGAGAGAAAAAAAAAGAAAAATCAAACGGTATCGAGGATTCGAACCAAATATTCGAGATCAAACCGAGGCAAGTAACACTGCTATATTTTTGTTCATTTTTTAATTTGTATATTTCTTTATTTAATTTGTATTTAATTTATATGTGTATACATGATTTATTTTGCAAAAATATTTGGTTCATATTTTGATCTACTGAATGATACTGAAAACTGAACCAGATTAGTGTGTTAATTTTGATATATATAAATATTATAATATTTGTTTCTTTTTTTTATTTAAAAGAAAAAAAGAAAAGAAAAAAAATCCGTACAAGAAAAATCCATGCAAATTTCGGTTTGCATGCAAATAATAGTTTTGCATGCAAATCTTGGGGCTTCACTAAGAAAAAGAAGAGAGAAGAGGAAGAAGAGAATAGGTGGGCCAAAAGAAGAAGAAGAAAAAGAAAAAAAAAAGGAACTGGTCTGGCTCAGTCCAGAAGGAAAAAAAAGAAAAGAAAAAAAAAACATGGAACTGGGCCTGGTCCAGCCCAGAAGATAAAGAAAAAAAGAGAGAGAGAGAAAGATTAGAAATAGGGAGTTGGCCTGCCCAGCCTATGAGAAATTAAAAGGAAAAGAAAAGGGAAGATAAGCTGGATTTAACTTGGGTCAGAAAAAAAAAATATATAAAAATATTAATAATAGACCGGGCAGGCCAGCCCAGCCCAGTAAAAGAAAAAGAAAAAGAAAATAAAAATGAGTAGGCTTGGGCCTGGTTGGACAGAAAAGAAAAGGAAAAATAAAATTAAAATAAAAATATAAAAAAGTAGAAATTTAGTAGGCTTAGGCTTAATGGATTAAATGATTGAAGGATTTGAATTGGACTTGGCTTGGATTAATTGGACATAATTAATAAATTATTAATAGCAATAAATTAGATTTTAATTAAAAGAAAAATGCATATTAATATACATGATTGAGCCTAGAAATGTAATAGATACATACGTTGGGTTTAAAAATAATGCAGTATTATTATATGATTCATTTGATTTCCAAATTGGGTTATTAATTGACACTGAGAATGAAACCAGATTATTGTAATAATTTTGATGATATGCATTGGTTACAATGGTGCATTAACATCTATCATGCTACAAGTCATATGCCTTGATATTACAAATCATGTGTACTAATATATCATGTGTTAATTTTTCATGCTACAAGTCATGTGTTTTACATGTCATGAGTTTTGATATTACAAGTCATGTGTTTTACATGTCACGTGCTTTTATATTACAAGTTATGTGTTTTAATATTACAGATCATGTGTTATGATACTACATGTCATGTACAGTCATGGAAATGCAAGCATGTTATCATGAATTGAACAACAATAATAAACAAATAAATGAAAAATAAAATTTTCATGTGCATAATTCATTATGAACACGGGGACGGGAGAAAATATATGATGGATAAGAGCCTTGCCGTATAAGTATTGATTGTATTGTTAGGGCCGGGATTCTTTTACTGCAGCGGCCGGAGTGATTGCTGGATCACCGATTGATATTTACCCAGAGTGGTATGTCCGTACTGTAATACAGTACGAAACTTGATTGAGTGCTTAGCAGCATGTCATGGTTCAGCGCCATGAATATTGGGGCCGGATCCCGGATATGCACGGACACTTATACGATAATGGAGAATAGCGCTATCTTATCCATTAATACAGTTTCTATAATTAAATTGGATGATGACTGAGACCAATAGAATATATGATTAAATAGATAGAGTAATTATTGTCATGTTTATTTAATTATGCATTTATTTATGCTTGTCTTCATGTTAATTTATATATTGCTTTCATGTTAATTTATATATTGCCTTCATGTTAATTTATATATTGCCTTCATGTTAATTTATATGTTACCTTCATGTTAATTTATGTGCACACAAACAACACTAACATAAACATGCTCATGAACACTGATATTCATGTATTATGATAGTACACAATTCCTCTTTTAAATGTATTACTTGCCGGATTTAATCTCCTGGGTTTTGAACCCAGATTTGGAACGTGAAGAAGGGGATCAAGCCCCAGTTGAAGACCCGTACTTCGTTGGACATATCGAGTGACAATAGGCAAGCGAAATACCCCTGGAGAACTTTTGTATTGTTGTTTATATTTCATTTTGTCTGAGCACTGCTTTCTCTTTTGATTCTTTTGTGTTCATATTTAAAGCAGTGTGCCATTTTATGTAATAAACTCTTCGCATAAATGAAATCATTTCAGTTTCAGACATGTTATTTCTTCATCTGATTATGGCAGTAGTTACGGTTATTCCAAGATCCTGTGACTGTTGGGTTGTCTAGTGCAAGTAATAAGTAACGTAGTGCAAATAATAAGTAACGTCCTCCGTTTTGAGAAGCAGCTGAAAAAATGGGGGCGTTATAATGATCCCCTGCTACATTGCATATCAAAGGTAGAAGCAGATGAAGTGCTGAGAGAAACGCATGATGAAGTGTGTGGAGCTTACCAGCCCGGTCCAAAACTCGGGAACCGCATAAGAAGGCTAGGATACTACTGACCAAAGATGATTACAGAGACAATGGTATACGCTAAACGGTGCCATGAATGTCAAGTACATGCTACTTTTATTCATCAACCCCCAGAATACTTGCACAGTATCGTTGCCAGTTGGTCATTTGAAACATGGGGAATGGATATTGTGGGGCCAATAACTCCCCCGTCATCCAGAGGACATCGGTTTATTCTCGCAATAACCAATTATTTTTCAAGGTGGGCCGAAGCCGTGCCCATGAGAGAGGTAAAAACGACGGATGTAATTAAGTTCATTAAGTATCATGTCATTTACCGTTTTGGCGTTCCCTGAAGAATCATTCATGATAATAGACCGCAGCTCATCAGTCAGGGGTTCTCAAGATTCTGTGATAAGTTCATGATCAAAGATGTTGCTTCAATGCCATATAACCCTGTGGCAAATGGATTAGCCAAAGCCTTTAATAAGACTATTATTAAACTCCTTCGGAAGTTCATCTATTCCAACAAACGAGACTAGGATGAAAAGCTGGGAGAGTGTTTGTGGGCTTATCGCACTACTGTTCGCACCCCAACAAAAGCTACTCCATTCTCCTTAGTTTATGGAAGTGAGGCCGTCTTGCCTCTTGAAGTCCAGATACCATCATTAAAAGTGGCCCTAGCCACAAAAATGACGATGGAAGAATGCCATCAACAAAGATTGTGAGAATTAGAAGTTTTGAATTAAAAACGTCTGCGGGCTCAACAATAAGTTGAGTTGTATCAAGCCCGAATTTCACAAGCATTTAATAAGAACATTAAACTAAGGACCTTTAAATAAGGAGACTTGGTTCTGGCTATTAAAAGGCCAATGATTCTAATCCACAAGACTAAGGGTAAATTTGAACCCAAGTGGGAAGAACCGTTCATCGTGGAGACGGTATGCTCTAATAGAGCTTATCGCTTAATGAACCAGAATGGCGATATAATGATGAAGCCGATTAACGACAAATTTTTGAAAAAATACTATGCATAAAAAAAGATATCATTTACTATCACATCTGGTTCATATCCCTAGAAGTATAACTATCCACCTGTTCAAGTTACGCATATGAGCACTTGAACTTCTTTATCAAACTAAGGCATGTACAATTAGGCGCCTCTGTCTAAATTAATGATCCTGACCCGATCATCCTGGTGTAAGTAGTTAAATGCTTTCACTAAACTATCATTTAGCTCTGTTTAAAGGGCTTTAGCGAGATTAATAATTATAACCTGGTCGGTTTCAACGATCTAAGTTACACAGATGAGCCTTGGATTGTTTAAACAAATTTTATGACAAGTTATTTTTTGTGCAAAGAAAATTTGTAGCCAACAGATAAAAGAATCAAAAAGAATTATCTTTATTCACGAATTAAAAGAATAAAGTTACAAAAAATAAAGAATTTAAAGAATGATGGAGTTCTTTATTACAAAGAATAAATAAATGCATGTAGAGAAATAGGGAAGTTAAGGCTCTCCCAAAAGTTTTAACTTATTTGTCGTCTCATCAATAACTCGACGACAAGTTTCTTCTACAGAGTGTTGAGCCTGCCGGCGTAAATTATCGTCATTTATTGCAAGTTACTGGGCCAACCGCTAACGAGATTCTTCGAGGGAACGACTCCTCATCATGCCTTCTTGTTCAAGCTATTCTTGTTGAAGGATCAGCTCCTCCCGTTTCTTAATGGATTCTCCTAACCGAGACTCGCTGGCTGTTAAAATAGCCTGAGCTTTAGCGATAGTCTCCTTGGCTCTAAGGATGGCTGCTTGGCTCCCCTCAATTTCAAAGTCCGCCATCTCCAGCGCCCTGAGAACTGACTCCTGGCTGGCTCGTAGTTCTGCCAACTAACGAGACCAGTCTTCCTCTTGGCGCCTCAGCTCCTCCTGACGAGTTGTCAACTCTACTCGTAGCCACGCCACCTCAATCTCGGTGATCGCTTCCACATCCACTTGGCGAACTGTATTCAGCGTTTGCACATGTTCTTCTAAGGCTTCTAGGCGGGCTCGATAACGAGCTGCTCGGTCACTCCCTCCAAACCTCTCAATATTGTCCCAGTAACTGGCCAACATTGGGCGTCCGAGCTCAAGGAAATCTCTTCCGTCCAGGATCATCCCGATACACCTCCTTAGTAGCTGCATAAAATCGTTAATGCTGTGATTGAAGAATTCTTCAAGATGGTCTACAGTGTCCATATTTAGCACGGGCAGTACCAAGGAAGATGTAGGCGGAGGAGTAGTTTCTACAGGAGTCGACGAAGAAGCTCGCCCCTGTACCAGACTCATAACATGCGGGGCCAGTAAAGCCAATAGTGACTTGGCAGAACTGAGAACCCAAGAAGAAGTATTATCAGTACTGGTGGGTCGAGCAACTACGCCAGCAGGGGTAGATGTTTGAGTGTTTTCGCCGAAAACTCCTCCTGTAATAGAAGTAGCTTCAAACGAGAACTTCAAGTTGTCTTCGTCCCCTGTTGGCAAGCGAGCTAGAGCAGGAGGAGCCACCGACGCCTCAACAGCTATTATCGTTGACGGTGTTAGCACAGCAGGATGAGGAGTAGCAGGCACGCCAACGACGACGGGGAAGGTATCCTCAGAGTAGACCGCTGGAGTTGGAGACGGTAAACTCAGAGATGGAGGAGCATCCCTGGGCACGACTGCATCAGTCCTATCATCACTCCCTAATTCATCAATGGGAGGAGTCGATGAAGGAACTGAGCATGGAGTCGGAGTGAAGTAGTCTGCATCAAACTCATTTGCAGAACTACTTAATCCGCCCACGGACCCAGTTGTACTGGAGTAATCCACCAGCTCCTCAGACTCCCCCTGGTAGTTGAATGCATAGGAGAGTAAAGCTGACTATCTGCATCTCAGAAAGCAAATAAGGAGTGTTACATATAATATATAAAAACGAACACAAAATAGAATATAAAATCTGAGAGAACCATACCAAGTGATACTAGTCCTATGGTTGGACTTGTGGGAGGAGCTGTGGCCAACTCCAGAAGTACACCCATTTCGCTACCCAGAGGAAATGTCGTAGTGTGTTCAGCAGATCCCGTGGCTAGCAGGGTCATAGCCTCAGTAGCACTGCAGGCCTCGGCAAGCCTGTTCTCTTCTGCCAACCCAGAAGGCAGGGTCGAAGCAAGCAAGTCAGTGGCAAACTTGACCGCTACCTCTTCGGGGATCACCAGTGTTTCTCCGGCCGGCTTCCTTTTCTTCTGAGCAGGCTCACCCCTTACGGGCCCGCGGCGTTTTATAATCGGACTCCAGGTTGGGGAGCACCACCAGCGTCGCCGTCATCATCAGCACCATCATCACCGTCAGAGTCACCTGCATCTGACGAATCAGCTGCTGTGTCTAGGAACTCGTCCATTCCCTTTACCCTCACTCTCTTGGCCCCTTTACGGTGAGAGTACAAGGCATCTATCTCCTTACAACAACTGTGGTTGATAGAGAAATTGGGTACGTTGGCGTTTGCAATGTTGTACCAGGTGCAGAAGCTCAAAGTCATATTTAAGTCTGGCACCTTTTGGGGCAATGAGAATTCAGCTCCGGATCCTCCAGCAACGAAATGGAACCAGCCCCATGCTCCTGCATATAGGTTCCCTTCGTAAACTAGTCCCTTGTTCGGATTCCCTATATAGAGCTGAGAATACCCGAATTGGTGAGCAAATCGGCTAGGAATATATGGCTCTATATAGCACATGGTGTCCTGCTTGTACACCAAGTATCCAGAGCGAATATTCAATAGCCACCAGAAAGCTCCCGAAGATAAACTGGTAAAGTTGTTGGCTCCCAGAATATCTTTGAATTTAAATCCATACTCTCCTCTAGGGAAATCTGGGAAGTAACGGAAGATCTTATAGTTCTGGTGGTGGCGGAGTATTTTACAAATCACCGACATGTAATAGCTCTTCCAAGCAGAGCGCTCGTACTTCTCTACGAAGAACGGTTTGTCGATCGGGTTGTAATCCACAACACTCATCAGCGACGGATAGTGCATGACTAGCCACGCCATTAAGTATGTATAGAGCATTTCCACCCTGGGGTGCGGTGTCTTCACCGTAGCAGTCTCCTTTATTGTTTTACCCTTTCCAGCTTTGCCCTTGTTCTTATCTGCTGGCATAAAACTATTGCAGAGGGCCCGGAGTCCGCTCTGGAGGTTATTGACCATTGTTTGTAGGAGCCTGAATGGTCGTTCATAGGCCAATAGAACTGCTGGATAGACAACGTTCTTGGCAATGGCCTCCTTAGACAAAGATGGGATGACACAGCTCTTCAACCAGAACATCAAAAAGCCTGCAATCAGACCCCTATCCAAAATCGAGAACTGTGCTTGGTAGTGAACGCTCTGGAAGACAGTGTCTGGACTGAATCCCCCTTCATTGGATTAAGTAATGTAAGTTGTGGCTCTCAGCTTGGAGATGCGCTCCTTTATTTCTTCTATGCTCATGGGAGGACACCCACGAACCATAGGGAGACTCTCCTTCAGGTTGATGAAGAGGTAGTCTGCCCACTTCTTATGGCCGATCCCTTGATTCCTCACTCTAGCCAGATCGGCACAAATGTGGTAGTAACACATTATCTCCCAATAGGTTTGGTAGATGTGCTCGTCCCCCACTTTCAACATCTTCAGTTCTTCAGCGGTAGGGATATATTCCTCATAAGGGATTTCACCCATTGATAACCCCAACACTTCAAATATCTCATGGAGAGCAAATCCTAACTCACCCACGAGTGTAAAGCTATCAATTTCGGGGTTATACATCTCTAGCAGGCTGAAAAGGTGATATGAACTTTGAGATAAACCAAACTGGACGTTTCTAATGGTTTTGTACAAGCCAATTTCCTTCAGGGTCCGCTCATGGTGTCCAACACATATTTGACGAGCCTGAACCACCACATGTTGCCCGATGAATGGATCCACCCGGGTATTCGGAAATCTTTGGCAGGATACTGATCATCCTTGGCCAAGAACTCGCTAAGAAAAGTCTTAGCACGAGTCGGGACCTCACCAACAGGGTGCTCCTTGGTGACTCTGCCTAGAAGAAGCCCAGTAATACATCTAGAGGGACCATCTTGGAAAGCCCCGTTTGCACCAAACTTGCCTATTGCAACCCCGTCATATTCACGAGTTAGCTCCCATTCTAACTCGCGATGAGATGATAACCTCTGGAGATATACCAGAGGGTAGTTGCGCTCCATATCAGGAAGAAATATCAGCAAGTCACCGTTCTGATAGAGCCATTTGCTCTCTTCTTCAAATAGGATCTCATCAGAATGCTCTATAACATCTCCAAAGAGGAACGCCGACTTCTCCAATGCCTCTCGGTTCATGCTTCAAAGGGAGCATCAGTAACAATCTCCCGTGCAGTAGCAGGGCTGTATCTGATTAATTTCTCCCTGCGCTCCTTCAAGCCCGGCTTGTATGCAGCAAAAACAGTGGTGAAACGAAACTGAGTGATTGAGTCTGCATGCCCTTGGGAGAGTGGGTGCGTTGAGTAGTCAGCTACAAGAGTAGAATAAAGAATTAGAAAAGTTCTTTTTGCGAATTAAGAAATTTTTCTAAGTATAGAAACGCGGAGCTAAAGATAACTCTGCGCGAAGCTAAAGAAACGCGAAGATAAAATGTTAGCTTCGCGTTTGAATAAGAAACGCGAAGCTAAGTTGATAACTCCGCACAGCTAAGGTTGATAACTTCACGTTTACATACGCGAAGCTAAATTTGTAACCTCGCGTAAAAACGCGATAGTTAGCAAAAATAACTTTACGTTTATAAACGCGAAGATAACGCGATAACTTCGCGTGGAGGAAGACCAGAGGTCTTCTCCTTCTTCTCCAAGCTATTCTGCCAGAGTACAGCGATTTTGCCAGTTAGAAAGGTGATTGGCCTGTCAAAACCGAGCCAAATCACTCCAAAATTGTCCTGAAGTGTCCAAATCCAGAGGTTCTTACTTCCGATTGGCGCAACGTGGGCTAGCTCGCCACTGCGGCCACTACCTCGGTCACTGCCACCGCTGCTAGCGCCGGCCGCCGACGGTGAGGAGGCGCGTGAAGCCGTACTCTTCTTGGGTGCCATTTGCTTAAAAATCTTGGAGAAATTGACGGAAAAACAAAGGAAGTTCGGTCGAAGATCGCTAGTTCGCCTGAGTCGCCTGGTCGCCTGAAGCTCTTATTTCTCAAATTCCTTCGACTGAAGTAAGGAAGAAGAAGAGTTAGAACTCTATTTAAATGAAAAAACCCGCCCTTTGGTATTCGGTGCGAAAATCAGAGCAGTTACTAAGCAGAACGCGAGGCTATTAGCCTCGCGTGTTAAGCAAAACGTGAAGATAGTTGGTATTAGAACTCCGCATTTCAGTTTGAAGATCCAAAGTATTTCAAAATTTGCTAAGTTTTAAACCATTTTGAAAACTTTAGAGGGGTTCTGTTGGTAGTGAAAATTTCTAAGCAACAAAGGATTTTCCACAACAGAACGCGGAGCTAACTTAGTAGCTCCACGTTTGGCTTTTGTATCCTCGCTTTTGAGCAAAACGCGGAGCTATTCAATAGCTCCGCGTTCTAGTATTTTAGCTTCGCGTTTTGATGCAATTAGCTTCGCGTGAGCAGATAACCAGAATTATAAATTGATTGAGATTTGAGTTTATCCAATACCCAAATTAAGTCCAATCAGAACTCTAAATCAAGAGTTTTAAATCAAAACTAAGATATTTGATTAGAATCCTTGCTAAATACAAAGTCTATTTAAATAGAAACTCTCATATTATCCTAAAGCTATAAATACCCCTTTGAGGAAGTCCTATGGATCTTTTTCGCATCTTAGAGTATTCGAGTTACGCGTGAGAGTCTTAAATTCGTGAAGACCAGAGAAGATCAAGATCAAGTCGGCCATCAGCTTCAAGAGAGAAGATCATCGTCGTCAGATCGTCAAAAGAAACTACTAGTTAGATCCTATCGCTACATAGATCCCACGTTTTATATTGTAAAAGAGAGAAATAATCTATAAATCCTCTCTTTTGTTCTTTTTTGTTCACTTTAATTGTAATTAAGTTATTTCAATGGAAGAAAAGCAAATTTCTGCTGCGAACAAACACTTATTATTGCATTTTGCTGGACCATATGAAGAGAGTGAAATAATAGATTATTTAATGAGAAATATCATTCCGTAGATTATTGTATAAGGCTTACTGTTCGTGATTTTATTATTTGGATAGGTATCTCGTCAGACGAAGAGAGGCTCCATCTATCAGATGGCGAGGGCACACCACCACAGGAGGAGTAGGAAAATATTTCTGAGGACTGATGGGTGATGGATTGGCATTGGGCCCATCGCTTGGCTGCATGAGTATTGTGCTTTTTTTGGTTTCTTCATTTTGTTGTTTGCTTTTTATATACTTTTGATTAAATGCTTTGATGTATAAACTTATTAGGTCCCTCATATTGATAGACCAAGACTATAACTGTTTTGTTATTACCTCATTAATGGAGCACGGAAGGATATACCCCGCCGTTTAACGTCAAAAAAAACAAATGCTACATTTGCATTGCAAAAACCGAAACGTCCAACTACCGTCACCACCAAAAAAAAAGTGAGTACTGAAAGTAAAACCTGACTGCATTAGAAATACCTCCTCATTAGAAATAGCTCCGTTCATTCAACGCTTCCTCGAATCCAACGTCTCAGTCTGTCCATGAATCAGCTCAGTGGGAACATCCCGGCAGGCCTTTGTCACTGCCATGACCTCAGACAGTTCGGACTGTCTTTCAACCAGTTCAGTGGAAACATACCGGTGGAGCTTGGCAATCTGAAGAGGCTTACAATTCTATATCTTGGCGGAAACAATCTCACAGGTACTATTCCGGCATCTTTGGGCAACCTTACGAATCTGCTTGAATTGGAGCTCGGCCAAAACAGCATCCAGGGGAGTATTCCTGAGGAGTTGGGTGGGCTTACACATCTCCAAAAGTTATATCTCAATCACAACCATGCCATAACTGGTCCCATACCAATTTCCCTCTCGAATCTGTCGTCGCTCTTCATTTTAGACCTCTACAACTGCACGCTCAGCAGATTGATACGTGTGAACTTCAGGAACATGCTTCATCTTGAGAGGTTGTATCTAGGGGGGAATAAGCTAACTGGAGGGCTGGATTTTCTCGGCTCACTTTCAAACAGCAGATTTCTCGATACTATTTCTTTCGATGGCAATAAGATGGATGGCTTTCTTCCAAAAACGGTAGGTAACCTCTCAAGGAATCTTTATGTTTTCAGTGCTGCTGATAACCACATCAGGGGAAAATTACCTGCTGAACTCGGTAATTTGTCTAGTTTGGAGTATCTGCAGTTGGGCAACAATGAGCTAGTTGGAACCATACCCTTACAAATCACAACAACGAAGAACCTTCAGTACATAGGTTTGGAATATAACATGATAAATGGGTCCGGTCCACATGAGCTTGGCCAGTTAAGATTGTTGAACATACTTCACCTTCAAGAGAACCATCTTTCTGGGTCCATACCTGACTCACTGGGAAATATCAGTTCGTTACAACACTTATTGCTCAGTGCCAACTCATTATCTTTTAAAATACCTCAAAACTTGTGGAGTCTGACAGACCCGATTGAATTTGATCTATCGCATAATTTTCTCAGCGGATTCCTATCTTCAGAGGTGGGGAATATCAAGAACCTAGCAATGCTTGATCTATCAAATAATCAACTGTCAGGTGAGATTCCGAGTTCTATGAAAGAGCTCCAAATGCTTGAATATCTAGATTTTTCAAACAACTCATTCAATGGTCATATTCCACTATCATTTTGCGATCTTACAAGCGTCCAAGTTTTGAACCTTTCACACAATAATCTGTTAGGAGTTATACCTGCATGTTTAGCCAATCTCCGGTATCTCAACAGTATAAACCTATCTTTTAACAAGTTGGAAGGAAAGATCCCAAGTAACGGTGTTTTCTCAAATATCAGTTTCATGTCGTTAGTAGGGAACATGGCATTATGTGGAGCTCCAGGTTTAGGATTTCCATCTTGTTATGTAACTGCTCGTTCTACGTCTAAGTCTACGGTGCATTTGCTGTGGTATATCCTCCTTGCTGTTGTTCTGTAGCAATCATTGTTATTTCCTACTGGATATTACTCCGAAAGCAAAGCAAGAATGTTGCTCCTACACACACTCAAATCTCCTGATAACTATAGATTGATATCATACTATGAACTTGCTCGTGCAACTGATAACTTCAACGAAGCAAATTTACTAGGAAGGGGAAGATTTGGGTCTGTCTACAAAGGATGTTTGGATGATGGCCTCCTCACCGCAATCAAGGTCATGAATTTGGAAGCTGATGGAGCCTCAAGGAGCTTTGATGTCAAGTGCAATGCTCTGCGGATGGTTCGCCACAGAAATCTAGTTAAAATCATCACTACTTGTTCCAACTTGGACTTCAAGGCACTTGTTCTTCAGTTCATGCCTAGCGGGAGCCTCGAAATGTGGCTCTACACTCCCAACTGCTGCTTGAGCCTACTTCAAAGGATTAATATAGCTATCAACGTGGCTTCAACTCTTGAGTATCTTCATCACAACCATTCTCGTGTTGTGCTGCACTCTGATCTAAAGCCGAGCAATGTTCTTCTGGATGAAGAAATGACTGCACATTTGAGCGACTTTGGCATTGCAAAACTGTTATGTGGTGATAGCCGGAGTGCAACATCAACAAGCACACCGGGGACGATCGACTATATATCTCCAGGTAACTAAATCTATATGCATTCACTCCAAATGTAATATCAAATCATCACTACTAATTTATTGTCTTGGTGTGTTGAATAGAGTATGCATCGACTGGGCAAGTCTCAAGAAAAGGAGACGTCTATAGCTTTGGAATAGTATTGGTAGAGATGTTCACACGAAAAAAGCCTACTGATCCTATGTTTGTTGGGGAGTCAAGTCTGCGGCGATGAATATGTGATGCACGTCCTGATGCTTTGTTGGAGATTGTCGACAGTTATCTTTTGAAAAATGGTTCTGGGAATGAAATGGTAAGCGAAAATCAAATACCTTTGCATGAGTGTCTATCTTCTATTTTGGAGTTGGGCATAATCTGTTCAAAGGACTCGCCCAAAGAAAGGCCTGCTATGACAGAAGTCATTCCGAAATTGCAGAAGATCAAAACTAACAACCTGTCATTGTTCCCTTCTGTTTGAAGCTTGTCTTACTGCTTAACGTTGCAGTATTGTTGAGTAAAACTCATTTAGTCTCAGTTTGTATGCCTCTTATGAGAAGCTTTATACATACTTTAGTTTTGTTTGTACCTGAGGTTTTGCATGTATTTAAAAATCTGTTTCATCAAACAGTATTAGTTTTAACTTAAATTGTAAGGTGGACTTGAAAAGATGAGTATTTTAGTATTTAGATTTCAACATTTTCAAACTAAAAAGTGACTCATTTGTCATAATTTTATAAATAAATACAGAGATGCACTTAAAAGGGCATAAAGGCTTTTGGTGTTCATAAAAGATTCATAGATTTGGTTGAATGGGTACCTTGAAGGGAATATTAATTTTTTTTTTTTTTTTCAGTTTAGTTTTTTTTTTTCCCTCTCTTTTTTTGGTTGAATGAGTTACATAGTTTTAAACATTTTTTTTCTTCATCTTACTAGTTTATCCTCAATGTAAGGAAATATACTAGCTAATACTTATTTTCAGCCGGGGGGTTGGGTGGCTTTTTTTTTTTTTTTTGACGATAAACGGCGGGATATATAGCCCTCCACGTTCCATTAAAGAGAAGATAATAGAACAATAAGTATTATGGACCTCTAGAAAGAGGTCCTTACATAGAGTTACATCATAATGATTCTAAAAAAGGAAAAAAAGAAAATAAGAGAACAAAAGGAAAATACATGAAATCAGTCATACAAATCACCACCAATTTTGCTGTCGCGCTCTTCTTCTGGAGTGTTCCTCTACTCCTGCTCCAGTGAGCTAGTATCCATATCTTCTCCCGAAAATCCACCAGATAGATGAAGCCTCTCCTCATCTGAAGGAATTCCTGTCCATATAATGAAATCATGAATAATAAGTCTTATACAGTGCTGGATGAAATAATATTTATCACTAAATAATCTATTATTTCTCTCTTTCCATATATTCTAGCAAAAAGCGGTAATAACTATTCTAACTCTATGGCTATCATTATCCCCCTGGTAATTCTTCTCCAAATATTAAAATCTAGTTTAATATTGATGTTTGGCCCTAAAGCCGAAGTACATGAATTCCATGTATTTTTGGAAAAGGAGCAATTGCACATGATGTGTTCAGTTGATTCCCCTCCTGTTTGCACAAAATGCAAATATTGGGACCATTCCAACCTCTTCTTTGCAGTTTCGGCCAGATAAGTAGAGCCTCCTTACACACTAGCCACATGAATAATCTTATTTTCTGAGGTGACTTTACCATCCAAATCCATTTAGTGTTTAGCGGGGTCACTCCCCCATCTATGAGATGTTGATATGTGGATTTCACTGTGAAATTGCCCTCTTTCTCCCATCTCCACATAGGTGTATCCTCTACTAAGGGTAAGGGTGCCAAGTCGCTCAGGAACGTTTTTAATCTTCTAACTTTGACAAGATCTTGTCCAGACAATGCCGTTGAGTTCCACCTCCATCTCGAGCATCCCCAATAGTCACACACCCTAGCATCTTTATTATTTGTTTTCTGGTATATATCTGGAAATAAAATCTTCAGGGGTATTTGTGAACACCACCTGTCATGCCAGAAGCTATTTTATTCCCCCTTCTCAGTTTATATGTCAGACTATGGCATGTTAGCTGTCTTACCATTAGTATCCGCCTCCAGAAGCTTGAGATATTATGTCCTTGTCTTGTTTCCCCATGTATTGTACCTCCCTTAGGGCCATATTTATTAATTATTAATTTTTGGAATGAGCCTTGGTTACGGGTGATTAAATGTCACCACCATTTAGTCATTAATGATAGATTAAAGATTCTGAGATCCATCACCCCCAAATCTCCTGCCTCTTTCGGTCTACACACATGTTCCTACGGAACCAGATGGTATTTTTTGGATGATTCCTCTACTCCATTCCAAAGGAACCTTTTCCTAATCCTGTCAATTTTGTCCCTGCCCCATTTTGGCATTATAAAGAAGGACATTAGATATAGCGGTAGAGCGGAGAGTACCGTATTGAGTATCACCACCTTCCCTCCTAATAACAGATATTTTCCTTTCCAAGCTTCCAGTTTCCTTTCCAAGCAATCTACCAGGGGAAGCCAATCTCTTTTCGAGGGTTTTCCAGAATTTACCGGTATACCCAAGTATGTGATGGAGAGCTGCTCCTCCTTACAGCTAAAGACCTCCCTGATGATTTATAATGATAAGTTTCTTGTCCCAAAGCACACCAATGAGCTCTTGGCGAAGTTTATTTTCAATCCCGACCATGCCTCATAGCAGTAAAGAGCCCATTTGATAATTATTGCTTCTCTTATATTACATCTACCAAAAATGAGTGTGTCATCTACATATTGTTGATTAACAAATGACATGTAATGGGCCCCAGGAAGTCCTTCGATATCCTCTTTCTCCTTCAACTTTTGTAATATGGAATTCAAACCATCCGCCACCAAAACAAATAGTAAAGGTGAAAGGGGGTCTCCTTGTCTCAGACCTCTCTTGGGGACTATTTCTTTTCCCAATTTATCGTTGCATAATATCTAAGTTTTAGCTGAATTTAGCCAGGTCTCTATCCATGCTCTCCATTTTGCTCCAAAGCCCCCGAGTCTGAGCACTTCTATTAGGTAATCCCAATCCACCATATCGTATGTCTTTTCGAAGTCTAATTTCAACATAAAACCATTTATGTTGGACCTCTTACACTGGTGTATGACTTCGTATATAGTGGCTACCCCTTCCAAAATATTTCTGCCTGCAATAAAACCCGTTTGATAATCCTCCACCAATAATTTCAACTTCGGATCCAGTCTGTTTGCCAAAATTTTGGAGACTATTTTAATAGTATTGTTTAAAAGCGCAATGGGTCTGTAATCACCAATCTCCTCCGATAAGCACTTTTTCGGGATTAAAGTAATGATCGAATAATTTATTCTATCCATTCTACATGTCCCTTGGAAAACTTCTTCCAATAGCCAGGCTACGTCTCCTTTGATATCTTCCCAGAAGTATTTATAGAAGAATATCGGAAAACCATCCGGGCCCGAAACTTTGTCCTAACCCAATTCCCATATGGCCGCTTTAATTTCCTCCTCCCGAAATTCCATATCCAAGTCTGATAGATCCACTTCCTTTTCCCAGGCGTCCTCCTTCAAGTGAACATGGGATGTTTTTCTTTTACTGAACAATTGTTTGAAGTGTTGGTATACGTGTTCCTCCATGGCATCTCCCTTTACATACCCATCCTTCACTTTTAGTTGCCGTATCTTGTTCATTCTATGTCGCATACTTGCCCATCTATGAAAGAAGGCAGTGTTCGCATCCCCTTCTTTCAGCCAATGAACATGCGCTCGCTGCTTCCATCTTATTTCCTCTCTTTTATATATTCCTTCCAGGTCTCTTCTCAGACGCAGCAATCTGCTATTCTCGTCTAAAGCTAAATTCCTTGTTTCTTCCACTTTTTCCAACGTGTCCATCTCCTTCAGAATGATCTCCTTATCATGCCTCCCTTCGCTTCTGAAACGCCTCTCCCACCTCCCTAAAACCTTTCGTAGGCGGCGAAGCTTGATACACATGTTTGCTGCTGCATCACTGGCTCCTGTATTCTGAGACCAACTCTCCTTAACAAGTTCCTGTACTTCTCGATATTCCAGCCACCATTTTTCAAAATGAAAACGCTTGTGAGGAATTCTCTTCTTCTCTCCAGATGTAAGCAAAATTGGGATGTGATCTGATGTAGGTCGGGGCAGGGAACCAATTTCTGCTAGCGGGAATTTGGACTCCCAGTTATCAGATACCAGCACCCTATCTAGCTTTGTCATTATTGGATAGAGTCTCATGTTTGACCAAGTAAATAGTCGATCTGATAACGGCAAATCTATTAGGTCTAAATGAATAATAAAGTCATTAAACTCCTGCCTATCCTTACTAGATCTGTCCTCCCCTTTCCTTTCGTTTGCAAATCTAGTGATATTGAAATCCCCTCCCAATATCCATGGATCATCACATCTGTTCCTTATTGCTGTTAGTTCCCTCCAAAATTGCGCACGTAACCCTTTTTCATTAGGTCCATACACCGCAGTCACTAGCTGGACCCACCCATCCGATATTCTCCTTGTCCTAACAGTTAAAGAAAATTCCCCTTCCCAAGAGTTAAGAACCTGATGGTCTTTGTCGATTCCAACTAGTATCCCACCAGAAGCCCCCTTTCCGTTTAGAATACAGAAATTGTAACAACTCTTAGCGGCAATTGAGCCCAAAATTCGGGAATCAGGATCTGAGAGTTTTGTTTCTTCAAGACATATAAAGTCAAGCTTATTGGTGCGTATTATTTCCGCCACCATTCTTCGTTTAACCGGGTTTTCCAACCCTCTGACATTCCAAAAATTGTAATTCATTGTAAAATATGTATTAAACCTCTCCATTGGTGGGCTTGCCCCTATTCTCCAAATTTCCTAACCCCGTCTTGCTCCCCTGTGGGTGCAAAATCATGATTCTTAATCAATGTGAGATTACGTGTTTGATCTATGTACCCTTCTCCCAAGTCGATATCACATTTATGGGCTTGATCTATTAATACATCATCCGGTACATAATTAAGAATATTAAAC
The DNA here is from genome assembly GCA_036321105.1 of Dracaena cambodiana. Lineage (NCBI taxonomy): Eukaryota > Viridiplantae > Streptophyta > Magnoliopsida > Asparagales > Asparagaceae > Dracaena > Dracaena cambodiana. The sequence continues at coordinate 4,842,455 of JAYEPQ010000007.1, forward strand.
TGTAGGTTAGATGTACCTGGCAATAGAGCTGACTGTTCTGCCTTTCTGCCTTTCGATTGGGTGGCTTGTTTGCTCTGAGATTATTCCACAAAACTTTGAATGATTAATATATTTATCTTAATCGAATCCACACTGGCCAAGTCCTGATTCCTAACAATTCCATATTTTAACTTCTCAATTAAAATCAAAACTTTTAGCTCAAATCAAATCCTCTCAACTCAAAATGTATCCCAGAATTCAATATTATTATGTAACTCAGTATCATTCAACAATTCAACTAGTGAACAAGCAACATAGAAAATTATGAAGAATAAACTTCTGACAAAACATATAAAGATATTAAAATAAACAGAGATGATATATATATATATATATATATATATATATATATATATATATATATATATATATATATATATATATATATATATATATATAGGTGAGCCACTAGTTGTGGAAAAATTACGTGAGTTAGTGGAAAAATTATTGTAATCGTATAATTTTCTTTTAAACTTTTTCTAGAATTAGGATCTCTACCTTTAACTTTAATAGGATTAAATTTCATAAATTTTGGAGTTTATTTATACTTTCATCAAGTGGGTACAAAATGTTTATTCATTAGAAATCGTTAAAATTTATGTTAATTTGACAGAGAACCAAATCAAAACTAAAAACCAAGAAATTGGGTATGAGTAAACTCTAAAGAGTCAAGATCATAATACAAAAGAAATTTTTAAAAATAAATTATTGGAGATATTGGGAATGTACTATAGCTTAGGTAACTTACGTGAGCTGATAGCTCATTTCCATGTATGTGTGCAATATGAGAATAAAAGAAATGAGCTGACAACTCATGTGAGTTACTTGATCTGCAGTTCATTTCCACTATCTTCGATAATTCTTTTTCAAAATATTTTTTTTAGCATTACGATCTCAACCATCTAGGGTTTATTCATAACCAATTTATTGCGTTTTAGTTTTGATTTGGCCTTTCATCAAATAGGTACAAAATTAGCAGTTTCCATTTAATACAACATTTTATATTTACTTGATGGAGTGGCTAATGAACTCCAAAAATGTATTAAATTTTATCTTTTAAGAAGGTATTGAGATGGAGATAATGTTCCCAAAAACATTTTGATAAAAATCAATGGAATCTTTGCTTGGCCAAATTTTTTTTTTTTTTTTTTCATTTTTTTCTTTTGATCTCTTTATTATTTTGGGGATGGAATGCTACTTGTGCTTATTCTTGCTCTCCTTTTGATCCGTGTAGATACTAAAATCAGGCATGAGTAGTAGTTTGAGGTGCAGAAATTAGATCAAAGTGATTGAATTCTTGGAGCTGTTGAGTTTTAGAGAAGACCCATTTTGAGTTTCCTCTGAAATTTGGTCCTTGTTTGATTTGGGTGATGCTAGCTGCATCCATTGGAGATGGAGAGCCTTTTAAGTCCGTTGATGTTGATGGGGTTTTGGATTCACATGAAAGCCCACTCATTGTGGAGAATTGTAGAGCTTTTAAGGGCGTTAAAGGGGAGGGTGGTGCTTTTCAAGAACCCATTGACCCAATCCTTGATGCTGCTAGCATTAAGAGTGGGGAGTCGTGCGACGAAGGGTCGAGCTCTTTCCACGGGGCAAGCCACCCGCCTGAACCTGTCGATTCTGATCCCATGGGGTCGGTGTTTGTCGGAATCGATGACAGCAGGCCCCAAGCAAGCTGTTTGATGAGAACCCTTTCCCTTAAAGGACCCTTTACAGAGGATTTGTCTATCGGAATCCCGGGGGTGAAGCCAAGTGTTGCTCCCCTTTTGCCGGCTAATGAGTCGTGCTCGGTGGCTTCTCCGTTCTCGGTTCCTCGTGCATCTCAGGCTACGGAGAATGCTTCTGTAACCCATGATTCCAAGGAGACGGAGTGTGTTTGGGATGCTTCCTTGCCTCCGAGTGGCAATGTCAGCCCTCTCAATGGCATTGACGGTGCAGGTGTGGCAACTGTGGTGAGCATTTTTTTTTTTTTTGAGGTTAAACGGTGAGCAAGAAGCTCTCCGTGTTCTATTAATAAGTCATAACAGAACAGATTACATTAACACAAAGTAGAGTGGATTTCATAACCCACATAGACATAAAGATAACAATGTCAAAATACAAAAACCACTAAAACAAAATCCACTGCCTTCGATGTCATTGTCTGATCATCCTATCATGATCAACTCTATCCTGTTCCTGCATGCAAGTCATCATTCTCCAGTCCCTGATCGTCTTCCTCTGTACCCTGTTCTTCAAAAAGGCACAGTTTTTCTCTGTCCGACAGAAGACTTGTCCAGAAGTGTATATCAATATATGTGCGACAGAAACATGTAAATATGGAATGTTTTTGCTGTCGAAAAATCCTATTATTTATTTCTCTCCATATATTCCAGCATACTACTGTAACCACTATATGACAAATATGAGCACCATGACGTGTATTCTTACTAACTACTTTGTACCATATATTAGACTTCTCAGACCGTCTGAATGTAAGCCCTATATCTACCACACACTTCTCCCATAGACAGAATGTGAAACTGCATTTAAGGAATAAATGCGTGATTGTTTCAGCCGCAACACCACACAAACTGCAAATATTTGGTCCCTTCCAGTCTCGTCTTTGGAGATTATCCCATGTGAGTAAGGCTTCTTTGGCGATAAGCCATAAGAAACACCTGATCTTAAAAGAGTATCTAACGTGCCATATTTTTCTTGCATATGCCATTCTGTGACCACCATCTATGATGAGCTTGCATGCGGACGCAGCTGAGAACTCACCATGTTGCTCCCATTTCTATATGGCGGAGTCCTTTTCTGTTTCTGCGCGAGACTGAACACTAGCTGTTTGTACATAGCTCCCATCTCCATATGCCATTCAAGGAATAACTGCAATGAGCATTATGCCTAGCCGTTTGAGTGCGTATAGGAGTGATGGGGTTACTAGTGATGGAATGCTTAGTGTGGAAAAGAATTGCGAGAGTGCAATGGAGAGTGCCATAGGAGACTCGCTAGGAAGTACGAAGACTAGCATTAGCCGAACGAGTGATAGCAGCAGCCTTAGCGATGATAGTACTTGGAGCAATGTTACTGGAGGTGCTAGTAAGCCGCACAAGGGGAATGATCCAAGATGGAAGGCTATTCTAGCCATTCGGTTGCGAGATGGTATGTTGGGGATGAGCCAATTTAGGCTGTTCAGAAGGCTGGGCTGCGGTGACATTGGTAGCGTTTACCTGTCGGAGTTGAGTGGGACGCGGTGCTACTTTGCAATGAAGGTGATGGACAAGGCGTCCCTTGCAAGTAGGAAGAAATTACCGAGGGCTCAAACTGAGAGAGATATTCTGCAGCTCCTGGATCATCCATTCTTGCCGACTTTGTATACGCATTTTGAGACCGATAGGTTTTCGTGTCTGGTCATGGAGTTCTGACCAGGTGGTGATTTACATACTTTGAGGCAGCGGCAGCCTGGGAAGCATTTCTCCGAGTATGCAGCCAGGTACTACTTAACTTTTGACTTATGGAGCTTTTCAATTATTAACATTTGTTATGTCCTGATTTCAATTTCACCACATGCTAATATTCTTATTTTATATTCTTCATCTAAATCATTCTTGCAGTCATAAATTCTATCAATGTTGTGAAAGAACTCTATTTAATTTCTATACTAGTTTATGGAGCAAATGCTGCAAAGAAGCAAACCAAATAACAAATGCTGCATTTGCATTGCAAAAACCGAAACCCCCAACCACCATCACCACCAAAAAAGAAAGTGAATACTGAAAATAAAACCAGACTGCATTAGAAATACCTCCTTCTTTGAAGTAATCCCATACTCGTTAACAAACGTCAAAAACTGTGACATGCATAAGATTTTACGTTATTACCCACTAGCAAATAGTTATGGATATATGCGCGCTTTTATGTCTTCATCCAAAATTTTAAAGTTGGATGATATGCATCATGCGTGTGATGGTTGCAGAAGGTGGTGATGGGTGGGCATTAGCTGATTGAGGGATGTACCTTCTTATATGCTAATGCCATTGTTGTTTTGAGCTATGATGCTCGAATATTTTCACTTGATGGACACGAGTCAGATATTCTTATAATGTATCCTGAAATTTTTAACAGCCTTTCTGTATCAATTATCAAAGTTTAATGATTGGGCCTGAGAGTCCTTGAGTCAATTTGAGGTTATGATGTTCAAGATCTAGTGCATATATTATAAACTCACTTATTCAATTTTATTCCCAGACATATTTATGTCTGCTAGGTATTTGTATCATGAATTCAAGATTTGCCGTGTCCATATGCATGTATCATTTTGTATTGTCCTATGCCCATACAAGTGCATAATCGGTGTTAAGTTCTATAAATCGATAATATATACCTGTGGCACTTCAGTGATAATGATTATATTGAGTAGCATTGTGTTTGAGGAAGATAAGAAATGGTAATAGCATACATGCAAAAGACCGGAGTTCTCTTAATATTAGTACTTGTCAATCAATGTAAAAAGATCAGGATAAGGACCTACCCATGTGGTCCTTAGATTCATCATAGAACCTACCCATTTGGTCAAATATCATTCATTGTTATTTTTTACAAATGTAGAACGCATGAGCACTAAAACTTGGTTTTTTTCCCCAGATAAGTACTTGATCATCTCTGAACAGCCATTATTTGATTTTATCCGATGGTTTTTGGTTTTAGACCTGAAAATGATCAATCTAAATATAAAATTATCAGTGTGAAGTTCTTTTTTTTTTTTTTCCTTTCCCCCCTTCAGAAGTCCAAAAAGATTTATTTCCTAATTTAAACATTACAAGCAATTTGTAGCCCTAGCTATTTTCATGGAATTAAAACTTCATTACATTACATTAACAGGTTTTATGCTGCTGAAGTACTGTTAGCTCTAGAGTATCTACATATGCTGGGAATAGTCTACAGAGACCTGAAACCCGAGAATGTTCTTGTCCGTGATGATGGCCATATCATGCTCTCAGGTTTTTATACCACCCTTATAAAAACCTCGATGCTTGATTCTGATCCTTCCAAACGACCAACTGCATTCTGTGTCCAGCCCTCTTGCATCAATCCTTCTTCCTCTTGTATCCAACCTTCCTGCTTCCTTCCTCGGCTCTTTCCTCACAAGACCAAGAACAAGAAAAAAAACTCAAGAAATTCTCAGGTCGAGTCAGGCCATAATTCAGGCTCGACCCTGCCTGAGCTAGTGGCGGAACCCACAGCTGCCCGATCCATGTCCTTTGTCGGCACTCATGAATACCTTGCTCCTGAGATCATCAAAGGTGAAGGCCACGGGAGTGCTGTAGACTGGTGGACTTTCGGCATCTTCCTCTACGAACTTCTCTACGGCAAGACACCCTTCAAAGGGTCAGGCAACCGGGCGACACTCTTCAACGTGGTTGGGCAGCAGCTCAAGTTTCCTGATGCACCTTCGACGAGCTACTCGAGTCGGGACCTGATACGGGGGCTTTTAGTGAAGGAGCCACAGCAGCGGCTAGGAGTGAAGAGGGGAGCCACTGAGATCAAGCAGCATCCGTTCTTTGAGGGTGTGAATTGGGCTTTGATTAGGTGCAGCACCCCACCGGAGGTTCCAAGGCCTGCACCGGAGACTGATCTTCAAACGAAGCTTGGGATCGGGTCAGGGAGCAGCAGCAAGAGGATGATGGTAGGAGCTGAGGTCAAGTCTGGGGGGAAGTTTCTGGATTTTGAGTTCTTTTAGCAATGTTCGACGCCTGTTATGTGGTTTCTCTTGATGTTGTGTTCTCTGTTTCTCCATCTCATTGTTCAGATCTGAGCTATGCGCTGCATTTTCGCTGTGAAATACATTGTTCTTAGTTGGAGCTAGGATGAACCAGTTAGTGGGCAGTTCAAATGAGTTTAGATAGACTAAGATACTGATTCAGACAGGGGAATGCTGTCAGTAAGTCAAAGAGTCTTATAATTCTATCTGTAGGTGATCTATTACATGTATCTGTAGCTTCTTTCTTGTTCTAGCTTTCTTGATCGAGCATGCACAGTTAGTGGGTTTCGTGATCCTGTCTGCATGCAATATATGTGCATTTGGATGGCTGGACATGAATGATCCACAAATAGATACTTGAGGTATGTCGCAGGAGGTATAGAACCTGCATTTAGATTGCTGAACACTACAAGAAAAATGGGTCTTTTCCAATGGTTGACTAGCATTGAACCCTACAAGAAAAAAGGGGTCTTTTCGTTGATTAGCGTTGCCTTCTATAAAAAAAAATCGTTACAAAATTTATATGCAACGGTATGCTATTATAGATATTTGTAATGGTTGTGTGAGGCTAGCTGCTATTATAGATATTTGTAATGGTTGTGTGAAGCTATTGCAATGGTTGTTCTAATTGTTGAATTTGAATAAATTCGTAATAGTTATATACAACTATTACAATACTTTAATGTAATAGTTATATTAACTAGTATATGAAACTGTAACAAATTAATGATAACGGCTAAGTGAAACCACAATCATAATACACTTGACAAGAAAATATTGCAATTAATACATGTCTATTTCAATGTTTATGAAAACTATTACAATTAGTACATGCCTATTATAATACTTATAAAAAGTGTTCTAATTAATACATATCTGTTACAATGACTATAAAAACTATTGCAATAAGTTTTAACATATTGCAATATTTGAAGGAAACTATTGCAACAAGAAGTCTCCGGAGACTACGGATTACCCACAAACAGATAGTACTTTCAAAGTCTATTGTCGATATTAAGTCTTGTCTAAGTCGCAAGTGCATCTCCAACTCACAAGTGCATCTCCAACAACGTGAGTCTGGTCTGAGTCAAACTCTCACAAGTTCATCTCCCACTCACAAGTGCATCTCCAACGACGTGAGTCTGGTCTACCCACTCACAAGTGCATCTCCAACGACGTGAGTCTGGTCTAGGTCAACCCTCACAAGCATCTCCAACCACGATGAATTCACTGTGAGGGTCATGACATATCTACATTCCAGTGGAAGGGTTCAAGAAGGTTCATGATGGTGATGGAGGTGGTGCCGGTTCACCGCAGAGAAATATTTACGAGTCACGTGGAGAAAATTTCATTGATTTCAATTTCCACTTGCAACTTGATGTTGGATACAATGGATGGGCTCTACTAGTAGACTACTCCTGTGGAATTTGTGACCTCTGTTTCTGTCACAGTTGAACGAGCAGGTGGATGTCATGATTGCCATAGTTGTATATATCTGTAGGTAATGAAATGTGCATCACTTGCATCCCCCACTTATCGATAACTGATGGAGTTCAATCCCTTCGTCTGTGCTGCCTTGCATTTCATGCTCCTGTTGTTGCCCTCACCCTCATCGGCAGTGCCGCATAACAACCTGACCGACCTCACAGCACTGCTGGCCTTCAAGGCTCATGTGAGCGACCCATACAACACTCTATCCACAAACTGGACAGCCAATGCATCCTTCTGCACCTGGATGGGCGTCTCATGCAGCCGCCGGAGGCAAAGGGTAGTTGCTCTTCAGTTCAATAATTCCCTGCTCTATGGTACAATCTCCCCACACCTTGCAAATCTCTCCTTTCTGTCTGTCCTCTACCTCTCCAACAACAGTCTTTTTGGCCCCATCCCCGATTCCCTTGCGCAGCTCCCTCGCCTCAAGGAACTCGCTCTCCGACTGAACCAGCTGTCAGGTTCCATACCTCCTGCCATTTTCAACATGTCATTGCTGACCATTTTATCCCTGGCTGTCAACAATCTTTCCGGAACTCTACCATCAAATCGTAGCTCCGTTCATTCAATGCTTCCTCGAATCCAACTTCTCAGTCTGTCCAAGAATCAGCTCAGTGGAAGCATCCCGGCTAGACTTTGTCATTGCCATGACCTTACAAAACTCTCATTGTCTGGCAACCAGTTCAGTGGAAACATACCGGTGGAGGTTGGAAATCTGAAGCCGCTTACAATTCTATATCTTGGCGGAAACAATCTCACAGGTACTATTCCGGCATCTTTGGGCAACCTTACGAATCTGCTTGAATTGGATCTTAGCTCGAACAGCTTCTGGGGGAGCATTCCTGAGGAGCTGGGCGGGCTTTCACATCTCCAAATATTAGGTCTCGGTGGCAACCATGCCATAACTGGTAATATACCAATTTCCCTCTCGAATCTGTCGTCGCTCTTCCTTCTAGGCCTGGACTACTGCACACTCAATGGACCGGTGCGTGTGAACTTCATGAATATGCCTCGTCTTAAGAGGTTGTATCTAGGGGCGAACAAGCTAACTGGAGGGCTGGACTTTCTCGGCTCGCTTTCAAGCAGCAGAGTTCTCGAATTAATTGCATTGGAACTCAATGAGCTGGATGGCTTTCTTCCAAAAACGATAGGTAACCTCTCAAGGAATCTTTATGTTTTCAGTGCTGCTGATAACCATATCAGGGGAAAATTGCCTGCTGAACTCGGTAATTTGTCTAGTTTGGAGTATCTGCAGTTGGGCAACAATGAGCTAGTCGGAACTATACCCTTACAAATCACAACGACGAAAAACCTTCAGTATATAGGTTTGGAATATAACATGATAAATGGATCCGTTCCACATGAGCTTGGCCAGTTAAGATTGTTGAACATACTTCACCTTCAAGAGAACCGTCTATCTGGGTCTATACCTGACTCACTGGGAAATATCAGTTCGTTACAACACTTATTACTCGGTGCCAACTCATTATCTTTTAAAATACCTCAAAACTTGTGGAGTCTAACAGACTTGATTGAATTTGATCTATCGCACAATTTTCTCAGCGGATTCCTATCTTCAGAGGTGGGGAATATCAAGAACCTAGCAATGCTTGATATATCAAATAATCAGCTATCAGGTGAGATTCCGAGTTCTATGAAAGAGCTCCAAATGCTTGAATATTTAGATTTTTCAAACAACTCATTCAATGGTCATATTCCACCATCATTTGGCGAGCTTATGAGTGTCCAAGTTTTGAACCTATCACACAATAAACTGTTAGGAGTTATACCTGCATCCTTAGCCAATCTCCGATACCTCCACAATATAAACTTATCTTTCAACAAGTTGGAAGGAAAGATTCCAAGCAGCGGTGTCTTCTCAAATATCAGTTTCATGTCGTTAGTAGGGAACACAGCATTATGTGGAGCTCCAGGATTAGGATTCCCACCTTGTTCTGTAATAGCTCGTTCTACTTCCAAGTCTGCGGTGCATTTACTGTGGTATATCCTCCCTGCTGTTGCTTCTGCTGTGATCATTGTTATTGCCTGCTGGATATTATTCCGAAAGCAAGCCAAGAATGTTGCTCCTGCACGCACTCAATCTCCTGATAACTATAGATTGATATCGTACCATGAACTTGCTCGTGCAACTGATAACTTCAGCGAAGCAAATTTACTAGGAAGGGGAGGATTTGGGTCCGCCTACAAGGGATGTTTAGATGATGGGCTCCTCGTCGCAATAAAGGTCTTGAATTTGGAAGTTGATGGAGCCTCAAGGAGTTTTGATGCTGAATGTAATGCTTTGCGAATTGTTCGCCACAGGAATCTTGTTAAAATCATCACCACTTGTTCCAACTTGGACTTCAAGGCACTTGTTCTTCAATTCATGCCTAATGGGAGCCTCGAAATGTGGCTCTACTGCCCCAACTACTGCTTGAGCCTACTTCAAAGGATTAACATAGCTGTCGACATTGCTTCAGCTCTTGAGTACCTTCATCACAACCACCCTCGTGTTGTGCTGCACTGTGATCTGAAGCCGAGCAATGTTCTTCTGGATGAAGAAATGATTGCTCATTTGAGCGACTTTGGCATTGCAAAGCTGTTGGGTAGTGATAGTCGGAGTGCAACATCAACAAGCACACCAGGGACGATTGGCTATATATCTCCAGGTAATTAAATTTATATGCATTCAGTGTACATATAATATCAAATCAACATTGCTAAATTTATTGTCTTGGTGTGTTGAACAGAGTATGCATCGACTGGACGAGTCTCAAGAAAGGGAGATGTCTATAGTTTTGGGATATTATTGCTCGAGATGTTTACGCGAAAGAAGCCTACTGATCCTATGTTTGTTGGGGAGTCAAGCCTACGGCAATGGATATGTGATGCACATCCTGATGCTTTGCTGAAGATTGTTGATAGCAATCTTTTGAAAGATGGTTCTGGGAGTGAAATATCAAGTAAAGATCAAATATCTTTGCCAGCGTGTCTATCTTCTATCATGGAGTTAGGCATAATCTGTTCAAAGGACTCACCCAAAGAAAGGCTCACTATGAAAGAAGTTGTTCCAAAACTACAGAAGATCAGATCTAATTACTTGTCGTTGTTCCCTATTGTGTGAAGCTTGTCTTGCTTATCGTTGTACTAGCATACTTATGTCGGTCCTTTTCTATCTCTAAAATAGCTTCCTACATTTTAAGTTTATTTGCCAGTTATAAGAAGCTCTATACATATTTAGTTTTGTTTGTACTTGAGGTTTTGCATGTATTTAAACATCTGTTTCATCAAACAGGATCAGTTTTAGCTTAAATTGCAAGCTGGACATGAAAAGATGAGTATTTTAGTATTTAGATTTCAAAATTTTCAATCTAAAAAGTTTATCGTTTGTTGTAATTTTATAAATAAATACACAGGTGCACTTAAAAGGGCATAAAGGCTTTTGGTGTTCAAAGAAGATTCATGGATTTGGTTGAATGAGTACCCCTTGAAGGGAATATTAAAATCTTTTTATTTTTCAGTTTAGTTTTTTTCCTCCCCTCTTTTTTGGTTGAATGAGTTACCTAGTTTTAAACTTTTATTTTTCTCCCCTTCATCCTACTAGTTTATCCTTAATGTAAGGAAAATACTAACTAATACTTGTTTTCAGCCAAGGGGTTGGGTTGTTTGTTTGCACTGGGATTATTCCACAAAAATTTGAAGGATTAAGATATTTATCTTAATGGAATCCAGACTTACCAAGCCCTGATTCCTAACATATCCATATTTTAACTTCTTAATTAAAATCAAAAGTTTTAACTCAAATCAAATCCTCTCAACTCGAAATGTAACTCACAATTCAATATTATCATATAACACAATATCGTTCAATAATTCAACTAGTGAACAATAATATAGAAAATTATCACGAATAAAATTCTGACAAAACATATAAAGATATTAAAATAAATAGAGATGATATATATATATATATATATATATATATATATATATATATATATATATATATATATATATATATATATATATATATATATATATATATATATATATATATATATATATATATATATATATATATATATATATATATATATATATGTCTCCTTGTCACGATCCTCACCTCTGCTGTTTGAATTCTTAAATTCTTGAAGAACCTGTGAATAACAAGAAGAAGAAGATGATGAAGAAGAAGAAGAAGAAGAAGCAGCAACAGAATTTGTAGAAAGATTAGCAACAGAGCAAGAAACCAAGCAGAAGAAGAAGATGAACAGTAGATTTTTGGAGAGAAATCAAGGAAAGAAGATTTTATTACTCAATCAGTCCTCCTTACAAAGAGATTGCAGAGATATTTATAAAAAATTCTCTGTCTAACTCCCTCCATTTACAACAGATTTTATCCTCTCATATATTCAGATATGGTGGTTAAAATGGTTAAAACCGTTATTCTTCGTTTCCGGCCGAATAGAATCGATAAGGGAAATTCTATTTACACACGAAAATTTACTCGTCACACACTATTTTAAAATTTGTGAATAATTATAAGTTTACTATTTATTTTTTTAACAAAATTATCCTTCGAACCCGCCGCAATTTGACCCCTCCACCGACAGAAAGAAGCAACAGCTAACTTCATTCCAATTTCATTAATTTCAAAAAAAAAAAAATTAGCACTCGGGATTAAAAAAACAAATTATAGAACAACCATCTCCAGTTCCAAATATAACTAAACAAAAAATAAAATAAAATAAAATAAAATACAACTATTAGATTTCAAAGGGAGCCAAATCTCATTGAATCCTTACTATTTTGAGAATTCACGATCTAGATCGTTCATTTCCAGATTTTGATCCTCGGCTTCACCTTGCAGCTGACGTCAGCGGTTTCGCTGGAGCTCCGTCCTTCTTCTTCGGCATGGCAATGTCGATCTTGTCGCAGCTCACCTTGATCCCCATTTTCTTCATCTTAATGCTCCCGATCTTGACTCCGACACTCGTGTCGAGATCGATCTTAAGTGGAATCGAGCTCTTCTTCTTCAGATCCGATGCCACTGTCGAATTGAGCATCTCGCCGGAGCTCAAAGGAGGTGGTGCTGCTGCTTAGCGTGCTATGCTTCTGCCTCTTTAAGAGCGAGGGTTAAAGTTGGAAAAATTTCTGGACAGATAGAGTAAAATTGTGGTATTTCAAAATAGCTGCTTGGTGTAAAGACTAGGCAGCGTCAAGAGTAAGTTGGCGTGCGTAAATAGAATTCCCCGAATGTTGGAGATGGTTAATGGATCGGGTTACCGGGTCGGCCTTAAGCAAAAATCCAACCGCAATCTGACTTAAACCCGAATTCAGAAGTTCTTCTTCTGATCCAGAACGAACTTCTCTCAGAACAAACTTCTCTCAGGCATTTTGTTTCTTCATTTTCATTAGCAACTGCTTCATCCTCGCCCGTAGCTCCTGCGGTCCATGACACTCCTCCTTCACTGTCTCCTCCTCCTCTGCCTCCCTGATCCTCCTCCCTTCTCCCCTTTCCTCCTCTCCTCCGTTTCCTTGAGCTGTGTTGGATTGGGGGAGAAAAACGGATAATTTGGTCTAAAAATTTCGATGAGAAACTTATTAATTTTTTTTTTTTTTAAATTCCGAAGGTGGGCTACGTGAGCAAAGCGTCGGGCTCAAATAAAATTTCCGCATGGGTTACTTAGAAAAAATGGGGGCGCAGTTAGAATTTTACCCTTTGGAAAATTGTTCTTGTACAGGCGACGGGTAGCGTGGGCGGGCGCTGAGACCTCGACGGAGGTTCCGCCGTGGGCGGGGCCTCGTCGAGATCGCAGAGACTGAGGTCTCCTGACCGCCGGAGGGAGGGGAAGTGGGTTCTTCGACAGCAATCTGCGGCGACGGGGAGCGTCCCTTCCGATCGATGCTGTCACCACTGCGGTCATCATGTGGGATCAGGTCAATTTCAGTCCTTCACCATTTATTTTCCCCTGTTACTACTAAAATTTGAAGTCAATCTATCTGCATTGTATCAGATAAAGATTAGTTTCTAATGTTACAAGTTCTAGCAATCGAGAAATCCTAATTTGGTAAAAATCCGGTTGATGATGATCAAATATTACTTGATTTTTGAATTCCATATTTTTAGGGTTTGATTTCAGCTTCTAAGATAGTTTTATTATTTATTTATTTATTTTGGGGAAAGCTCCTAAGATGTCTATTGAACATGTTATCGCAGTGTTTTTTTTTCCTATTTTTGAGCCTAACCAGGTGATTATCACATTGATTTTGTGCTTGCTTTGTAGTTGCAGTACGGCTGGAGTGTTGTTGAGTGGTTTGTTTTCCCCTGATTTTAGGATGCAGTGGGAGGAATATCAGAATGTCTGAGAATGAACATGCCGCAAGGCTGTGAATATCTTAAATTTTGGCTTATTCATTATCAAAGTTGCAGATTTAAACATTATTTTAGGTTAGCTTTTGATTTATGTCATCGGGATTGCACCTATCTAGTTTCTATGTCAGCTAGTCTTTGTTATTTGGGTTTCTATGAATAGTGCAATGAGATGGCTTTAGTTTCGGTTTAAAATCTCAGAAGCAGTATTTATATCAGCAAATGGTTTATGGCATAAGAAATAGGCAATGTCTGGCGTATCATAAAAATATGCAATATTGGCAAATTCTCCCACTCTGTTAGATATTGTGGACAATAATTTCTTGAATGATGAGTCTAGAAATGAAAGACCAAAGCATATCTAATTAGATATACGTGATTGTCTGTCTTCTATGATGGATTTGGGCATTAGCTTTTCTAAGGAGTCACAAATGAAATGCTTGCCAAGTTGCAATGAAATAGATAGTCCCAAAATCTCAAAAGATCAAAATGGACTACTTTGGATGTTTCTCAATTCTTAGAGCACTGCTTGAGTTTATGTTGCAGCTGAACACTAGAATTTGGAATGAATCCTTTTTTCCCTCTGTACTAGTTGTGTGATATTTTCATCATCTTTCTGCAATATAAGATTGAATAAAGGAGAGGCTTGTAACAATATAAGTTCTGACGGCAAGGATGAAATGTAAGTTTCTTCACGTATTTCATTTCTCATTGTGATCTTTTAACTTTCTAATCTCACCATATTTTTCCTTTTCATTAATGGAGAAAACTCACCTCGTGGTATATGAAAAAATTGTCGGCTTTGACCTACCATGCTTTATTTCTATTATTGTCACTTGAGAGATCCAATTAATTGTTGTGCTTTTATGTCATATGAGTTGATGTTTATTATAACTACTTTGTTGCTTGTTATATGCTTGAATGTTTACTAAAATTTGGAACCTCCAATTTATTTTTTGTTAATATAGAGAGTAGCCTGTACTGCATCTTTCTAAACAATTATGTTTGTTTTCTTTGATTTTTTTAAATATAAAATTTTGACATTTTCTAGAGAAATTTCTCTTTTTGATATTGCACTATAATTTAGAAAACTTCCCAAATCAATGTCAAGACGCACATTCATTATCTAAACTCAAATTTCCCCCATTTTCAGATATTGCACTTGTCATTTTAATATTCAAATTTAGCATAAAAACTTTGAAGCATGGGCACTTCAAAGTGAGCACTGTGTATGTCAGCTATGTAAGAGATATTGACAACTTGCACGTCACTTCTTTATATGTATAGGACATACTAAAGCCGTATCATATTTAAGAACGCAAAAACATGCATGTTGGAATCACATTCGCTATATCATAAAAGTAGTGTATTTGGGTATCTCTGTCGTTAAAAATCATAGAGATTGCTTGTTGAATACTATGACATCATACGTTGCTTAAAATACATATAAAAATTCTTTTTACGTAAAAAAAGTTACTAAGCTAATAGTAAAAATGTCTTGCAAAAATTATAATGAAGCACTAGAATATTATAAATTATTTGTTAATAAATTATTTTACATTTATCAAAAATGTACTTTATTTTTTCTATATTTAGAAAAGAAATATTTGAATGAAACTTTGAAAACTTGATATAACCATTGGAGTATGAATATAATCGATACTTGGACATTAGAAAAGAAATAAGAAAAGAAATATTTGAAATTAAATACAGAAAAGTTAAATAATTCGAGTAGGAGTATAATCAGTACTTGGATATTAGAACCAACGGCGTACTCTATAACAAATTAATTGAAGAAAAATATGATGTAGAAATAACAAAATAATAAAGTTGATAACTTAACTAGATATAAATACTGTATTCTAATCTAAATATTATTAACCATATTAAAAGCATTTGATTTTATTGCTAAGTTCAATGATAAACTAAACATAATTTTATCCTAATTGAAAATTATAACTATAATAAGATTTGGCAAGTGAGACTTGGCTATTCTGAATAAAATTATTGGTTTCAAAATTATTAACGTTTATCTCTTTTGAAAATATGGGAACCAAATGTCCTAACAAGTTTGTTGGAGAATTTGAATAAAGTTTGGATTACTGTTAAAGTAAAATTGACTACATGATTTATCTTGAATCGACATTGAGCGACTATAATTATATTACTCGATTTGTCAGGAGGACAAGTCAGCGACAGACTGAATCAACCTAAGTGTGTTTTTCGAACTCACTTATCATACACTAGATAAAAATATTTTCATTTTAATAAAATTAGACTATTGATTATGATTGTATCCTAGTTACTACTATCGAATTTATGGTTTAATGATATTTTATTTTAGCTGGATAGAATTCATAAGTGTAAACTATTTTGCTTTACAGTTTATAAGAAACTATCAAAAATGATGAATTGATAGTAAAATATTATGAATATAATTTAAAAATGTATAATACTGATTTTTGATCATTCATCTAACTGGTGTCTAAGAAAGATGGTTCCAAGTATAGTGGTTGTTTAATTAAGGAATGTGCGTAGCACATAAACCTCATAATGTACTTACATTTTTCTGGATAGTCGATCCATCCTGATTTGGTAACAGAAGGGCTAGAACAAAATTCATAGTACTCAAAATTAAAGACAAAATATAATGTATGAATAGAACTATAGCTTGAATGTTGGGCACTATTAGAGTATTATTAATTGATATAGTCATGACATGATACTGAACTAATACGGAATGAATACTGTCGCCAAACTTAACTAATTTAACATGAAATTGATATTGGAATTGAGAGGAGCTAAAAGATGGAAATATACATATATTTTGGGAGTTTAACACAGAATAAGTCGTAATTATATTGTTTATTTCCACTGCAAGGATTACAGTTGATTACTGGGACCACCATCTATTTAGTGAATAATATCTATTGTTACTATCCTACTTAGTAGGATGTTTGGTTTAACATTGGAATATGGACTGTCCCAAGTACTTGGGGTAGGCTATATGAACAAAAAAAAGAATCACGCCGGATCGATCACGTGGAAAATCCTTCTCCATTCATTCATATCAAGTAATATCTCCTCATTTAATCTCTAGAATCCATATCTTTTCGTATCACCTTCATCTATGTTTATTCGGTCTTCTCTTCGCTTTTTTAACTTGTCCTATATTGATACGATACATGACCTTAAAATAATTGATTATATAATTATTATCCATCATTCATTATCAGTTATTTTAAACTTGTGAATTTATCTTGCTTGAAACTTAAACATTGACCACTACCTCGCGGTTAAACAAGTGCATCCAGCTATCAAAGTAAACCTTAGTGAGGATACAGTTGCGTTAATGCTATCCACCAAAATTGATTGGATTTGGACCCAATTTTGACTACTATTGGCAGTAAAATTAGCTCCTTTGAGGCTGGTTTTTTTTTCATAGCCTTCTCTTGACTTTTAGATCCCTTTCATCTAATTTGAATCCCGAAATTGCTTTTGTAGTGTTGCACCATAACCTCTTATGCGTAAATGGTAGTTTTTTTTTTCTTTTTTACTGTATACACTTACTACTTAATATTGTTGTGATATGTATATAATTGTGGAAAGATATAAATAATAGTACTGTACCAAAAACTTAGGATATTCTTTGTATATATAAAATCAACATCTCTGTACTCTGTATACTGGGTACATGGGATGTTCCATGGATATCAAAACAGTAAGAAAGTATAATCTTCGAAAAATTCTGACAGAAGTAACTTTTTGATTTAGTAACCTTTTTCTTTCTTTTTTGACGATAAACGGCGGGATATAACCCTCCGCGTTCCATTAACGAGATAATAACAGAACAATAAGATGTTAGAACCACTAGTGGAGTGGTTCGTCAATAAGTTTACATAAAAGTTCTAAATAAAACATAAAAACATCAAATAAAAAATAAAAAAGTCCAATAATTCCTCAAACACTAGCTGATTTTACCCTCTGCTACGATCATCTACTCCTGGCCTGACGTGCTAGCATCTATATCATCTCCCGAAGAGCCTCCTGAAAGATGTAGCTTCTCCTCGTCCGAGATGATACATGTCCATATAATGAAATCATGAATGATAAGTCTCATACAATGCTGAATGTAATGACATTTATCATTAAATAATTTATTGTTTCTTTCCTTTCAGATATTCCAATAGAATGCCGCAATAACTGTTCTAAGTGACTGGCTATAATTATCTCCCTTAGAGAGTCTTCTCCAAATATTAGCATCTAGCTTAATATTGATGTTCAGTCCTAGTGTTCTAGTACACGAGCTCCATGTACTTTTGGAGAACGAACAATTACATATTATGTGTTCGGTAGATTCCCCTTTGTTCTTACACAAGACATAGATGTTGGAGTCACTCCAACCTCTGCTTTGAAGTTTCGGCCAAGTAAGTAGAGCTCCTTTGCAGGTCAACATTAATAGTCTTATCTTTTGCGGTGACTTCGTAATCCAAATCCACCTAGTGTTTGGCGATATTACTCTCCCATTTATAAAATGTTGGTATGTGGATTTTACTGTAAATTTACTGTCCTCCAATCTCCAACTCGGTTCATCCTCTTGTTAGGGAACAAGTGATACGTTGCTCAGGAGTCCTTTTAATACTCTTATTCTGACAAAATCTTATCCAGATAATACTGTTGAGTTCCATCTCCACCTTGCTCGGCCCCAATATTTACACACCCTCGCATCTTTATTAACGGTTTTCCAAAAAATTTTCAAAAATAGAGTCTTGAGGGGTATTTGTGAGTACCATCTATCATGCCAAAAGGTAATCCTATTCTCTCTTCCCAGTTTATAATCCAAACTGTGATAGGCTAACTGTCTCACTACTAACATTCCTTTCCAGAAGACTGATGTATTTTTTTTGCCTTGATTCCCCATACAATATACATCCCTTTGGGTCGTATTTATTGATCAGCAGTTTCTGAAATGAACCCTACTTTCGAGTAATTAGATGCCACAACTATTTAGTCATCAGGGATAGATTAAAGGTCCTGAGATCCATCACCCCTAGACCCCCCGCCTCTTTTGGTCTACACACCTGCCCCTACGGGACTAAATGGTATTTGTTGGATAATGTCTCCACGCCATTCCAAAGGAATCTTTTCCTAATTCGATCAATCCTATCTCTGACCCATTTCGGTATTATGAAAAATGACATAATATATAACGGTAGAGATGAGAGTACCGCATTGAGTATCACCACTTTCCCTCCCAATGTCAGGTATTTCCCTTTCCAGCCTTCCAATTTCTTTTCAAAACAGTCTAAAAGCGGACACCAATCTCTTTTTGATAATTTTCTGGGTTTTACGGGTATTCCCAAGCATGTAATCGGAAAATGCTCCTTTTTACAGCACAACACCTCCCTGATTAGTTGCATAGATACATTTCTTGCCCCCAGACAGATCATCGAGCTCTTGGCAAAATTTATTTTCAATCCAGACCAGACTTCATAACAACAGAGAAACCACTTTATGATTATTGTCTCTCTCAGAGTACCTTTACCGAATATGAGTGTATCATCTGCATATTGTAATTGACAAATGACATATTTGGAGTCCCAGGGAGTCCTTCAATCTCTTTTTTCTCCCTCAATTTCTGTAGCATAGAGTTCAGTCCATCTGCAATTAAGACAAAAAGTAAAGGGGAGAGAGGATCTCCTTGTCTGAAACCCTCCTCAAGACTATTTCCTTCCCCACTGTGTCATTGAACACTACCTGTGTCTTAGCTGAGCATAACCAGTATTCAATCCATAGTCTCCACTTCGCTCCAAATCTCCTGAGTTTGAGAACCTCCATTAAACAATCTCAGTCCACCATGTCATATGTTTTTTTCGAAATCTAATTTCAACATGAATCCATTTATTTTTGATTTCTTGCATTGATGATTTACTTCATACGTTGTGGCTAACCCCTCCAAAATATTCCTCCCCGCAATGAAACCCGTTTGGTAGTCCTCCACCATTAACTTCAACTTCGGCGTCAATCTGTTGGCCAAAATTTTGGCAACTATTTTAATAGTGTTGTTTAGTAATGCAATGGGCCTGTAGTCGCCAATTTCCTCTGGTGAAGATTTTTTCGGTATTAGAGCAATTACCGAGAAGTTGATTCTATCTAGTCTGCATCTTCCTTCGAATACTTCATCTAATAGCCAAACTAGGTCCCCCTTGATTTCTTCCCAAAAGAATTTGAAAAAGAGCACCGGAAATCCATCAGGACCCGGTGCCTTGTCCTGGCCTAATTCCCACACCGCCCTTTTGATTTCTTCCTCCCTAAATTCTTCCTCCGGGTCCGAGAGTCCCACCTCATTCTCCCAGGCACCATCCTTTAAATGAACACGGAAGGACTTCCTTCTTCCAAATAACCATTTAAAATGATTATATATATGTTCCTCCAAGGCCTCCCCCCTCACATGTCCATCTTTTACCTTTACCTGGTGTATCTTGTTCATTCTATGACGCATACTTGGCCATCTATGAAAAAAAGCAGTATTTGCATCTCCTTCCTTTAGCCAATTAGCATGAGCTCGCTGTCTCCATCGTAACTCTTCCCTCTTATATATTTATTTAAGATTTCTTCTTAGATATAGCAATCTGCTGTTTTCGTCCAATGACAAGTTTTTAGTTTCTTCCAGCTTCTCTAATTAGTCCATCTCCTTCAAGGTGTCTTTCTTTTTCCTTTGTTTTTGAAGCGCCTGTCCTACCTCCCTAACATCTTTCGTAAACGGCACAATTTGATACTAATATTTGCTGTCGCATCCCCGACTCCTGTGTTCTGAGACCAGTTCTCTCTAATGAGATTGTGCACTACTCTATGTTCCAGCCACCATTTCTCAAAATGAAAACGCTTTGTGTGTTTTTTGCTTCTTTTCTTCAGATGTGAACATAATTGGAATATTGTCTGATGTCGTACGTGCCAGGGAGCAAATCTCTACTAGAGGGAAATTGGATTTCCAGTTCTCAGATACCAGTACTCTATCCAACTTAGCCATTGTCGGGTTGAGCCTCATATTTGACTAAGTGAAAAGCCTATCAGACAATGGTAAATCTGTCAAATCCAATTGACTAATACAATCATTAAACTCTTGTCTATCTTTACGTAACCTGTCTTCCCCTAACCTTTCACTAACAAATCTAGTGATATTAAAATCCCCTCCTAAAATCCAAGGGTTGTCACAGTTATTCCTAATTGATGTGAGCTCCTTCCAAAACCGCGTACGTAACCCCTTCTCATTTGGTCTATACACTGCGGTCACCATCTGAACCCATCCGTCCATTAATCTTCTTGCCTTTACTGTTAGTGAGAACTCCCCTTCCCAAGAGTTCAGGATCTGGTAATTTTTGTACCTCTCAGTTGTGATCCCACCTGATTCTCCCTTTGCGTTTAAAATACAGAAATTATATAATTTTCTAGAAGCAATTGAGCCCAAAACTCTAGCTCGGGGTTTGAGAGCCCAAAGCAATTGACCTTTTTCTTTCTTGAAAGTGAAGTTATTTGTATTATTGGCGAGGTTAGATACTCAAAGTGTCAATAAGTTCTAAGCATGGATAGACGTTTTAGAGGTGGGCTTGGTACCTATAAAGTATGGATACTTCTAAGTGAGTATTATGTCCATATCGGATATTTATCTGACACCAACACTTGCACCATACTTGTCAATATGTATCGACTATGATACACAGGCACCGTAATGGCAATACTGGCACAACATACTGGCACAAGGTTAATCCAAAAAATACATAGGATACGAGTGTCCAACGTGCGCATTCGATACATGTATCCTATGTGTTTTTTTGTATTAACCTCGTATAAATATGTCATGCCTGTATTGACATTGTTATATCCGTGCATCATAGCTATGCCAATGTGTCAGACACACGCGTCTGATATTGAAACAAATTCATGATATAAGTGATCGTGCTTCATAGCATATCGAACATACCAAACTTGTCTCAAATTTTAAGAGTCCAAAGATTTGTATATCGATGTTGTGTCTGCTTTCAAAAGCCCATATAGATCGCGTGTTAGGGCCATGTTTGCTTTCAGAAAATCATATGAATTCTTATCGGACAGTGTACACTTTCAAAAGTGATAAAAATCGCATGTTGAGTAATATGGAGTCGTAAACTGCCTAAAAAGACAATTTTTTTTTTTGATATATAGGATACTATACTAATAAATTCAAAATGCCTTGCAAATATAGAGATTTTAAATATTTTATTCAAAGTACTAATCCATTCGATTGAATTTGGATTTTTCTTTCTTTAATATAATTTGATTAGAATCTATTTAAAATCATTATGGTTCTTTTTTTTTTCTTTCTACTTGTAAAAATGTCTTTGCGATTAAGATCTTTGATGCACATTATATATTATATACATAAATACATGCATATTTCTGTCGTCATATCTTCATGTCTTACTTTTTTAAAGATTGCCGTGCCCCACAGCAATGCTATATGGCAAAGGGTTGATCATTGAATGCCCAATGTGAGGAAAGGGATTGGATGGGACTGTTCACAGTCTAGGTAAACAGAGGCCCTTTCTCCTCTATGTAGATTCCTATTAAAATACAAAATAATTTTCCTCAACTCTCACTATAACTTTGGAGTCTTGGTGCAGCGGAAGGGTCTTTCAACATAGTATCAAAACAACCCAGGTTCAAATCCTGCCGAGCATGCATTTAATTGCGGGTTTTAAGGAAAAAAATAATATTGCTGCGTGAAATCCAAGTTTCTGTCCAAAATGGGCGTTTAACCTGCGGGGATGTGTTAAAATACAAAATAATTTCTCTCAACCCTCACCATAACACTCCTTTTATTTCCCGCAACTCTTTGGAGGTGCAACATAGCAACCGCACCGACCTCACAGCAATGCTGGCCTTCAAGGCTCGTATCAGCGATCCATACAACATTCTGCCACAAAGTGTACTGTCAATAGCTCCTTTTGCGCCTGGATGGGTGTCTCATGCAGCCGCTAGAGGCAAGGGGTAGTTGCTCTTTGGTTTAACAACTTTCTGCTTGGCGGAACAATTGTCCCACATGTTGGTAGTGAAAATTTCTAGATAAAAGAATTTTCCACAACAGAACGCGGAGCTAACTTTGTAGCTCCGCGTTTGGCTATTTTAGCATCACATTTGAGCAAAACGCGGAGCTAATCATAGCTTTGCGTTCTGATGAATTTAGCTCCGCGTGAGCAGATTTTATTAGAATTCCAAATTAATTATGATTGAGATTTGAGCTTATCCAATACCCAAATTGAGTCCAATCAGAATCCTAAATTGATTGTGATTGAGATTTGGACTTATCCAATACCCAAACTGAGTCCAATCAGAATTCCAAATCAAGAGATTTAAATCAATATTAAATATTTGATTAGAATCATTGATGAATATAAAAACCTTTTTTTCCTATTCCTATGGAAATCTTTATTCTTATTCTTA
Source organism: Dracaena cambodiana (assembly GCA_036321105.1). NCBI lineage: Eukaryota > Viridiplantae > Streptophyta > Magnoliopsida > Asparagales > Asparagaceae > Dracaena > Dracaena cambodiana. Next base: position 4,865,581 of record JAYEPQ010000007.1, read on the forward strand.
TGGAAACTCTCATAACCACTAAAGTCTATAAATACCCTCTTTGAGGAGACTTTAGAGATCATCAATCAATAGTAGATCAATCCATGATCATGAATCTTTAATAGATCATCAGATCTTCAATCTTTTTGAGATCATCGATCTTTTTCGAGCATAAAAAGAAGTTCAAGTTACGTGTGAGAGTCTTGAACGAATCAAAATCAGCAGAGAAAAATCATGTCAATCTTTATTCATATTCTTATGGAAACTCTCATAACCACTAAAGTCTATAAATACCCTCTTTGAGGAGACTTTAGAGATCATCAATCAATAATAGATCAATCCATGATCATGAATTTTTAATAGATCATCAGATCTTCAATCTTTTTGAGATTATCGATCTTTTTCGAGCATAAAAAGAAGTTCAAGTCACGCGTGAGAGCCTTGAACGAATCAAGATCAGCAGAGAAATATCAAGTCAGCCGTCATTTTCGTCAAGTAAGAAGATCGTCGACGTCAGATCGTCCAAAGGAGCTACTAGATAGATCCCATCGCTACGAGAACCCACTTATATTTTGTAAAAGAGAGTGATAGATTATAAATCCTCTCGTTTGTTCTTTTTCTTGTTCACTTTCGTTGTAATCTAAGTTGTATTCAATGGAAGGAAGCAACAATTTTGTTACGAACACCACACATTGCAAATCTCTCCTTTCTATCTGACCTCTATTAGGAGTTTATATATGGTACAATCTCACATATGATAGAACAAGAAAAATTTATGGGTTTAAATAGAAAGTTGGAGTCACTACCTGTGTGCTCAAGTCTTTGGATGGCCAGGTGTGAAGCCTGAAATGTGTGGGGATTCTGACTTTAAGTCTGGTGACCTCTCTCTGAGGTGGCCCGATATGAAGCCCGAAGTGTGTCGAATCAACTGTCACGTTCTATACCTCCTGCCATTTTCAATGTCTTTACTGATCTCACTCGTCCAACAATCTGTTAGGCTTGATTCATTCCATGCATACTCGAGTTCAGATTCTTTATCCATCATATAACCAGCTCAGTGGAAACATCTTTTCTGTGCCTTCACATTGTTATCGTCTTCATGTACTGTCCTTATCTTTCAACCAGTTCAGGGGAAATGTACCGCCGAGACTATGGGGTTTAATGCAGCCAACAATTCTCTATCTTATGGAAAGCAATCTCAGAAGTACTATACCAGCATCTTTGGGCAACCTTCCAAATATGCTTGAATTGGAGCTTGGCAAACAGCATGCAGTTGTTGCTTGATAACAATTGAACGGCTGCATATTTGGTGGATCAATACGTGTCAACTTCAGGAATATAACTTCATGGGAACAAGCTAACTGGAGAGGTGGACGGACTTAGATTGTTCTCAGACAATAGAGTTCTAGGAATTGTAACTCTGTAAGACAATGAGCTGGATGGTTTTCTTCCAAATACCAGAGGTAACCTCTCTAGATATCTTTATTTCTTTGATGTTTCTTAGTAAGGGCAGAGTACCTGCTGAACTGGATAATCTGTCTGTCTAGCTAGCAGGTTCTGTAGTTGGGCGGCATTGAGCTAGTCGGAACCATACCCTTCGAACTCGATCATGGAGAATAATAGGATAAATTGGTCCAGCCCGTGCGATCTTGGTCAGGTAAGATTTTTGAACAAACTTTACTGCTGACCGTGTCACCTTTCAGATGTTGTGGTTGCAATAGAGCAACTTTGCTTTTTCACCGTTCATATTTCTAAACTTGTATGTTAACACAGCGAGATCTTGCTCACCATAACTACTTCTAAAAAGGATTCATGAACAAACTTGGTACTAATTCATTATCTTAAGAAATTCCTCAAAGCAGGTGGAGTCTGACTCACCTAATGGAATTAGATCTATTACAAAATTCTTTGCATTTGTTAACTGTTGTTTAATGTGAATTCATGAACTATATGCCCAATCTGCATCTTTGATGCTATTCATAAGAAATCAAAGTTGAAAGCCCAAAATTACTATTAAAACCATTGATCACCGAAGAAAACAAAATTTAAGTCAATCTTGTTGCACGTTTTTTGTCATTGAGCACATACTTTAAAGTTATTGTGAACACTATCCTCAATATTTAATATTGAAAGTGGGACTCAAAGTTCATCAACTTGCCCAACTTGCTTGAATGTGAAAGGACAAAGAAGTGATCCCCAAACTTAATTCAGTCACATGTTTACTCATAATCCCAAAGGTTCAATGCACCAACAAATAAAATAAAAGCATCCAAGAAAGTACAGAGCTTTGTACATCCTAATTGTCTCTATGCCTTGATTTTTTTTTTTTAAATATAAACTGAGGGCTTTATCTTGTTTCTAAAGGTAGGGTGTCTAGGGAACTTAAAAGAAATTTATTATCATGAGAGAAAAATTGTACTCCCTCTATCTAGAAATAGTAGTCTCTTCTTGACTAAAACTTTATCCTAAATTACTTGTTCATTTTGAATTTCAAGATATATATTGTTTTAATTCCAAACTAACTTTAACTAATTCCAATACACACCATATGGTGAAATCCATAATTTATTTTTATTACCTAAATACTATAGTTTTCTTTAGTTTTCATCGATTTTGATATGGACAAAGTTGAAACTTTAAATTTTAATAATTAATCATCTTATCAAAATAAGTTTTTCTTAAAATATGCATTTACTTAAAAAACGACCACTAAAACTGGACGGAGGAAGTATGCATGAACTGGAGATGTCAGAAATGAGTATAGTTGCTTCACAGTCCCAAGGTAGATATCATGATTTGCAAGTGCATGGCGCTGACATTTTACCTGCCCTTGGATTCGGTAGACCCTCTTCCGACTCCTTTTCTTCCTTCTCATAATCATCATCATCATCATCATTCTCTTCTTCTTTATTATGTTTATCATTATTAATTACTGCAGCCTTGCCAAATGAATCTTCAGTGTGAAACCATGAGTTCTCTTCTGGTTGGTGCTTGAACTTCTCATTTAGAAGGGCAGGGAGTCAACTACATGTTGGTAGCCCCCCAAGTAAAATACTCTTCCTGGGTGGAGTGCAATTTGTGTGTCAGTCCTTTCCTCAGTTTCTTTGACCACAGATATTTCCCTCTGCTTCAATGGAGTTCAATCCATTTCTCTTTTTAACCATTCACTTCGTGCTTCTGTTATTCCCCTCTTTCTCATTCCCAGAGCATAGCAACCTCACTGACCACGCAGCGCTGCTGGCCTTCAAGGCCCATGTCAGTGACCCATACAACGTTCTGTCCAGGAACTGGACCACAAACACCTCCTTCTGCACCTGGACTGGCGTCTCATGCAGCCACCGGAGGCAAAGAGTAGTTGCTCTTGACATTCGGAATCTACCGCTCTACGGAACGATTTCTCCGCACATTGCCAACATGTCCTTTCTCTCTTACCTCATCTTCTCGAACCTTAGTCTTGTTGGCCCGATCCCCGATACCCTTTCGCAGCTGCCTCGCCTGGAGCGACTAGTTCTCCAAAACAATCAGCTTTCAGGTTCTATACCACCTGCCATCTTCAACATGTCTTTGCTGATTTCACTCTATCTTAACAGCAACAGTCTGTCGGGAACTCTTCCCTCAAATCATAGGTTAATCCATCCAGTGCTTCCTCGAGTTCAAAATCTCAGTCTGTTAGAAAATCAGCTCACTGGAAACATACCATCTTGGTTTTCAAGTTGTGCTCATCTTCGTGGGGTCTCCTTGACTCTCAACAAGTTCTTTGGAGACATACCGTCGGAGCTTGGAAATTTGAAGAAGCTTGAATATCTACACCTTGCAGGTAACAATCTCACCGGTACTATACCAGCCTCTTTGGGCAATCTTACTGCTCTGAAAGAACTGCAACTCAGTTCTAACAGCCTCCATGGGAATATTCCAGTGGAGTTGGGTAGACTATCAAATCTCAGTCGTTTATTTATTACTGATAACTATGATATAACTGGGCCTCTGCCAATTTCCTTCTCAAATTTGTCATCCCTCACTGCTGTTGATCTCTCATATGGAAAACTTACTGGACCGATTCGTGTGAACTTTGGGAACATGCCTCGCCTTCAGAAATTGGTTCTGGGAGGGAATAAGCTAAATGGAGGATTCGACTTCCTCGAATCGCTTTCCAACTGCGGAGTTTTGCGAACGTTAGTCTTGTGGGATAATGAGCTGGATGGTTCCATTCCGAATACTGTAGGTAATCTCTCATGGAACCTTCTTCAGTTTGTTGTCGATAAAAATCAAATCAAGGGAAAAATTCCTGCTGGTCTGGGTAACCTCTCTAGCTTGCAGATTCTAGACTTGGGCAACAATGAGCTAGATGGAAACATACCCTCTGAAGTCACAATGCTAGAAAACCTTCAGGGGCTAAGTTTGTTGAATAACAGAATATAAGGGTCAATTCCACGGGGATTCGGCCGGCTAAGACTCCTGAATAAACTGTACCTCTCGGGCAACAGTCTTTCTGGGAGCATACCGGACATGTGGGGGAATATCAGTTCACTAGAACACTTGTGGCTGGATGCTAATTCATTATCTTCAAGCATTCCTTATAGCTTGTGGAGTCTGACTCACCTAATTGAGTTGGATCTTTCACAGAACCTTCTCAGTGGAACGTTGTCCTCGGCCGTGGGGAACTTGAAGGCTTTAGACAGATTCAATATATCAATGAATCAGCTATCGGGTATCATTCCAAGTGCTTTACAGGAGCTCCAATTGCTTACTGTTTTGGATATATCAAATAACTCATTTGATGGAGGCATTCCTCAGTCATTTGGTGAACTTATCAATATTGCTGTTTTGAATCTTTCATGCAATAATCTCTCAGGTGCAATACCTGATTCCTTAGCCAATCTACGGCATCTCACAAGTCTAAACCTATCTTTTAACAAGTTGGAAGGGAAGGTTCCAAGCAGAGGTGTCTTCTTGAATCACAGTGTTGTGTCTTTGGTGGGCAACGCAGCATTGTGCGGAGCACCATTACTGGGCTTCTCACCTTGCTCGATAACTGCAGTTTCAAATTCAAGGAGTAGGGTGCATTTGCTTTGGTATATCCTCCCTGCTGTTGCTTCTTCTGTAATTCTTATGATTGCTTTTTGTTTCTTATTGAAATTGAAACGGAAACAAGCCAAAAGTCTAGCTTCTGCAGACACACCTTCTCCTAATAACTATAGATTGATATCCTATCACGAACTTGTTCGTGCCACCGATGACTTCAGTGAGGCAAATTTACTGGGAAGGGGGGGCTTTGGGTCTGTCTACAAAGGATGTCTAGATGATGGGTTGCTCATTGCAGTAAAGGTCCTGAATTTGGAAGTTGAAGGAGCTTCAAGAAGTTTTGATGCAGAATGTAGCACATTGCGGATGGTTCGCCACAGAAATCTGGTTAAGATCATCACCACTTGTTCCAACTTGGACTTCAGGGCTCTTGTTCTCCGGTTCATGCCTAATGGGAGCCTCGAAACGTGGCTCTACTCCCACAACTACTGCTTGAGCCTATTTCAGAGGATTAACATAGTTATTGATGTTGCTTCAGCACTTGACTACCTCCATCACCACCATTCACATGTTGTGCTTCATTGTGATCTGAAGCCGAGCAACATTCTTCTCGATGAAGAAATGACTGCTCATTTGAGCGACTTTGGCCTTGCAAAGCTTTTGGTTGTTGATAGCCAGAGTGTAACATCAACAAGCACACCGGGGACAATTGGATATATTGCTCCAGATACCTTTTTATCAAAAAAAAAAAAAATGTTTGCCTAAATTTTAATATAATATCAGTTATCATTTTTAATTATCCTATTTTATGCTTTTGAACAGAGTACGCATCAACTGGGAGAGTCTCAAGAAAGGCAGATGTCTATGGCTTTGGAATCGTGTTGCTAGAGATCATCACACGGAAGAAGCCTACTGATCCTATGTTTGGTGGGGAAACAAGCCTGCGGCAATGGATATTTGAGGCAAATCCTACCAGCCTGCTGGAAATTGTCGATAGCAATCTCTTGAAAGATGGTGCTGGAAATGAAAGGCCTAGAGAAGATATAATTTCCATGCACACTTGTTTATCTTCCATCGTAGATTTGGGTCTAAGCTGTTCGAAGGACTCGCCTAAAGAAAGGCCTGTGATGAAAGATATTGTCCAGAAATTGCGAAACATCAAAAGGGACTACTTGTCAATTTTTCCCAATGTTTAACCGTGGCGTGCTATCCGTTGCATCTGAAAACTTGAACTCCAGCGGAATCAAGTTTCATCGCTGTACTGTCGTATGTGATCTTTTCATCATCTTTCTGCAATCTTAGATCAAGTAAATATTGATGCTTGTACTGGAAAGACGAGGTATGACAGTCAATACTTAATGAAGCTTTCTTCTTAAATTGTATCTCTCTCTTCTTGCTTATGGTATTCCAGCAATTTTCTTTTTCCCATTTCTCATTTTATGTTCATCTCTTTATGAAATGGTGAATAATGATATGCAGAAATAATAGCAGGATTAGACCTACTGTTTTTTTGTTATAACACCATCACTTTGTCACAGACCAAATTGTTTTCTTGTGTTGTAATGTCATATTGGCAATTGTTCTTAAGAACTACATTGTTCCCTCTCTTTTGTCAGCAGAATGGTGGGTAAGTTGAGAAGCAAGTTACAGTATATTGTTTGTACATGTGTCTCCAATCATCCCTACTAAATACAATTACTGCAAAACAAACTGCGTAAAGTGAGACCACGAAGCATGAATACGAACACGGATTCGGACACGGACACAGATACAGATATAGACACGTGATACGGCAAGGACGCGGGAAAAATATAAATATAAATGTGTTCTTTTATTATTAATATAATAATTTTACTAAAATTTTCAAAATGAAATCACTGGAAATGTATGAATTTGTATCTTAGTCTTTCATAAAGAACAATTCTCCTCGATAGGATAAGTTAGAAGAGCGAAGAAAAGACCGAAAAGAATATAGATGGAGATGATACAAAAAGATTTTGATGCTAGATGTTCAAATGTGGACATATTGCTCAATAGGAATGAGTGGAGAAGTATCATCAATGTGATCGATTCAACATGATTCTCTTTTGGTTCATGAAGCCTATTCCGAGTATTTGGGATAAAAGGCTTAGTTATTGTTGTTGTTGTTGTTGTTATTAAAGGATAATTCTTGCCATCAACCATGAATCTCTTTCGATGGGGAGTAGAGGAGAATGAAGTCCATGGAGAGAACTTGAAAGCAAAAATTCTTTCCGGCGCAAAATTTTATTGTACTCAAATATTTGAAATATTAGCCTTCACTCGGAGGGCATATCTAAACTTCTGTCTATATTTATTATATATACAGTAGCACATTTCGTTAAATTCTAATTAATGAAACACAGGGAGACTTACCCACTGGATTTGCTCAGAAAAACCATGAATCTCTTTCCTCCTCTCTATAGGTAGATAAAAAGTGAAGTTTACGAAGTCAACAAGTTATTGATTAGCATATGTGTGGACAAAAAATCATTTTCTCAAATATAGATACCAAATAAGACTCATGCACATAAGAAAATATTAAAATATAACATTCACAAAATTAATTAGATATATATAGAATTATCAATTTAACAATATTTTTTTTTTTATTTTTCCAAACTATTTAACTCTTTTCTTTATAGTCACAACCTACAAGAAGCACGGACATGGCAAGAACATGGCGTTTTTTCCTTTATTTTATTAGACACATCGCATGGTGTATCTGACACGTTTTTTGGTGTATTTGTGGTGTGTCATTATTGCACATATGTTTGATACGAACATGGCACGCTCAGCAGCGTGTTTGTGCTTCTTAGAAGTCAGACTCCCAGTCCATGGCCAATCTAGCAAGCACTCGTGACCGTGAGTGCTCCTGGTAGTCCCTGTGGACAGTCAATATGTGATCACCTGGTACCTCCGTGACCGTCCCGTCGGGTCCCCCTTCAATGGGCCCACCCTCCTACATTCCCTCTTATCTATAACATTTAGAGCAAATTTCTGGCTCCAATCGTCTTTTTGCTCATTATGAGAGTAACATGTACTGCACCCATTTCTTAACAAATATAGTTCTGTTTTACCTGGGTTTTTTTTCTGGACTAACAAGTTTTATCAGGAAACTACTGATTCAAATTCAATTTATGATTTGTAATGTGTATGCTGGTTTCTTAACCCTCCAAAATTTCGTTCAGACTGATTGCTTTAGGGTTTTTCTAACATGGGCACAATCTGTAGCTAATTGCATGGAGGAAGTTAAGAGAAGCTAATGCATCACATACCAATAGTTTTCCTAAGCTTTGAACAAATCTTTAAAAATAGCTAATTGACTGGAAGAAGTAAAAAAAACCAATGTATCACAAACCACAATCATTTTCCTCAATTGTGAGGAAACCATCATCTTAGATGTTATAGTAATTTCATCATTTGTGATGGAGTATTATTGGCAAGATCCTTTTTTTTAACTATGGTTAGGATTTAGAACTGAGGAAAACGAAGGATATAAATCTCTAGAAGAATTGTGGAAAATGATCTAAAATGTCATAACGTATATGATTTTATTATTTTTACATAAAATTCCTCATGCATTCTATTCTTAACGGTGTCCCTCAAGTTGGAGCATTACACCGTATATGTACAACTTGCTACAAATAAACTGCAAGTTTTGACATTCTAAGGGTCTTACTTAGATTTAACCAGGTAGTATTTGATACATGCCCACTGTCAAAGATCTTTTGCCCCGTTACCCGTAACCTTCTCTTTGACAAGATGGCAGTGTACTTCAATGTGCTTCCTTCGCTTATAAAAATACAAGGTTTTTAAAATATGAATGGCAGCCTGGTTATCACAATATCATCACATAGACAAAGTTGATATAAAACCAAGCTAGCCTTATGAGATCAGTTATCCAAACTAGCAAATGGAATTGACACACAACATTCATCGAGTATGCTATGGCTGGCCGATTTACTGTTAGATAGTTTAACTTCCTAATATGTATCACCCTGGATTTCCTAAAAGCTCCCCATGTCTACTAGTAATTTAAAATTTGAATCAATTGGAGCTCAAGGTTCTAAATATTGGGTATCAGGTTTATACCAGATGGGGTTCTCATATTGGATTTAAGGTCAATATCGATCATTGTACCGTAGAGACAAACTCCCTCAAATAATATATTGGCCTGATTAATAGTTTTTTATTTTTATTTTTCTTTTGAAGCAATACGATGAGCGAAAGCTCTCTGCATTCCATTAAAATGACTTAACAAAACATACAAAAACCACTACAAAAGGCGGTTCCAACTGAAGAATCGCAGAACTGAATATAAAACTAAAAACATAAAAGGCGCGGCTAAAGGAGCTGACAAAACCCTCTGTCTCAGTGGATGGGGCAGTACAGAGAATCACTCCTCATGACCTGTATGTCATGCCCCATCTCTCTCCTCCTTGGTGTCGATGTCTAGGTCTATCTCCGGCGGGAGTTGATGTGATGACTACAGTGGGGAGTCTGTCTCAGCTGAATCGTCTGTGAGACAAACCCATTATTTGTCTGATAAGAAACCCATCCAAAAAATTATGCAAAAGTATATTAGGCCCTGACACTGATAAAGAGTGCTTACAGCGTTGGCCTGATAAATTGTTTTGTAGCGGCCAATATATCAACACCTTAGCATGCCAGACTTTGGAAGTATATCTAGTATTCAATCCCTTTCATGAACTTAGTTACTTTGTTCGAACTTGCACTATTGCTGGGAAGCTGAACCTTACATATTTCTTGATTTAGATTGCATTTAAGGGAAGGGAACATCCAAAAAACAAACAGATTGCAGACTGAAAAGGAGGTGAAATATCAAGATATGCTTAGTTATCAAAGTTATTGTTAAGTGGCCTTCTCCCCCCTTTAGTCCCACATCGGTGAGGCTAAGAAATGAAGGGGGGGGAGAGGGCTATATAATTAAGCCCCCCCTCTCATCCTCTCCTCACACCAAAAACCAATACAAATACCCAAACATACTTTTGTATTTTGTATTTGTATTCTCCACAAATAGTGAAATTTTGGATCCTTCTCCGGCCGTGGACGTAGGTCACATTGACCGAACTACGTAAGTTCTGTGCCTCTTGTCTTTTTCAGTTATTTTCTTTACTGTCTTTGTTATATTGTAGTAGTGGCTATTAGTTCTTGTGGGGCCTGTTGCCCAACAAACTGGTATCAGAGCCAGATTTTTTTTTGAAGTGCTTATTGTATGCTCTGTGGCTGCCACTAAACGTGGATCCTCCACATCAGAAAATAAGTACCTTCTGTTAGCGGGGCCCAGCGACACTATTCATTTGTGGGGCCCATTGTCACTATTCACCTCTTGTGGGGCCCGCGTCACTATTCATCAAGTGTCATATTTCATAGCCATCATGACAGTAACAAAGATCTCAATTGAAAAGTTTGATCGGAGTGTCTTCGGTATGTGGCAACTCAAAATGGAAGCCAACCTTATACAGGATGGATGTGAGTTAGCACTTGAAGAAGAGGAGAATAAGGCACCGGAGATGACGGCGAAAGAATTTGCAGATCTAAATAAAAGGGCTAGATCTGCTATTATTTTGAATCTCTCTAACGAGGTTTTGCAGGAAGTCGCCAATGAGAGGACAGCCAAAGGTATGTGGGATCGGTTGAAAACCATGTACATGAAGAAGACGGTGGAGAATCGACTTTATTTGAAACAAAAGTTGTATATGTTGAGGATGATAGAAGGTACATCTATACTCTCTCATCTTGATAAATTTGATTCCATTATTATGGATTTGGAGAATGTAGATGCTAAGATTGAAGATGAAGATCAAGCCATTTTATTATTATGTTCCCTTCCCCAGTCCTTTAAACATTTTCGGGATACTATGATTTATGGGAAAGATTCAGTCTCATATGATAGTATTAAATCTGCATTAAAATCTAAAGAGCAGATTGATAGGGACATCACAGGGGAGACTAGTGGTAGTCAAGCAGAGGGATTATTTGTTCGTGGTAGATCTGAAAATAGAGACCCTAGTAGTAGCAAATCCAAAGGAAAATCAAAATCCAGACATTACAATTTGATTTGTAATTATTGTAAGAAAAAGGGGCACATTAAGGCTAACTGCTATAAATTGAAAAATAAGGAGAAAAATGTACAAAATAGCAGTGTCACCGCTGAAGCTAGTATAGCAGCAGATGAGAATGAATGAACTATATTTGTAGCAACAGATAATAAAGTCAGGTCTAATAATGAGTGGATCTTAGATTCGGGTTGTTCTTACCACATGAGTCCCAGTAGGGAAAGCTTCTCCACATATGAACCTGTTAAAGGTGGAGTTGTTTTAATGGGCAACCATACTGCCTGTAAAGTTGTTGGTAGAGGTACAGTTCGAATCAAGATGTATGATGGTATTGTCCGAACACTCACTGATGTTAGACATGTTCCAGATTTGAAGAAAAATCTCATCTCTTTAGGCACTCTCGATGTTCTTGGGTGTAGATATTCAGCTGAAGGTGGAGTTTTGAAAATTTGTAAAGGTGCCCTTGTACTGATGAAAGCTAAAAGGTCTGGAAGTTTGTATATTTTGCAGGGATCTACTGTTACAGGTACTGCAGAGGTCTCTACATCCTCAGATGTTGACATTACCAGATTGTGGCACATGCGGTTGGGACACATGGGTGAGAAAGGCTTAACGCTGTTAAGCAAGAAAGGCCTACTTTGTGGTCAAAGTACTGGTAAGATGGACTTTTGTGAGCATTGTATTTTTGGGAAGCAGAAAAGGGTTAGCTTCAATTCTCCCGCTGTCCATAAAACAAAAGGTACTTTGGACTATATTCATTCTGATCTTTGGGGGCCATCTCGTGTTCCTTCTAAGGGTGGTGCCAGGTATATGTTAACTTTTATTGATGATTATTCAAGGAAGGTTTGGGTGTATTTTGTTAAGAATAAAAGTGATGTTTTCCTGACCTTTAAACAATGGAAGGCTTTGATTGAAAAGCAGACAGGGAAACACATTAAGCGGCTGCGGACAGATAATGGCTTGGAATTCTGTAGTACAGATTTCAATGAGTTTTGCAAGAGTGAAGGAATTGCTCGACATTACACTGTCAGAATGACGCCTCAACAGAATGGTGTGGCCGAGCGCATGAACCGAACTCTTTTGGAACGAGCTCGGTGTATGATCTCAAATGCTGGGTTGACAAATGATTTCTGGGCAGAAGCCATTGCTACGGCATGCTACATTGTCAACCGTGCTCCAAGTGCTTCTATTGATTTCAAGACTCCAGAGGAAGTTTGGTCAGGTACTCCTGCTGATTACTCTAATTTAAGAATTTTTGGGTGTTCTGCTTATATGCATGTTAATGAGGGAAAGTTAGAGCCTAGGGCTAAGAAATGTATTTTCCTCGGTTATGCTTCTGGAGTGAAAGGATACAGATTATGGTGTCCTGATCTCAAATCACCTAAATTTGTAATTAGCAGAGATGTTACATTTGATGAATCATCTATGTTGTATCCTAGAGAAGAGTCTTGTAATTCAGAAAAGGATGATAGTACTCAGAAGCAGGTGGAGTTGGAGATTGGAAATGCAAGTTCTTCACAAAGAGCCTCTACGAGTCAAAGAGATCAAGTTGATGAACCAGATCTTGATGAACCAGTAGAGGAATATTCCATAGCCAGAGACAGACCAAGAAGAGAGATTCGACCACCACAAAGGTATGAAGATGTTGTTGCATATGCTTTAACAGTGGCACAGGAAACAGGTGGAGACGGTGAACCTTCCACCTATTTGGAGGCAATTCAGAGTGCTGATTCAGAAAAGTGGCTGGTAGCTATGAATGAAGAAATGGAATCTCTCCACAAGAATTGTACTTGGGATCTTGTGAAGCCGCCGAAGGGAAAGAAAACAGTTGGTTGCAAATGGGTCTTCAAAAGAAAAGAAGGAACTTCAGGTGTTGAAGATGCAAGGTATAAGGCACGATTAGTTGCAAAGGGCTACAGTCAGGTACAAGGTGTTGACTTTAATGATGTTTTCTCACCCGTTGTAAAACATAGCTCTATTCGTGTATTACTTGCATTGGTTGCCATGTTTGATTTCGAGTTAGAACAGCTTGACGTCAAGACAGCTTTTCTACATGGCGATTTAGATGAACAGATCTATATGAAGCAGCCTGAAGGTTTTGAAGTTGAAGGTAAGGCAGACCATGTATGTTTGTTGAAGAAATCCTTGTACGGACTGAAGCAGTCTCCAAGACAGTGGTATAAGAGGTTTGATTCTTTTATGTTGGGTCATGGTTTCTCCAGGAGCATGTATGATAGTTGCGTATACTTCCGAAAGTTAAATGATGGTTCATTCATTTATTTGTTATTATATGTTGATGACATGCTCATTGCGGCTAAGAATCTTGCAGAAATTCACCAGTTGAAGGCCTTATTAAATGGCGAATTTGAAATGAAAGATCTGGGAGCAGCAAAGAAGATTCTTGGAATGGAGATAAAACGTGATAGAGGAGTTAGAAAATTGTTCCTGACCCAGAAGAATTATATCAATAAGGTTTTGGAGAGGTTTGGCATGCGAGACGCTAAACCAGTAAGTACTCCTCTTGCTAGTCATTTTAAACTATGTGCTGCTCAATCACCACAGTCAGAGGAAGAGATTGATTATATGGCACGAGTTCCTTATTCTAGTGCCGTTGGAAGTATCATGTATGCAATGGTTTGTACTCGTCCAGATATTTCACAAGCAGTTAGTGTTGTTAGCAGGTATATGGCAAATCCAGGCAAGGAACACTGGCAGGCTGTGAAGTGGATCCTCAGATACTTGAAGGGTACTTCAAGCAATTGTTTGGAGTTTGGACATTCTAATAACTCATTGGTTGGTTTTGTAGATTCAGATTACGCCGGTGATCTCGACAAACGCAGGTCTCTTACAGGTTATGTATTTTGCATTGGAGGTTGTGCTATCAGCTGGAAAGCTACTCTACAACATGTAGTGGCTTTGTCCACTACTGAGGCAGAATATATGGCAGTTACAGAGGCTATTAAAGAAGCTTTGTGGTTGAGAGGTTTGTTCGGCGAGTTATCTCTACAGCAAGGGGTTATTACCATTTACTGTGATAGTCAAAGTGCAATTCACTTGACTAAAGATCAGATGTATCATGAGAGGACGAAACATATTGATATCAAGTATCACTTCATTCGTGATACCATTGCAGAAAAGAAGGTCCTTATTCAGAAGATCAATACAAAGGACAATCCAGCAGATATGTTTACGAAGGCTCTTCCAGTTTACAAGTTCAAACAGTGTTTGGACTTGATTGGTATTTACAGTTGGTGATTTTGCCTGTTAGGGCATTGCCGGAGAAAATGGAGTAATTCATAAATTGTTCGGGTCAAGGCCAAGGTGGAGATTTGTTAAGTGGCCTTCTCCCCCCTTTAGTCCCACATCGGTGAGGCTAAGAAATGAAGGGGGGGGAGAGGGCTATATAATTAAGCCCCCCCTCTCATCCTCTCCTCACACCAAAAACCAATACAAATACCCAAACATACTTTTGTATTTTGTATTTGTATTCTCCACAAATAGTGAAATTTTGGATCCTTCTCCGGCCGTGGACGTAGGTCACATTGACCGAACCACGTAAGTTCTGTGCCTCTTGTCTTTTTCAGTTATTTTCTTTACTGTCTTTGTTATATTGTAGTAGTGGCTATTAGTTCTTGTGGGGCCTGTTGCCCAACAGTTATGGTTCTAAAAGAGTGAATGCGTGCTCTATTTTGTATCCCATAGTTTAGCCCATTGCTTTTTATGATTGATATCGCACCATCTGTTTCTTCACTTTTATTCATTTTCTCGTATCTGGAGTTTCTGTGAATAATGAAATAGGATTGGTTTAGTGACTAAAACTAGCCCCTAATCAAATTTGTCTGGGGTTATTATGGATCTCAAATACTTTCAGGATGCTTGTGCTTAAGAAGTTAACATCTCATGCAAGTTTTGGGAGGCTGTTCTGCTCACGCACCTGCACATGCGTCCACAGGCCAATTTTGGCCCGCCCTATATAAAATTTTGAATTAGAAAAATTAAAATTTCATCTTTAATTCAAAATTCTATATAGGTGTTGGCAGTGAAAATTTCTAAGTTAAAAAGGATTTTCCACAATAGAACGCGGAGCCAATTCAATAGCCCGGCATTTGGTTACATTAACCCCGCGTTTGGTTACATTAACCCTGCGTTTGAATAAAACACGGAGATGTTTAATAGCTCCGCGTTGATTCCGCAGTCTGGCTTGTATTAGCCTTGCGTTTGAGTAAAACGCGGAGATGATCAATAGCTCCGCGTTAGCTCCGCGTTTTGGTTATTTAGCGTCGCGTTTTGATGCGATTAAAGCTCCGCGTAAGCAGATAACCAGAATCTTAAATTGATTAAGATTATGATTCTGGACTTATCCAAATACCCGAATCAAGTCTAATCAGAATTTCATCAAAACTAAGATATTTGATTGGAATCCCTGATAATGGCGAGTTCTATTTAGATAGAAACTCTTGCATTAACCTGGGGCTATAAATACCTTCCTGGTGAAATCCTAGGGGGGCTTCTTTTTTGGGCATCAGAAGTTTCCTATCGATCCTTTGGCAATTCAAGTACGCGAGAGAGCCTTGAAGCCTTTGCTGATCATCTTCTGAAATCTTGGAGAATTCAAGTTACACACAGAGCCTTGAGTTCGTGAAGATCAGAGAAAACCACCATCTTCTTTCTGGAGTTCTTGAGAAGTTCGAGTTACGCGAGAGAGCCTTGAACAAATCAAAACCAGAGAAGATCGTCTATAGTCGGCCGATATCTTTAAAAGAGAAGATTTCAACGTACCGATCGTCCAAAAGAACTACTATAGATCCCATCGCCACAGATCCCACAACAATATTGCAAAAGAGAGAGATTGAACTATAAAATCCTCTCGTTTTATATCTTGTTCACTTCCGTTGTAATCTAAGATGTGTTCAATGGAAGGAAGCGAAGGAACTTTTGCGAAGTACAAACTGGCGACCACAGTGGGAGCCATCTCTTTCACTGATGAAGAGATTGTGGCGCAATCGGACGTTGACTTGATCGGATCCGAAGTAGACACGCTGATCATTGAAATCGACCAGTAGAAGTACGAGGAGTTCCTCTCCTTCGGATCAGGTGACTTGGATGAGACACGGCACTATCGCCGTATGTACTCCAATGCCCGAGTGACGGGTAGAAAGGTATCCACCGAGAAACGGGGATCCTTGGAGACTACGGTTATAGCGCCGGAGTTCACACAAGAAATCCTAACCGAGGAAGAGCTTCCGATTGCCGAAGAAGACATGGGAACTGGACTGACCAGGACCCAACTCCGGAACAGGAACCGGAGGGCGAGGCGTAGAGCCCTCAAAGCCCGCCTTGGACGCGGAGCTAACCCTAGAGGACGCGAGGCTATGGTCCCTCGCAAATTGGCTCGCGCTACCCGCGAGACCAATCTCTACCGCGTTAAACGCGAAGATACAACTTGCCTTAAAAGCAAGGAAAAGCCAGCATGTGATTTTCCACGCGAGGTAGTAATACTGGCGAGTTACGCAAAATTCCTGACACTCGCGAGTTACGCGAGTATA
The DNA here is from genome assembly GCA_036321105.1 of Dracaena cambodiana. NCBI lineage: Eukaryota > Viridiplantae > Streptophyta > Magnoliopsida > Asparagales > Asparagaceae > Dracaena > Dracaena cambodiana. The sequence goes on from JAYEPQ010000007.1 coordinate 4,882,229, forward strand.
AAAATTATTCAAAGCCAGCGTGTGATTCTCCACGCGAGGCTATTACTGTGCCTAGCGCGAGACGCGAAGCCAGTAAGGGTTGCCCTAGTCGCAGAATACCCAACACTCGCAAGTTACGCGAGTATAAAAATTATTCAAAGCCAGCGTGTGATTCTCCACGCGAGGCTATTACTGTGCCTAGCGAGAGACGCGAAGACAGTGATACTTGCAATAAACACAAGACTTCTGACACCCATAAGGAACGTGAGGATGATTGGCAGATAGTTGTCAGTCGTAAAAACTGCGCTAAGCGCGAAGCTATGATCTGCGTTAATCACAAAGATAAGCCAGCGTGCAAGAACTTCCCTTCACGCGGGGCTATTATTCCAGAAGCTAAACTTCCAAGGACACACCAAGCCAGCGAGAAACGCGAGCCTAGTATGGATAAACGTGGAGCTATTCTTCAGGCCCGCATGGTGAAACGCGAGGCTATTCCTAAACCACGCGAGGATCGGTCTGACCCCAGAGTCAGGGTTGATCAATCAAAGAAGCTTCAGTGGATTCCTAAACACTCTCAAGAGTTGAATAGACCTCTTGATTCCATGGCTAGAAGCACTAACCTCATGGAGCATCTCTCTAAAAAGAGAGGCATAGACCAACTTCAAGTTGAACATAGTTGCCATTGCCAGCAACTTATGACAGCAGTATCAGCCGTGATGAATAACTGTGGCTGCAGCAAGAACAGGATATCTGTGTTCGACCGATTAAATGAGTCAAACCAGAATCCTGCTAAGAAGACAAGAACCACTCCCCTGAAACAAGGGAGAGCTGTAACTTCCAACATGGTAGGAAAAGGGAAGAAAATTGCAGAGACGGATGATGATTCAGAATCGAGCGATGATGAACTTCATCGTATTACTCGACTAAGATCAGGAGCCGTCCCGCCCCGAAATTATAAGAAGCTCGCAGGGGGTTCTTACGACGAGAACAGCGATAATTCCGCTATAGCCTCGCCCCCATCCTCTATATCGTCTCGGCTACAGAAGTCAGCATCGCACATAGCAGATAAATCTGGTGATATCAATCAGAGATTTGAGGCTCAAGAAAGAATGATTCGAGAGCAACAGAAAACGATTGAAGACCTTAAGATACTACTTTTAAAAGTTGTTGAAGATAATGCTAAACAGGGCAAGAAGACTCCAAATGAAGAAGAACAGGAGGAGAAAGCCCACTCTATGCATAAGGAAGAAGATAGATTTTCTTTCCATGATCCGCATGAAGAAAAGCTTGAAAAGTTACAGAATCAACTCGAAGCCTTTATGCGTAAAAAAGAGTTGAAGGAGTCAGGAGTCTCTAGACCATATCCAGCAGAATGGGATGTGGTACCCTATCCTCCAAAGTATAAGCCGCTCAAGTTGGAGCCCTATGACGGGAAGGGATCGCCCAGTCAGCACATCTATTATTTCTTGTCCCAAGCAGGACACTTAATGGGTAATGATCCCATCATGACCAAAGTATTTGCAAGTACTTTGCGAGGGCCTGCCTTTACTTGGTTCATGCAGTTGCCCCCAGGTACTATTAGTACCTGGTTAGATGTTGAGAAATCATTTCTCTCACGTTTCTTCGAGGATGACACCGAGATAACGGTTCATTCCCTCCTTGCAACTAGGCAAGGGGAACAAGAAGCGGTTAAAGATTTCATAGAAAGGTTCCGGGAGAAGTCCGTACATTGTAAACACGGAATGATCCAGGAAACTCTAGTCGAGACATGTCAACACAACCTTAAGACCAATGTGCTCCTCAAAATGGGGGCCGTAGAATCTAAGACGTGGAGGGACCTGCTCAAACAAGGAAAGCAAGCTGAAGACTTGATTCGCCGAGTTGAAGAGTCCCGCGGGCCAAGAAGTGCTGGGGGTAGTAAATCATATACCCAAAACAACAGCAATAAGAATAAAGGGAAAGCAGTAATGTCATCAGAAACTGCTCCTTAGAAAACCAGTCCTCCGCCAGAGCCGAAATCTCAAGGTCAGCGAGGGTCAAGGCAAATTAGACCGCAACAAGAAAGGAATTACACTTTCAAAGCTGAACAGACACCAGTCCTCTTTCACCTGTTCCAAAAGAAGGGAATGCTAAAACTTCCGGAGAATAAGAAGCCAGAAGACGTTGGTAAGACAAAAGATCCCAACTACTGTCTCTATCACCGGAATGTTAGACACCCCACCCGGGATTGTTTTCCCCTTAAGAACAGGATCCAAGCACTAATAGAAGCTGGGGTTCTGACGCTTAAGGAAGAGCAGAAGAAGGTCACTGCCAATATGGCAACCATAGTGGTTGGAACCCACGAGTTCCCCCAGGAGTGACCCCAATCCCAAAGGGTGAGGCAGTTACAAAGAATCTTGATCCGCACAACAAAGCCCAAGAGGGACTTGTCCCCGTAACAACCCAAAAGGGGGAAGTTATGTGGGTTCACCCCGACTTGTTGGAAGATGAACAATGGACTGCTTCAAAAGGTCTAGAGAAGAAGCGGGCTGTCAATGCCATTTCTGCGGATATAAAGGGAGAATATATAGCTTCGGGGGCCTTCACAGATTCTGAAGAAGAACCCGAAACTATGGCCACCCATCAAGATGGGGCAGGCCCTTCCAGTACTCGATCTGGAAAGACATATCTTAAGGACTACACTAGAGTGGATCCAAAAGATATCTATGCAGAACTCGCAAAGCCTGCGAAGCAGAAAGGACTTCGTTTCCAGAAGAATCCTACCAGAGATGAAGGAGCCAAAGAAACTCCCTTCGAATTTGACATAATTGCGCAGTTGGCTAACATCTCAGCGCGAGTAACGCTTTACGAATTGTTGAGATTATCAAAATCAACACGTGAAGCTCTAAGAGAGGCCTTGGCAGACTCTGAGTCATTCCTAGCTCAGATTGTCGAGCCGGCCATCGAAGAGCGGGACTCTTGCCCCCACTGTCATCAAGTGAGGAGGCAAGTCCCATAAATCATCTTCTCTCCAGAAGACATGCAGGTGAGGAATATAAAGCATAATAAGCCTTTATATTTCACTGGATATGTCGGGTCCACAAAAGTGGACCGAATTCAGATTGATCCAGGTTCTGCACTCAGCGTCGTGCCCAGTAGATTGATGCAGCTGTTGGGGATTTCCCTTCATCGCTTAACACCTACACACACTACCATCTATGGATTCAACGCTAATAATAGCCATCCTCTTGGTAAGATCCGATTGCGGTGTCAAATTGGAGACTTGAAAACGGAGGTTACATGCTACGTAATTGATGCTGATAACTCCTACAATATTTTATTGGGGCGACCTTGGATCCACTCTCATATGATAGTTCCGTCGACTCTTCACCAGTGCATGAAATATTGCGATGAGGAAGGAGAGGTCCAGACACTAGTTGCTGATAAGCAGCCATTCAAAGGGTTGGAAAATTACTTCACAGATGCTGCACTCTACAATCCAGCACATGAAGCCTCCAATGACAGTCTTAGCAAGTCTCCAAAGCCCGACGACAGTGGCAATGAAGCCGACACTGAGTACGAGCTCCTTGGAGAAGATGATGGGGGTGATTACGAAATCAACCCTCACCTAGATCTTAGCTTAGGTCTTGATAATATAGTGGATGTAATAGAAAGTGAATGGGTTATTAATGAAAATGTAAAGTTAGTCTACGAACATGCTGTAGCTACTGAGTCTGAGCCCTCTTGTACCTCCACCGAAGCGGATGGCCTGACCGAACTTGAAGTTCTGGCGGCATACCATTTGGCCCTCAGGTCTTCCCTCCTCTCTCAATTAAAAATAACCGAGGATCAAGGGCACTTCTTTGAAGTGCCTCCCCGACAGAAGTCCCAAATGCCGATCATGTTAGGCAAAGTGGCCACGTCGCCTCGACAGAGACAAAGTAGTGAAAGTGATGAACAAACATCACCTCAATTTCACTTATATGAGCAAAGGTCCCGACAAATGATGGAGAAAATGGGATATAATTTTACCCAGAAGCCGGGATTAAACTTTGGAAAAGGGCGGCGGAATCTCATACCCTCGTTTAGACCGAGAGGAAAGAGTCCTGATTATTATCAGAAGACCCGCAGGGGGTTGGGCTATGTATCTACTCCACCCTCATCGCCATCCAAGGATGAAGAGAGTTCTTCGGATAAAGAAGAAACATCTTCACCAGATCATGATTCGGATATAAGCACCGGTGCTTGGTTTCAGTCTTTGACAGCCAATATGGTTTCAGCTGCGCCAGAAAGCGACGAGGAACCAATCGACGTTCAAGATGATGCTTGGGCTAGGCATATGGATACTCTCTGGGATGTCCACTTTGAACAGCGTGACCCGCCCACAGAAGACAAATTAATATAGGTTAACATGGGAACGGAAGAAAATCCAAAACCCATTTTTATAAGCGACACACTAACTCCTTTAGAAAAAGAGGAACTTATATCCCTTATCAAAGAGTATATAGATGTGTTCACATGGAGTTATGAAGATATGCCTGGGCTTGACCCTCAAATTGCCACACACCGGTTAAATATAAAAGAAGATGTCAAACCTGTTAAACAGCAACAGCGGCGTTTTCGACCGGAATTGATGGAGGCAATAGTTGTTGAGGTCAACAAGCTTATACAATCCGGGTTCATCCGTGAAGAACAACACCCAGACTGGGTGGCAAACATAGTGCCAGTTCGCAAAAAGAATGGCAAAATCCGGATATGCATTGACTTTCGAGATCTGAACGCTGCATGTCCCAAGGATGAATTTCCACTCCCCATCACCGACGTGATGATCGATAATACTTGCGGTTATGAGAGGATGTCCTTTATGGATGGCTTCTCAGGTTATAACCAAATCAAGATGCACCCGGATGATGAAAAGCATACGCTTTCAGAACGCCACAGGGGGTATACTGTTATACGGTAATGCCATTCGGATTAAAGAATGCAGGTGCCACTTACCAACGCGCAATGAGCACCATATTCAAAGAACACATACGCAGAATAGTGAAGTGCTATGTGGATGACTTAGCAGTTAAAAGCAAAGACAAAGAAGATCATCTTCACGATTTAAGAATGGTCTTCGATCTTATGCGGAAACATCACTTGAAGATGAATCTTACCAAGTCGTTCATGGGGGTATCCAGCGGGAAGTTTCTAGGGTTCGTAATAACTTCAAAAGGAATTTTCCTCGACCCGGAAAAGGTAAAAGCGATTAGCGAAATGCCGCCTCCCCGCAATCTTAAGGAACTAAGGGGATTACAAGGAAAGCTCGCTTATATTCGGCGCTTCATATCCAACTTATCTGGACTATGCCAACCATTCTCCAAACTTATGAAGAAGGGAGTGTCTTTTATATGGGATGAGGCATGTCAGCAGGCATTTGATGACCTCAAGGAGTACCTTACTAAACCTCCTGTACTAATGGCACCAGCCCCTGGACAGCCCTTCCTTATATATGTAAGGGCCATGGATAATGCTTTAGGAGCATTACTTGCTCAATATAATGAGCACGGCCATGAACATGCCCTCTACTATTTAAGTAGAACAATGATTGGGGCCGAACAGCGATATACCCCAATTGAAAAGGAATGTTTAGCCCTAGTGTTTGCTGTTCAGAAAATGCGACACTACCTTTCAGGGTAAACAATTCATGTTATATCATGGGTTAACCCCTTGAAGATTCTAATGACCAAACCGGGATCCTTAAATGGCCGATTGGCAAAATGGGCGCTCTTACTATCGTCCTATGATATACATTTTGTCCCTCAAAAGGCTATGAAGGGACAGGCAATCGCCGATTTCCTTGCAGACCATCCAATTTGGTCCAAATTAAAGCAGATATCAGAAGTCAACACAGTTACCAAAGAGCAACCTTGGCAAATATTCTTTGATGGTGCCGCGAGACGATCTGCTGCTGGAGTGGGGGTTGTGCTAATATCCCCACATAAACATATATTGCCTAACGGCTACTCATTAACAGAACCGTGCACCAATAAAGTAGCGGAGTACAATGCGCTTATTATCGGCTTAAAAATAGCTCTGCAACTGGGGGTGAACCATTTAGAGGCATATGGAGATTCTAAGCTCATTGTCAATCAGATGACAGGTGAGTATGAAGTCAGACATGAAGCCCTCATCTCCTATCATCAGCTAGCTATTGAGCTAGCAGGATATTTTGAACAATTCTACATATATCACGTATCTCGAAACGAGAACATTTATGCCGATGCTCTTGCCGCATTAGCCGCAACGCTGGCAATCCCGCCAGGTGAAGCTAAAAGCATCACCATTGGTAGTAGAGAACTCCTCCACCCAGATGTGGTATCTCAAGCCGAAGAGGTATGCCAGATTGGCTTAAAGTTAGAACCCCGTGATTGGCGATTTCCGTTTGTGGATTATGCCTTGCATGGAATATTACCAGAAGATCCTAAGGAAGCCACCTCAATAAAAAGGAAGGCCCAAAGATTTTACTATGACCATAAACTTCAGACTTTGTATAGAAAATCAAGAGGTGGTCTATTGCTACGCTGCATATCGAAAGCAGAAGCAGAACAAGTGCTGAGAGAAACACACAATGGAGTATGTGGAGCTCATCAGCCCGGTCCTAAACTTGGAGACCGTATAAGAAGGCTAGGGTACTACTGGCCGAGCATGGTTACGGAAGCAATGACATACGCTAAACGATGTCATGCATGCCAAATACATGCCAATTTTATTCATCAACCCCAAGAATACTTGCACAATACCGTCGCAAGCTGGCCATTTAAAGCCTGGGGAATGGACATTGTGGGGCCAATAACTCCCCCGTCATCCAGAGGACATCGGTTTATTCTTGTAATAACCGATTATTTTTCAAAATGGGCCGAAGCCGTGCCCATGAAAGAGGTGAAAACGGCAGATGTGATCAAGTTTATCAAGCATTATGTCATTTACCGATTTGGCGTCCCTCGACGGATCATTCATGATAATGGTCTGCAATTCATCAGTCAGGGATTCTCCAGATTCTGCAACAAGTTCAGAATCATAGATATCGCTTCTACACCATATAACCCTATGGCTAATGGGTTAGCTGAAGCCTTTAACAAGACGATCATCAAACTCCTTCGGAAGTTCGTCTCTTCCAATAAACGAGATTGGGATGAAAAGCTAGGAGAATGCCTGTGGGCTTATCGCACCACCGTTCGCACCCCGACTAAAGCTACCCCGTTCTCTTTGGTTTACGGAAGTGAGGCTGTCTTGCCTCTTGAAATCCAGATACCATCATTAAGAGTGGCTTTAGCCACAAAGACGACGACAGAAGAACGCCATCAGCAAAGATTGCAAGAACTAGAGGCGTTAGACGAAAAACGTCTCAGGGCTCAACAACAAACTGAGTTGTATCAAGCCCGAATATCTCAAACATTCAATAAGAACGTCAAACCAAGGACCTTTAAGCAAGGAGACTTGGTTCTGGCTGTTACGAGGCCAATGGTGCTAACCCACAAGACTAAGGGTAAATTTGAACCCAAGTGGGAAGGACCGTTTGTTGTGGAGACAGTATACTCTAGTGGAGCCTATCGCTTAATGAATCAAGACGGCGACAGGATGATGATGCCGATCAATGGCAAATTTCTAAAGAAATACTATTCTTAGTACCCCTGGAGATACGCGTCTTCTCTTTTTCTTAGGCATGCGCATTGTGCGCCTCTGACCTAAACCTGGTGAGTTTGGTTCTCAAGTTTGAACCACCTCCATTCTTTTTATTAGGCATGCGCATTGTGCGCCTCTGACCTAAGCATGGTGAGTTTGGTTCTCAAGTTTGAACCACCTCCATTCTTTTTATTAGGCATGCGCATTGTGCGCCTCTGACCTAAACATGGTGAGTTTGGTTCTCAAGTTTGAACCACCTCCATTCTTTTTATTAGGCATGCGCATTGTGTGCCTCTGACCTAAACATGGTGAGTTTGGTTCTCAAGTTTGAACCACCTCCAGTCTTTTTATTAGGCATGTGCATTGTGCGCCTCTGACCTAAACCTGGTGAGTTTGGTTCTCAAGTTTGAACCACCTCCAGTCTTTTTCTTAGGCATGCGCATTGTGCGCCTCTGACCTAAACCTGGTGAGTTTGGTTCTCAAGTTTGAACCACCTCCAGTCTTTTTATTAGGCATGCGCATTGTGCGCCTTTGACCTAAACCTGGTGAGTTTGGTTCTCAAGTTTGAACCACCTCCAGTCTTTTTCTTAGGCATGTGCATTGTGCGCCTCTGACCTAAACATGGTGAGTTTGGTTCTCAAGTTTGAACCACCTCCAGTCTTTTTATTAGGCATGCGCATTGTGCGCCTCTGACCTAAACCTGGTGAGTTTGGTTCTCAAGTTTGAACCACCTCCAGTCTTTTTCTTAGGCATGCGCAGTTTGGCGCCTCTGACCTAAACCTGGTGTGTTTGGAGTGCCCAGTTCAAGTTACGCGAGAGAGCCTTGAACCACCTCCTGTTTGGTTCTCAAGTTTGAACCACCATCAGTCTTTTTCTTGGGCATGCGCAATTTGACGCCTCTGACCCAAAACCTGGTGTGCTTAGTTCTCAAGTTTGAACAGCCCCCAATCTTCTTTTAGACATGTGTAATTAAGCGCCTCTGACCTAAAAGTATGAATTGCCCAACGCCAACTAGGCAATGGGAAGAGAACGAGTTTCTCGCCAACCCATCATACTGGGGTAAAAGTATAAATTGCCCAACGCCGGCTAGGAAATGGGAAGAGAACAACTTTCTCGCCAACCCATCATGCTGGGGTAAAAGTATGAATTGCCCAACGCCGACTAGGTAATGGGAAGAGAACTAGTTTTTCGCCAACCCATCATGCTGGGGTAAAAGTATGAATTGTCCAACGCCAACTAGGCAATGGAAAGAGAACTAGTTTCTCACCAACCCATCATACTGGGGTAAAAGTATGAATTGCCCAACGCCAACTAGGCAATGGGAAGAGATCGAGTTTCTCCCCAACCCATCATGCTGGGGTAAAAGTATGAATTGCCCAACGCCAACTAGGCAACGGGAAGAGATTAAATTTCTCGCCAACCCATCATACTGGGGTAAAAGTATGAATTGTCCAACGCCAACTAGGCAACGGGAAGAGATTAAATTTCTCGCCAACCCATCATACTGGAGTAAAAGTATGAATTGCCCAACGCCAACTAGGCAATGGGAAGAGAACGAGTTTCTCGCTAACCCATCATGCTGGGGTAAAAGAATGAATTGCCCAACGCCAACTAGGCAATGGGAAGAGAACGAGTTTCTCGCCAACCCATCATGCTGGGGTAAAAGTATGAATTGCCCAACGCCGGCTAGGCAATGGGAAGAGAACAAGTTTCTCGCCAGCCCATCATACTGGGGTAAAAGTATGAATTGCCCAACGCCAACTAGGCAATGGGAAGAGATCGAGTTTCTCGCCAACCCATCATACTGGGGTAAAAGTATGAATTGCCCAACGCCAACTTGGCAATGGGAAGAGAACAAGTTTCTCGCCAACCCATCATACTGGGGTAAAAGTATGAATCGCCCAATACCGGTAAAGTAAAGAGAAGAGGAAAAGTTTGGCATTTAAGCCCAAACGTACTCCTCGACAACTCACCATGTTGAGGGGAATAACATGGCTAGCCCAACTCAAACGGTAGTTGGTAAAGGCTAATCAAATCCGTTAATAGCTGGGGGTTTGCTAAAAATCCCATATTAAACTTTAATTGTTATTTCGGTTCAAGAAATTGAGCATAAACGATACCGAGATAAATCGTTTTGACGACAGGTTATTTGTTAGGCAAGCAAATCTGTTTTGAAGCCGGCAAATAAAAGAGTCAAAAGAATCATCTTTATTAAAAAGGTGAAGATACAAAAAGAATTTCAAAGAAACATCGTAAGGTTATCTCTCTCCTGTTTACGAAGTTCTTATTACAAGGAAGATAAAAGCGTAAAGAGAGATGAAACTATTGGCCTCCCAAGAGTCTCAATTGGTTTATTGTCTCGTCCAAATTTCTACGATGAGAAGCCTCCACGGTTTGCTGAGCTTGCCTACGCAACTCATCATCACTTATTGTAAGTTGTTGCTGACGAGATTCTTCTATGGCACGATTCCTGGCCATCTCTTCCTGTTGAATCTGCTCCTGTTGGACAAGCAACATCTCCCGTTTCTTGACAGATTCTCCTAATCGGAGTTTATTTTCTATCAAGGTGGCCCGAGCTCTCGCAATCGTCTCCTGGGCTTTAGAGATGGCCGCCTGACCTTCCTCAATTCCAAAGTTTACCGTCTGCATGTCGCCAATAACAGATTCCCGACTGGCCTGGAGCTCTGTCAGCTCCTAAGACCATATCTCCTCCTGCTGCCTTAAAATATGTCTTTGAGATAAGGATTCTGCTCGAAGCCACGCCATCAAATAGGTGTAGGGCATCTCCACCCTAGAGTTTGGAGTTTTCGGCTGGGCAGTCTCCTTCGACTTGCCCTTTCCTTTCCCCTTGACTTTAATAGTAGGGAGGAAATCACGACAGAGCACCCTCAGTCCATATTGCAAATTGCATACCATGGCGGGAAGGAGTCCAAGGGGTCGGCCGTATGCAAGAAGAACCGCTGGATATACCACGGTCACTGCAATCGCTTCCTTGGGCAATGACGGCACGACGCATCTTTTGAGCCACAGCATCAAAAACCCGGCAATGAGACCTCTGTTGGAGATCGGAAACTGGGCTTGATAGTGATAGCTCTTAAATGAAGTACCGGGACCGTATCCATTCTCATTGGATTCAGTGGTATAATATAATAGATGGCGGCTCTTAGCAATACGGTGATCAATCTCTGAGCCACAGATGGGTGGATGACCATGGATAATGGCCGAGCTATCCTTAGAATTTATGTTGGCAAAGAGATATTCGGCCCACTTCTTGTGACCAATACCGTGGTTACGCGCACTCGTCAAGTCAGCGCAAATATGATAATGGCACATCATCTCCCAGTATGTGGCATGGATGCGCTCATCCCTCGCCAATAGCATGTTCAACTCATCGGTGGTAGGGATATACTCCTCGTAAGGGACTTCGCCCATCGAGAGCCCAGAAACCTCAAATATCTCGTAGAGAGCGAACCCTAGCTCACCCACTGGAGTAAATAAAGTACAGGTTTCAGGGTTATACATCTCCAAGAGGCAGTAAAAGTGATAAGCACTCTGGGGAAACCCGAATTGGACATTCCTGATGACTTTATACAAGCCAATATCCTTTAAAATGGGCTCGTGAGAATCCAGCATGTACTGAACAAGGCGTGCCCACCACATATTGTTAGAAGAATGAACCCAGCCAGGCATCCTGAAGTCGCTAGCCGGGTACTGACCATCCTTCGCCAAGAACTCATTTAAGAAAGTTCGGGCACGAGATGGGACTTCTCCCACTGGAAGCTCCTTGCCAAATCGGCCTGGAAGCAAGCCAGTAATACATCTAGGGGAACCGTCTTGATAAACCCCTTTTGCACCAAATTTGCCCGTTGGGACGCCATCTTGCTCTTGAGTCAGTCCCCACTTTAATTCCCGAGGCATTGCCAGCCTCTGAAGATAGACCAGAGGATAGCTACGATCCATTCTAGGCAAAAACATCAGCATTTCGCCTGAGTTATATAGCCAAACGCGTTCCCCTTCAGAAAGGATCTCATCTGATTGATCCATCTGGTCTCCAAAGAGGAAGGCGGGTTTTTCCATCGCCTCTCTATTCACAGTTTCGAAGGCTGCGTCAGTTATGATTTCTCGCGCAGTGGTGGGATGATACTTGATCAACTTCTCCCTGCGATCCTTCGGGTCTGGCTTGTACGAGGGCAGGATGGTAGTGAAACGGAATTGGCCTGAGGGATCAGAACCCCCAGCAAAGCCGAAGTAATTCATGTGGGGAAGAGATTCCATCGAATACCCTACTGCACAAAGAAACACCAGAGTGAGAGAAGTTTCTATAAGACAGAAAAATTCTCTAAGTATAGACGCGCGAAGCTAAAAATTAGAACTCGCGAAGCTAAGAATAGCGCCGCGCGAAGCTAAAAATTAGACCGCGCAGAACTTAAAAGAGCCTCTCGTTTCCAGCGCGACTGCTACTTAAAATAGCCTCGCGTTTTTAGCGCGACTGCTACTTAAAATAGCCTCGCGTTTCCAGCGCGACTGCTACTTAAAATAGCCTCGCGTTTTTAGTGCGACTGCTACTTAAAATAGCCTCGCGTTTCCAGCGCGACTGCTACTTAAAATAGCCTCGCGTTTCCAGCGCGACTTCTACTTAAAATAGCCTCGCGTTTCCAGCGCAACTGCTACTTAAAATAGCCTCACGTTTCCAGCGCGACTGCTACTTAAAATAGCCTCGCGTTTTCAGCGCGACTGCTACTTAAAAGAGCCTCGCGTTTAGCGCGACTGCTACTTAAAAGAGCCTCGCGTTTTTAGCGCGACTGCTACTTAAAATAGCCTCGCGTTTTCAGCGCGACTGCTACTTAAAAGAGCCTCGCGTTTTTAGCGCGACTGCTACTTAAAATAGCCTCGCGTTTTCAGTGCGACTGCTACTTAAAATAGCCTCGCGTTTTCAGCGCAACTGCTACTTAAAATAGCCTCGCGCTTTAAACGTGAGGATGACGCGATAACTTCGCGTAAGAAGGTAGTCAGAGACTTTTCTTCTTCTCCAAGCCTTACGGCAGGAGTACGGCGATCTCGCAGGTAAAAGAGTTGATCGATCAGTTAAATTTAAGCCAAATCACTCTAGAAATGCTCTAAAGAGTCTCGATGGAGAGATTCTTACCCCCGATAGGCGAAATGTGGGCTGGCGCGTTGCTGCCTTGGCCGCCACCACTGCTTGCGCCAGTCGCCGATGATGGAGCCGCTCGAGAAGTAGCACGAGTCTTGGGTGCCATTGTTGAGAAAAGTCGACTGAAAATCGGAAGAAGATCGTCGCCTGAGCTCTGATCGCCTGAATCTCTAGGGTTTCTGGAAAATTCTCAAGAAAAATGAGAAGAAAAGGAATAGAGATTTTATTTAAAAGAGGGAAATCGCCTCTTGGAGTTCGGCGCGGATTTCGGAGAAAATAACTGATCAGTTACTCCCTAAAACGCGGAGCAGATAATCCCACGTGGTGATATTGAAAAAGCGAAGTCACTTAGCTTCGCGCAATTCCGTGCAACCACTCAGGGCGCGAAGTTATTTAACTCCGCGAAACGCCAGGATAACTTGGTATTTTAACCTCGCATTCTCATAAAGAACTTGGATTTTCGGCCAAGTTAAAATGATCATTATCCGATCGTTTGGGTATTATCAGTCTAAGTTACGCAGAAGTGCCTTAGACTATTTTACCAAAATTATTGACCATCTATTTGTTCAGCAAGCAAGTTTATTGAAGCCAACAGATAGAGAGGAAAATATTAACTATATATTCATGAAGCAAGAGATTACAAAGAGGGAGTTATAGCTCTCCCAAAAGCTTTTTACATGATCAATTTATCAATAACTGAACAGTAAGATTTCTCTACGGGGTGTTGAAGCTCAGTTCCCTGGTTCACATGCAAAAGAATTCAAGATTTCTCTACGGGGTGTTGAAACTCAGTTCCCTGGTTTATGTAGACACTAAAAATAATTAAATAAAATAAAAAAAATAAAATAAAATTATATGGAAACCACAATGGGAGAACCCGAAAGTGCAACCCGGGAGAGCTCCCGCGGGTTGCTACCCGCGGGAGAATCCCGCGGGTTGCAACCCGCGGGAGGATCCCGCGGGATGCAAGCGGGTTGCTTCCCGCGGGATCTCCCGCGGGTTGCAACCCGCGGGAGCTCCCGCGGGTGGCAACCCGCGGGAGCTCCCGCGGGTGGCAACCCGCGGGGGGCTCCCGCGGGTTGCATTCCGCGGGAACTCCCGCGGGATGCAACCGCGGGAGCCTCCCACGGGTTGCAACCCGCGGGAGCTCCCGCGGGTTGCCACCCGCGGGAGAGATCCCGCGGGTTCTCTCCCGCGGGTTGCCACCCGCGGGAGAGACCCGCGGAGTGCATCCCGCGGGAGCTCCCGCGGGTTGGCACCCGCGGGAGCGATCCCGCAGGTGCCAACCCGCGGGTTATTTTCCGTATTTTTGTTTTGTTTCCTTTGCTGATATTCCGTGATCCGATTTTTCAGGAGCGAATCAATCCGGATTTGAAGTTCTCTCAGTCTATAAAATACAGGATTGGACTTGGGAGAAAGGGAACTTTTCTTTGGAGCTGGCAGAGCGATTCTTCACAGAGGGTTGAGAGAGATCAGAAGGAGCGGGTTTTCTTCACAGATCCCCTTCCAAGTTTGATAGTCAACGGAGGCAGCAACAAGACTCCACCGCCACCCGTACCCACTTAAAAAAGGGAATCCACCAATATTCCCGTTCTTGTAATTCTTCGGAATTTTTGTAATCTAAATTCCTATTGTAATTCATCAATTTTTCAATGGAATCAAAGATGCAATTTTCGGGCGTACAAGAACTGGCGACCACAGTGGGAGCCTCTCTGTTCACTACAGAGAACGTCGTGGCGCAGTCCGACTTGATACCCATCGGATCTGTTATCGAAACGCTGATCGTAGAGGTTGATCAGCAAAAATACGAAGAGTTTATCTCTTCCTCTGACTCGGAGCCCAGGCGTCATCGCCGGGCTATGATCAGCAAAGGTGAGGCGTCATCGCCCACCGAAAAGAAGAAGGCGTCATCGCCTATTAGAACTTATGAGGCGTCATCGCCCGCTAAAACTGACTCTGTCAGAAAACTTGAGGCGTCATCGCCCACTCCTAAGTTGAATCAAACTCTCACCCGCTCTCAGAAAAGAAACTTGAGGCACAAAATCCAATGGGCCCGCCTGAACAGCGCCTCTGGAAAATTACAGTCAGAAAATCCAGCCCAAGAATCCAAAAATGGAAATTCACAGGAAGAACTGCGGGTTGCACCGCACGGAGGCAACCACGGAGTTGCAACCGCGGGTGCAAACCCGCGGTTCCAACCGCGGGTTGCACCCCGCGGGTTGCAATTCGCGGGTTGCACTCCGCAAAAAAGATCAGGAGTTGGTTCTGGTGTCTATTCGGGCACACGCGCAATGAGCACACAGCGCACACCTAACTTTATGGTCACTCTCTCAGGTGTACCATCTCATTCCTCTTCAAACAAACATAAGGATGTGCTCATGCACTCACGTGAGAAGATGTCTGCGGAGGAACAGTCCAATGTCTGCGGAGGAACAGTCCAATGTCAGCCGTCTTGTCAAACTGCAAATGCAAGTCAGGACAATCCGTTTTTGAGCGGATTACAGAGAAAGAGAAGGCGGATAGTAAAAAAGATGTGCTCTGGGGATGATCTGCCTGCCGTTTCATCGTATATGGTTGGTAAAGGCAAGAAAATTGCCGAAAGTGACTCCTCAGACAAAGAGTTCACTTCAAAATTAAGGGGGGTGTCTGTTGAGCCAGAGGGTGTGTTCCGACACACTCGGGCTAGGAGAGGAGTCGCCATACCATTGAACTATAAAAAGTTAGCTGCAGGATCTGACGAAGAGGAAGACAGATATTCTGCTATTGTATCTTCACCCTATTCTGATTCAAATAGAGGGTTGGAGGCTACAGTAAATATGGCCGATCTTCCAGAAGAAGTCTCTAGAAGACTTGAAAGGCAAGAACAACGCCTCAAACAGCAGGAAGAGACTATGGAGGAGATGAAACAACTCTTGACTCAGTTGCTGGCCCAAACGAAGAAAGGCCAATCTTCGTCATCCGCTAAACAACATGAAGAGGAACATGTCCGCGTAGAGGAAGACAGTGGAGATGACTACGAAGAAGTACCTTCTCAGTTAGGAGAAAAAGAAAGAGTAAAAGTGTTCATTAATCCTCAGGTGGAAAAAATGAAAAAGATGGAAAACCAGCTGCAGGCCCTTCTTCACCGAAAGAAGTTGCAGGAAGTGGGAACAGTGCGTCCCTATCCTATTGAATGGGAGACCACGCCCTACCCTGCAAATTACAAACCGTTAAACTTTCAATCGTTTGATGGGAAAGGCTCTCCACAGCAACACATCTTCTACTTCCTGTCACAGACAGGACATTTGATGGGGCATGATCCAACATTGACCAAGATATTTGCGAGTACCTTACAAGGACCCGCATTTACCTGGTTTATGCAACTACCCCAAGGAACGATTAAATCATGGGCCGACGTAGAACGTGAGTTCTTGGCCCGATTTTTCGAAGAGGATACTGAGGTCTCGGTACCATCCCTGCTAGCAGCAAAGCAGGGAGACAGCGAGACAGTAAAAGCTTTTGTCTAGCGGTTCCGAGAGCTTTCAGTGCGGTGCCCGCATGGCATGACACAGGAGACCCTCGTGGAGACTTGCAGGCATAACTTATTGACTGATTTCTTAGTCAAGATGGGTTCGGTTGAATCCAGATCTTGGAGAGACTTGCTCAAGCAAGGTGAGCAGGCCGAAGACATACTCCGGCGCCTTGAAGAGCAACAGCAATCTACAAGAAGAGGCACCTCGAACAAGCCAACATCTCATTTCCCCCGTTCCAGAGGGAAAGACATAATGGCGGTGGAGAATACATCCAAGCCGAAACAAAGGCCGGCTAAAAACAACACAGCGGGTTCACCCAGAATACAAAAACAGTATTCATTCAAGGATGAACATACTGTTACCATGTTTAATTTGCTCACTAAGCACAACATGCTCAAGTTGCCAGAGAGCAAAAGACCTGAAGAGGTTGGAAAGACCAATGATCCGAATTACTGCTTATACCATCGGATCGTGGGTCACCCAACTAAAAACTGTTTCATCTTGAAAGATAAGATTCAGGCACTAATTGATGCCGGAGCAGTTCAGCTCAAAACTGAACAAAAAAGGGTGACAGCTAACTCAACCACATTTACAGTGGGTGAGCTGGAGGTACCAGATGGGCTCACACCTATTCCAAAGGGTGAGCTCAGGGTGGTTAATTTGGACCCCCATAATCAACAAGCGAAAGGGTTAGTCCCCTTCACGACAGAGAAGCAGGAGGTCTTTTGGGTGCATCCAGACATTCTTGAAGATGAACAATGGATAACCGTCAGGACCAGAAAGAAAACTGAAACAAGAGGAAAGAAGCGCATGTGCAATGCCGTCTCAGCAACCATTGAGAAGGATGCAGATGACATTCTGCTGTTGACAGATTCTGAATCGGAGGCGACAGCTCTGGCGGTAGAGAATGAGCCTGCACCACCTTCCGGAACCAGATTTGGAAAACACTACTTGAAGGATCTCTCAAACACAGAAGCTGGCCCCTCTAAGCCAACCAAGGAGACTAATGAAGGAACTACCAAGCAAATTCCCGACAAGGGAAAACAAAAGGAGCTCAGATACAACCGAGCACTACGAAAAGATGTCTCTGAAGAGCAAAGTTCCTCTTTTCAGTTTGATGTCATCGCACAGTTGGTGAATATACCTACAAGAATAACTCTGTACGAGTTATTACGCCTGTCCAAGTCTACAAGAGATGCGCTAAGAGAAGCCCTAGCGGAATCTGAAGCTTTCTTAGCCCATCTCCCGGAGGAGGTTGAGGAGGCATGCCCGCACTGCAACTCAGTGTCAAGGCACGCCCCTTATATCACTTTTACACCAGAGGACATGCAGCTGAAGAATATTAAGCACAACAGGCCCCTGTACTATACCGGGTATATTGGCTCAGCGGAAATCGGTCGAATTCAGATTGATCCGGGTTCTGCCTTGAGCATTGTGCCACGGAGGCTTATGCAGTTTCTTGGGATCCCTCACTACAAACTGACTCCAACTAATACTGCCATTTTTGGCTTCAATGCCAATGGCAGTCACCCTCTGGGAAAGATCAGGCTCAGATGTCAGATCGGAGATCTTAAAAGCGAGGTGACCTGTTACGTGATCGAAGCAGACACTTCTTATAACATTCTCTTAGGACGACCATGGATTCATGCTAATATGATCGTCCCATCCACCCTGCACCAATGCATGAAGTACGTGGATGAAGACGGAGAAGTGCATACTTTGATTGCTGACAAACAGCCATTCAAGGGTGTTGAAAACTACTTCGTAGACGCCCTTCTGTATGCTGAAAGTGCTGAGGTCGACCCCCCACTACACGATGAATGTGATAGTGGAAATGAAGCGGATACTGAGTCAGGAGTGTTTTTTGCCAATGAAGGCTTTGAACCTCTTGTAATTAATCTTGATGAGTTAGATGTAAATGACACCGCCAGTGATGAAGGCGAGTGGGAAATAAATGAGAATCTGAACTTTGCTTATTTGCCTGGTGTTCTTACTGATTCTTTAACTTCAGCTACTAGCACGGATGTAGATAGTCTCTCAGAATTTGAGACTTTAGCAACCATGCACATGCCTATTAGGTCATCGATGATGGTACAACCAAACATCGAAAATGCAGATGGGGCGGTGTTCGAAGTACCGGCCCATCGACCAGGTCAAAAACCTATTCTTTTTGGAAGAATTAAATCACATATAGCCTCATCCAGTGATAGTGAGAGTGAGGCTCAGGAAGCCCCTCAATTCTATCATTATGGACTAAAGTCATTCCGGATGATGGCAAAAATGGGATATGATTTCATCAATAAACCCGGATTAAACTTTGGTAAGGGACGTCGGGATCCGCTTCCCTCATTCGTACCCAAAGGAAAAGAACCGGACTATTATCACAAAACTGGCAGGGGGTTGGGATACGTCACAACACCCGATCCTTCGGATATCGAAGATATGATTTGCCAGAATGTGGAAGATTCCGATTGGGATTCGGATATCAACCTGGGTATATTATTCAGAGAGATGACGGTAAACATGACATCTATCAGTCCAACCCCAGGTGAAAACGATGAACTGACCCTTATAGAAGATGAAGCATTAGTAAAGCATCTTGATGCCTAGTGGAACATGCGTTTTGAGCAACGTGAACCTCCTACGGAGGATAAGGTGGTCCAAATAAATATGGGAGATGAAACCAATCCTAAACCCATATTTATAAGCGAGAGTTTACCTCCTAATGAAAGAGACGACCTGGTGACTCTCGTTCGAGAATACATAGATGTCTTTGCTTGGAACTATGAAGACATGCCGGGTTTAGATCCTCAAGTTGCTGTGCATCGACTCAATATTAAGCCAGATGCGAAACCAGTAAAACAGCAACAGAGAAGATTCCGTCCAGAACTGATGGAATCAATCGAAGATGAGGTAAAGAAGTTTATACAATCTGGCTTCGTACGAGAAGAACAACATCCTGATTGGGTAGCGAACATCGTTCCGGTTCCCAAAAAGAATGGAAAAATTCGAATCTGCATCGATTTTCGAGATCTCAATGCAGCATGTCCTAAAGATGAATTTCCACTTCCAATAGCGGATGTCATGATTGACAACACCTGCGGATTTGAAAGAATGTCTTTCATGGATGGATTCTCCGGATATAATCAAATCAAAATGTGTCCGGAAGACGAGAAACATACTGCATTCAGAACACCGTTAGGCGTGTACTGTTATACGGTCATGCCATTCGGTCTGAAGAATGCAGGTGCAACTTACCAGCGTGCTATGAGCACAATTTTTCGCGAGCATCTCCGTAAAACGGTAGAGTGTTATGTGGATGACTTGGCTGTCAAGAGTCGTAATAAAGACGATCATCTCCGGGATCTGAAAGCGGTGTTTGATATTATGAGAAAACACCAATTAAAAATGAATCCAACTAAGTCCTTTCTCGGTGTTTCTAGTGGTAAATTCCTTGGTTTCGTTGTTACATCCAAGGGTATTTATTTAGACCCTGAAAAGGTAAAAGCAATTCAAGAGATGCAGCCACCAAGAAACCTTAAAGAACTTCGTGGATTACAAGGGAGACTAGCATATATCCGGAGATTTATCGCCAACCTTTCAGGGCGGTGCCAACCTTTTACCAGGCTAACGAAGAAAGGGGTGTCGTTCGTTTGGGATGAAGCTTGTCAACAAGCCTTTGAAGATCTCAAGAAGTACCTCACAAAGCCTCCAGTATTGGTAGCCCCTATATCGGGAAAACCATTCTTAATATACGTTCGGGCAATGGACCATTCACTTGGTGCCTTGTTAGCCCAAACTAATGACTCCGGCCATGAGCAAGTTGTTTACTATCTTAGTAGAACTATGGTAGGTGCCAAATATCGGTATACTCCAGTAGAGAAGGAATGCTTGGCCCTGGTATTCGCAGTTCAGAAAATGCGACATTACTTAGTAGGCCAAACAATCCATGTGATTTCTCGGGTAAATCCGCTGAGAGTGCTCATGACCAAGCCTGGGTCGCTCAATTGCAGGTTAGCCAATTGGTCAATCCTCCTATCGCAATATGACATGCGATTTATACCACAAAAGGCGATTAAGGGACAGAACTCTGCTGGAGTGGGGGTGGTTCTAATATCCCCGCAAAACCATGTGATCCCCCGAGGATATTCATTAACTCAACCATGTTCTAATAATGTGTCCGAGTACAATGCATTATTAACGGGATTGCGAATTGCCCAACAGCTGGGGGTCCGACGTTTAGAGGCCTATGGGGATTCCAAGCTCATAGTAAATCAAGTAAGAGGAGAATACGAGGTTAAACATGAGCATCTCGTACCCTACCACAAGGCAACAATCAAACTTGCCGACTCTTTCGAAGAATTTTATATTGACTATGTGCCACGGCACGAGAATGCATATGTTGACGCCTTGGCGTCCCTCGCTGCTACATTAGCGCTCCCTGCTAAGTCAACCAAAAGTGTTGAGGTTGGAAGCCGGGAGCTCCTTTGCCCTGAGGAAATACTCGAGGCAAATGAGGTCCATGTGTCAGGGATGAACTTCGGACCCAGAGATTGGCGGTTCGTATTCGTCGATTTTGCGCTCTACGGGATGTTACCCGAAAATCCTAAAGAAGCCGCAAAAGTAAAAAAGGAAGCAAAAAAATTCTATTTTAATCCTGAGCTTAATTCCTTATATCGGAAAATGCCAGGTGGAGTTTTACTTCGGTGCTTATCACAACAAGAAGCACAAGAAGTACTCAAAGAAGCACATGACGGGACCTGTGGTGCTCATCAGCCGGGACCTAAATTGGGAGACCGGATAAAGAGAATGGGTTACTACTGGCCGACAATGATGTTAGATGCCATGGCATATGCGAAGAAATGCCATGTATGTCAGGTACATGCGAACTACATACACCAGGCCGCAGAGTACCTACATCCAACCACAATTACATGGCCATTCGAGACTTGGGGAATGGATATCATTGGTCCCATTGCTCCTCCATCTTCTCATGGACATCGGTTTATACTGGCTATAACCGATTACTTCTCAAAATGGGCAGAAGCTATCCCTTTGCGAGAAGTAAAAACGAATGATGTAGTCAGTTTCATCAAACACCACGTTATTTATCGCTTTGGTGTTCCTAGACGGATCATCAGCAACAACGGCCCTCAATTCACTAGCAGAGCCTATACTAAATTCTGTGATAAGTTCAGAATACAGAACATATTTTCGTCTCCATATAATCCGGCCGCAAATGGTCAAGCTGAAGCATTCAACAAGACCATTGTGAAGCTTTTGCAGAAATTTGTCACTTCAAGTCAGCGTGATTGGGACGAAAAATTGGGGGCTTGTCTGTGGGCTTATCGCACGACGGTTAGGACACCCACAAAGAGTACACCATTTTCTTTAGTATATGGTTGCGAAGCTATACTACCTCTAGAAATTCAGATTCCTTCTCTTCGGGTGGCGTTAGCTACAAGAATGACCACCGAGGAAAGACATGGCCAACGACTTCGGGAATTAGAAGTATTGGATGAGAAACGCTTAAAAGCTCAACAGCAAATCGAGCTTTATCAGGCGCGAATATCTCGGGCCTTCAACAAAAAGGTGAAGGAACGAACTTTTAAAGTGGGTGACTTGGTCCTAGCAGTCAGGCGTCCTATGATTCTCACGCATAAAACTAAAGGCAAGTTTCAGCCAAAATGGGAAGGCCCATTTGTAATGGAGACAGTCTACTCAAATGGAGCATACCGGTTGATTAATCAGCATGGAGATCGAATGATGGCGCCCATTAATGGAAAATTTCTCAAAAAATATTATTCTTAAAATAAAGGAAAAAAATTTACCCAACGCCGACAAGGCTACGGGAAGAGAATAAATTTCTCGCCAACCCCATCATACTGGAGGTAAAAAAAAAATGAATCACCCAACGCCGACAAGGCTACGGGAAGAGAATAAATTTCTCGCCAACCCCATCATACTGGGGGTAATAAGTATGAACCACCCAATGCCGACAAGGCTACGGGAAGAGAATAAATTTCTCGCCAACCACATCATACTGGGGGTAATAAGTATGAACTGCCCAACGCCGACAAGGCTACGGGAAGAGAATAAATTTCTCGCCAACCCCACTATGCTGGGGGTAAAAAGCATGAATCACCCAACGCCGCTAAGACAAAGGGAAGAGGAAAAGTTTGGCATTTAAGCCCAAATGAAATCCTCGACAACTCACTATGCTGAGGATAATAGCATGGCTAGCCCAACTCAAACGATAGTTGGTAAAGGCAAAATCAAACCCGTTGATAGCTGGGGGTTTGCTAAAAATCTCACGACAAATCTGTCACAACAGTATTCTTATCCGAATATAAGAATACATCACTGCCCTAAGCTGTTAAGGCAAAGGGAAGAGGAAAAGTTTGGCATTTAAGCCCAAACGAAATCCTAGACAACTCACCATGCTGAGGGGAATAGCATGGCTAGCCCAACTCAAACGGTAGTTGGTAAAGGCTAATCAAATCCGTTGATAGCTGGGGGTTTGCTAAAAACCTTACATTAGATCAATTCTTTATTAAGATAAGATTTTACCTTTGTCAAAAAAAAAGAGGACAAAAAAAAAAATCATACTTCATCAAGTCTAAAGTTACAACGTCTGATGAACATAATCTTTTTAGGTCGTTAGGTTAAAAGTTTTCTCTGACGACAATCATCTTTCTTATCAAGTTAACAGTTACCTCTAATAGTCAGAATTTTGAGACCGAACACGTTAACAATTACCTCTGTTTGGTCAGCTCCTTCATTCCTATCACGACTAGATCCTCTGAATAGATTGAGCCCCAAGATATGTTTAATAATACCTCTGCCTTTTTCTAACCTGTCATACTAGATGTCACTGAACGGTTAGGATTCTACAAGCACGTTAATACTATACCTCTCTTTATTATTCTATAAGCACGTCAACATTATACCTCTGCTTGTCATCCTATAAGCACGTTAACATCCAACCTCTGCTTTACATTTTGTCTTTAGGCACGTTAATATTATACATCTGCCTATGTTCGTAAATCCTAATTGGTCGCACTATATGTCGCTGAACATTTAGGATTAAATTTATCTGAAAACTCTCACTATCAAGTCCTGAACCTCTGAATAGTCTGAGTTATTATCCATGAAAGTGTATAAAAAAAAGAAGAGATAAAAGAAAAGATAAAAGAAAAGATAAAGATAGTAATAATGATAATACAGCAGCACATAGCGAAGTCTTTCTTTCTGTATTATTACAAATAAAAAAAAATATATATATATATAATAATAATAGTAACAATTACTTTTGAGATAAAGCCTTCAAAGCATCTTCCACTTCCTGCAGCCGTCGGTGGAGACTCTCTCTCGCTGTCTCTAAAGCTCTCCTCTGCAAGTCCATTTCATCCATGAGAGGTTGTTGTGCAGCCTGAGTTTGGAGTTCTTCTAACTCCCTGATGCCGACAGCGATGTCATGTTCGGTTTGTTCCTTTTGCCGCGAGATCTCAGATGCTCTGCCAGAAATATTTTGAATTTCAAGTTCAAGATTAGTAATTGAGGCTTGAGCCTTGGCTATGATCTCCCGCTCGCGGTCTATGGAGTTACGGCGGTGTTCAATATCATTCTCCATCTGGGTCAGGTCCCAAGTCAACTTCTCTGAAGAACCTCGGAGTCCCGCTACGAGTTGGGCCTGGTGTTCTATATTCTGCTGAAATTCGGCGTGAAAAGCCAAGTTTCGGGCTCGTAAGCAAGCCACTTCTTGGTTTGCCATCTCGGCAAGATCGGCCTGGCGCAAACTGTTGAGTAATGACAATTGGACCTCCAACTCGTTCCATCGAGCCCTATAAGGAGCTGCTCGCTGCGGTCCTCCAATCCTCGTGATATGGTCTAGGTGACTCACCATGAGAGGATGAACCTTCTTCAGAGAATCCTCTCCATTGAGAATCTCCTCAATGCATCCATAAAAAAGTTCAAGAAAGAATTCGACATTGCGACTGATGATTCTTTCACTAAAGCTGGAGGCCGAATTATGCTTCAAATCTGTTGAGGTTACAGGTAGAGGAGGTATGGATGATGGAGCGACCGTAGGGAGTACTGATGATATATGAGATTCTAACAATGGAGTTGCCGCCGCATCTAATAAATTGGTCGCAACTCGCGCTGGAGTGGTCATCACCTCTGCTGTCGAGGTCGCCAATGTTAGCGGCATGGCTAATGCGCCGCACGTTGGTTCCATAGCGTCAGAATGTGATGAAACCATGCATGTCGGCAAAAGAAGGCTTTCTGTGTTCACAGATATTACTAGAGCCTCTGCAGAAGACATGGAAGGTGCGCTAGCATCACCTGCGTCTGGTAAAAATAGAACGGTCGTGTATTATCATCAAAAAGATTTGTGCAAAATAAAAAAAAAAGAGTATGCAAATACCTGGTGGAAAGGTTGCATTGGTGGCGGCTATGGAAATAGAACCAGATCTCTCAGGTCTATCCGCCTCTGAGACCTCCAAAGGGAAGTGAGAGGCTTTGTCCATGCTGGGTTGATAGAAGTAGTCACTATCGAACTCTCCATCAGAGCCTAGACCGTCAAGGTCACAAATATCCCCACTTACACTAGAATAGTCCACAAGATCCAAAGAGTCTGATCTGGCAGTCGGGGAGGCGTGGGTCGTTGAACCTTCACCACCTGAGATACAAGCAAATATGTGTTAAATAAAAAAAAAATGGAATGAAGTCCAAACCTTAAAGAAAAACGCTCACCAGAAGAGACAAGTCTTGGTGCTGAGCTAGGCAAAGCGGCTTCACCGGGAGATGACAAGAAGACGTCTAGTGCACTATTGTCCAATGCAGTACCCGTCGGCTCCACAGCTCCTCTATCCGGGATAGTTGGATCACTCCTGCCAAGATTTACAGCTTTAGGGACTGGATTTACGGTAGCAGGTGTCTCAAGAGTGGAGAAGGTGGCAAAACCATACATCCTGGCAGTCTCGCTAGAAGAAGTGGTGTGGGTGTGACAGTGGAAAAGACCGGAAAAGTTGTAGTAGACAAGTGTCCTCCTGACACAAACATCGAAGTGGTAACAGGAAAATCATTCCTAGATGAAACGATTGACGGAACTACAGATGTCGCGGTTGGTAGATCTGAATGACTCGTAGTCGATCGATCCGGATGAGTCGTGGTCGGCAGACCGAAACGACTAACGGTTCGTCCTACAACCGAATTGTCAACCCGAGCCTGAAATTTCTTCTTATTTTGAGGAACTTTGACTCCTCTGGGATTTGAGCTCTTCGACGCGGATCTACCTCCATGAGGAGAAGCTGGGGTAGAAGTATCATCTTGTCCATCGCCATCATTGCTATCAGGACTAAGAGAGGCGCCCATGGATTGGGATTCACGTGCCAAGCCTTTTTTTCGAGGATCTATGCGATGCCTCAATATGCCTTAAGAAGGAATGATTAATCTGATAGTCGCCAGGGATAATATCTGCAAGATGATACCAATTGCAGAATCCCATTGATGCAAAAAGGGAGGGCGACTGGCTTGGAAGGGTAAAAGATGCCTTTGTACCTCCGGCCGCAAAATGGTACCAACCTCGCGCACCCTCGAGAAGATTTCCCTCACAACGGAGATAAGAGTTCGGATTGCCAACATATAGCTGATCATATCCGAACTGACGTGTGAAGCGACTGGGTGTATAGGACTCCATAAGGCAAATTCGACCCTGTCGAAAAACCAGATGACTTGGCTGGATGCTAATAAGCCACCAGAAGCAACCCGATGGCAAGGATGTATAGCCATCATTTCCAGAACTATCTTCAAATTGGCTACTATAACTTCCTCCAAGAAATTTTGGGAAACAACGGTAAATATGGTAATTTTGATGTCGCCCAAGGATTTGCCGAATCTTAGCCATGTACCTCCCATTCCATGAGCAATTTTCGAAACGATGTACATGAGGAATGACATGATCAATAAGTCCTGAAGGAGAAGTCATCAATTCTGGACAGTGTAATACGAACCAAGCCATTAGATAAGTGAATGGCAGGTCGATGCGTGGATTAGGTGTTTTGAAGATAGTGTTACCACCCTTATCTTCCGCCTGTTGGACTTTGCAAAATTGGACAATTATGTCCCTCAAGCCACGTTGCAAACTGCAAACCATAGCTGGCAATAACCCCAGAGGCTGGCCAAACGCTAACAGGACTGCAGGGTAAATAACATCAACGGTAACGGTTTCGCGGCACGAGGTAGGCACTACACAGCGCTTCAACCACAACATGAGATATCCGGCGAAAACAACATTGTCTGATATGGGGGAAGCTGCTTGGTAGTGATAACTTTCGAAAACAGTCTGAGTTTTGAACCCGTCTTCATCAGATTCTGCAGTGTATGTAGTTGCAAAGCAGGTGCCAATCCTCTCATTGACAGTATCCATATCGCAAGCAACCCGTACTTGGATGCTGCGCTCATATCTTTCCAGATTCTGAAATAGATACTCTGCCCATACCTTATGGCGCACCCCTGATTTCGGGCCTGGCGCGCCCCTTGATTTCGTGGCCTGGAGATATCAGCACAAATGTTGTAATGACACATCAACTCCCAGTAAGTTGAGTATGCATTAGGAACAGCCTTGAGGCGAAGCAATTCCTTCGTATTCGGAACATACTCCTCATAAGGGGTTTCGCCTATGGATAATGCTGAAATCTCATGCATTTCGTGAAGCGCAAATTCCAATTCTCCAACAGGGGTGAAGAAGGTATTGGTCTCCAGATTATACATCTCCAGTATGCAGAAAAAGTGAGGAGAACTATGTGGAATTCCAAATTGCACGTTGCGCACCGCACGATAGAGGCCAAGCTTCTCTAAACGTGTCTTGAAATTTTCCAGAACGAAATGGGTCATCCGAGACCACCATGATCGCGAAGTGGAGTGAATCCATCCAGGAGTGCGGAAATCATGAGCTGGGAATTGACCATGGGCATCCGAAAATTGATTCATAAAGGTGTCTGCTCGTTTCGGGTGCTCTCCAACAGGTAAGTCTTTACCGAATCTACTGGGCAACAGACCTGTAACATACTTTGCCGGGCCGTCGACAAATGGGCCGTTTCTGTTAAATCTCCCGGTCGCAACGCCATGACTGCTACGGGTAATTGGCCAAGACATCATGCGGGGATATGAAATCCGCTGCAGATAAGATAAAGAATAGCTGCGCTCCAGATCCGGGATAAACATATGGCGACCTCCAACATTGCTCAACCACTTGGTGTTGTCCCATAAATTTTCGTCTCGTTGGTTGACAGCATCCCCAAAAAGAAATTGCGGTTTCTTCAAAATCTGTCTATTGGCGCCTTCGAAGACGGAATCCGTGATTAATTCACGAGCTGTGAGTGGGTTGCAGCTAATAATTTTCTGTTGTCGATCTGCACTACTTCGCTCCTCAACCAAAGGGATGTGACCGTCGAATCCAAAGTGAGATTGATTATTCGGACTGCTCGAAAATCCAAAGTAATTATTTTTAGACAAAGGATCCGTCGAGTACTGAACTGTAAAAAAAAAAAAAAAAAAAAAAAAAAAAAAAAAAACTTTAGTCCAAGTTAAAAAAAAAAAAAAAAAAATTTGAACAGGGTAGGCACCCACGGGGGCCACCCGCGGGTGAGCACCCGCGGGTGGCCACCCGCGGGGTGCCACCCGCGGAGTGCCTCCCGCGAGCACCCGCGGGGTGCCACCCGCGGAGTGCCACCCGCGAGCGGGCACCCGCGGAGTGCCACCCGCCCGTGAGCACCCGCGGGCGGGCACCCGCGGGGTGCCACCCGCGGGCGGGCGCCCGCGCCGCGGGATGCCATTCCCCGGTGGACACCCGTGGGATACCACTCCTCGGTGGACACCCCAGTGTCAGATTTGTGAGATTTGTGATCAATCCTGTGGTCATCACTGTGTAGTCGTGCATGTTGTTATATTTACATCATAACGAAGTCTCTTTCGCGTGTTATATTTACATCATAACGAAATCTCTTTCGTAATAACCGCAAAAGCGATTTTAAAGTAAACGGATGACCGTTTGTTTACCTGATATCAGGGAAGAGAGATCAACAGCGGCGGTGACGCCTGCGTGTCGATCCTCATCGGCGATAACGCCCACTGATCGATCTTCAGCATTTAAATCATGTAGTTGCGAAGTGCCTGCGGAAGCCATGAGAAAGGAGAAAGTAATCGTACAAAATAAAAGAACGAGAGATTTTCTGATTATGAGAAAAAAAAGTTGGAGATCTATGGGTATTTATAGTGAATTAGCAGGAGTTCAAATAGGGAAAGGAATCAAAGTTCTGACCAAAATCAGAGTTTGATTAGAGTCCAAACAGGACTTGGATATTTATTTAAAATTCTTTTCCTATTCTAATGCTAATTCCTACCCAAATTAAGATCCAAAAAACAAACAATCCCACTTAAAAAGAAAAAATCCAAAGTATTTTGAAATTCATTACAAATAAATTAAAGAATTCCAAAAACTTTGGAGGGGGTTATGTAGACACTAAAAATAATTAAATAAAATAAAATTATATGGAAACCACAATGGGAGAACCCGAAAGTGCAACCCGGGAGAGCTCCCGCGGGTTGCTACCCGCAGGAGAATCCCGCGGGTTGCAACCCGCGGGAGGATCCCGCGGGTTGCAACCCGCGGGACATCCCGCGGGTTGCAACCCGCGGGATGCAACCCGCGGGACACCCCGCGGGTTGCTTCCCGCGGGACATCCCGCGGGTTGCTTCCCGCGGGATCTCCCGCGGGTTGCAACCCACGGGAGCTCCCGCGGGTTGCCACCCGCGGGAGAGATCCCGCGGAGTGCATCCCGCGGGAGCTCCCGCGGGTTGGCACCCGCAGGAGCGATCCCGCAGGTGCCAACCCGCGGGTTATTTTCCGTATTTTTGTTTTGTTTCCTTTGCTGATATTCCGTGATCCGATTTTTCAGGAGCGAATCAATCCGGATTTGAAGTTCTCTCAGTCTATAAAATACAGGATTGGACTTGAGAGAAAGGGGACTTTTCTTTGGAGCTGGCAGAGCGATTCTTCACAGAGGGTTGAGAGAGATCAGAAGGAGCGGGTTTTCTTCACAGATCCCCTTCCAAGTTGGATAGTCAACGGAGGCAGCAACAAGACTCCACCGCCACCCGTACCCACTTAAAAAAGGGAATCCACCAATATTCCCGTTCTTGTAATTCTTCGGAATTTTTGTAATCTAAATTCCTATTGTAATTCATCAATTTTTCAATGGAATCAAAGATGCAATTTTCGGGCGTACAGTTTACATGCAAAAGATCTCCTCTGCAAATATCAATTAGGATCTGTCATCCGAAATGAAGCACGAGAGGAAAGGAAAGTGCTGCACTGAAACGCAATTCTGAACTCCAAGTGCTGCAATTCTGCACTGCAAGTGCTGCAGCTCCTTATTTACAGCCCCTTCAGGAGTTTATCTCTCGGAGCCAGAGCTTGAAACCTGCAACTATATTGTAAAGCATATACTTCTGACTTCCTTAGAGTTACTTTTGCTGATGAAGATCGATGGACCCGCATACATTCCTCTTCGGAAAGGATTGGACTTACTGCAAAAGGAACAGAGTTTCCAAAAGAGTGAAAACACGGAGCTAAGCTAACTCCGCGCACAGTTGAAGAAATAGCCTCGCGCTTTAAACGCAGAGGATGATGCGATAACTTCGCGTAAAGGGGGACAAGATTTCTTTCCGCTCTTTCCTTCTCTTTCAATTCATAGCAACTGCTAATCAAAGATAGCCTCGCAATTCATCGCGACTGCTAATCAAGGATAGCCTCGCAATTCATAGCGACTGCTAATCAAAGATAGCCTCGCAATTCATCGCTACTGCTAATCAAGGATAGCCTCGCAATTCATAGCGACTGCTAATCAAAGATAGCCTCGCAATTCATAGCGACTGCTAATCAAAGATAGCCTCGCAATTCATCGCGACTGCTAATCAAAGATAGCCTCGCAATTCATAGCGACTGCTAATCAAAGATAGCCTCGCAATTCATCGCGACTGCTAATCAAAGATAGCCTCGCGGATTCATTGAGACTACTAGTAAAGCCCCGCGTTTCAAGCGCAGGGATGACACAATAAAACGGTGATCTCGCCGACAAGATAAGCAATCGTCCAGAATAAACCAAGCCAAAATATCTCAGAATGGTTCTTAGAAAACCAAGAGATGAGGTTTTTACCTTCGGAAGACGCTGCATAGACTGGTTCGCTGTTGCGTTTACCTTCACGGCTGCTGCCATTAACGCCGGCCAACTTGCAAAAAGCCAAACTCCTCTGGAGAGACATCCTAATGATGAAAATCTATGGAGAATTGAACGAAGATCAATTGAAGATCATTCGTGAATCACTCGAGTTCTCAGAAATTCTTCGGATGAGGTGAAGAAGAAGATGAGCCGGGAGCTCTATTTAAACAGAATTTCCGTCGCTTGGTATTCGGCGTGGAAACTCGGGGTAATTAATGACGTAATTACTCATTTCACTGAAGACGAAGTGAAACTGATTAGCTCCGCGTAAGTGAGCATAACGCGAGATAGACTTGGTATTCTAACTCCGCGTTTCAGTTTAAATATCCAAAGTATTTCAAAATCTGCTGAAGTCTAAGCCATTTTGAAAACTTTGGAGGGGGTTCTGTTGGCAGTGAAAATTTCTAAGTTAAAAAGGATTTTCCACAACAGAACGCGGAGCCAATTCAATAGCCCCGCGTTTGGTTACATTAACCCCGCGTTTGGTTACATTAACCCTGCGTTTGAATAAAACGCGGAGATGTTTAATAGCTCCGCGTTGATTCCGCAGTCTGGCTTGTATTAGCCTCGCGTTTGAGTAAAACGCGGAGATGATCAATAGCTCCGCGTTAGCTCCGCGTTTTGGTTATTTAGCGTCGCGTTTTGATGCGATTAAAGCTCCGCGTAAGCAGATAACCAGAATCTCAAATTGATTGAGATTATGATTCTGGACTTATCCAAATACCCGAATCAAGTCTAATCAGAATTTCATCAAAACTAAGATATTTGATTGGAATCCCTGATAATGGCGAGTTCTATTTAGATAGAAACTCTTGCATTAACCTGGGGCTATAAATACCTTCCTGGTGAAACCCTAGGGGGGCTTCTTTTTTGGGCATCGGAAGTTTCCTATCGATCCTTTGGCAATTCAAGTACGCGAGAGAGCCTTGAAGCCTTTGCTGATCATCTTCTGAAATCTTGGAGAATTCAAGTTACGCACAGAGCCTTGAGTTCGTGAAGATCAGAGAAAACCACCATCTTCTTTCTGGAGTTCTTGAGAAGTTCGAGTTACGCGAGAGAGCCTTGAACAAATCAAAACCAGAGAAGATCGTCTATAGTCGGCCGATATCTTTAAAAGAGAAGATTTCAACGTACCGATCGTCCAAAGGAACTACTATAGATCCCATCGCCACAGATCCCACAACAATATTGTAAAAGAGAGAGATTGAACTATAAAATCCTCTCGTTTGTTCTCTTTTTATATCTTGTTCACTTTCGTTGTAATCTAAGATGTGTTCAATGGAAGGAAGCGAAGGAACTTTTGCGACGAACAATAGGACGGGCCAAAAGTTAACCATGAACGCATCCATTACCATCCCATCCTGTACCCTATCAGAGGTGCCAGTTCTTTGAGTGCATGCACCTGCACCCTCCTTGTTTTTGTTCATACCACCAGATAACAAGTATTCTCATTAATTGAAGGAATTAATCTAGAATGCGTGTACTTTCTTTTGGATTGCTGTATCGATGCTTTTAATGTTCTTATGAAGTCTCGATGTCACCAAGTGGATTAGTCTCAAAATAAGTGTCACCGGAGACTGTAGAAGTGAGGTTTTGTACCAATTGTTGTAGTGTATTTCTTTCCATTGACAACTCCTTCGGATGTGGCTTCTGCCAAATATTTACGATAGAGCTCAAATGTGCATGCTGAACAACCCGTAATATATGGTTTTGCAATGTAGAGTGATTCAGTCGCAAGTTCTTCTCTGCAGATAGTTTTGTACTGAGATATCATTCACAAGCTTATCCGTAGACTTCTTCTTCTTCACTGTAACGATCATGAATACAGGAGACTGGTCAGAGGTAAGACGGGGGGAGTAGAAAATAGCATTCTAATTAAAGGCATCTTAGAAAATGAAATTCCAGTCAAGGAGGGAAATTGGTTGGAAAAGTTCAATGCTTTTGTTGAATTTTTGGAGGTTCTCAGGGACCAGACTGGTTGCATCTTGACCACAAAATTGCAGTATTTCCTCCGAACAAACAAAGAAAAAGCTGCTACTAGTAGTAAGAGGCCGAGGGAAGAAATTTGGTTACGGTTAGTTTGGTTACTGGTACAGGAATATTTAGTGTATGAAGGAATAGGGACTGTTCGATACTCACAATACAGGTAAATACGGTTCCTTTCTCGTGTCCGTTTGATTCCACTGTGAGAAAGTGTAATGGAATTTGTGGGCTTGGTCCCTCCCTCAGTTGGCGAGTTAATATTCGCTGGAGTTTATGTAGAAGTTCATCAATATCGAATTCCCTTGCTATCTTTTTATCTGGAACTGTATCACCAATGAATTCTTGCACCGTGAATGTATCTGGACTTATCTGCAGTTGTTGATTATCTGTTCTCGTATGCTAAACACGTTCTCAGTGCCTACGGTAGAAAATTGCACCGTTGGTAAATCACAAGCAACGAAGGAAACAGTTGGGCATATTGTTGATCCAAATTTGCTTCATCATTGTAAAATATCATAATAAGGACAATTATTAGAACATTCTACTAACTGAGCAACTGAATATCTATTGAGTTTAGAAATTTTTCTTACAGGTGATGATTCTGAGCTACGAACTATACTAATGATAGAGTTAACTAAGGAGCTTTTTGACATAAAACTCTTACTTTTGGATGGTACAGATCTTTGCTAGAGTTCGAGCTGGGATTATGGTGCTTGGAGTATGGATCGGTGAGTTAATGTCCGATTATAGTGATCTAGGAGTCGAATTATATATTTCGATTATGGTACTCCAGGAGTTGAATTATATATTTTTCAGCATTTCGGACATATTGGTGGATACAGATTGGGCAAAATTCACTGTTTAGAGCATATTTTGTAGAGATCAATGGTGATTGACGGTGATCGAGGGTTGATATTGACTGGGATGATCGATGTTCAACAGTTGGTTGAATGTACAATAATGAGGTACGGTGTAGTATTTCAAGTGATGGATGTGGTAATTTCGTAATATAGTATACAACACATGGTAATATATAATTATCTATATTGTCTGTGGAGATGGTTATGATTTTTTGGATTAAAGTGAAGTACGGTATAGTGATTGTAGATACCAGAAAAATAAAAATAATAAAATAGAATAATAATAATAATTAAATTAAAAATAAAAAAAATTAAAATTAAAATTGCTAAGTGGGCACACCCACTTGCTAAGTGGGCGCACACACGGGAATTTCTCCCGCGGGTGCAACCGCGGGAGGCTCCCGCGGGTTGCACCCGCAGGTTGCTCCCGTGGGTGCAACCCGCGGGAGAAATCCCGTGGGTGCAACCCGCGGGAGAAATCCCGCGGGTTGGCACCCGCGGGAGGCTCCCAAGGGTGCACCCGCGGGAGAAATCCCGCGGGTTGCACCCGCGGGAGGCTCCCACGGGTGCACCCGCGGGAGTGATCGCCCAGGTGCACCCGCGGGTTGTTTTCCCTTTGTTTTCCGTTGATTTATTTTCTATTTTTGGACTGATAATCCGTGATCCGATTTTTCAGGAGAGATTCGAGCGGATTTTGGTCTTCCTCAGTCTATAAAAAATAGGAGCGAATTCCGGAGAAAGGACTTTTGGGAGACTTTTGGATTCTTTGACTTTGGGAGGATTTCGGTTGAAAAGCGGAGCAGAGCCATCTTCTTCGAGTCGGACGGTCAACGGAGGCATCAACGAGACTCCATCGCCACCCGAACCCACACATAAAAAGGGAATAAATTAATATTCCCGTTCTTGTAATTCCTCAAAATTTTTGTAATCTCAATTTCCTTGTAATCAGTCAATTTTGTAATGGAATCAAAGATACAATTTTTGAGCAAACAAGAACTGGCGACCACAGTGGGAGCCCCTCTGTTTATCACAGAGAATCTGGTGGCGCAGTCCGACCGGATACCGATTGGCTTAATGGTTGAGACGCTGGTCATAGAAGTTGACTAGCAAAAATATGAGGAATTTCTTTCTTCCTCTGATTCGGAGCCTAGGCGTCATCGCCGGGTGACGATGAAAAAAGGTGAGGCGTCATCGCCTATGAAAACTTATGAGGCGTCATCGCCCGTTCGAACTGACAAGACGTCATCGCCTGTCAAGAACACGGCGTTATCGCCCATTCCAAAGTCAAGCCAAAAGTCAAACCAGTCCCTGATCCACTCCCAAAAGATAAATTTGAGGCGTAAAACTCAACGAGCACGTCTCAGTCATACGGAAAAAATTGCAGAAAATTCCCGGACAGAAAAATCCGGGACGGTCAAAAATCTCGGAAGCAACCCTACGGGTGCAAACCCGTTGCCTCAGTTGCCAACAACGGGAGGCAACCCGCGGTTGCCAAACGCGGGTGGCAACCCGCGGTTGCCAACCGCGGGTGCCAACCCGCTGTTGCCAACCGCGGGTGGCATCCCGCGGTTTCCAACCGCGGGTGCCAACCACCCCGCGGGTGCCAACCGCGGGTGGCATCCCGACGCTTGCAACCGCGGGTGCCAACCCGCGGGTTGCACCCCGCAGGAGTGAACCCACGGGTATAAACCCGCAGTTGCAAATACGGGTTGCATCCCGCAGATGTAATCGACGGGTTACGTGCAATGGATACAACCCTCATGTCTCTTCGAGCATGCCTATGGTGAGCACACTACATGCACCAAGAATTTTAATCTCTCTATCAGAGGCGTGCAGGGCCCACACAACTACTCAGACTAGTGTGCACTCCAGAAGAATCCGTAGAAGAGTCGGGGAACAATCTGATGCTGGAAAAGAGCTCAGCCCTGAGATATTGCAGACTCTCCAGTATTATGAACCAAATTTGCGACGCAAGAGGCGTCAAGATGCAGATAAAGAGGAGAAGATACCTCAAGATTTGAGAGAGTATCTCAATTGGAAGAAGAACTCCTCACAAAATATCCCTCACTGCCAATGCGAACAGCTGATCTCAACTGTTGTATTAAACTGCCAGTGCAACTCAAAACGATCAGTTTTTGAGCGGATCACCGAACCTAAAAGAATGCAAATGGTGAAAAGGGTGTGCTCGGAAACCGATCTGCCTGCTGCCACATCGCATATGGTTAATAAAGGCAAAAAGGTGGTTGGAAACAACCCTTCGGATAAGGAAATCACTCCGGGGTCAAAAGGAGTTTCTATTGAACCAGAGGGCGCGCTTCTAGAAGAAGTCTCTGAAAGGCTTGAGAGACAAGAAAAACGTCTCGAATAGCAAGAGGAGACTATAGAAGAAATGAAACAACTTTTAATTGAGTTGTTGGCTCACACTAGGAAGAACCAATCCTCGTCATCCATTTCTGGTCGACAAGAAAGAAAACGGCATGTCCAAATAAATGAGGACAGCGAGGACGAGAATGAAGAAATTCCTCCTCATTCAAGAGAGGAAGAGTAAGTGAAGGTTATCATTAACCCTCACGCAGAGAAAATAGAGAAGATGGAGAATCAACTACAAGCTCCTCTTCATCGAAAGAAATTGCAAGAGGTAGGGGTAGTCCGTCCTTATCCTATAGAATGGGAGACCGTACCTTATCCTGCGAAATATAAACCGTTGAACCTTCAATCATTCGACGGTAAAGGTTCGCCGCAACAGCACATCTTTATTTCCTCTCGCAGACAGGACATCTCATAGGGAATGATCCGACTATGACTAAGATATTTGCGAGCACTTTACGAGGGCCCGCATTTACCTAGTTCATGCAGCTACCCCAGGGAACAATTAAATCTTGGGCTGATGTAGAACATGAATTCCTAGCCCGATTCTTTGAAGATGATACAGAAGTCTCCATATTATCCTTGCTAGCAGCGAAGCAAGAAGAAGGCGAAACGGTCAAAACTTATGTCGAGCGGTTCCGAGAACTTTCTGTTCGATGCCCACATGACATGACACAGGACACGCTTGTGGAAACCTGCAGACACAATTTGTTGACCGATATCCTAGACAAGATGGGTTCGGTCGAATCCAAATCATGAAAAGATCTGCTTAAGCAGGGTGAATAGGCGGAAGAAATACTTCGACGCCTCGAAAAGCAGCATTCCGCAATCGGAGACAGTACAAATGAATCTCCATTCCATTTTTCCCGTTCCAGAGGGAAAGACATAATGGCAATGGCGGTAGAAAGTACACCGAAGCAGAAACCATGGCCAACTACAAGCAACACAGCAAAGTCGCCCAGGCTTCAAAAGCAGTATTCGTTCCAG
Organism: Dracaena cambodiana; assembly: GCA_036321105.1. Classification (NCBI taxonomy): domain Eukaryota; kingdom Viridiplantae; phylum Streptophyta; class Magnoliopsida; order Asparagales; family Asparagaceae; genus Dracaena; species Dracaena cambodiana. The sequence continues at coordinate 4,919,001 of JAYEPQ010000007.1, forward strand.
CATGAACATACTACTACTATGTTCAACCTGCTCAGCAAACGCAAGATGCTCAAATTGCCGGAAAGCAAGAGGCCGGAAGAGATAGAGAAGACTAACGATCCCAATTACTGCCTGTATCACCGGATTGTAGGTCACCCTACAAAGAATTGTTTTATCTTAAAAGATAAAATTCAAGCGTTGATTGACACTGGAGCAGTTCAGCTCAAAGCTGAACAAAAAAGGAGTTAGAGCTAACTCCGACACATTTAATGTGTGTAGTTTAAAGGTACCACTTGGGCTCACAACAATTCCCAAGACGAGCTCAGGGCGGTTAATTTAAACTCCCATAATAAAAAAAAATCAAAAAATATATCCAAAAAAAATCAAAAAAAATCAAAAAAAAAAATAATAATAATGAACCACCCTACGCCGCTAAGGTTATAGGAAGAGAATAAATTTCTCGCCAACCCCATCATGCTGGGGGTAAAAAGTATGAATTACTCAACGCCATCAAGGCTACTGGAAGAGAACCAGTTTCTCGCCAACCCCTTCATGCTGGGGGTAAGAAGCATGAATCACTCAACGTCGTCAAGGTAACGGGAAGAGAACCAGTTTCTCGCCAACCCCAACATGCTGGGGGTAAAAAGCATGAATCATCCAACGCCGTCAAGGCAACGGGAAGAGAACCAGTTTCTCGCCAACCCCAACATGCTGGGGGTAAAATGCATGAATCACCCAACGCCGTCAAGGTAACGGGAAGAGAACTAATTTCTCCACCATGCTGGGGGTAAAAAGCATGAATTACCCAACGCCGTCAAGGTTACGGAAAGAGAATAAATTTCTCGCCAACCCCTTCATGCTGAGGGTAAAAGTATGAAATGCCCAACGCCGCTAAGGCAAAGGGAAGAGGAAAAGTTTGGCATTTAAGCCCAAACGAAATTCTCAACAACTCACCATGCTGAGGATAATAGCATGGCTAGCCCAACTCAAACGGTAGTTGGTAAAAACAAATTAAACCCGTTGATAGCTGGGGGTTTGCTAAAAATCCCACGACAAATCTGTCATAACAGTCTCCTTATTCGAATGTAAGGATACATCACTGCCATGAACCGCTAAGGCAAAGGGAAGAGAAAAAAGTTTGGCATTTAAGCCCAAAAGAAATTCTCGACAACTCACCATGCTGAGGGAAAAAACATGGCTAGCCCAACTCAAACGGTAGTTGGTAAAGGCTAATCAAATCCATTGATACCTGGGGGTTTGCTAAAAATCCTAACCAGATAAATCCCCCGTCACGTTAAGATTTCACCTCTGACAAAAAAGAAAATTCACACTTCATCAAGTCCAATATTACAACCTCTGATGAACGTGCTTTTGATGTCATTAAGTTAAAAGTCACCTCTGACGAAAATCATCTCCCTATCAAGTTAACAGTTACCTCTGATAGCCCGATTTCAAGGCAAATACGTTAACCGTCACCTCTATTTAGTCAGCTTGTCCCTATCACGACCAGATCCTCTGAATAGGTTGAGCTCCAAGACACGTTTAATTTCATCTCTGTCTTTCCCTGATCCGTCATACTAGATGTCAGTGAACGGTTAGGATTAAAATGAGCACGTTAATATGACACCTCTGCTTGACCTAAAATAAGCATGTTAACATCATACCTCTGCTTGTTATTGAATAAATGAATATGTTAACAGTTATCTCTATCGATCAAACCTTTAAAAGGTCTATAGCCAAAATTAAAAAATTCAAAGTATTTCGAAATTCAGTGCGATTCAATACAGAATTTCGAAAATTTTGTAGGGGGTTATGTACATACCAGAAAAATAAAAATAATAAAATAGAATAATAATAATAATAATTAAATTAAATTTTTTAAAAAAAATAAAATTAAAATTGCTAAGTGGGCACACCCACTTGCTAAGTGGGCATACCCGCTGGAATTTCTCCGGCGGGTGAGAATCCCGCGGTTGCAACCGCGGGAGATTTCGCGGGAATTTCTCCCGCGGTGCAACCGCGGAAGAATCCCGCGGTTACAACTGCGGGAGGCTCCCGCGGTTGCAACCCGCGGGAGACTCCCGCGGGTTGCTGAACCCGCGGGAGGCTCCCCCGGGTGCACCCGCGGGAGTGATCCCGCAGGTGCACCCGCGGGTTGTTTTCCCTTTATTTCCCGTTGATTTATTTTCTATTTTTGGACTGATAATCCGTGATCTGATTTTTCAGAAGAGATTCGAGCGGATTTTGGTCTTCCTCAGACTATAAAAGATAGGAGCGAATTCCGGAGAAAGGACTTTTGGGAGACTTTTGGATTCTTTGACTTTGGGAGGATTTCGGTTGAGAAGCGGAGCAGAGCCATCTTCTTCCAGTCGGACGGTCAACGGAGGCATCAACGAGACTCCATCGCCACCCGAACCCACACATAAAAAGGGAATAAATTAATATTCATGTTCTTGTAATTCCTCGGAATTTTTATAATCTCAATTTTCTTGTAATCAGTCAATTTTGCAATGGAGTCAAAAATGCAATTTTTGAGCAAACAGTGATCATATTTGTCTGGCGTAGTACATGAGTAGTGATTGTGAATGCTAAGGTGATCCTGCTATTTTGACCAAAGTGGTGTATAGTGTAGTGATTACAGTGCTTGGTAAAGAGCATGGTGTACTAAACATGAGTGATCAATGGAGCACGGTACAATGACTATGAGCGTTTAGTGAAAAGCATGGCGTAGTAATCATAAATATTTAAAGGATTACAATTTAGTGATTATTAGTACTCGAAAGAGAGCATGGTTTAGTAGTGAGTGCTCGAACATGGAGAATGATAATTGTACAAGTTATTTCCAATAAGGAGAGTATGGTTGTTCTTTGATTGGTTCACAAAATATATGCATTGCTTGAAGATCTGAATCATCTATCTTTTTTTGTGAAGAGGAAGTGTGGCTCATGCAGCAGCCAGAAATGGTAGAGTGCTACGAGTACGACTAATTTTCCTCGACATTAATTAAGGAAACAAGATTCCCTCTGAATTAAGCACTTCCTCTAGCTAGCTAGCTACGCGGCCAGCAGTCTCGTTGTTGGGTTTCAACATCATGCATGCTTCTTGAATCCATTTATTATTATTATTATTATTATTATTATTATTATTATTATTATTATTATTATTATTGTTGTTGTTGGTGTTGGTGAAGGATATATAGAAAAGTTCCTTGTACTTCCAATGTATTTATTATCGGAATTTGTTTCGTTGCTTGTACGAGCGAGCAAGTAAGCATTTCAGACGAAGGAAAAAAAAAATCTTGTACTTATTTTCTAAAATTGCACCCACAGAGTCCAAATATAAATAGGATTATTAGAATTGAGAGAGTAGTTTCGGTAGAAATAATGTGTGCCCACGAAAAAGTCAATAAATTTTAAAATGAGCGCTCTTAGAAAATATATGAACTGATTAATATTGTAGGTGCCGTCAATAATTCAGGAGGGTGCTCCCTATTAATTTGGCTGCCACTCTCAGAAAGTGGGTTCCCTCAGAAAGATGGTGCCTCGGTAATTTTTGGTGGGTACCCCTAAAAGGGGATGCCCCTTGTATTTTGGCGGATGTCCTCAGAAAGCAGGGTGTCCTTAATAATTTGACCGTGCTAGTGCTATCTGATAGTGGGTTCCTGTAGGAGGGTGTCCTCAGAAAAGTGGACAGCCCTAGTAATTTGGCGAGTGCTATCAAAAATGGGTGGTTCCAGTAACTGAGTGGGTGTCCTCGGTAATTTGGCAGATGCCCAAAGGTGGATCCCATCGGTAATTTGGAGGGTGCCCCCAATCGGTGTTTGCCATTGGTGATTTGGCTAGTGCACCCAATGGGTGGATGCCCTTAGAAAGACTTTACGCCCCAAATACTTGGGTGGCTGCCCTCAGAAAGTGGGTGCCCCTAATAATTGGGTTGGTGCCCATAGAAAATGGGTGCCTAGTATGGGTGGTTGCCCATAGTAAATGGTGGTGCCCTTAGAAAAGTGGTGGGTGCCCTCAGAACAATGGTGCCGCTACCTATAATGATGTGGGTGCCCCTAGTAATTATTTGGTTGCTCTCAGAAAGCGGGTGCCCAAGTAAAATGGAAGGATCCTCTTAGAAAGCAGGTTTCCTAAGAAAGTGGCTGCCCTGAGAAAGCAGGTTCTCCCTAATTAATTAGGCGGCTACTCTCAGAAAGTACATATCCTTTATATTTGGGTGAGTGTCCCCAATAAATGGGTGGTGCCCTCAGAAACTGGTAGCTCTAAATAGTTGGGTGGGTGCTCTAGTAAATGGGTGGTGCCCTCAGAAACTGGTAGCTCTTAATAGTTGGGTGGGTGCCCCAGTAAATAGGTGGTGCCCTCAGAAAGTCGGTAATAAATGGTAAGGTATCCTTAAAAAGTGGGTACCAAAGTAAATGGGAGGGTTCGGATGCCCCCAAAATAATTGGGTGGGTGCCCATAGTACATAGGCGGGTCCCTCAGAAAGTGGATGCACATAGTCACTTGGTGAGTGCCCTCAGAAAATGGGTGCACTCAGAAAGTGGATGCCCATAGGAAATGTGTGGGTGACTTTAGTTATGCAGTGGGTGCCCCTGATAATGGGTGGGTGCTCTTAGTAATGCAGTGGGTGCCTCAGAAAGTGGGCGGATGCCATCAGAAAATGGGTGCCAGTGGGTGCCCCAAGTAATTGGGTGGGGCCCCTAAGAAAGTGGGTGCCCTACGAAAGTGGATGCCTCAAAAAGTGGGTGTCCTAAGTATTGTTATGGGTGCACTAAAAAGTGGGTGCCCCTTAGTAGTTGAGGGGGTGCCCTCCGAAAGTGGGTTGCTCCTAGTACTTGGGTGGGTGCCCCTTGCGATTGGATGGGTACCCGTAGAAAGTGAGTGCCCCCAGTAATTGGGCGGGTGACCTTGAAAATTGGGAACCTTAGGAAGTGGGTGCATTTAGTAATTGGGTGCCCCTAATAATTGGGTGGGTGCCCTCAGAAAGTGGGTAAATAAAAGGGTGTTCTTAGAAAGTGGGCGCCACAAATAATTAGGTGGGTAGCCTCCGTAAAGTGGGTGCCTGCCTAAGAAAATGGGTGCCCAAGTAAATGGGTGGGTGCCCTCCGAAAGGAAGTGCTAGGGGTCCTCAAAAAGTGAGTTTCCTTAGTAATTTAACGGGTGCTTTCAGAAAGTAGGTGCCCATAGTTATTTAGTGGGTACAGAAAATGGGTGCCTCTAGAAGTGGGTGCCTTTAGTAATTGGTGGGTGCTCTCATTGTAAAAGATATTTGTAACTGTTGTGGGAGACTATTGTAATGGTTGTTCTAATTGTTGCATTTGAATAAATTCGTAACAGTTATGTATAACTATTACAATACTTTACTGTAACGGTTATAATAACTATTATACGAACAATGAGAACCATGAGAACCATGATAACAGTTAAGTGAAAAAGTCAAAATCATAATACACTAGACAAAAAAATATTGCAATTAATATATGTCTATTACAATGGATATGAAAACTATTGCAATTAGTACATGTCTAATATAATATTTATAAAAACCGTTCCAATTAATACATATATATTTAATGGCTATAAAAATTGTTGTAATAAGTTCTAACATATTACAGTATTTAAAGGAAACTATTGCAATAAGAAGTCTTCGGAGGCTACGGATTATTCACAAACAGATGGTACTTTCAAAGTCTATGGTCGATATTGAGTTTGGTCTCAATCAAACTCTCACAAGTGCATCTCCAACTCACAAGATCTCCCCCGACGTGATTCTCATCTCAGTCACTCTCACAAGTGCATCTCCAAGTCACAAGTGTATCTCCCCCGACGTGATTCTGATCTCAGTCACTCTCACAAATGCATCTCCAACTCACAAGTGCATCTCCCACGACGTGAGTCTGATCTCAGTTACTCTCACAGGTGCATCTCCCACGATGGGAGTCTGGTTGAAGTCAACTCTTTACAAGTCAAAGTCACGTGGAGAAAATTTCATTGATTTCAACGTCCACTTGCAACTTGATGTTGGATATAATGGGTGGGCTCTATTAATAAACTAGTCCTGTGGAATTTGTGATCTCTGTTTCCGTCACAGTTGAACGAGCAAGTGGATGTCATGATTGCCAGGGTTGTATATATATGTCGGTGATGAAATGTGCATCACTTGCATCCCCATCTTATCGATAACTGATGGAGTTCAATCCCTTCGTCTGTGCTGCCTTGCATTTCATGCTCCTGTTGTTGCCCACACCCTCATCGGCAGTGCAGCACAACAACCTCACCGACCTCACAGCGCTGCTGGCCTTCAAGGCCCGTGTCAGCGACCCATACAGCATCCTGTCCACAAACTGGACAGCCAATGCATCCTTCTGCAATTGGATGGGCGTCTCATGCAGCCGCCGGAGACAAAGGGTAGTTGCTCTTCAGTTCAATAACTTCCCGCTCTATGGCACAATCTCCCCACACCTTGCAAATCTCTCCTTTCTGTCCATCCTCTACCTCACCAACAACAGTCTTGTTGGCCCCATCCCTAATTCCCTTGCGCAGCTCCCTCGCCTCAAGGGACTCGTTCTCCAACTGAACCAGCTGTCAGGTTCCATACCTCCTGCCATTTTCAACATGTCGTTGCTGACCACTTTATCCCTGTCTGTTAACAATCTTTCCGGAACTCTACCATCAAATCGTAGCTTTGTTCATTCAATGCTTCCTCGAATCCAATTTCTCGGTCTGTCCTCGAACCAACTCAGTGGGAACATCCCGGCAGGCCTTTGTCTCTGCCATGATCTCAGTGTGCTTGCACTGACTAACAACCAGTTTAGTGGCAACATACCGACGGAGCTTGGAAATCTGAAGCGGCTTACAGAACTATATCTTGGCGGAAACAATCTCACAGGTACTATTCCTGCATCTTTGGGCAACCTTACGAATCTCCTTTTATTGCAACTTGCATCAAACAACTTTCGGGGGAGCATTCCTGAGGAGTTGGGCTGGCTTTCACATATCCAAAATTTATATATGTGTTGCAACCATGCCATAACTGGTCCTATACCAATTTCCCTCTCGAATCTGTCTTCGCTCGTCAATTTAGACCTGGACAAGTGCTCGCTCAGCGGATCGATACGTGTGAACTTCAGGAACATGCTCCATCTTCAGCGGTTGTTTCTAGGGACGAACAAGCTAACTGGAGGTCTGGACTTTCTCAGTTCGCTTTCAAACAGCAGAGTTCTCAGAATGATTGCTCTGGAAGGCAATGAGCTGGATGGCTTTCTTCCAAATACGATAGGTAACCTCTCAAGGAATCTTTATGTTTTCAGTGCTTATAATAACCATATCAGGGGAAAACTACCGGCTGAACTTGGTAATTTGTCTAGTTTGGAGTATCTGCAGTTGGCCAACAATGAGCTAGTCGGAACCATACCCTTACAAATCACAACCACGAAGAACCTTCAGTATATAGATTTGGAATATAACATGATAAATGGGTCCATTCCACGTGAGCTTGGCCAGTTAAGATTGTTGAACATACTTTACCTTCAAGGAAACCATCTTTCGGGACCCATACCTGACTCACTGGGAAATATCAGTTCATTACAACGCTTGTTGCTCGGTATCAACTCATTATCTTTCAAAATACCTCAGAGCCTGTGGAGTCTGACTGGCCTAATTGAATTGGATCTATCGCAAAATTTTCTCAGCGGATTCCTATCTTCAGAGGTAAGCAATATTAAAAATTTAGATAGACTTGATATATCAAGGAATCAGCTATCAGGTGAGATCCCAAGTTCTATAAAGGAGCTCCAAATGCTTGAATATCTAGATCTTTCGAATAACTCATTCAATGGTCAAATTCCGTCATCATTTGGCGAGCTTATAAGTGTACAGGTTTTGAACCTATCAAACAACAATCTGTCGGGAGTTATACCTGCATCCCTAGCCAATCTTCGGTACCTGAGCAGTATAAACCTATCTTTCAACAAGTTGGAAGGAAAGATTCCAAGCGGTGGTGTCTTCTCAAATATCAGCTTCATGTCGTTAGTAGGGAACACGGTATTATGTGGAGCTCCAGAATTAGGATTCTCACCTTGTTCTGTAACTGCTCGTTCTACTTCTATGTCTATGGTGCATTTGCTGTGGTATATTCTCCCTGCAGTTACTTATACTGTGATCATTGTTATTGCCTGCTGGATATTATTCCGAAAGCAAACCAAGAATGTTGCTCCGCACACTCTATCTCCTGATAACTATAGATTGATATCGTTCCATGAACTTGCTCGTGCAACTGATAACTTTAGCGAAGTAAATTTACTAGGAAGGGGAAGATTTGGGTCCGTCTATAAGGGATGTTTAGATGATGGGCTCCTCACCGCAATAAAGGTCTTGAATTTGGAAGTTGATGGAGCCTCAAGGAGTTTTGATACTGAATGTAATGCTTTGCGAATGGTTCGCCATAGAAATCTAGTTAAAATTATCACCACTTGTTCCAACTTGGACTTCAAGGCACTCGTTCTTCAATTCATGCCTAATGGGAGCCTCGAAATGCGGCTCTACTCTCTCAACTGCTGCTTGAGCCTACTTCAAAGGATTAACATAGCTATCGACGTGGCTTCAGCTCTTGAGTATCTCCATCACAACCATTCTCATATTGTATTGCACTGTGATCTGAAGCCGAGTAACGTTCTTCTAGATGAAGAAATGACTGCTCATTTGAGCGACTTTGGCATTGCAAAACTGTTGGGTAGTGATAGTCGGAGTGCAACATCAACAAGCACACCAGGGACGATCGGCTATATATCTCCAGGTAATTAAATTTATATGCATTCACTATAAATATAATATCAAATCAACATTACTAAAATTATTGCCTTGGCGTGTTGAACAGAGTATGCATCGACTGGACGAGTCTCAAGGAAGGGAGATGTCTATAGCTTTGGGATATTATTGCTCGAGATATTCACGCGAAAGAAGCCTACTGATCCTATGTTTGTTGGGGAGTCAAGCTTGCGGCAATGGATATGTGATGCACATCCTGATGCTCTGCTAGAGATTGTCGACAATAATCTTTTCAAAGATGGTTCTGGGAGTGAAATATCAAGTGAAAATCAAATATCTTTACATGCGTGTCTATCTTCTAATATGGAGTTGGGCATAATTTGTTCAAAGGACTCGCCCAAAGAAAGGCTTGCTATAAAAGAAATTGTTTCAAAACTGCAGAAGATCAAATCTGACTACTTATCATTGCTCCCTATTGTGTGAAGCTTGTCTTGCTTGCTTACCATTGTGCTAGCATACTTATGTCAGTCCTTTTCTATCTCTAGAATAACTTATGCATTTTCAGTTTATGTGCCAGTTATAGGAAGCTCTATGTATCTTTAGTTTGTTTGTACCTGAGATTTTGCATGTACTTAAATATCTGTTTAATCAAACAGTATCAGTTTTAGCTTAAATTGTAAGGTGGAAATGGAAAGATGAGTATTTTATATTTAGATTTCAAATTTCCAATCTAAAAAGCTTCTAGTTTGTTGTAATTTTATAAATAAATACACAGATGCACTTAAAAGGACATAAAGGCTTTTGTTGTTCAGAAAAGATTTGTGGATTTGGTTGAATGAGTACCCGTTGAAGGGAATATTAAAATCTTTTTATTTTTCAGTTTTGTTTTTTTTCTCCCTCTCTTTTTTGGTTGAATGAGTTACCTAGTTTTAAACTTTTTTCCTCTCCCCTTCATCCTACTAGTTTTATCATCAATGCAAGGAAAATACTAACTAATACTTGCTTTCAGTCGAGGGGTAGGGTTGTTTGTTTGCACTGGGATTATTCCACAAAACTTTGAAGGATTTAGGTATTTATCTTAATCGAATCCAGACTTGCCAAATTCTCACCTTTGCTGGTTGAATTCTTTAATTCTTGAAGAACTTGTGAATAACAAGAAGAAGAAGAAGAAGCAGAATTTGGAGAAAGAATAGCAACAGAGCAAGAAAGCAAGTAGTAGAAGAAGATGAACAGTAGATTTTTGGAGAGAAATCAAGGAAAGAAGATTTTATTACTCAATCAGTCCTCCTTACAAAAAGATTACAGAGATATTTATAAGAAATTCTCTGTCTATTTCCCTCCATTTACAACACATTTTATCCTCTCAGATATTCAGATACGGTGGTTAAAACGGTTAAAACCGTTATTCTTCGTTTCCGACTGAATGGAATAGAGACAGTTGGAGATGGTTAGTGAATCGGATTATCAGGTCGGCCTTAAGCAAGAACCCAACCGCAATCTGACTTAAACCCGAATTCAGAAGTTCTTCTTCTTCTGATCCAGAACAAACTTCTCTCAGGCATTTTGTCGAACGCTTCTTCATTTTTATCAGCAGCAGCTGCTTCATCCTCGCCGTAGCTCCTGCGATCCATAACACTCCTCCTTCACTGTCTCGTCCTCCTCCGCCAACCTCATCCTCCTCCCTCCTCCCCTCCTCCATTTCCTTGAGCTGTGTTGGATTGAGGAAGAAAAATAGATAATTTAGTCTAAAAATTTCGATGAGAAACTTATTATTATTATTTTTAAATTCCGTAGATGGGCTAAGTGAGCAAAGCGTCGGGCTTAAATAGAATTTCCACATTGGGTTACTTAGAAAAAATGGGGGCGCATTTAGAATTTTACCCTTCGGAAAATTGTTCTTAATTAGACGACGGGGAGCGTGGGCGGGCGCTGAGACCTCGACGGAGGTTCCGCCGTGGGCGGGCCTTGTCGAGTTCGCCGAGGCTGATATCTCCTGGCCGCCCGAGCGAGGGGAAATGGGTTCTTCGACATCAATCTTCGGCGAGGAGCGTCCTTCCGATCGATGCTGTCACCACTGCAGTCATCATGTGGGAGCAGGTCGATTTCAGTCCTTCACCATTTATTTTCCCCTCTTACTACTAAAATTTGTAGTCAATCTATCTGCATTATATCATATCAAGATTAGTTTCTAATGTTACAAGTTCTAGAAATCGAGAAATTCTAAATTGTTAAGAATCCGGTTAATGATGATCAAATATTGCTCGATTTTTGAATTCCAAGGGTTTGATTTCAGCTCCTAAGATATTTTTATTAGTTATTTATTTATTTTGGGAAAAGCTCCTAAGATGTTTATTGAACATGTTATAGCAGTGTTTTTTTTTCCAATTTTTGAGCCTAACCAGGTGATGATCACATTTATTTTGTACTTGCTTTGTAGTTACAGTACAGGTGGAGTGTTGTTGAGTGGTTTATTTTCCCTGATCCTAGGATGCAGTGGGAGGAATATCAGAATGTCCGAGAATGAACATGCCGCAAGGCTGTGAATATCTCAAATTTTGGCTTATTCATTATCAAAGTTGCAGATTTAAACATTATTTTAGGTTAGCTTTTGATTCATGTCATTGAGATTGCACCTATCTAGTTTCTATGTCAGCTAGTTTTTGTTATTTGGGTTTCTATGAATAGTGCAATGAGATGGCTTTAGCTTTGGTTTAAAATCTCAGAAGCAGTATTTATTCAGCAAATGGTTTATGGTATAAAAAATAGGCAATGTCTGGCGTATCATAAAAATATGCAATATTGGCAAATTCTCCCACTCTGCTAGATATTGTGGATAATAATTTCTTGAATGACGAGTCTAGAAATGAAAGACCAAAGCATATCTAACTAGATATACATGACTGTCTGTCTTCTATGATGGATTTGGGCATTATCTTTTCTAAGGAGTCACAAATGAAATGCTTGCCAAGTTGCAACGAAATCGATAGTCCCAAAATTTCAAAAGATCAAAATGGACTACTTTTGGATGTTTCTCAATTCCTAGAGCATTGCTTGAGTTTATGTTGCAACTGAACACTAGAATTTGGAATGAATCCTTTTTTCCCACTGTACTAGTTGTGTAATATTTTCATCATCTTTCTGCTGTATAAGATTGAATAAAGGAGAAGCTTGTAACAACATAAGTTCTGACAACAAGGATAAAATGAAAGTTTCTTCACATATTTCGCTTCTCATTGTGATCTCTAATCTTACCATATTTTTCCTTTTCATTAATGGAGAAAACTCACCTCATGATATGTGAAAAAATTGTGGGCTTTGACCTACCATGCTTTATTTCTATTGTTGTCACTTGAGAGGTCCAATTAATTGTTGTGCTTTTATGTCATGTTAGTTGATGTTTATTATAAATACTTTGTTGCTTGTTATATGCATGAATGTTAACTAAAATTTGGAACCTCCAATCTATTTTTTGTTAATATAGAGAGTAGCCTGTACTGCATCTTTTTAAACAATTATGTTTGCTTTCTTTGATTTTTTTTTTTTAATATAAAATTTTGACATTTTCTAGAGAAATTTCTCTTTTTGATATTGCACTATAATTTAGAAAACTTCCCAAATCAATATCAAGATGCACATTCATTATCTAAACTCAAATTTCCCCCACTTTCAGATATTGCACTAGTCATTTTAATATGCAAATTTAGCATAGAAACTTTGAAGTATGGGCACTTCAAACTGAGAACTATGTCAATGTCAGATATGTAAGAGATATCGACAATTTGCGTGTCAATGTCATATATGTAAGAGATATCGACAATTTGCATGTCACTTCTTTATACATATAAGACATACCAAAGCCGTATCATATTTTAAAAACCCAAAAACATGCATGTTGGAATCACATTCGCTATGAAAAGGTCATAAAAATAGTGTGTTTGGGCATCTATGCCGTAAAAAATCATAGAGATTGTTTGTTGAATACTATGACATCATACATTGCTTAAAAAAATATAAATAATCTTTTTACGTAAAAAAGTTACTAAGCTAATAGTAAAAATGTCTTGCAAAAATTATAATAAAGAATTAGAATACTATAAATTATTTGTTAATAAATTATTTTACATTTATCAAAAATTTACTTTATTTTCCTATAATAAGAAAAGAAATATTTGAATGAAACCGTGAAAACTTGATATAACCATTGGAGTATGAATATAATCGATACTTGGACATTAGAAAAGAAATAAAAAAGAAATATTTGAATTAAAATACAGGAAAGTTAAATAATTCGAGTAGGAATATAATCAATACTTGGATATTAGAACCAATGGCGTACTCTATAACAAATTAATCGAAGAAAAATATGATGTAGAAATATTAAAATAAAAAACTTGATAATTTAACCAAATATAAATACTGAATTCTAATCTAAATATTATTAACCATATTAAAAGCATTTGATTTTATTGCTAAGTTCAATAATAAACTAAACATAATTTTATCCTAATTGAAAATTATAGCTATAATAAGATTTGACAAGTGAGACTTGGCTATTCTGAATAAAATTATTGGTATCAAAATTATTAATGTTTATATCTCTTTTGAAAATATGGGAACCAAATGTCCTAACAAGTTTATTGGAAATTTTGAATAAAATTTGGATTACCGTTAAAGTAAAATTGCATACATGATTTATCATGAATCGTCATTGAGCGACTATAATTATATTACTCAATTTGCCAAGAGGCCAAGTTAAAGACAGATTGAATCAACCTAAGTATGTTTTTCAAACACATTTATCATACATTAGATAAAAGTATTTTCATTTTAATATAATTAGTCTGTTGATTATGATTGTATCCTAGTTACTACTATCGAATTTACTGATAACGATATTTTATTTTCGCTGCATAGAATTCATAAGTGTAAACTATTTTGCTTCACTATTTATAAGAAACTATCAAAAAATGATGAATGGATAGTAAAATATCATGAATATAATTTTAAAATGTATAATACTGATTTTTGATCATTCATCTAATTGGTGCCTAAGAAAATTGTTCCAAATATAGTGGTTATTTCATTAAGAAATGTGCGTAGCACATAAACCTCATATGTACTTACACTTTTCTGGAATCGATCCATCCTGATTTGGTAATAGAAGGGTTAAAACAAAATTCGTAGTACTAAAAAATAAATACTAAATATAATATATGTATAGAACTATTGTTTGAATGTTGGACAGTTTTAGAGTATTATTAATTGACATAGTCATGACATGATACTGAACTAATACTGAATGAATACTGTCACCAAACTTAAATAATTTAACATGACATTGATATGGGAATTGAGAGGAGCTAAAAGATGGAAATATACATATATTTCAGGAGTTTAACACAGAATAAGTCGTCATTATATTGTTTATTTCCACTGTAAGGATTACAGTTGATTACTTGGACCACCATCTATTTAGTGAATAATATCTATTGTTACTATCCTACTTAGTAGGACGTTCAGTTTAACATTGGAATATGGACTGCAATCTCGGATATGCACGGAAAATGCTCAAAATACAACTCTTTCCGTTTGATACTTTCCATTGATACGATACACGACATTAAAATAATTGATTATATAATTATTATCCATAATTCATTATCGGTTATTTTAAACTTATAGATTTTGTCTTGCTTGAAACTTAAATATTGACCACTACCTGGCGGTTAAACAAGTGCATCCTGCTAACAAAGTAGACCTTAGTGATGATACAGTTGCGCTAATGCTATCCACCAAAGTTGATTGAGTTTTGACCTAATTTTGACTGCTATTGGCATCAAATTAGTTCCTTTGAGGCTGGTTGTTTTTTTGTCATAGCCTTCTCTTGACTTTTAGATCCTTTCATCTAATTTGAATCCCGAAACTGCTTTTGTAGTGTTGCACCATAACCTCTTATGGGTAAATGGTAGTTTTTTTTTTAACTGTATAAGTATTGTTATGATATATATATATATATATATATATATATATATATATATATATATATATATATATATATATATATATATATATATATATATATATATATATATATAATTGTGGAAAGATATAAATAATAGTACCATACCTAAAACTTAGTATATTCTGTGTATACAATCAACGTCTCTGTACTCTGTATTTCGGGTATATGGGATGTTCCATGGATATCAAAAAGTAAGAAAGTATGATCTTAGAAAGATTCTGATAGAAGTAACTTTTTGATTTAGTGACCTTTTGCTTTCTTGAAAGTGAAGTTATTTATATTATTGGCGAAGTTAGATACTCAAAGTGTCGGTAAGTTCTAAACATGGATAGACGTTTTGGAGGTGGGCTTGGTACCTATAAGTTATAAAATATAGACACTTCTAACGTGAGTATTATGTCTATATCAGATATGTATCGACCACCAACACTTGCGCCATACTTGTCGATATGTATCAACTTTGGTATACAAGCTCCATAATGGCAATACTGGCACAACATACTGGCGTGAGATTAATCCAAAAAAAATACATAGGATACTAGTGTCCAACGCGCATTCGATACACGTATCCTATGTGTTTTTATTGATTAACCTTGTATAAATATGTCATGCCTGTATTGGCATTGTTATATCCGTATATCACAGCTATGCCAATGTATCAGACACGTGCGTCCGATATTGAAAAGAATTCATGATATAAGTGATTGTGCTTCATAGCATATCGGACATACCAAACTTGTCTCGAATTTTAAGAATCCAAAGATTTGCTGCCAGGTACTCCTTGACTTTGGACTTATGGAGCTTTTCAATTATTAGCTCGATCTTAAATGATGATTAATATGAGAAATGCAGCTAATATTCCTTGGAGTCCTTAAAAGTAGTAATATGCATTATTCGTTCGATTATTTTCTCTCTATTCAGTGTCCTGGTACACTTAAAACTTTTTATGGTTTCAGAGCCTTCCTTCTCTTGGTTGTCATGATGACAAGTTTAGATGAGTGATTTTGTAGTTTGTCTTATGATGAATATTGATCAGCGAACATTTTCATTTTCTTTGAATTCTGTCCAATAAATGTATATTTTCCTCATATCCTGTGCAATTAATAATTTAGGCAAGTACAAATGGTAAATAGAGTTGCAAAGTATAGAAATTTTGCTGCAAAGCTACATGCCCGTTTGCAGCAAAAAAGTCGATTTCACCACATGCTAATATTCTTATTTTATATTCCTCATCTAAAATCATTCTTGCAGTCATAAATTCTATCAATGTTGTGAAAGAACTCTATTTAACTTCTATACAAGTTTATTGAGCAAATGCTGCAAAAAGGCAAACCAAATAATGTAGTTAGAGCTTTTATTCCTTGCAACAAAGGCTGCATATAACAAATGCTGGGGTCACTTCAGAAGTTACTGCTCAACAAATACAGTCCGAAGGAGGGCATGATATTTGGGGAAACAAAGAAAAGGTATCGTACCTTAGTTTTTTGGAGAGGGATATTAGTGACGTAACATTTAGTCTGTCACAATTTGTAATATAAACTGGGAAGTGGAGACAATATAGTTTTCTGGCATGATAGATGGTGCTCACAAATCCCACTCAAGATACTATTTCCGAATATCTTCCATAAAGGAAGGGATAAGAATGCAAGGATTAGTTAATATTGGGGATGCTTGAGATGGAGATGGAATTCGACGGCATTGTCTGGACAGAATCTTGCAAGAGTTAGAATGCTTAAATAATTTATGAGTGACTGGATCCCCTCCTTGTTAGAGGAGGACAGGCCAATTTGGAGGTGGGAGAATGATGGTAAATTCACAGTTAAATCCACATACCGCTATTTCATAAATGGTCGAGTCATCTCGATAAACAACAAATGGCTGTGGAAAACTAAATGTCCCCAAAAGGTTAGAGTATTCGTATGGCTCAACTACAAAGATGCTCTTCTCACCTGGCCGAAATTGCAAAAAAGAGGTTAGAGTGGTCCTAACATTTGCATTTTGTGCAAGAGAGAAGGAGAATCGACCGAGCACATTATGTTTAACTGCCCTTATTCCAGAAGTACGTGGGAATTATATATGAGGTCGTTAGGGGTGAATGTTAACATAACCCTGGACGTAAATTTGTGGAGAAGACTTGATAAGGGGGTAACACAAACCAAAAAATTAGAACACTGTTGGTAGTGAAAATTTCTAAGTAAAAAAGGATTTTCCACAACAGAACGCGGAGCTAACTTAGTAGCTCCGCGTTTGGCTATTTTAGCCTTGCGTTTGAGCAAAACGTGGAGTTATTCAATAGCTCCGCGTTCTGGTTTTTTAGCTTCGCGTTTTGATGCAATTAGCTCCGCATGAGCAGATAACCAGAATCATAAATTGATTGTGATTGAGATTTGGGCTTATCCAATACCCAAATTAAGTCCAATCAGAACTCTAAATTAAGAGTTTTAAATCAAAACTAAGATATTTGATTGGAATCCTTGATGAATACAAAGTCTATTTAAATAGAAACTCTCATATTATCCTAAGGCTATAAATACCCCTTTGAGGAAGCTCTATGGATCTTTTTCGCATTTTAGAGAATTCGAGTTACGCATGAGAGCCTTGAATTCGTGAAGACCAGAGAAGATTAAGATCAAGTCGGCCGTCATTTTCAAGAGAAAAGATCATCGTCGTCATATCGTCAAAAGGAACTACTAGTTAGATCCCATCGCCACATAGATCCCACGTTTTATATTGTAAAAGAGAGCAATAATTTATAAATCCTCTCGTTTGTTCTTTTCTTGTTCACTTTCATTGTAATTAAGTTATTTCAATGGAAGGAAAGCAAATTTATGCTGTGAACAAACTGGCGACCACAGTGGGAGAAATCTCTTTCACCAAAAAAGAGATCGTGGCGCAATCTGACATCGAGAGGATCGGATCCGACGTAAACATACTAGTTGTCGAGATCGACCAACGAAAATACGAGGAGTACCTCTCCTCTGAGTCAGGTAACCTGACCGAAATGCGACGCTATAGTCGCGTGCGCTCTAATAGCCGTAAATCGGGTAAACGGGAATCCACTGTTAATTGGGGACCCGTGGAGACCGCGGCCATAGAGCCGTCGTTTGGGCAGAAAACTCTAGTCGAGGATAGCCTCTCTACTGCCGAAGAAAGTTTGGAAACTGGATTGACTAGAACCCAACACCGAAACAGAAATCAGAGAGCTAGGCGAAAAGCCTTCAAAGCCCGCTTTAAACGCGAGGCTAATCTGGCAGCAGAACGCGAGGGTACAGTTCCTCGCGAACTGGCATGCGTTAATCGCAAGACCAGTCACTATCGCATTAAACGCAAAGCTGCAATTTGCGTTAATCGCAAGGACAAGCCAGCATGTGATTCTCCACGCGAGGCTATTTTATTTGGATTTGAAACTAGAGAAGCTCGCGTAAATCGCGAGGATAAAATGTTGATAGAGCAGCGTGTGATGGTGATTCTCCGCGCAAGGCTAAGACTGAGCCTAGCGTTAAACGCGAAGCCAGTAAGACTTGCGTTAATCGCAAAGTTCCTGACACCATCGTGAAATGTGAGGATAAACTTTCTTTAAAGCCAGCATGTGATGGTGATTCTCCATGCAAGGCTAAAACTAATCTTAGCGTTAATCGCAAAGATGGTGAAACTTGTGTTAATCACAAGAGTCCTTACCTTCGCGTAAATCACGAAGATGATTGGAAAATTTGCGTTAATCGCAAAAATCGCGTTAAACGCGAAGTTATGACTTGCGTTAATCGCAAGAATAAGCCAGCTTGCAAGAATTTTCTTCCACGCGGGGCTAATATTTCAGAAGATAAACTTCTGCAAAAACGTCAAGCCAGCAAAAAACGCGAGGCTAGCGTATCCAAATGCGAGGCTATTTTTCAACCCCGCGTGTCCAAATGCGAGGCTATTTCTCAGCCCTGCATGTAAAAATACAAAGTTATCTCTCAGCTCCACGTAAATTAACCCGAATACAAAATCAGGGTTGATCATCACAGTAGTGGACCAGAACTGGACTCCAGTGATCTCAAGAAGGTTCAGTGGGCTCCTGGACCCTCTCAACAGCTGAATGGGCCCCACAACTCCATATCTAAAGTCACTGATCTTAGGGAGTATCTAACCAAGAAAAGAAATATAAATCAAGTTCAATCTGAACCTACTTGTCATTGCCAGCAGCTTATGACAGCAGTATCTGCTGTAGTGGACAGTTGTTGCTACAGCAAGAACATGATATCAGTGTTTGACCGATTGACTGAGTCAGACGAAAACTCTGCCAAGAAAACGAAGATTACTCCCCGAAGAAAAGAATGGAGAATTGTAACCTCTAATATGGTCGGAAAGGGTAAGATAATTATAGAAAGGAATGATAATTTAGAATCAAGGGATGAAGAACCTTATCATTTCACTCGACTTAAGTCAAGTGCTATCCCGGCTCGAAACTATAAGAAACTTGTGAAAGGTTCTTATGACGACGATAGTGACAACTCGGCCATAACTTCTCCTCGTTCTTCGGCATCGTCTAAATTGCAGAAGTCAGCATCATATATGATAGATAGATCTGACGATATCGACCAAAGATTTGAGGCCCAAGGACAAATGATTCGAGAGCAACAAAAGACAATTGAGGATCTTAAAATGATGCTCTCAAGAGTGGTGGAAAATGCTCAAAAAATTATCGAGGATAACGCCAAGAAGGGAAAAGAAACTCCGTTCAACAAAATGAACGAGGAAGATAAAGAAGAAAAAGCCCACTCGACACATGAGGACGAGGATAAATATTCTTTTCATAACCATCATGAAGAGAAAATCGAGAAGTTACAAAGCCAACTCGAAGCACTAATGCACAAGAAGGAGTTGAAAGAATCAGGAGTCTCAAGACCATACCTGCCTGAATGGGATTTGGCACCATACCCTGAGAAATACAAACCGTTCAAATTGGAGCCATATGGCGGGAAAGGATCTCCTAGTCAACATATTTACTACTTTTTGTCCCAAGCAGGACATTTAATGGGCAATGACCCAGTAATGACCAAGGTATTTGCAAGTATCTTGCGAGGGCCTGCCTTCACTTGGTTTATGCAGTTGCCCCCGGGTACTATTAATATCTGGTTTGATGTTGAGAAGCAATTTCTCGCACGTTTCTTCGAGGATGATACCGAAATTTCGGTTCATTCCCTCCTTGCAACTAAACAAGAGGAACAAGAAATTGTAAAAGACTTCATAGAAAGATTTCGAGAGAAGTCCGTGCACTGCAAATACGGAAGGGTCCAGGAAACTCTGGTAGAGACATGTCGACATAATATCAAGACGAACGTGCTCTTGAAAATGAGGGCCGTAGAGTCTTAGACTTGAAAAGATTTGCTCAAACAAGGTGAGCAAGCCGAAGATTTGATCCGCAGAGTTGAAGAATCTCGTGGAGCCCGAAATTCCGGAAATAATAGACCCTACACACAGAACAATAACAAAAATAAGGGGAAAGTAGTGATGACGTCAGAAGCCGCTCCACAAAAGGCGAACTCTCCAAACCCGAAGCCCCAAAATCAAAAGGGCACAAGACAGAATAGGCCCCAACAATAAAGGACCTATACTTTTAAGGTAAAACAAACACCTACACTCTTTCATCTACTCCTTAGGAAGGGAATGTTGAAACTCTCAGAGAATAGAAAATCGGAGGACACTGGTAAAATCAACTACCCCAACTATTGTCTCTACCGCAGGAATGTCGGACGCCCTACCAGGGACTGTTATCCTCTGAAGAACAGGATCCAAGCATTGGTAGAAACTGGAGTCTTGACACTAAAAGAGGAATAGAAAAAGGTCACTGCTAACATGACAACCATAGTGGTAGGAACTCATGAGTTCCCTGCAGGGGTGACCCCAATACCAGAAGGGAAACTGGTCATGAAAAATCATGACCCACATAAAAAAACACAGGAAGGACTTGTCCCTGTAGCTACACAAAAAGGGGAAGTCATGTGGGTCCATCCTGATCTATTACAGGATGAACAGTGGACCACCTCAAATAGCCAGAGGAAAAGGCAGACTAGTAATACTATTTCCGCAAAAATAAAGGAAGAATACATAATCTCGGGAGCCTTCACAGATTCTAAAGAGGAGTCTGAAACTATGACCACTCATTAAGATGGGGCGGGCCCTTCCGGCACTCGATCCGGTAAACCGTACCTCAAAAACTACACCAGAGTAGATCCGAAAAATATATACGAGGAACTTGCAAAGACTGCAAAACAAAAGGGGCTTCGTTTCCAGAGAAATTCTGCGAAAGACGAGGAAGCCAAGGAGGCTGCATTTAAGTTTGACATAATAGCTCAGCTGACAAATATTCTAGTTCGAGTCACGCTTTATGAGTTGTTGCGATTGTCAAAATCAACTCGCGAGGCGTTAAGAGAGGGTTTGGCAGACTCTGAATCTTTCTTAGCTCAAATCGTCAAGCCGGCCGACGAAGAGCAGGACTCTTGCCCCGCTGTCATCAAGTAAGGAGGCGGGTCCCGCAGATTACTTTCTCTCCGGAGGATATGTAGTATAATAGACCTTTATATTTCACCGGATATGTCAGATCCACGAAATTGGACTGTATTCAAATCGATCCGTGGTCTGCATTAAGCGTCATTCCCAAAAAACTAATGCAGCTATTAGGGATTTCTCCCCATCGTCTGACACCAACAAATACTACGATATATGGGTTTAACGCTAATGATAGTTGTCCTCTCGGCAAAATCTGACTTCGATGTCAAATCGAAAATCTGAAAACGGAGGTTACATGCTATATTATAGACACAGATACGTCTTATAATATTTTACTGGGGCGACCATGGATACACGCCTATATGATAGTCCCATCGACTCTCTATCAGTGCATGAAATACTGCGATGATCAAGGAGAAGTCCGGACATTAGGTGCGGATA
The DNA here is from genome assembly GCA_036321105.1 of Dracaena cambodiana. Taxonomy (NCBI): domain Eukaryota; kingdom Viridiplantae; phylum Streptophyta; class Magnoliopsida; order Asparagales; family Asparagaceae; genus Dracaena; species Dracaena cambodiana. The sequence goes on from JAYEPQ010000007.1 coordinate 4,940,703, forward strand.
GGCAGCCATTCAAAGGATTAGAGAACTACTTCACAGATGCTATGCTCTACAAGCCAGCCCACGAAGTCTCCAACAATAACTGCAAAAGGCCCCAAGAGCTCAATGAAAGCGACAACGAAGTGGATACCGAATATGAATCTCCCGAAGAGGATGATGGGGGTGATATGAGATAAACCCTCACATAAATTTTAAAGTAAATAATGTAGCTAATGTAGCAGAGGATGAGTGAATTATTAATGAAAATATAAAATTAGTCTACGAGCCTGCTGTAGCTACAGAGTCTAAGCCTTCTTGTACATCCACCGAGGCAGATGGCCTATCCGAACTTGAAGTTTTGGCGGCATATCACTTACCAATAAAGTCGTCTCTCATCTCTCGGTCTAAAATAACAAAAGGACGAGATCACTTCTTTGAAGTACCTCCGCAACATGTATCACATAAACCGATTGTATTCGGCAAAGTGATCACGTCGCCTAACCAAAAACAAAGTAGTGAAAGTGATGAACAAACATCACCTCAATTTCACTTATATGAACAGAAATCTCGATAAATGATGGAAAAGATGGGTTATAATTTACCCAAAAACCGGAATTGAACTTTGGAAAAAGACGATGAAATCTTATACCCTCGTTTAGACCAAGAGGGAAGAACCCTAATTATTATCAGAAAACTAGAAGGGGGTTGGGCTATGTCTACCCCTCCCTCATCACCAGACAAATACGAAGAAAGCTCTTCGGCCAACGAGGACTTACATCCACTCGACCATGATTCGGATCTAAGTACCGGCGCCTGGTTTCAATCTCTAACAGTAAACATGGTTTCAGCCGCACCAGAAAGCGACGAGAAACCAATTGATGTGCAAGATGATTTCTGGGCAAAACACATGGACACTCTCTGGGATGTCCGCTTTGAACAGCGTGACCCGCCCACAGAGGATAAACTAGTACAAGTTAATATGGGGACGGAAGAGAATCCGAAGCCCATTTTTATAAGCGACACACTGACTCTCTTGGAAAAGGAGGAACTTATATCCCTTATCAAGGAGTATATAGATGTGTTCGCATGGAGCTATGAAGACATGTCCGGTCTTGATCCTCAGATTACCACACACCGGCTAAATATCAAAGAAGACGCCAAGCCAGTTAAACAACAACAGAGGCGTTTTCGACCGGGATTGATGGAGACGATAGTTGCCGAGGTTAATAAGCTCATAAAATCGGAATTTATTCGTGAAGAGCAACATCCCGATTGGGTGGCTAATATAGTGCCAATTCGTAAGAAGAATGGTAAGATTCGGATATGCATCGATTTTCAGGATCTAAATACTGCATGCCCTAAGGATGAGTTCCCATTCCCAATTACCAATATAATGATTGATAACACCTGCGGTTATGAGAGGATGTCCTTTATGGATGGTTTCTTGGACTATAATCAGATCAAAATGCACTCAGACGATGAAAAGTACATGGCCTTCAGAACATCGCTGGGGGTTATACAGTAATGCCCTTTGGACTAAAGAACGCTGGTGCCACCTACTAACGTGCAATGAGCATTATATTTAAAGAATATCTGCGCAAAACGGTAGAGTGTTACGTGGATAACTTGACAGTCAAATGCAAAAACAAGGACAACCATCTTCAGGATCTAAGAACAGTCTTCGATCTTATGTGAATACATCACTTGAAGATGAACCCTGCCAAGTCTTTCATGGAGGTGTCCAGCGGGAAATTCCTTGGGTTCATAGTTACCTCAGAAGGAATTTTCCTTGATCCTGAAAAAGTAAAAGCAATCAGAGAGATGCCGCCTCCCCGCAATCTTAAAGAATTAAGGGGGTTACAAAGAAAACGGGCCTATATCCGGCGCTTTACCTCCAACCTATCAGGACGATGCCAGCCATTTTCCAAACTCATGAAAAAGGGGGTTTCCTTTGTATGGGATGAGGCATGTCAACAGGCATTTGACGATTTCAAAGAATACCTTACCAAGCCTCCTGTCCTCATGGCACCTGTCCCTGGGCAACCATTCCTCATATATGTAAGGGCCATGGATAATGCGTTAGGAGCATTACTTGCTCAGTATAATGAGCACGACCATGAACACGCCCTTTATTACTTAAGCCGGATAATGATCGGGGCCGAGCATCGGTATACCCCGATTGAAAAGGAATGTTTAGCCCTAGTGTTCGTTATTCAGAAAATGCGACACTATCTTTCAGGGCAAACAATACATGTCATATCACGGGTTAATCCTTTAAAAATCCTAATGACCAAACCAGGGTCTTTAAACGGCCGATTGGCGAAATGAGCATTATTGCTATCGCCATATGATATACACTTCGTTCCTCAAAAAGCAATGAAGGGACAAGCGATCGCTGATTTCTTAGCAGGTTATCCAATTTGGTCCAGCTCTAAACAGACGTCAGAGGCTAATGCAACTACCAAAGAACAACCATGGTAGATATTCTTTGATGGTGCTGCCAGACGATCTGTTGCCGGAGTGGGGGTTGTACTGATCTCCCCACATAAACACATACTGCCTAATGGTTACTCATTAACAGAGCCATGTACAAACAATGTGGTGGAATATAATGCGCTCATTATTGGCTTAAAATGGCTTTGCAACTGGGGGTGAACTATCTAGAGGTATATGAAGACTCTAAGTTTATCGTCAACCAGATGACGGGTGAGTATGAAGTCAAACATGAAACCCTCATCCCCTATCATCAGCTAGCCATTGAGCTGGCATGATATTTTGAACAGTTTTATATCTATCACATACCTCAGAACAAGAATGTCTATGCGGATGCCCTTGCTGCACTAGCTGCAACATTAGCAATTCCACCGGGTGCGGCTAAAAGTATCGCTATTGGTAGCAGAGAACTTCTCCATCCGGATACTGTCTTTCAAACCAGGAAAGTGTGCCAGACATGCTTAACTCTGGAACCCCGTGATTGGCGATTTCCGTTTGTGATTATGCCTTATATGGGATGTTGCCAGATGATCCAAAGGAAGCCTCCTTGATAAAGAGGAAGGCCCCGAGATTTTACTATGATCATACGCTTCAAACTTTATATAGAAAGTCAAGTGATGGTTGTAATACCCCAAATTTCGAGCTACCTGTATTACTCTCTTGAGACCAGTGGTGCCGAATAAGTCCACCGAAGTCGATTTTAGACACCGAAATAATTTTAAATCCACAAACCCAAATGACATTTGGTTTTCGCGATTATTAGTTTTTTAATATTTAAGATTTTGGAGATTTTTCTTACGAGACAGAAAAATACTCCCAAAATTATTAATTTAATAAAATTAAAATTATCCTTCTAATTATTTCGGAATTTCGGTTCATTTATCTGGATATCGAAACAATAAACGGATAATTTTGTAGTGTTCCCATCGTCGAACACTACGTCTTACATAAATTTGGTGGTATTTGGAGAATGTTACATGAAATAAAAATTATTAAATTATTAAATAAATAAATTGATTAATTAAAATAAACGAAACGTGAATCAGTGCTGTGCTGTCGTGATTATGAAGAGGGTGGCAGGCAGGGAACTTAGGTGTCAAGGGAGTGGGCTTGGTTGAGAAAAATAAAAGCAAGAGAAAAAAAAAAAAGTAACTCACCAAAACCTGCAGGAGAAGCCACCCAACACTATTCTTTCTCCCCTTCTTTTCTCCTCTCGGCCAGAAACCCAACAGCAAAGGAAATAAAAAAAAAGAGAAAAAAAACCGTATCGAGGATTCGAACCGAATATTCGAGATCAAACCGAGGCAAGTAACACTGCTATATTTTTGTTCATTTTTTAATTTGTATATTTCTTTATTTAATTTGTATTTAATTTATATGTGTATACATGATTTATTTTGCAAAAATATTTGGTTCATATTTTGATCTACTGAATGATACTGAAAACTGAACCAGATTAGTGTGTTAATTTTGATATATATAAATATTATAATATTTGTTTCTTTTTTTATTTAAAAGAAAAACAAAGAAAAAAAAATCACGTACAAGAAAATCCATGCAAATTTCGGTTTGCATGCAAATAATAGTTTTGCATGCAAATCTTGAGCCTTCACTAAGACAAAGAAGAGAGAAGAGGAAGAAGAGAAGAGGCGGGCCGAAAGAAGAAAAAGAAAAAGAATAAAAAAAAAGGAACTGGGTCTGGCCCAGCCAGAAGGAAAAAAAAAAAAAAAAGAAAAGAGAAAAAAAAAACATGGAACTGGGCCTGGCGAAAAAAAAAGAGAGAGAAAAAGATTAGAAATAGGGAGTGGGCCTGGCCCAGCCCATGAGAAATTAAAAGGAAAAGAAAAAGGAAGATGGGCTGGATTTAACTTGGACCAGGAATATATATATATATATATATATATATATATATATATATATATATATATATATATATATATATATATATATATATATATATATATATATATATATAATAGACCTGGCCGGCCAGCCCAGCCCAGTAAAAGAAAAAAAAAAAGAAAATAAAAATGAGTGGGCTTGGGCCTGGGCTGGACAGAAAATAAAAGGAAAAATAAAATTAAAATAAAAATATAAAAAAGTGGAAATTTAGTAGGCTTGGGCTTAATGGATTAAATGATTGAAGTATTTGAATTGGACTTGGCTTGGATTAATTGGACATAATTGATAAATTATTAATAGTAATAAATTAGATTTTAATTAAAAGAGAAATGTATATTAATATATATGATTGAGCCTAGAAATGTAATAGATACATACGTTGGGTTTAAAAATAATGCAGTATTATTATATGATTCATTTGATTTTCAAATTGGGTTATTAATTGACAATGAGAATGAAACCAGATTATTGTAATAATTTTGATGATATGCATTGTGTTACAATGTGCATTAACATCTATCATGCGACAAGTCATGTGCCTTGATATTACAAATAATGTGTACTAATATATCATGTGTTAATTTATCATGCTACAAGTCATGTGTTTTATATGTCATGAGTTTTGATATTACAAGTCATGTGTTTTACATGTCACGTGCTTTGATATTACAAGTCATGTGTTTTAATATTACAGATCATATGTTATGATACTACATGTCATGCACAGTCATGGAAATGCAAGCATGTTATCATGAATTGAAAAACAATAATAAACAAATAAATGAAAAATAAAATTTTCATGTGCATAATTCATTGTGAATACGGGGACGGGAGAAACTATATGATGGAAAAAAGCCTTACCGTATAAGGATTGATTGTATTGTTAGGGCCGGAATTTTTTTACTGCAGTGGCCTGAGTGATTACTGGATCACCAATTGATATTTATCCAGAGTGGTATGTCCGTACTGTAATACAGTATAGAACTTGATTGAGTGCCTAGCGACATGTCATGGTTTAGCGCCATGAATATTGGGGCCGGGTCCCGGATATGCACGGGCACTTATACGACAATGGAGAATAGCGCTATCTTATCCATTAATACAGTTTCTATAATTAAATTGGATGATGACTGAGACCAATAGAATATATGATTAAATAGATAGAGTAGTTATTGTCATATTTATTTATTTATGCATTTATTTATGCGTGCCTTCATGTTAATTTATATATTGCTTTCATGTGTTGCTTTCATGTTAATTTATATATTGCCTTCATGTTAATTTATATGTTACCTTCATGTTAATTTATGTGCACACAAATAACACTGACATAAACATACTCATGCACACTGATAGTCATGTACTATGATAGTACACAATTCCTTTTTTATATGTATTACTTGTCGGGTTTAATCCCTTGGGTTTTGAACCCAGATTTGGAACTTGAACAAGGGGATCCAGCCCCAGTTGAAGACCCGTACTTCGTTGGACATATCGAGTGACAATAGGCAAGCGAAATACCCTGGAAAACTTTTGTATATTTTGTTTATATTTCATTTTGTCTGGGCACTGCTTTCTCTTTTGATTCTTTTGTGTTCATATTTAAAGTAGTATGCCATCTTATGTAATAAACTCTTTGCATAAATGAAATCATTTCAGTTTTGAGAAGCAGCTGAAAAACGGGGGCGTTACAGGGTGGTATCAGAGCCTAGATTTAGGTGGAAGACCATAGGACTACTGCCACATAAGAACATGTCTGTGACTTATTCATAATAATTGTTTCTTATTCTTTGATACCTATCAGATCTAGTATCGTGCCTATCCTATTGTTTTCTATTCGTTTGAGGTATCTATCTTGAATTCTTTTTATTGATTCTTGTCTGGACCTTTGCAGAATAATGTCGACCCGATCTTCTTCGAGTATGAGTATAAGTCCGATAGATGATACGTCTGATCTTAGGTGTCATGAAAAATTGGCATGCGATCAAAATCGATGTCTAAGATTTAGAATTTTCTGGGATGGCTGAGTATTATTGAATATTTGTATAGAACTTTACAAGACCTTATCACTTTAAATAAACAGATCAGAAAATGAGTTAGAATATGTCTGAACAAATGAATGTAATAAATCATTTGAGAAATTAAAATAGAGTCTAACAACAGTACCAGTTCTAGCAATTCTTGATTCTTCTAGAGAGGGCATATTCATGCTCTATATTTATATCATTCGATAAGCAAAGTAATTCTGTAGGCCGTGCATTTAAGTTTTAAATTTTCATTTATACCAAGAATTTCAGACGAAGTTTAAATGATTTTTTAAGTACAAATTTCTTTGGAGAAATATAGTTACGTTTGGACATAATTATTATGCCAATTTTAATCATGTGAGATCTAATGTTTTATTGAGTTCCAGTGTTATTAATAGGAAAGAAGGATGAGAGTAAAAAGTTGTGTGTGGACTATAGAGGTTTAAATATAGTAACAATAAAAAAAAACAACCTATGGAAGAATAAGTGTAAAAAAATATAAAGAAATTTTAGAACACTGAGAATTTTGTAGAATTAGTCAAGTTGAAAGTAAAGAATAAGAAATTAATAATAAACTCTAGTTAAAGAAAACAAATTTTATCATGGCGGAACATGACATTGTATTTTGTTACTCAAGTTAGGCTTATTTTTTCAAATGATTGTCTTATCCATTGCTTTTGTTGACCATTCCCCATTTGACATTTTGTACCTTTCATCTGAATATTATCATTCCTGTCTTAAACCTTTTATATATCACAAGTCTTATTAAGTTGGCGAGGCAATTGTAGAGATGTATTCTCTGGCGCCAGCAATTGCAGTCGCTTAATAAGATCGTTGTATGTGATTGAATTTTGTAACTAGTCATGAATTCACTTTTATCTTATATCACTGCCATTTATGGTCTTGTTATTTCAGTATTGTAATAGTTCTGATTTATTCTCTCTTATAAAATTCATTACAATATGTAATAGGACCATAGAAATGGACTCTATAAAAATATTTGTCACTTGTATCTTTTCCATTAGTTAATCAGGATGGCGTGACACACCGAATTGGTAGCAGTTATTCCTGAGTAAACTCTGTCTTACTTTTGTATTCCTTCTCCCAAATAAAACTTCAAAAATAAATTGGGAATCCTGACTATCCATTATCATTCCTATCAAAAGTGGAAGTTGTTCATGATGTATTCTATATATCATAATTGAGAAAGCGCTTAGTTAGAAGTACAAAATAGTGAATATATCAAAAATAGACTTGAAAAAAGACTTAAAGTTTTTATGATTGTTTCAGAAGAAATAAAACATAAATATGAGAAGCGGTATGTAAAGATTATTAACCAATGGGAGAAATATTGAAGAATAACGTAACATAATTAGTTCTTATTTTATGGGATATAAAATCACCAAGAGATTCAGTTTGGGAGCTTGAAATGGACATCAGGATAAAATACATATACCCTTTCTCATGATCAAAAACACAAATTAAATTTCGAGAACGAAATTTTTTTTTATTAGGTGGGTAGAATGTAATATCCCAAATTTCGAGCTATCTGTATTACTCTTTTGAGACTAGTGGTGCCGAATAAGTCCACCGAAGTCGATTTTAGACACCGAAATAACTTTCGGTTAACATAACTTTAAATCCACAAACCGAAATGACATTTGGTTTTCGCGATTATTAGTTTTGTAATATTTAGGATTTTGGAGATTTTTCTTACGAGACCGAAAAATACTCCCAAAATTGTTAATTTAATAAAATTAGAATTATCTTTCTAATTATTTTGAAATTTCGGTTCATTTATTCTGGATATCGAAACAATAAACGGATAATTTTGTAGTATTCCCCTCGTCGAACACTATGTTTTACATAAATTTGGTGGTATTTCGAGAATGTTACACGAAACCAAAAGTATTAAACTATTAAATAAATAAATTGATTAATTAAAATAAACGAAACGTGAATCAGTGCTGTGCTGTCGTGATTATGAAGAGGGTGGCAGACAGGGAACTTAGGTGTCAAGAGAGTGGGCTTGGTTGAGAAAAATAAAAGCAAAAAAAAAAAAAAAAAAAAAAGTAACTCACCAAAACCTGCAGGAGAAGCCACCCAACACTATTCTTTCTCCCGCTCTTTTCTCCTCTCGGCCAGAAACCCAACAGCAAAGGAAATAAAAAAAAAAAGAGAGAGACAAAAAAAGAAAAATCAAACCGTATCGAGGATTCGAACCGAATATTCGAGATCAAACCGAGGCAAGTAACACTGCTATATTTTTGTTTATTTTTTAATTTGTATATTTCTTTATTTAATTTGTATTTAATTTATATTTGTATACATGATTTATTTTGTAAAAATGTTTGGTTCATATTTTGATCTACTGAATGATACTGAAAACTGAACCAGATTAGTGTGTTAATTTTGATATATATAAATATTATAATATTTGTTTCTTTTTTTTATTTAAAAGAAAAAAAAGAAAAGAAAAAAAATCACGTACAAGAAAAATCCATGCAAATTTCGATTTGCATGCAAATAATAGTTTTACATGCAAATCTTGGGCCTTCACTAAGAAAAAGAAGAGAGAGGAGGAGAAGAGAATAGGTGGGCCGAAAGGACAAAAAGAAAAAGAAAAAAAAAAGGAACTGGGTCTGGCCCAGCCCAGAAGGAAAAAAAAAGAAAAGAGAAAAAAAAACATGGAACTGGGCCTGGCCCAGTCCAGAAGATAAAGAAATAAAAGAGAGAGAAAAAGATTAGAAATAGGGAGTGGGCCTGGCCCAGCCCATGAGAAATTAAAAGGAAAAGAAAAGGGAAGATGGGCTCTATTTAACTTGGGCCAGGAAAAAAAAAATATATATAAAAAAAATATTAATAATATACCGGGCCGGCCAGCCCAGCCCAGTAAAAAAAAAAGAAAAAGAAAATAAAAATGAGTGGGCTTGGGCCTGGGTTGGACAGAAAAGAAAAGGAAAAATAAAATTAAAATAAAAATATAAAAAAGTAGAAATTTAGTAGGCTTGGGCTTAATGAATTAAATGATTGAAGGATTTGAATTGGACTTGGCTTGCATTAATTGGACATAATTGATAAATTATTAATAGTAATAAATTAGATTTTAATTAAAAGAGAAATGCATATTAATATATATGATTGAGCCTAGAAATGTAATAGATACATACGTTGGGTTTAAAAATAATGCAGTATTATTATATGATTCATTTGATTTCCAAATTGGGTTATTAATTGACACTGAGAATGAAACCAGATTATTGTAATAATTTTGATGATATGCATTGTGTTACAATTGTGCATTAATATCTATCATGCTACAAGTCATGTGCCTTGATGTTACAAATCATGTGTACTAATAGATCATGTGTTAATTTTTCATGCTACAAGTCATGTGTTTTACATGTCATGAGTTTTGATATTACAAATCATGTGTTTTACATGTCACGTGCTTTTATATTACAAGTTATGTGTTTTAATATTACAGATCATGTATTATGATACTACATGTCATGTACAGTCATGGAAATGCAAGCATGTTATCATGAATTGAAAAACAATAATAAACAAATAAATGAAACATAAATTTTTTATGTGCATAATTCATTATGAATACGGGGACGGGAGAAAATATATGATGGATAAGAGCCTTGACGTATAAGGATTGATTGTATTGTTAGGGCCGGGATTCTTTTACTGCAGCGGCCTGGGTGATTACTGGATCACCAATTGATATTTATCCAGAGTGGTATTTTCGTACTGTAATACAGTACGGAACTTGATTGAGTGCCTAGCGGCATGTCATGGTTCAGCGCCATGAATATTGGGGCCGAATCCCGGGTATGCACGGACACTTATACGACAATGGAGAATAGCGCTATCTTATCCATTAATACAGTTTCTATAATTAAATTGGACGATGACTGAGACCAATAGAATATATGATTAAATAGATAGAATAGTTATTGTCATGTTTATTTAATTATGCATTTATTTATACTTGCCTTCATGTTAATTTATATATTGCTTTCATGTTAATTTATATGTTGCCTTCATATTAATTTATATATTGCCTTCATGTTAATTTATATGTTACCTTCATATTAATTTATGTGCACACAAACATCACTGACATAAACATGCTCATGCACACTGATATTCATGTACTATGATAGTACACAATTCCTCTTTTAAATATATTACTTGCCGGGTTTAATCCCCTGGGTTTTGAACCCAGATTTGGAACGTGAAGAAGGGGATCCAGCCCTAGTTGAAGATCCGTACTTCGTTGGACATATCGAGTGACAATAGGCAAGCGAAATACCCCTGGAGAACTTTTGTATATTTTGTTTATATTTCATTTTGTCTGGGCACTGCTTTCTCTTTTGATTCTTTTGTGTTCATATTTAAAGCAGTGTGCCATTTTATTTAATAAACTCTTTGCATAAATGAAATCATTTCAGTTTTAGACATGTTATTTATTCATCTGATTGTGGCAGTAGTTACGGTTATTCCAAGATCCTGTGACTGTTGGGTTGTCTAGTGCAAATAATAAGTAACGTCCTCCGTTTTGAGAAGCAGCTGAAAAATGGGGGCGTTACAATGATCCCTTGCTACGCTGCATATCAAAGGTAGAAGCAGATGAAGTGCTGAGAGAAACGCATGATGGAGTGTGTGGAGCTCACCAGCCCGGTCCAAAACTCAGGAACCGCATAAGAAGGCTAGGATACTACTAGCCAAAGATGATTACAGAGGCAATGGTGTACGCTAAACGGTGCCATGAATGTCAAGTACACGCTACTTTTATTCATCAACCCCCAGAATACTTGCACAGTATCGTTGCCAGTTGGCCAGTTGAAGAATGGAGAATGGATATTGTGGGGCCAATAACTCCCCCGTCATCCAGAGGGCATCGGTTTATTCTCGCAATAACCAATTATTTTTCAAGGTGGGCCGAAGTCGTGCCCATTAGAGAGGTAAAAACGACGGATGTGATTAAGTTCATTAAACATCATGTCATTTACCGTTTTGGCATTCCCTGAAGAATCATTCACGATAATGGACCGCAGCTCATCAGCCATGGGTTCTCAAGATTCTGTGATAAGTTCATGATCAAAGATGTTGCTTCAATGCCATATAACCCTGCGGCAAATGGATTGGCCAAAGCCTTTAATAAGACTATTATTAAACTCCTTCGGAAGTTCGTCTCTTCCAACAAACGAGACTAGGATGAAAAACTGGGAGAGTGTTTGTGGGCTTATTGCACTACTGTTCGCACCCCAATAAAATCTACTCCGTTCTCCTTAGTTTATGGAAGTGAGGCCGTCTTGCCTCTTGAAGTCCAGATACCATCATTAAGAGTGGTCCTAGCCACAAAAATGACGATAGAAGAACGCCATCAACAAAGATTGTGAGAATTAGAAGTTTTGAATGAAAAACGTCTCCGGGCTCAACAACAAATTGAGTTGTATCAAGCCCGAATTTCGCAAGCTTTTAATAAGAACGTTAAACTAAGGGCCTTTAAATGAGGAGACTTGGTTCTGGCTATTAAAAGGCCAATGATTCTAATCCACAAGACTAAGGGTAAATTTGAACCCAAGTGGGAAGGACCGTTCATCGTGGAGACGGTATACTCTAATGGAGCTTATCGCTTAATGAATCAGAATGGCGATAGAATGATGAAGCCGATTAACGATAAATTTTTGAAAAAATACTATGCATAAAAAAAGATATCATTTACTATCACATCTGGTTTATATCCCTAGAAGTATAACTATCCACCTGTTTAAGTTACGCATATGAGCACTTGAACTTCTTTATCAAACTAAGGCATGTGCAATTAGGCGCCTCTGTCTAAATTAATGATCCTGACACGATCATCCTGGTGTAAGTAGTTAAATGCTTTCACTAAACTATCATTTAGCTCTGTTTAAAGGGCTTTACCGAGATTAATAATTATAACCTGGTCGGTTTCAACGATCTAAGTTACGCAGATGAGCCGTGGATTGTTTAAACAAATTTTATGACAAGTTATTTGTTGTGCAAAGAAAATTTGTAGCCAACAGATAAAAGAATAAAAACGAATTATCTTTATTCACGAATTAAAAGAATAAAGTTACAAAAAATAAAGAATTTAAAGAATGATGGAGTTCTTTATTACAAAGAATAAATAAATGCAGGTAGAGAAACAGGGAAGTTAAGGCTCTCCCAAAAGTTTTAACTTATTTGTCATCTCATCAATAACTCGACGATGAGTTTTTCCACAGAGTATTGAGCCTGCCGGCGTAAATCATCGTCATTTATTGCAAGTTGATAGGCCAACCGTGTTGGCAGTGAAAATTTCTAAGTTAAAAGGATTTTCCACAACAGAACGCGGAGCTAATTCAATAGCCCCGCGTTTGGTTACATTAACCCTGCGTTTGAATGAAACGCGGAGATGTTTAATAGCTCCGCGTTGATTCCGCAGTTTGGCTTGTATTAGCCTCGCGTTTGAGTAAAACGCGGAGATGATCAATAGCTCCGCATTAGCTCCGCGTTTTGGTTATTTAGCGTCGCGTTTTGATGCGATTAAAGCTCCGCGTAAGCAGATAACCAGAATCTCAAATTGATTGAGATTATGATTCTGGGCTTATCCAAATACCCGAATCAAGTCTAATCAGAATTCCATCAAAACTAAGATATTTGATTGGAATCCTTGATGAATGCGAGTTCTATTTAGATAGAAACTCTTGCATTAACCTGGGGCTATAAATACCTTCTTGGTGAAACCCTAGGTGTCTTCTTCTTTTTGGCATCGGAAGCCTCCTATCGATCCTTTGGCAATTCAAGTACGCGAGAGAGCCTTGAAGCCTTTGCTGATCATCTTCTGAAATCTTGGAGAATTCAAGTTAAGCACAGAGCCTTGAGTTCGTGAAGATCAGAGAAAATCACCATCTTCTTTCTGGAGTTCTTGAGAAGTTCGAGTTACGCGAGAGAGCCTTGAACAAATCAAAGCCAGAGAAGATCGTCTATATTCGGCCGATATCTTTAAAAGAGAAGATTTCAACGTACCGATCGTCCAAAGGAACTGCTTGACAGATCCCATCGCCACAGATCCCACAATATTGTAAAAGAGAGAGATTGAAATATAAAATCCTCTCGTTTGTTCTTTTTATATCTTGTTCACTTTCATTGTAATTTAAGTTAATTCAATGGGAGGAAGCGAAGGAACTTTTGCGACGAACAAACTGGCGACCACAGTGGGAGCCATCTCTTTCACTGATGAAGAGATTGTGGCGCAATCGGACGTTGACTTGATCGGATCCGAAGTAGACATGCTGGTCGTTGAAATCGACCAGCAGAAGTACGAGGAGTTCCTCTCCTCCGGATCAGGTGACTTGGATGAGACACGGCACTATCGCCGTATGTACTCCAATGCCCGAGTGACGGGTAGAAAGGTATCCACCGAGAGACGGGGATCCTTGGAGACTACGGTTATAACGCCGGAGTCCACACAAGAAATCCTAACCGAGGAAGAGCTTCCGATTGCCGAAGAAGACATGGGAACTGGACTGACCAGGACCCAACTCCGGAACAGGAACCGGAGAGCGAGGCGTAGAGCCCTCAAAGCCCGCCTTGGACGCGGAGCTAACTCTAGAGGACGCGAGGCTATGGTCCCTCGCAAATTGGCTCGCGCTACCCGCGAGACCAATCTCTACCGCGTTAAACGCGAAGATACAACTTGCCTTAAAAGCAAGGAAAAGCCAGCGTGTGATTTTCCACGCGAGGCTGGTAATACTCGCGAGTTACGCAAGATTCCCAACACTCGCGAGTTACGCGAGTATAAAAATTATTCCAAGCCAGCGTGTGATTCTCCACGCGAGGTTATTACCGTGCCTAGCGAGAGACGCGAAGCCAGTAAGGGTTGCGCTAGTCGCAGAATACCCAACACTCGCGAGTTACGCGAGTATAAAAATTATTCAAAGCCAGCGTGTGATTCTCCACGCGGGGCTATTATGTGCCTAGCGAGAGACGTGAAGCCAGTAAGGGTTGCGCTAGTCGCAGAATACCAAACACTCGCGAGTTGCGCGAGTATAAAAATTATTCAAAGCCAGCGTGTGATTCTCCATGCGGGGCTATTACTGTGCCTAGCGAGAGACGCGAAGCCAATGATACTTGCAATAAACGCAAGACTTCTGACACCCACAAGGAATGGGAAGATGATTGGTAGATAGTTGTCAGTCGTAAAAACCGCGCTAAGCGCGAAGCTATGATCTGCGTCAATCGCGAAGATAAGCCAGCGTGCAAGAACTTCCTTTCACGCGGGGCTATTATTCCAGAAGCTAAACTTCCAAGGACACACCAAGCCAGCGAGAAACGCGAGGCTAGTATGGATAAGCGCGGAGCTATTCTTCAGGCCCGCAATATAAAACGCGAGGCTATTCCTAAGCCACGCGAGGATCGGTTCGACCCCAGAGTCAGGGTTGATCAATCAAAGAAGCTTCAGTGGATTCCTAAACACTCTCAAGAGTTGAATGGACCTCTTGATTTCGTGGCTAGAGGCACTGACCTCAGGGAGCATCTTTCTAAGAAGAGAGGCATAGACCAACTTCAAGTTGAACATAGTTTCCATTGCCAGCAACTTATGACAACAGTATCAGCCGTGATGAATAACTGTGGCTGCAGCAAGAACAGGATATCTGTGTTCGACCGATTAAATGAGTCAAACCAGAATCCTGCTAAGAAGACAAGAACCACTCCCCTGAAACAAGGGAGAGCTGTAACTTCCAACATGGTAGGAAAAGGGAAGAAAATTGCAGAGACGGATGATGATTCAGAATCGAGCGATGATGAACCTCATCGTATTACTCGACTAAGATCAGGAGCCGTCCCGCCCCGAAATTATAAGAAGCTTGCAGGGGGTTCTTACGACGAGAACAGCGATAATTCCGCTATACCCTCGCCCCCATCCTCTATATCGTCTCGGCTACAGAAGTCAGCATCGCACATGGCAGATAAATCTGGTGATATCAATCAGAGATTTGAGGCTCAAGAAAGAATGATTCGAGAGCAACAGAAAACGATTGAAGATCTTAAGATGCTACTTTTAAAAGTTGTTGAAGATAATGCTAAACAGGGCAAGAAGAATCCAAATGAAGAAGAACAGGAGGAGAAAGCCCACTCGATGCATGAGGAAGAAGATAGATTTTCTTTCCATGATCCGCATGAAGAAAAGCTTGAAAAGTTACAGAATCAACTCGAAGCCTTGATGCGTAAAAAAGAGTTGAAGGAGTCAGGAGTCTCTAGACCATATCCAGCAGAATGGGATGTGGTACCCTATCCTCCAAAGTATAAGCCGCTCAAGTTGGAGCCCTATGACGGGAAGGGATCGCCCAGTCAGCACATCTATTATTTCTTGTCCCAAGTAGGACACTTAATGGGTAATGATCCCATCATGACCAAAGTATTTGCAAGTACTTTGCGAGGGCCTGCCTTTACTTGGTTCATGCAGCTGCCCCCAGGTACTATTAATACCTGGTTAGATGTTGAGAAATTATTTCTCTCACGTTTCTTCGAGGATGACACCGAGATTACGGTTCATTCCCTCCTTGCAACTAGGCAGGGGGAACAAGAAGCGGTTAAAGATTTCATAGAAAGGTTCCGGGAGAAGTCCGTACATTGTAAACACGGAATGATCCAGGAAACTCTAGTCGAGACATGTCGACACAACCTTAAGACCAATGTGCTCCTCAAAATGGGGGCCGTAGAGTCTAAGACGTGGAGGGACCTGCTCAAACAAGGAGAGCAAGCTGAAGACTTGATTCGCCGAGTTGAAGAGTCCCGCGGGCCAAGAAGTGCTGGGGGTAGTAAATCATATACCCAAAACAATAGCAACAAGAATAAAGGGAAAGCAGTAATGTCATCAGAAACTGCTCCTCAGAAAACCAGTCCTCCGCCAGAGCCGAAATCTCAAGGTCAACGAGGATCAAGGCAAATTAGACCGCAGCAAGGAATTACACTTTCAAAGCTGAACAGACACCAGTCCTCTTTCACCTGCTCCAAAAGAAGGGAATGCTAAAACTTCCGGAGAATAAAAAGCCAGAAGACGTTGGTAAGACAAAAGATCCCAACTACTGTCTCTATCACCGGAATGTTGGACACCCTACCCGGGATTGTTTTCCCCTTAAGAACAGGATCCAAGCACTAATAGAAGCTGGGGTTCTGACGCTTAAGGAAGAGCAGAAGAAGGTCACTGCCAATATGACAACCATAGTGGTTGGAACCCACGAGTTCCCCGCAGGAGTGACCCCAATCACAAAGGGTGAGGCAGTTACAAAGAATCTTGATCCTTACAACAAAGCCCAAGAAGGACTTGTCCCCATAACAACCCAAAGAGGGGAAGTTATGTGGGTTCACCCTGATTTGCTGGAAGATGAACAATGGACTACTTCAAGAGGTCCAGAGAAGAAACGGGCTGTCAATGCCATCTCTGCAGATATAAAGGAAGAATATATAGCTTCAGGCGCCTTCACAAGTTCTGAAGAAGAACCCAAAACTATGGCCACCCATCAAGATGGGGCAGGCCCTTCCAGTACTCGATATGGAAAGACATATCTTAAGGACTACACTAGAGTGGATCCAAAAGATATCTATGCAGAACTTGCAAAGCCTGCGAAGCAGAAAAGACTTCGTTTCCAGAAGAATTCTACCAGAGATGAAGGAGCCAAAGAAACTCCCTTCGAATTTGACATAATCGCGCAGTTGGCTAATATCCCAGCACGAGTGACGCTTTACTAATTGTTGAGATTATCAAAATCAACACGTGAAGCTCTAAGAGAGGCCTTGGCAGACTCTGAGTCGTTCCTAGCTCAGATTGTCGAGCCGGCCATCGAAGAGCGGGACTCTTGCCCCCACTGTCATCAAGTGAGGAGGCAGGTCCTACAAATTATCTTCTCTCCAGAAAACATGCAGGTGAGGAATATAAAGCATAATAGGCCTTTATATTTCACTGGATATGTCGGGTTCACAAAAGTGGACCGAATTCAGATTGATCCAGGTTCTGCACTCAGCGTCGTGCCCAGTAGATTGATGCAGCTGTTGGGGATTTCCCTTCATCGCTTGACACCTACACACACTACCATCTATGGATTCAATGCTAATAATAGCCATCCTCTTGGTAAGATCCGATTGCGGTGTCAAATTGGAGACTTGAAAACGGAGGTTACATGCTACGTAATTGATGCTGATACCTCCTACAATATTTTATTGGGGCGACCTTGGATTCACTCTCATATGATAGTTCCGTCGACTCTTCACCAGTGCATGAAATATTGCGATGAGGAAGGAGAGGTCCGGACACTAATTGCTGACAAGCAGCCATTCAAAGGGTTGGAAAATTACTTCACAGATGCTGCACTCTACAAGCCAACACATGAAGCCTCCAATGACGGTCTTAGCAAGTCTCCAAAGCCCGACGACAGTGGCAATGAAGCCGACACTGAGTACGAGCTCCTTGGAGAAGATGACGGGGGTGATTACGAAATCAACCCTCACCTAGATCTTAGCTTAGGTCTTGATAATATAGTGGATGTAATAGAAAGTGAATGGGTTATTAATGAAAGTGTAAAGTTAGTCTACGAGCATGCTGTAGCTACTGAGTCTGAGCCCTCTTGTACCTCCACCGAAGCGGATGGCCTGACCGAACTTGAAGTTCTGGCGGCATATCATTTGCCCCTCAAGTCTTCCCTCCTCTCTCAATTAAAAATAACCGAGGATCAAGGGCACTTATTTGAAGTGCCTTCCCGACAGAAGTCCCAAAGGCCGATCATGTTCGGCAAAGTGGCCACGTCGCCTCGACAGAGACAAAGTAGTGAAAGTGATGAACAAACATCACCTCAATTTCACTTATATGAGCAAAGGTCCCGACAGATGATGGAGAAAATGGGATATAATTTTACCCAGAAGCCGGGATTAAACTTCGGAAAAGGAAGACGGAATCTCATACCCTCGTTTAGACCGAGAGGAAAGAGCCCTGATTATTATCAGAAGACCCGCAGGGGGTTGGGTTATGTATCTACTCCACCTTCGTCACCATTAAAAGCTGAAGAGAGTTCTTCGGCCAAAGAAGAAACATCTTCACCAGATCATGATTCAGATATAAGCACCGGTGCTTAGTTTCAATCTTTGACAATCAATATGGTTTCAGCCGCGCCAGAAAGCGACGAGGAACCAATTGACATTCAAGATGATGCTTGGGCTAAACATATGGATACTCTCTGGGATGTCCGCTTTGAACAGCGTGACCCGCCCACAGAAGACAAATTAATACAGGTTAACATGGGAACGGAAGAAAATCCGAAACCCATTTTCATAAGCGACACACTAACTCTTTTAGAAAAGGAGGAACTTATATCTCTTATCAAAGAGTATATAGATGTGTTCGCATGGAGTTATGAAGATATGCCTGGGCTTGACCCTCAAATTGCCACACACCGGTTAAATATAAAAGAAGATGTCAAACCTGTTAAACAGCAACAGAGGCGTTTTCGACCGGAATTGATGGAGGCAATAGTTGCTGAGGTCAACAAGCTTATACAATCCGGGTTCATCCGTGAAGAACAACACCCAGACTGGGTGGCAAACATAGTGCCAGTTCGCAAAAAGAATGGCAAAATCCGGATATGCATTGACTTTCGAGATCTGAACGCTGCATGTCCCAAGGATGAATTTCCACTCCCCATCACCGACGTGATGATCGATAATACTTGCGGTTATGAGAGGATGTCCTTTATGGATGGCTTCTCAGGTTATAACCAAATCAAGATGCACCCGGATGATGAAAAGCATACAGCTTTCAGAACGCCACAGGGGGTATACTGTTAAACGGTGATGCCATTCGGATTAAAGAATGCAGGTGCCACTTACCAACGCGCAATGAGCGCCATATTTAAAGAACACCTACGCATAACAGTAGAGTGCTATGTGGATGACTTAGCAGTTAAAAGCAAAGACAAAGAAGATCATCTTCACGATTTAAGAGTGGTCTTCGATCTTATGAGGAAACATCATTTGAAGATGAATCCCACTAAGTCATTCATGGGGGTATCCAGCGGGAAGTTTCTAGGGTTCGTAATAACTTCAAAAGGAATTTTCCTCGACCCTGAAAAGGTAAAAGCGATTAGCGAAATGCCGCCTCCCCGCAATCTTAAGGAATTAAGGGGATTACAAGGAAAACTCGCTTATATTCGGCGCTTCATATCCAACTTATCTGGACGATGCCAACCATTCTCCAAACTTATGAAGAAGGGAGTGTCTTTCATATGGGATGAGGCATGTCAGCAGGCATTTGATGACCTCAAGGAGTACCTTACTAAGCCTCCTGTACTAATGGCACCAGCCCCTGGGCAGCCCTTTCTTATATATGTAAGGGCCATGGATAATGCTTTAGGAGCACTACTTGTCTCAATATAATGAGCACGGCCATGAACATGCCCTCTACTATTTAAGTAGAACAATGATTGGGGCCGAACAGCGATATACCCCGATTGAAAAGGAATGTTTAGCCCTAGTGTTTGCTGTTCAGAAAATGCGACACTACCTTTCGGGGCAAACAATTCATGTCATATCACGGGTTAATCCCTTGAAGATTCTGAAGACAAAACCGGGATCCTTGAATGGCCGATTGGCAAAATGGGCGCTCTTACTATCGCCCTATCACATACATTTTGTCCCTCAAAAGGCCATGAAGGACAGGCAATCGCTGATTTCCTTGTAGACCATCCAATTTGGTCCAAATTAAAGCAGACATCAGAAGTCAACACAGTTACCAAATAACAGCCTTGGCAAATGTTCTTTGATGGTGCCGCGAGACGATCTGCTGCTGGAGTGGGGGTTGTGCTAATATCCCCACATAAACATATATTGCCTAACGGTTACTCATTAACAGAACCGTGCACTAATAATATAGCGGAGTACAACGCGCTCATTATCGGCTTAAAAATAGCTCTGCAACTGGGGGTGAACCATCTAGAGGCATATAGAGATTCTAAGCTCATTGTCAATCAGATGACAGGTGAGTATGAAGTCAGACATGAAGCCCTCATCCCCTATCATCAGCTAGCTATTGAGCTAGCATGATATTTTGAACAATTCTACATATATCATGTATCTTGAAACGAGAACATTTATGCAGATGCTCTTGCCGCATTAGCCGCAACGCTGGCAATCCCGCCAGGTGAAGCTAAAAGCATCACCATTGGTAGTAGAGAACTCCTCCACCCAGATGTGGTATCTCAAACTGAAGAGGTATGCCAGATTGGCTTAAACTTAGAGCCCCGTGATTGGCGATTTTCGTTTGTGGATTATGCTTTGCATGGGATATTACCAGAAGATCCTAAGGAAGCCACCTCAATAAAGAGGAAGGCCCAAAGATTTTATTATGACCATAAACTTCAGACTTTGTATAGAAAGTCAAGAGGTGGTCTATTGCTACGCTGCATATCGAAAGCAGAAGCAGAACAAGTGCTGAAAGAAACACATGATAGAATATGTGGAGCTCATCAGCCCGGTCCCAAACTTGGAGACCGTATAAGAAGGCTGGGGTACTACTGGCCGAGCATGGTTACGGAAGCAATGGCATACGCTAAACGATGTCATGCATGCCAAATACATGCCAATTTTATTCATCAACCCCAAGAATACTTGCACAATACCGTCGCAAGCTGGCCATTTGAAGCCTGGGGAATGGACATTGTAGGGCCAATAACTCCCCCGTCATCCAGAGGACATCGGTTTATTCTTGCAATAACCGATTATTTTTCAAAATAGGCCGAAGCCGTGCCCATGAAAGAGGTGAAGACGACAAATGTGATCAAGTTCGTCAAGCATCACGTCATTTACCGATTTGGCGTCCCTCGACGGATCATTCATGATAATGGTCCGCAATTCATCAGTCAGGGATTCTCCAGATTCTGCAATAAATTCAGAATCAAAGATATCGCTTCTACACCATATAACCCTGCGGCTAATGGGTTGGCCGAAGCTTTCAACAAGACGATCATCAAACTCCTTCGGAAGTTCGTCTCCTCCAATAAACGAGATTGGGATGAAAAGTTGGGAGAATGTTTGTGGGCTTATCGCACCACCGTTCGCACCCCGACTAAATCTACCCCGTTTTCTTTGGTTTATGGAAGTGAGGCTGTCTTGCCTCTTGAAATCCAGATACCATCATTAAGAGTGACTTTAGCTACAAAAATGACGACAGAAGAGCGCCATCAGCAAAGGTTGCAAGAACTAGAGGCGTTAGACGAAAAACGTCTCAGGGCTCAACAACAAATTGAGTTGTATCAAACCCGAATATCTCAAACGTTCAATAAGAACGTCAAACTAAGGACCTTTAAGTAAGGAGACTTGGTTCTGGCTGTCAAAAGGCCAATGGTGCTAACCCACAAGACTAAGGGTAAGTTTGAACCCAAGTGGGAAGGACTGTTTGTTGTGGAGACAGTATACTCCAGTGGAGCCTATCGCTTAATGAATCAAGATGGCGACAGGATGATGATGCCGATCAATGGCAAATTTCTGAAGAAATACTATTCTTAGTATCCCTGGAGATACGAGTCTTCTCTTCTTGGGCATGCGCAGTTTGGCGCCTCTGACCCAAACCTCCTGTTTGGTTCTCAAGTTTGAACCACCTCCAGTTTTTTTCTTAGGCATGCGTAATTGTGCGCCTCTGACCTAAACCTGGTGTGTTTGGAGTGCCCAGTTCAAGTTACGCGAGAGAGCCTTGAACCACCTCCTGTTTGGTTCTCAAGTTTGAACCACCTCCAGTCTTTTTCTTAGGCATGCGTAATTGTGCGCCTCTGATCTAAACCTGGTGTGTTTGGAGTGCCCAGTTCAAGTTACGCAAGAGAGCCTTGAACCACCTCCTGTTTGGTTCTCAAGTTTGAACCACCATCAGTCTTTTTCTTGGGCATGCGCAATTTGGCGCCTCTGACCCAAAACCTGGTGTGCTTAGTTCTCAAGTTTGAACAGCCCCCAATCTTCTTTTAGGCATGTGTAATTAAGCGCCTCTGACCTAAAAGTATTAATTGCCCAACGCCAACTAGGCAATGGGAAGAGAACAAGTTTCTCGCCAACCTATCATGCTGGGGTAAAAGTATGAATTGCCCAACGCCAACTAGGCAATGGGAAGAGAACGAGTTTCTCGCCAACCCATCATGCTGGGGTAAAAGTATGAATGGCCCAACGCCAACTAGGCAATGAGAAGAGAACAAGTTTCTCACCAACCCATCATGCTGGGGTAAAAGTATGAATTGCCCAACGCCAACTAGGCAATGGGAAGAGAACGAGTTTCTCGCCAACCCATCATGCTGGGGTAAAATTATGAACTGTTCAACGCCAACTAGGCAATGGGAAGAGAACAAGTTTCTCGCCAACCCATCATGCTGGGGTAAAAGTATGAACTGCCCAACGCCAACTAGGCAATGGGAAGAGAACGAGTTTCTCGCCAACCCATCATGCTGGGGTAAAAGTATGAATGGCCCAACGCCAACTAGGCAATGGGAAGAGAACAAGTTTCTCGCCAACCCATCATGCTGGGGTAAAAGTATGAATTGCCCAACGCCAACTAGACAATGGGAAGAGAACGAGTTTCTCGCCAACCCATCATGCTGGGGTAAAAGTATGAATTGCCCAACGCCAACTAGGCAATGGAAGAGAACAAGTTTCTCACCAACCCATCATGCTGGGGTAAAAGTATGAATTGCCCAACGCCAACTAGGCAATGGGAAGAGAACAAGTTTCTCGCCAACCCATCATGCTAGGGTAAAAGTATGAATTGCCCAACGCCAACTAGGCAATGGAAAGAGAACGAGTTTCTCGCCAACCCATCATGCTGGGGTAAAAGTATGAATGGCCCAACGCCAACTAGGCAATGGGAAGAGAATAAGTTTCTCGCCAACCCATCATGCTGGGGTAAAAGTATGAATTGCCCAACGCCAACTAGGCAATGGGAAGAGAACGAGTTTCTCACCAACCCATCATGCTGGGATAAAAGTATGAATGGCCCAATGCCAACTAGGCAATGGGAAGAGAACAAGTTTCTCGCCAACTCATCATGCTGGGGTAAAAGTATGAATTGCCCAACGCCAACTAGGCAATGGGAAGAGAACGAGTTTCTCGCCAACCCATCATGCTGGGGTAAAAGTATGAATTGCCCAACGCCAACTAGGCAATGGGAAGAGAACGAGTTTCTCGCCAACCCATCATGCTGGGGTAAAAGTATGAATTGCCCAACGCCAACTAGGCAATGGGAAGAGAACGAGTTTCTCGCCAACCCATCATACTGGGATAAAAGTATGAATTGCCCAACGCCAACTAGGCAAATGGAAGAGAACGAGTTTCTCGCCAACCCATCATGCTGGGGTAAAAGTATGAATTGCCCAACGCCAACTAGGCAATGGGAAGAGAACGAGTTTCTCGCCAACCCATCATACTGGGGTAAAAGTATGAATTGCCCAACGCCAACTAGGCAATGGGAAGAGAACAAGTTTCTCGCCAACCCATTATGCTGGGGTAAAAGTATGAATTGCCCAACGCCAACTAGGCAATGGAAAGAGAACGAGTTTCTCGCCAACCCATCATACTGGGGTAAAAGTATGAATTGCCCAACGCCAACTAGGCAATGGGAAGAGAACAAGTTTCTCGCCAACCCATCATGCTGGGGTAAAAGTATGAATTGCCCAACGCCAACTAGGCAATGGGAAGAGAACTAGTTTCTCGCCAACCCATCATGCTAGGGTAAGAGTATGAATCGCCCAATACCGATAAAGTAAAGGGAAGAGGAAAAGTTTGGCATTTAAGCCCAAACGTAGTCCTCGACAACTCACCATGTTGAGGGAAATAACATGGCTAGCCCAACTCAAACGGTAGTTGGTAAAGGCTAATCAAATCCGTTAATAGCTGGGGGTTTGCTAAAAATCCCATATTAAACTTTAATTGTTATTTCGGTTCAAGAAATTGAGCATAAACGGTACCGAGATAAATCGTTTTGACGACAGGTTATTTATTGGGCAAGCAAATCTGTTTTGAAGCCGGCAAATAAAAGAGTCAAAAGAATTATCTTTATTAAGGTGAAGATACAAAAAGAATTTCAAAGAAACATAGTAAAGTTATCTCTCTCCTGTTTACGAAATTCTTATTACAAGGAAGATAAAAGTGTAAAGAGAGATGCAACTATTGGCCTCCCAGAAGTCTCAATTGGTTTATTGTCTCGTCCAAATTTCTACGATGAGAAGCCTCCACGGTTTGCTGAGCTTGCCTACGCAACTCATCATCACTTATTGAAAGTTGTTGCTGACGAGATTCTTCTATGGCACGATTCCTGGCCATCTCTTCCTGCTGAATCTGCTCCTGCTGGACAAGCAACATCTCCCGTTTCTTGACAGATTCTCCTAATCGGAGTTCATTTTCTATCAAGGTGGCCCGAGCTCTCGCAATCGTCTCCTGGGCTTTAGAGATGGCCGCCTGACTTTCCTCAATTCTGAAGTTTACCCTCTGCAGGTCGCCAAGAACGGATTCTCGACTGGCCTGGAGCTCTGTCAGCTCCTGAGACCATCTCTCCTCCTGCTGCCTTAAAATATTTCTTTGAGATAAGGATTCTGCTCGAAGCCGCGCCAGCTTTATCTCAGTGATCGCCTCCACATCCGCCTGACGGAGT
Organism: Dracaena cambodiana; assembly: GCA_036321105.1. Taxonomy (NCBI): domain Eukaryota; kingdom Viridiplantae; phylum Streptophyta; class Magnoliopsida; order Asparagales; family Asparagaceae; genus Dracaena; species Dracaena cambodiana. Next base: position 4,965,795 of record JAYEPQ010000007.1, read on the forward strand.
GTGTGTAGCGTGGTCACCTGCTCTTCTAAAGCTGCAAGGCGGGCCCGATATGGAGCTGCTCGATCTTGTCCACCGAATTCTTCGATATTTCCTAAATAGCGGAGTAACAGTGGACGTGCGAAGTTGATGAAATCATGGCCATCAAGAACCATCTCGACACATCTTCTTAACAAATGCATAAAATCCTCGACAGTGAAGCCGAAAAGTCTTTCAAGAGGATTTGCATTGTCGGTAGGCAAAGTAGGTAATGCCAAGAAAGGTGTCGTAAACAAGGGAGCAGTAGTTGCTGGAATTGGAGAAGAAGAAGCCCGTCCCTGCATTAAATTCATGATCTGAGGGACCAATAGAGCCAGTGCAGATCTGGAAGAACTGGAGACCCCAGACGAAGTACCGACAGTACAAATCACTTGGGTACCCCCACCAACAGGAAGAGAAGATGGGACCACTTCGCCTGAAGCTCCTCCGGTGGGAGAAGCATCTTCGAATGAGAATTTCAAATTATTCTCCTCCCCTGCTGGAAGGCTTGGAGTCAGAAGAGTTGCAGGTATCTCAGCAGCCACGACAACGGACGACGTTAAAATTGCTGACTGAGAAGGCACACCAACGACTGTGGGAAATGTCTCAGTGGAACAGACTGGCGTTGGAGATGGCATGCTAGGAGAAGGTGTAGCCTCATTAGCAGCAGCTGCGATAATAATCTCAGTTCTCTCGTCACTTCCCAATTCGTCAATTGGGGGAATTAAAGAGGAAACAGAGGCAGGAGCCGGTGTGGAATAATCAGCCGCAAACTCACCAGCAGAGCTACCCACACCGCCAACGGAGCCAGAATGGTCCATTCTATCGTCAGACTCTACTTGGGTAGTCGAGTGCATTGGCGAAAGAAGTTGATCACCTACATTTCAGAAGACCAGAAAAGCAGTGTTACGTTAAAATAAATAACGGGCAAAAGATAAAATGCTAAAGGCCATACCAGGCGATACAAGTCCAGTTGTCGGACTTGAAGGGGGAGCCATTGTCGTTTCCAGCAATGTACCCGTCTCGCTACCCGTTAGTTTGCGTCCCAGGTTCTGCTACAGGCTCTACGGCCGAAGGAGCTGAAATCTCAACAACACTTGGAGCTTTGGCAGGTTCATCCTCCCTTGCCAACGCTGGGGGTACAGCTGAAGCCAACAAGTCGGAAGCAAGTTTGATAGCCACTTCTTGGGGGGCTATCAAAGTTTCCTGTGCCAGTTTTTGCTTCTTACCCGGCCTTTTCTTTAAAGTGCCGCGGCGTTTGAGAGTTGGACTCAGGGAACGACTGACAACAGGCTGAGGAACTCCACCAGCACCAGCATTGTCGTCATCATCACCGGCATCATCGTCTGATTCGCTGACATCCGAAGGCTCAGCCGCAGCGCCAAGGAATTCTTCCATTCCTTTTATCCTTACCCTAGAAGCACCCTGGCGGCTAATATAGAGGGCTTCAATCTCTTTGCAACAACTGCGATTGAGAGAGAAGCCGGGCACGTCAGCATTTGCAATATTGAACCAATTGCAGGAGCTGAGGGTCATGGCCAATTCTGGCACCTTCTGGGGCAAGGAGAATTCAGCCTCGGTCCCGCCCGCTGCAAAATGGAACTAGCCACGAGCGCCTTCGTATAAATTCCCCTCGTGAGCGAGATCTTTATTTGGATTGCCCACATAGAGTTGAGAATATCCAAACTGACGAGCAAAGCGACTCGGGGTATATGGCTCAATCTGACACTGGAGATCTTGACGATACACCAAGTGTCCGGGACGGATGTTGAGAAGCCACCAGAACGCTCCTGCAGATAAAGTAGTGAACTTATCCGCTCCCACGGCATCTTTCAGCCTTGTCCCATATCCTCCGCCGGGAAAGTCAGGAAAACACCGGAAGATCTCGTAATTCTGAAAGCTACGAAGAGTCTTCCGAATCTGGGACATATAATTCTGCCTCCATGAAGAACGTTCATACAGTTCTACAAGGAAGCACTTTTCGCCCGAACGACGCTCTGGTGCACTCATTAAGGAGGGACAGTGCAAGACAAGCCACGCCATCAAATAGGTGTAGGGCATCTCCACCCTAGGGTTTGGAGTTTTCGGTTGGGCAGTCTCTTTCGACTTGCCCTTTCCTTTCCCCTTGACCTTAATAGTGGGGAGGAAATCACGACAGAATACCCTCAGTCCATACTGCAAATTGCATACCATGGCGGGAAGGAGTCCAAGGGGTCGGCCGTATGCAAGAAGAACCGCTGGATATACCACGGTCACTGCAATCGCTTCCTTGGGCAATGACGGCACGACGCATCTTTTGAGCCACAGCATCAGAAACCCGACAATGAGACCTCTGTTGGAGATCGGAAACTGGGCTTGATAGTGATAGCTCTTGAATGAAGTGCCAGGACCGTATCCATTCTCATTGGATTCAGTGGTATAATATAATATATGGCGGCCCTTAGCAATGCGGTGATCAATCTCTGAGCCATAGATGGGTGGATGACCATGGATAATGGCCGAGCTATCCTTAGAATTTAAGTTGGCAAAGAGATATTCGGCCCACTACTTGTGACCAATACCGTGATTACGCGCACCCGTCAGGTTAGCGCAAATATGATAATGGCACATCATCTCCCAGTATGTGGCATGGATGCGCTCGTCCCTCACCAATAGCATGTTCAACTCATCGGTGGTAGGGATATACTCCTCGTAAGGGACTTCGCCCATCGAGAGTTCAGAAACCTCAAACATCTCGTGGAGAGCGAACCCTAGCTCACCCACTGGAGTAAAGAAAGTACAGGTTTCAGGGTTATACATCTCCAAGAGGCAGTAAAAGTGATAAGCACTCTGGGGAAACCCGAATTGGACATTCTTGATGGCTTTATACAAGCCAATATCCTTTAAAATGGGCTCGTGGGAATCCAGCATGTACTGAACAAGGCGTGCCCACCACATATTGTTAGAAGAATGAACCCAGCCAGGCATCCTAAAGTCGCTAGCCGGGTACTGACCATCCTTCGCCAAGAACTCACTTAAGAAAGTTCGGGCACGAGATGGGACTTCACCCACTGGAAGCTCCTTGCCAAATCGGCCTGGAAGCAAGCCAGTAATGCATCTGGGGGAACCATCTTGATAAACCCCTTTTGCACCAAATTTGCCTGTTGGGACGCCATCTTGCTCTTGAGTCAGTCCCCATTTTAATTCTCGAGGCGTCGCTAGCCTTTGAAGATAGACCAGAGGATAGCTACGATCCATTCTAGGCAAAAACATCAACATTTCGCCTGAGTTATATAGCCAGACACGTTCCCCTTCAGAAAGGATCTCATCTGATTGATCCATCTGGTCTCCAAAGAGGAAGGCGGGTTTCTCCATCGCCTTTCTGTTCACATCTTCAAAAGCCGCGTCAGTTATGATTTCTCGCGCAGTAGTGGGGTGGTACTTGATCAGCTTCTCCTTGCGTTCCTTCGGGTCTGGCTTGTATGAGGGCAGGATGGTAGTGAAACGGAATTGGCCTGAGGGATCAGAACCCCCAGCAAAGCCGAAGTAGTTCTTGTGGGGAAGAGATTCCATCGAATATCCTACTGCAAAAAAAAAAAGAAAGCAGAATGAGAGAAGTTTCTCTAGGGCAGAAAATTTCTCTAAGTATGGACGCGCGAAGCTAAAAATTAGAACGCGCGAAGTTAAGAACAGCGCCGCGTGAAGCTAAAGATTAGACCGCGCAGAAATAGCCTCGCGTTTTCAGCGCGACTGCAACTTAAAAGAGCCTCGCGTTTTCAGCGCGACTGCTACTTAAAAATAGCCTCGCGTTTTCAGCGCGACTGCTACTTAAAAAGAGCCTCGCGTTTTCAGCGCGACTGCTACTTAAAAAGAGCCTCGCGTTTTCAGCGCGATTGCTACTTAAAATAGCCTCGCGCTTTAAACGCGAGGATGACGCGATAACTTCGCGTCAGAAGAAAGTCAGAGACTTTTCTTCTTCTCCAAGCCTTACGGCAGGAGTACGGCGATCTCGCCGGTAAAAGAGTTGATCGATCAGTTAAATTTAAGCCAAATCACTCTAGAAATGTTCTAAAGAGTCTCGATGGAGAGTTTCTTACCCCCGATAGGCGAAATGTGGGCTGGCGCGTCGCTGCCTTGGCCGCCGCCACCACTGCTTGCGCCAGTCGCCGAAGATGGAGCCGCTCGAGAAGTAGCACGAGTTTTGGGTGCCATTACTGAGAAAAATCGACTGAAAAGTTGGAGAAACTCGGTTGGAAGAAGATTGGGTCGTCTGAACTCTGATCGCCTGAATCTCTAAGTTTCTGGAAAATTCTCAAATAGTGAGAAGGATAAGAAATAGAGATTTCTTTTAAAATGAAAGGAACCGCCTCTTGGAATTCGGCGCGAATTTCGGAGAAAGTGACTGGTCAGTTACTCTCCAACACGCGAAGCTATTAGCCTCGCGCGATTATGGAAATGCGAAGTTGTTTAACTCCGCGCAACTATACAAAACGCGAGGATAGCCTGTGCCTTAGCCTCGCGTTCTCATAAAGAACTTGGATTTTCGGCTAAGTTAAAGCGATCATTATCCGATCATTTGGGTATTATCAATCTAAGTTACGCAGAAGTGCCTTAGACTATTTTACCAAAATTATTAACCATCTGTTTGTTGAGCAAGCAAAATTCTTGAAGCTAACAGATAGAGAGGAAAATAATTTATCTTTATTCATGAAGCAAGAGATTACAAAGAGGGAGTTATAGCTCTCCCAAAAGCTTTTACATGATCAACTTGTCAATAACCAAACAGTAAGACTTCTCTACAGGGTGTTGAAGCTCAGTTCCCTGGTTCACATGCAAAAGAATTTAAGATTCCTCTACGGGGTGTTGAAGCTCAGTTCCCTGGTTCACATACAAAAGATCTCCTCTGCAAATGTCAACTAGGATCTGTCATCTGAAATGAAGCACGAGAGGAAAGGAAAGTGCTGCACTGAAGCGCAATTCTGAACTGCAAGTGCTGCAATTTTGCACTGCAAGTGCTGCAGCTCCTTATTTACAGCCCCTTCTGGAGTTTATCTCTCGGAGCCAGAGCTTGAAACCTGCAACTATGTTGTAAAGCATATGCTTCTGACTTCCTTAGAGTCACTTCTGCTGATGAAGATCGATGGACCCACATACATTCCTCTTCAAGAAGGACTGGACTTACTGCAAAAGGAACAGAGTTTCCAAAAGAGTGAAAACGCGGAGCTAAGCTAACTCCGCGCACAGTTGAAGAAATAGCCTCGCGCTTTAAACGCAGAGGATGATGCGATAACTTCGCGTAAAGGGGCACAAGACTTCTTTCTGCTTTTTCCTTCTCTTTCAAATTCATCGCGACTGCTAATCAAGGATAGCCTCGTAATTCATCGCGACTGCTAATCAAGGATAGCCTCGCAATTCATCGCGACTGCTAATCAAGGATAGCCTCGCAATTCATAGCGACTGCTAATCAAAGATAGCCTCGCAATTCATAGCGACTGCTAATCAAAGATAGCCTCGCAATTCATCGCGACTGCTAATCAAGGATAGCCTCGCGGATTCATTGAGACTACTAGTAAAGCCCCGCGTTTCAAGCGCAGGGACGACACAATAAAACGGTGATCTCGCCAACAAAACAAAGCAATCGTCCAGATTAAAATCAAGCCAAAATATCTCAGAATGGTTCTTAGAAAACCAAGAGATGAGGTTTTTACCTTCGGAAGACGCTGCATAGACTGGTTCGCCGTCGCGTCTACCTTCACGGCCGCTGCCATTAACGCCGGCCAACTTGCGAAAAGCCAAACTCCTCTGGAGAGACATCCTATGGAGAATTGAACGAAGATCAGTTGAAGATCATTCGTGAGTCACTCGAGTTCTCAGAAATTCTTCGGATGAGATGAAGAAGAAGATGAGCCGGAAGCTCTATTTAAACAGAATTTCCGTCGCTTGGTATTCGGCATGGAAACTCGGGGGTAATTAATGACATAATTACTCATTTCACTGAAGACAAAGTGAAGCTGATTAGCTCCGCGTAAGTAAGCGTAACGCGAGATAAACTTGGTATTCTAACTCTGCGTTTCAGTTTAGATATCCAAAGTATTTCAAAATCTGCTGAAGTCTAAGCCATTTTGAAAACTTTGGAGGGGGTTCTGTTGGCAGTGAAAATTTCTAAGTTAAAAGGATTTTCCACAACAGAACGCGGAGCTAATTCAATAGCCCCGCGTTTGGTTACATTAACCCTGCGTTTGAATGAAACGCGGAGATGTTTAATAGCTCCGCGTTGATTCCACAGTTTGGCTTGTATTAGCCTCGCGTTTGAGTAAAACGCGGAGATGATCAATAGCTCCGCGTTAGCTCCGCGTTTTGGTTATTTAGCGTCGCGTTTTGATGCGATTAAAGCTCCGCGTAAGCAGATAACCAGAATCTCAAATTGATTGAGATTATGATTCTGGGCTTATCCAAATACCCGAATCAAGTCTAATCAGAATTCCATCAAAACTAAGATATTTGATTGGAATCCTTGATGAATGCGAGTTCTATTTAGATAGAAACTCTTGCATTAACCTGGGGCTATAAATACCTTCTTGGTGAAACCCTAGGTGTCTTCTTCTTTTTGGCATCGGAAGCCTCCTATCGATCCTTTGGCAATTCAAGTACGCGAGAGAGCCTTGAAGCCTTTGCTGATCATCTTCTGAAATCTTGGAGAATTCAAGTTACGCACAGAGCCTTGAGTTCGTGAAGATCAGAGAAAATCACCATCTTCTTTCTGGAGTTCTTGAGAAGTTCGAGTTACGCGAGAGAGCCTTGAACAAATCAAAGCCAGAGAAGATCGTCTATATTCGGCCGATATCTTTAAAAGAGAAGATTTCAACGTACCGATCGTCCAAAGGAACTGCTTGACAGATCCCATCGCCACAGATCCCACAATATTGTAAAAGAGAGAGATTGAAATATAAAATCCTCTCGTTTGTTCTTTTTATATCTTGTTCACTTTCATTGTAATTTAAGTTAATTCAATGGGAGGAAGCGAAGGAACTTTTGCGACGAACAAACCGCTAACGAGATTCTTCGAAGGAACGACTCCTCATCATGCCTTCTTGTTCAAGCTGTTCTTGTTGAAGGATCAGCTCCTCCCGTTTCTTAATGGATTCTCCTAACCAAGACTCGCTGGCTGTTAAAATAGCCTGAGCTTTGGCGATAGTCTCCTTGGCTCTAAGGATGGCTACTTGGCTCCCCTCAATTTCAAAGTCCGCCATCTCCAGCCCCCTGAGAACTGACTCCTGGCTGGCTCGTAGTTCTGCCAACTAATGAGACCAGTCTTCCTCTTGGCGCCTCAGCTCTTCCTGACGAGTTGTCAACTCTACTCGTAGCCGCGCCACCTCAATCTCGGTGATCGCTTCCACATCCACTTGGCGAACTGTGTTCAGCGTTTGCACATGTTCTTCTAAGGCTTCTAGGTGGGCTCGATAAGGAGCTGCTCGGTCACTCCCTACAAACCTCTCAATATTGTCGAGGTAACTGGCCAACATTGGGCGTCCTAGCTCAAGGAAATCTCTTCCATCCAGGATCATCCCGATACACCTCCTTAGTAGCTGCATAAAATCGCTAACGCTGTGGTTGAAGAATTCTTCAAGAGGGTCCACAGTGTCCATATTTAGCACGGGCAGTACCAAGGAAGATGTAGCCGGAGGAGTAGTTTCTGCAGGAGTCGACGAAGAAGCTCGCCCCTGTACCAGACTCATAACATGCGGGGCCAGTAAAGCCAATAGTGACTTGGCAGAACTGGGAATCCGAGGAGAAGTATCATCGGTACTGGTGGGTCGAGCAACTACGCCAGCAGGGGTAGATGTTTGAGTGTTTTCGCCGAAAACTCCTCCTGTAATAGAAGTAGCTTCAAACGAGAACTTCAAGTTATCTTCGTCCCCTGTTGGCAAGCAAGCTGGTGCAGGAGGAGCCACCGGTGTCTCAACAGCCATTATCGTTGACGGCGTTAGCACAACAGGATGAGGAGTAGCAGGCACGCCAACGACGACGGGGAAGGTATCCTCAGAGTGGACCGCTGGAGTTGGAGACGGTAAACTCGGAGATGGAGGAGCATCCCTGGGCACGACTGCATCAGTCCTATCATCACTCCCTAATTCATCAATGGGAGGAGTCGATGAAGGAACTGAGCATGGAGCCGGAGTAAAGTAGTCTGCATCAAACTCATTCACAGAACTACTTAATCCGCCCACGGACCCAGTTGTACTGGAGTAATCCACCAGCTCCTCAGACTCCCCCTGGTAGTTGAATGCATATGAGAGTGAAGCTGACTATCTGCATCTCAGAAAGCAAATAATGAGTGTTACATATAATATATAAAAATGAACAAAAGATAGAATATAAAATCTGAGAGAACCATACCAAGGGATACGAGTCCTATGGTTGGACTTGTGGGAGGAGCTGTGGCCGACTCCAGAAGTACACCCATTTCGCTACCCAGAGGTAATGTCGTAGTGTGTTCAGCAGATCCCGTGGCCAGCATGGTCATAGCCTCAGTAGCACTGCAGGCCTCGGCAGGCCTGTTCTCTTCTGCCAACCCAGAAGGCAGGGTCGAAGCAAGCAAGTCAGTGGCAAACTTGACCGCTACCTCTTCGGGGATCACCAGTGTTTCTCCGGCCGGCTTCCTTTTCTTCTGAGCTGGCTCACCCCTTATGGGCCCGCGGCGTTTTATAATTGGACTCCGAGAACAAGTCACGACAGGTTGGGGAGCACCACCAGCGTCGCCGTCATCATCAACACCATCATCTCCGTCAGAGTCACCTGCATCTGACGGATCAGCTGCTGTGTCTAGGAACTCATCCATTCCCTTTACCCTCACTCTCTTGGCCCCTTTACGGCAAGAGTACAAGGCCTCTATCTTCTTACAGCAACTATGGTTGATAGAGAAATTAGGTACGTCGGCGTTTGCAATGCTGTACCAGGTGCAGAAGCTCAAAGTCATATTTAAGTCTGGCACCTTTTGGGGCAATGAGAATTCAGCTCCGGTTCCTCCAGCAACGAAATGGAACCAGCCCCGTGCTCCTGCGTATAGGTTCCCTTCGTACGCTAGTCCCTTGTTCGGATTCCCTATATAGAGCTGAGAATACCCGAATTGGCAAGCAAATCGGCTAGGAATATATGGCTCTATATAGCACATGGTGTCCTACTTGTACACCAAGTGTCCGGAGCGAATATTCAATAGCCACCAGAAAGCTCCCGAAGATAAACTGGTAAAGTTGTTGGCTCCCAGAATATCTTTGAATTTAGATCTATACTCTCCTCTAGGGAAATCTGGGAAGTAACGGAAGATCTTATAGTTCTGGTGGTAGCGGAGTGTTTTACAAATCACCGACATGTAATAGCTCTTCCAAGCAGAGCGCTTGTACTTCTCTACGAAGAACAGTTTGTCGATCGGGTTGTAATCCGCAACACTGATCAGCGACGGATAGTGCATGACTAGCCACGCCATTAAGTATGTATAGAGCATTTCCACCCTGGGCTGCAGTGTCTTCACCGTAGCAGTCTCCTTTATTGTTTTACCCTTTCCAGCTTTGCCCTTGTTCTTATCTGCTGGGATAAAGCTATTGCAGAGGGCTCGGAGTCCGCTCTGGAGGTTACTGACCATTGTTGGTAGGAGCCTAAATGGTCGTTCATAGGCCAATAGAACTGCTGGATAGACAACGTTCTTGGCAATGGCCTCCTTAGACAAAGATGGGATGACACACCTCTTCAATCAGAACATCAAAAAGCCTGCAAGCAGACCCCTATCCAAAATCGAGAACTGTGCTTGGTAGTGAACACTCTGGAAGACAATGTCTGAACTGAATCCCCCTTCATTGGATTCAGTAATGTAAGTTGTGGCTCTCAGCTTGGAGATGCGCTCCTTTATTTCTTCTATGCTCACGGGAGGACACCCACGAACCATAGGGAGACTCTCCTTCAGGTTGATGAAGAGGTAGTCTGCCCACTTCTTATGGCCGATCCCTTGATTCCTCACTCCAGCCAGATCGGCACAAATGTGGTAGTGACACATTATCTCCCAATAGGTTTGATAGATGTGCTCGTCCCCCGCTTTCAACATCTTCAGTTCTTCAGCGGTAGGGATATATTCCTCATAAGGGATTTCACCCATTGATAACCCCAACACTTCAAATATCTCGTGGAGAGCAAATCCTAACTCACCCACGAGTGTAAAGCTATCAGTTTCGGGGTTATACATCTCCAGCAGGCTGAAAAGGTGATATGAACTTTGAGGTAAGCCAAACTGGACGTTTCTAATGGCTTTGTACAAGCCAATTTCCTTCAGGGTCCGCTCATGGGTGTCCAGCACATATTTGACGAGCCTGAACGAATACATGTTGCCCGATGAATGGATCCACCCGGGTATCCAGAAATCTTTGGCAGGATACTGATCATCCTTGGCCAAGAACTCGCGAAGAAAAGTCTTAGCACGAGTCGGGACCTCACCAACAGGGTGCTCCTTGGTGACTCTGTCTGGAAGAAGCCCAGTAATACATCTAGGGGGACCATCTTGGAAAGCCGCGTTTGCACCAAACTTGCCTATTGCAACCCCGTCATATTCACGAGTTAGCTCCCATTCTAACTCGCGATGAGATGATAACCTCTGGAGATATACCAGAGGGTAGCTGCGCTCCATATCAGGAAGAAACATCAGCAAGTCACTGTTCTGATAGAGCCATTTGCTCTCTTCTTCAAATAGGATCTCATCAGAATGCTCTATAGCGTCTCCAAAGAGGAACGCCGGCTTCTCCAATGCCTCTCGGTTCATGGCTTCAAAGGGAGCATCAGTAACGATCTCCCGTGCAGTAGCAGGGCTGTATCTGATTAATTTCTCCCTGCGCTCCCTCAAGCCCGGCTTGTATGCAGCAAAAACAATGGTGAAACGAAACTGAGTGATTGAGTCTGCACCCCCACCATGGCCGAAGTGATGCCCTTGGGAGAGTGGGTCCGCTGAGTAGTCAGCTACAAGAGAAGAATAAAGAATTAGAAAAGTTCTTTTTGCGAATCAAGAAATTTTTCTAAGTATAGAAACGCGGAGCTAAAGATAACTCTGCGCGAAGCTAAAGAAACGCGAAGATAAAATGATAGCTTTGCGTTTGAATAAGAAACGTGAAGCTAAGTTGATAACTCCGCATAGCTAAGGTTGATAACTTCGTGTTTACATACGCGAAGCTAAATTTGTAACCTCGCGTAAAAACGCGACAGTTAGAAAAAATAACTTTACGTTTATAGCGATAACTTCGCGTGGAGGAAGACCATAGGTCTTCTCCTTCTTCTCCAAGCCATTCTGCCGAAGTACGGCGATTTCGCCAGTTAGAAAGGTGATTGGCAGGTCAAAACCAAGCCAAATCACTCCAAAATTGTCCTGAAGTGTCCAAATCCAGAGGTTCTTACTTCCGATTGGTGCAACGTGGGCTGGCTCGCCACTACGGCCACTCCCTCGGTCGCTGCCGCCGCTGCTAGCGCCGGCCGCCGACGGTGAGGAGGCGCATGAAGCCGTACTCTTCTTGGGTGCCATTTGCTTCAAAATCTTGGAGAAATCGACGGAAAAACAAAGGAAGTCCGGTCGAAGATCGCTAGTTCGCCTGAGTCGCCTGGTCGCCTGAAGCTCTGATTTCTCAAATTCCTTCAACTGAAGTAAGGAAGAAGAAGAGTTAGAACTCTATTTAAATGAAAAAACCCGCCCCTTGGTATTCGGCATGAAAATCAGAGCTGTTACTGAGCAGAACGCGAGGCTATTAGCCTCGCGTGTTAAGCAAAACGCGAAGATAGTTGGTATTAGAACTCCGCGTTTCAGTTTGAAGATCCAAAGTATTTCAAAATTTGCTAAGTTCTAAACTATTTTGAAAACTTTGGAGGGGGTTCTGTTGGTAGTGAAAATTTCTAAGTAAAAAAGGATTTTCCACAACAGAACGCGGAGCTAACTTAGTGGCTCCACGTTTGGCTTTTTTAGCCTCGCGTTTGAGCAAAACGCGGAGCTATTCAATAGCTCCGCATTCTAGTTTCTTAGCTCCGCATTTTGATGCAATTAGCTCCGTGTGAGCAGATAACCAGAATCATAAATTGATTGAGATTTGAGTTTATCCAATACCCAAATTAAGTCCAATCAGAACTCTAAATCAAGAGTTTTAAATCAAAACTAAGATATTTGATTGGAATCATTGCTGAATACAAAGTCTATTTAAATAGAAACTCTCATATTATCCTAAACCTATAAATACCCCTTTGAGGAAGTCCTATGGATCTTTTTCGCATCTTAGAGAATTCGAGTTACGCGTGAGAGCCTTAAATTCGTGAAGACCAGAGAAGATCAAGATCAAGTCGGCCATCAGTTTCAAGAGAGAAGATCATCGTCGTCAGATCGTCAAAAGAAACTACTAGTTAGATCCCATCGCTACATAGATCCCACGTTTTATATTGTAAAAGAGAGCGATAATCTATAAATCCTCTCGTTTGTTCTTTTCTTGTTCACTTTAATTGTAAGTAAGTTATTTCAATGGAAGAAAAGCAAATTTCTGCTGCGAACAAACACTTATTGTTGCATTTTGCTGGACCATATGGAGAGAGTGAAATAATAGATTATTTAATGAGAAATATCATTCCGTAGATTATTGTATGAGACTTACTGTTCATGATTTTATTATTTGGATAGGTATCCCGTCAGACGAAGAGAGGCTCCATCTATCAGATGGCGAGGGCACACCACCACAGGAGGAGTAGGGGAATATTTCTGAGGACTGATGGGTGATGGATTGGCATTGGACCCATCGCTTGGCTGCAGGAGTATTGTGCTTTTTTTGGTTTCTTCATTTTGTTGTTTGCTTTTTATGTACTTTTGATTAAATGCTTTGATGTATAAACTTATTAGGTCCCTCATATTGATAGACCAAGACTATAACTGTTTTGTTATTACCTCATTAATGGAGCACGGAAGGATATACTCGGCCGTTTAACGTAAAAAAAAACAAATGCTACATTTGCATTGCAAAAACCGAAACCTCCAACCACCGTCACCACCAAAAAAAAAAGTGAGTACTGAAAGTAAAACCTGACTGCATTAGAAATACCTCCTCATTAGAAATAGCTCCGTTCATTCAACGCTTCCTCGAATCCAACGTCTCAGTCTGTCCATGAATCAGCTCAGTGGGAACATCCCGGCAGGCCTTTGTCACTGCCATGACCTCAGACAGTTCGGACTGTCTTTCAACCAGTTCAGTGGAAACATACCGGTGGAGCTTGGCAATCTGAAGCGGCTTACAATTCTATATCTTGGCAGGAACAATCTCACAGGTACTATTCCGGCATCTTTGGGCAACCTTACGAATCTGCTTGAATTGGAGCTCGGCCAAAACAGCATCCAGGGGAGTATTCCTGAGGAGTTGGGTGGGCTTACACATCTCCAAAAGTTATATCTCAATCACAACCATGCCATAACTGGTCCCATACCAATTTCCCTCTCGAATCTGTCGTCGCTCTTCATTTTAGACCTCTACAACTGCACGCTCAGCGGATTGATACGTGTGAACTTCAGGAACATGCTTCATCTTGAGAGGTTGTATCTAGGGGGGAATAAGCTAACTGGAGGGCTGGATTTTCTCGGCTCGCTTTCAAGCAGCAGATTTCTCGATACTATTCGAAGGCAATAAGATGGATGGCTTTCTTCCAAAAACGATAGGTAACCTCTCAAGGAATCTTTATGTTTTCAGTGCTGCTGATAACCATATCAGGGGAAAATTACCTGCTGAACTCGGTAATTTGTCTAGTTTGGAGTATCTGCAGTTGGGCAACAATGAGCTAGTCGGAACCATACCCTTACAAATCACAACAACGAAGAACCTTCAGTACATAGGTTTGGAATATAACATGATAAATGGGTCCGTTCCATATGAGCTTGGCCAGTTAAGATTGTTGAACATACTTCACCTGCAAGAGAACCATCTTTCTGGGTCCATACCTGACTCACTGGGAAATATCAGTTCGTTACAACACTTATTGCTCGGTGCCAACTCATTATCTTTTAAAATACCTCAAAACTTGTGGAGTCTGACAGACCTGATTGAATTTGATCTATCGCATAATTTTCTCAGCGGATTCCTATCTTCAGAGGTGGGGAATATCAAGAACCTAGCAATGCTTGATCTATCAAATAATCAACTGTCAGGTGAGATTCCGAGTTCTATGAAAGAGCTCCAAATGCTTGAATATCTAGATTTTTCAAACAACTCATTTAATGGTCATATTCCACTATCATTTTGCGATCTTACAAGCGTCCAAGTTTTGAACCTTTCACACAATAATCTGTTAGGAGTTATACCTGCATGTTTAGCCAATCTCCGGTATCTCAGCAATATAAACCTATCTTTTAACAAGTTGGAAGGAAAGATCCCAAGTAACGGTGTCTTCTCAAATATCAGTTTCACGTCGTTAGTTGGGAACACGGCATTATGTGGAGCTCCAGGATTAGGATTTCCATCTTGTTCTGTAACTGCTCGTTCTACGTCTAAGTCTACGGTGCATTTGCTGTGGTATATCCTCCCTGCTGTTGTTCTGCAGCAATCATTGTTATTTCCTGCTGGATATTACTCCGAAAGCAAAGCAAGAATGTTGCTCCTACACACACTCAATCTCCTGATAACTATAGATTGATATCATACTATGAACTTGCTCGTGCAACTGATAACTTCAACGAAGCAAATTTACTAGGAAGGGGAAGATTTGGGTCTGTCTACAAAGGATGTTTGGATGATGGGCTCCTCACCGCAATCAAGGTCTTGAATTTGGAAGCTGATGGAGCCTCAAGGAGCTTTGATGTCGAGTGCAATGCTCTGCGGATGGTTCGCCACAGAAATCTAGTTAAAATCATCACTACTTGTTCCAACTTGGACTTCAAGGCACTTGTTCTTCAGTTCATGCCTAGCGGGAGCCTCGAAATGTGGCTCTACACTCCCAACTGCTGCTTGAGCCTACTTCAAAGGATTAATATAGCTATCGACGTGGCTTCAACTCTTGAGTATCTTCATCACAACCATTCTCGTGTTGTGCTGCACTCTGATCTAAAGTCGAGCAATGTTCTTCTGGATGAAGAAATGACTACTCATTTGAGCGACTTTGGCATTGTAAAACTGTTGGGTGGTGATAGCCGGAGTGCAACATCAACAAGCACACAGGGGACGATCGGCTATATATCTCCAGGTAACTAAATCTATATGCATTCACTGCAAATGTAATATCAAATCATCACTACTAATTTATTGTCTTGGTGTGTTGAATAGAGTATGCATCGACTGGATAAGTCTCAAGAAAAGGAGATGTCTATAGCTTTGGAATATTATTGTTAGAGATGTTCATGCGAAAGAAGCCTACTGATCCTATGTTTGTTGGGGAGTCAAGTCTGCGGCGATGGATATGTGATGCACGTCCTGATGCTTTGTTGGAGATTGTCGACAGTTATCTTTTGAAAAATGGTTCTGGGAATGAAATGGCAAGCGAAAATCAAATACCTTTGCATGAGTGTCTATCTTCTATTTTGGAGTTGGGCATAATCTGTTCAAAGGACTCGCCCAAAGAAAGGCCTGCTATGAAAGAAGTCGTTCCGAAATTGCAGAAGATCAAAACTAACAACTTGTCATTGTTCCCTTCTGTTTGAAGCTTGTCTTACTGCTTAACGTTGCAGTATTGTTGAGTAAAACTCATTTAGTCTCAGTTTGTGTGCCTATTATGAGAAGCTTTATACATACTTTAGTTTTGTTTGTACCTGAGGTTTTGCATGTATTTAAAAATCTGTTTCATCAAACAGTATTAGTTTTAACTTAAATTGTAAGGTGGACTTGAAAAGATGAGTATTTTAGTATTTAGATTTCAATATTTTCAAACTAAAAAGTGTCTCATTTGTCATAATTTTATAAATAAATACAGAGATGCACTTAAAAGGGCATAAAGGCTTTTGGTGTTCATAAAAGATTCATAGATTTGGTTGAATGGGTACCTTGAAGGGAATATTAAAATTTTTTTATTTTTCAGTTTAGTTTTTTTTTTCCCTCTCTTTTTTTGGTTGAATGAGTTACATAGTTTTAAACATTTTTTTTCTTCATCTTACTAATTTATCCTCAATGTAAGGAAATATACTAGCTAATACTTATTTTCAGCCGAGGGGTTGGGTGGCTTGTTTTTTTTTTTTTTTTTGACGATAAATGGCGGGATATATAGCCCTCCGCGTTCCATTAAAGAGAAGATAATAGAACAATAAGTGTTATGGACCTCTAGAAGGAGGTCCTTACATAGAGTTACATCATAATGATTCTAAAAATGGAAAAAAAGAAAAAAAGAGAACAAAAGGAAAATACATGAAATCAGTCATACAAATCACCACCAATTTTGCTTTCGCGCTCTTCTTCTGGAGTGTTCCTCTACTCCTGCTCCAGCGGGCTAGTATCCATATCTTCTCCCGAAGATCCACCAGATAGATGAAGCCTCTCCTCATCCGAAGGAATTCCTGTCCATATAATGAAATCATGAATAATAAGTCTTATACAGTGCTGGATGGAATGATATTTATCACTAAATAATCTATTATTTCTCTCTTTCCATATATTCCAGCAAAAAGCAGCAATAACTGTTCTAACTCTATGGCTATCATTATCCCCCCTGGTAATTCTTCTCCAAATATTAAAATCTAGTTTAATATTGATGTTTAGCCCTAAAGCCGAAGTACATGAATTCCATGTATTTTTGGAAAAGGAGCAATTGCACATGATGTGTTCAGTTGATTCCCCCTCCTGTTTGCACAAAATGCAAATATTGGGACCATTCCAACCTCTTCTTTGCAGTTTCGGCCAGATAAGTAGAGCCTCCTTACACACCAGCCACATGAATAATCTTATCTTCTGAGGTGACTTTACCATCCAAATCCACTTAGTGTTTAGCGAGGTCACTCCCCCATCTATGAGATGTTGATATGTGGATTTCACTGTGAAATTGCCCTCTTTCTCCCATCTCCACATAGGTGTATCCTCTACTAAGGATAAGGGTGCCAAGTCGCTCAGGAACGCTTTTAATCTTCTAACTTTGACAAGATCTTGTCCAGACAATGCCGTTGACTTCCACCTCCATCTCGAGCATCCCCAATAGTCACACACCCTAGCATCTTTATTATTTGCTTTCTGGAACATATCTGGAAATAAAATCTTCAGGGGTATTTGTGAACACCACCTGTCATGCCAGAAGGCTATCTTATTCCCCCTTCCCAGTTTATATGTCAGACTATGGCATGTTAGCTGTCTTACCATTAGCATCCCCCTCCAGAAGCTTGAGATATTATGTCCTTGTCTTGTTTCCCCATGTATTGTACCTCCCTTAGGGCCATATTTATTAATTATTAATTTTTGGAATGAGCCCTGGTTACGGGTGATTAAATGCCACCACCATTTAGTCATTAATGATAGATTAAAGATTCTGAGATCCATCACCCCCAAATCCCCTGCCTCTTTCGGTCTACACACATGTCCCTACGGAACCAGATGGTATTTTTTGGATGATTCCTCTACTCCATTCCAGAGGAACATTTTTCTAATCCTGTCAATTTTGTCCCTGACCCATTTTGGCATTATAAAGAAGGACATTAGATATAGCGGTAGAGCGGAGAGTACCGTATTGAGTATCACCACCTTCCCTCCTAATGACAGATATTTTCATTTCCAAGCTTCCAGTTTCCTTTCCAAGCAATCTACCAGGGGAAGCCAATCTCTTTTCGAGGGTTTTCCAGAATTTATCGGTATACCCAAGTATGTGATGGGGAGCTGCTCCTCCTTACAGCTAAAGACCTCCCTGATGATTTGTAACGATAAGTTTCTTGTCCCAAGGCACACCAATGAGCTCTTGGCGAAGTTTATTTTCAATCCCGACCATGCCTCATAGCAACAAAGAGCCCATTTGATAATTATTGCTTCTCTTATGTTACATCTACCAAAAATGAGTGTATCATCTGCATATTGTAGATTAACAAATGACATGTAATGGGCCCCAGGAAGTCCTTCGATATCCTCTTTCTCCTTCAACTTCTGTAATATGGAATTCAAACCATTCGCCACCAAAACAAATAGTAACGGTGAAAGGGGGTCTCCTTGTCTCAGACCTCTCTTGAGGATTATTTCTTTTCCCAATTTATCGTTGCATAATATCTGAGTTTTAGCTGAATTTAGCCAGGTCTCTATCCATGCTCTCCATTTTGCTCCAAAACCCCTGAGTCTGAGCACTTCTATTAGGCAATCCCAATCTAGCATGTCGTATACCTTTTCGAAGTCTAATTTCAACATGAAACCATTTATGTTGGACCTCTTACACTGGTGTATGACTTCGTACGTAGTGGCTACCCCTTCCAAAATATTTCTGCCTGCAATAAAACCCGTTTGATAATCCTCCACCAATAATTTCAACTTCGGAGCCAGTCTGTTTGCCAAAATTTTGGAGACTATTTTAATAGTATTGTTTAAAAGCGCAATGGGTCTGTAATCACCAATCTCCTCCGATGAGCACTTTTTCGGGATTAAAGTAATGATCGAATAATTTATTCTATCCATTCTACATGTCCCTTGGAAAACTTCTTCCAATAGCCAGGCTACGTCTCCTTTGATATCTTCCCAGAAGTGTTTATAGAAGAATATCAAAAAACCATCCAGGCCCGGAGCTTTGTCCTAACCCAATTCCCATATGGCCGCTTTAATTTCCTCCTCCCGAAATTCCATATCCAAGTCTGATAGATCCACTTCCTTTTCCCAGGCGTCCTCCTTTAAGTGAACACGGGATGTTTTTCTTCTACCGAACAATTGTTTGAAGTGTTGGTATATGTGTTCCTCCATGGCATCTCCCTTTACATGCCAATCCTTCACTTTTAGTTGCCGTATCTTGTTCATTCTATATCGCATACTTGCCCATCTATGAAAGAAGGCAGTGTTCGCATCCTCTTCTTTCAGCCAATGAGCATGCGCTCGCTGCTTCCATCTTATTTCCTCTCTTTTATATATTCCTTCCAGGTCTCTTCTCAGACACAGCAATCTGCTATTCTCGTCTAAAGATAAATTCCTTGTTTCTTCCACTTTTTCTAACGTGTCCATCTCCTTCAGAATGATCTCCTTATCATGCCTCCCTTCGCTTCTGAAACGCCTCTCCCACCTCCCTAAAACCTTTCGTAGGCGGCGAAACTTGATACACATGTTTGTTGCTGCATCACTGGCTCCTGTATTCTGAGACCAACTCTCCTTAACAAGTTCCTGTACTTCTCGATATTCCAGCCACCATTTTTCAAAATGAAAACGCTTGTGAGGATTTCTCTTCTTCTCTCCAGATGTAAGCAAAATTGGGATGTGATCTGATGTAGGTCGGGGCAGGGAACCAATTTCTGCTAGCGGGAATTTGGACTCCCAGTTATCAGATACCAGCACCCTATCTAGCTTTGCCATTACTGGGTTGAGGCTCATGTTGGACCAAGTAAACAGTCGATCTGATAACGGCAAATCTATTAGGTCTAAATGACTAATAAAGTCATTAAACTCCTGTCTATCCATACTAGATCTGTCCTCCCCTTTCCTTTCGTTTGCAAATCTAGTGATGTTGAAATCCCTTCCCAAGATCCATGGATCATCACATCTGTTCCTTATTGCCGTTAGTTCCCTCCAAAATTGCGCACGTAACCCTTTTTCATTAGGTCCATACACCGCAGTCACTAGCTGGACCCACCCATCCGATATTCTCCTTGTCCTGACCGTTAAAGAAAATTCCCCTTTCCAAGAGTTAAGAACTTGATGGTCTTTGTGGATTCCAACTAGCTTCCCACCAGAAGCCCCCTTTGCGTTTAGAATACAAAAATTGTAACAACTCTTAGCGGCAATTGAGCCCAAAATACGGGAATCAGGATCTGAGAGTTTAGTTTCTTCAAGACATATAAAGTCAAGCTTATTGGTGCGTATTATTTCCGCCATCATTCTTCGTTTAACTGGGTTTCCCAACCCTCTGACATTCCAAAAAATGTAATTCATTGTAAAATATGTATTAAACCTCTCCACTGGTGGGCTTGCCCCTATTCTCCAGGTTTCCTAACCTCGTCTTGCTCCCCTGTGGGTGCAAAATCATGATTCTTAATCAATGTGAGATTACGTGTTTGATCTATGTACCCTTCTCCCAAGTCGATATCACATTTATGGGCTAGATCTATTAATACATCATCCGGTACATAATTAAGAATATTAAACTGTAGGTTAGATGTACCTGGCAATGGAGCTGACTGTTCTGCCTTTCTGCCTTTCGGTTGGGTGGCTTGTTTGCTCTGAGATTATTCCACAAAACTTTGAATGATTAATATATTTATCTCAATCGAATCCACACTGGCCAAGTCCTGATTCCTAACAATTCCATATTTTAACTTCTCAATTAAAATCAAAACTTTTAACTCAAATCAAATCCTCTCAACTCAAAATGCATCCCAGAATTCAATATTATTATGTAACTCAGTATCATTCAACAATTCAACTAGTGAACGAGCAACATAGAAAATTATGAAGAATAAACTTCTGACAAAACATATAAAGATATTAAAATAAACAGAGATGATATATATATATATATATATATATATATATATATATATATATATATATATATATATATATATATATATATATATATATATATGATTATTGTAGGTGAGCCACTAGTTGTGGAAAAATTACGTGAGTTAGTGGAAAAATTATAGTAATCGTATAATTTTCTTTTTAACTTTTTCTAGAATTAGGATCTCTACCTTTAACTTTAATAGGATTAAATTTTATAAATTTTAGAGTTTATTTATACTTTCATCAAGTGGATACAAAATGCTTATTCATTAGAAATCGTTAAAATTTGTGTTAATTTGATAGAGAACCAAATCAAAACTAAAACTCAAGAAATTGGGTATGAGTAAACTCTAAAGAGTCAAGATCATAATACAAAAGAAATTTTTAAAAATAAATTATTGGAGATAGTGGAAATGTACTATAGCTCAGGTAACTTGCGTGAGCTGATAGCTCATTTCCATGTGTGTGTGCAATATGAGAATAAAAGAAATGAGCTGACAACTCATGTGAGTTACTTGATCTGCAGTTCATTTCCACTATCTTCGATAATTCTTTTTCAAAATATTTTTTTTAGCATTATGATCTCAACCATCTAGGGTTTATTCATAACCAATTTCTTGCGTTTTAGTTTTGATTTGGCCTTTCATCAAATAGGTACAAAATTAGTGGTTTCCATTTAATACAACATTTTATATTGACTTGATGGAGTGGCTAATGAACTCCAAAAATGTATTAAATTTGATCTTTTAAGAAGGTATTGAGATGGAGATAATGATCCCAAAAACATTTTGATAAAAAACAATGGAATCTTTACTTGGCCAAATTTTTTTTTTTAATTTTTTCATTTCTTTCTTTTGATCTCTTAATTATTTTGGTGATGGAATGCTACTTGTGCTTATTCTTGCTCTCCTTTTGATCTGTGTAGATACTAAAATCACGCATGAGTAGTAGTTTGAGGTGCAGAAATTAGATCAAAGTGATTGAATTCTTGGAGCTGTTGAGTTTTAGAGAAGACCCATTTTGAGTTTCCTCTGAAATTTGGTCCTTGTTTGATTTGGGTGATGCTAGCTGCATCCATTGGAGATGGAGAGACCTTTTAAGTCCATTGCTGTTGATGGGGTTTTGGATTCACATGAAAGCCCACTCATTGTAGAGAATTGTAGAGCTTTTAAGGGCGTTAAAGGGGAGGGTGGTGCTTTTCAAGAACCCATTGACCCAATCCTTGATGCTGCTAGCATTAAGAGTGGGGAGTCGTGCGACGAAGGGTCGAGCTCTTTCCGCGGGGCAAGCCACCCGACTGAACCTGTCGATTCTGATCCCATGGGGTCGGTGTTTGTCGGAATTGATGTCAGCAGGCCCCAAGCAAGCTGCTTTATGAGAACCCTTTCCCTTAAAGGACCCTTTATAGAGGATTTGTCTATCGGAGTCCCGGGGTTGAAGCCAAGTGTTGCTCCCCTTTTGCCGGCTAATGAGTCGTGCTCGGTGGCTTCTCCGTTCTCGGTTCCTCGTGCATCTCAGGCTACGGAGAATGCTTCTGTAACCCATGATTCCGAGGAGAAGGAGGGTGTTTGGGATGCTTCCTTGCCTCCGAGTGGCAATGTCAGCCCTCTCAATAGCATTGACGGTGCAGGTGTGGCAACTGCAGTGAGCATTGTGCATAGCTGTTTGAGTGCGTATAGGAGTGTTGGGGTTACTAGTGATGGAATGCTTAGTGTGGAAAAGAATTGCGAGAGTGCAAAGGAGAGTGCCATAGGAGACTCGCTAGGAAGTACGAAGACTAGCATTAGCCGAGCGAGTGATAGCAGCAGCCTTAGCGATGATAGTACTTGGAGCAGTGTTACTGGAGGTGCTAGTAAGCCACACAAGGGGAATGATCCAAGATGGAAGGCTATTCTAGCCATTCGGTTGCGAGATGGTATGTTGGGGATGAGCCAATTTAGGCTGCTCAGGAGGCTCGGCTGCGGTGACATTGGTAGTGTTTACCTGTCGGAGTTGAGTGGGACGCGGTGCTACTTTGCAATGAAGGTGATGGACAAGGCGTCCCTTGCAAGTAGAAGAAATTACCGAGGGCTCAAACTGAGAGAGATTCTGCAGCTCCTGGATCATCCATTCTTGCCGACTTTGTATACGCATTTTGAGACTGATAGGTTTTCGTGTCTGGTCATGGAGTTCTGTCCAGGTGGTGATTTACATACTTTGAGGCAGCGGCAGCCTGGGAAGCATTTCTCTGAGTATGCAGCCAGGTACTACTTAACTTTTGACTTATGGAGCTTTTCAATAATTAACATTTGTTATGTCCTGATTTCAATTTCACCACATGCTAATATTCTTATTTTATATTCTTCATCTAAATCATTCTTGCAGTCATAAATTCTATCAATGTTGTGAAAGAACTCTATTTAATTTCTATACAAGTTTATGGAGCAAATGCTGCAAAAAAGCAAACCAAATAATTTTGTCAGAGCTTTTATTCCTTGCAACAAAGGCTGCATATAACAAATGCTGCATTTGCATTGCAAAAACCGAAACCCCCAACCACCATCACCACCAAAAAAGAAAGTGAGTACTGAAAATAAAACCAGACTGCATTAGAAATACCTCCTCCTTTGAAGTAATCCCTTACTCGTTAACAAACGTCAAAAACTGTGACATGCACAAGATTTTACATTATTACCCACTAGCAAATAGTTATGGATATATACGCGCTTTTATGTCTTCATCCAAAATTTTGAAGTTGGATGCTATGTATCATGCGTGTGATGATTGCAAAAGGTGGTGATGGGTGGGCATTAGCTGATTGAGGGATGTACCTTCTTATATGCTAATGCCATTGTTCTTTTGAGCTATGATGCTCGAATATTTTCATTTGTGGAGATTCTCAAGTATTTGATATGGATACTTGATGGACACGAGTCAGATAAACTTATAATGTATCCTGAAATTTTTAACAGCCTTTCTGTATCAATTACCAAAGTTTAATGATTGGGCCTGAGAGTCCTTGAGTCAATTTGAGGTTATGATGTTCAAGATTTAGTGCATACATGATAAACTCACTTATTCAATTTTATTCCAAGACGTATTTATGTCTGCTAGGTATTTGTATCATGAATTCAAGATTTGCCGTGTCCATATGCCTGTATCATTTTGTATTGTCCTATGCCCATACAAGTGCATAATCGGTGTTAAGTTCTATAAATCGATAATATATACCTAGGGCACTTCAGTGATAATGATTATTTTGAGTAGCATTGTGTTTGAGGAAGATACGAAATGGTAATAGCATGCATGCAAAAGACCGGAGTTGTCTTAATATTAATACTTCGCAATCAGCGTAAAAAGATCAGGATAAGGACCTACCCATTTGGTCCTTAGATTCATCATAGAACCTACCCATTTGGTCAAATATCATTCATTGTTATTTTTTACAAGTAAAAAGATCAGGATAAGGACCTACCCATTTGGTCCTTAGATTCATCATAGAACCTACCCATTTGGTCAAATATCATTCATTGTTATTTTTTACAAATGTAGAACGCATGAGCACTAAAACTTGGTTTTTTCCCCCAGATAAGTACTTGATCATCTCTGAACAACCATTATTTGATTTTATCTGATGGTTTTTGGTTTTAGACCTGAAAATGATGACTCAATCTAAATGTAAAATTATCAGTGTGAAGTTCTTTATTTTTTTTTCCCTTTCAGAAGTCCAAAAAGATTTATTTTCTAATTTAAACATTGCAAGCAGTTTGTAGTCTTAGCTATTTTCATGGAATTAAAACTTCATTACATTACCAGGTTTTATGCTGCTGAAGTACTGTTAGCTCTAGAGTATCTACATATGCTGGGAATAGTTTACAGAGACCTGAAACCCGAGAATGTTCTTGTCCGTGATGACGGCCATATCATGCTCTCAGATTTTGATCTCTCCCTCCGCTGTGCCGTCTCACCAACCCTTATAAAAACCTCGATGCTTGATTCTGATCCTTCCAAACGTCCAACTGCATTCTGTGTCCAGCCGTCTTGCATCAATCCTTCTTCCTCTTGTATCCAACCTTCCTGCTTCCTTCCTCGTCTCTTTCCTCACAAGACCAAGAACAAGAAAAAAAACTCAAGAAATTCTCAGGTCGAGTCAGGCCATAATTCAGGCTCGACCCTGCCCGAGCTAGTGGCGGAACCCACAGCTGCCCGATCCATGTCCTTTGTCGGCACTCATGAATACCTTGCTCCTGAGATCATCAAAGGTGAAGGCCACGGGAGTGCTGTAGACTGGTGGACTTTCGGCATCTTCCTCTACGAACTTCTCTACGGCAAGACACCCTTCAAAGGGTCAGGCAACCGGGCGACACTCTTCAACGTGGTTGGGCAGCAGCTCAAGTTTCCTGATGCACCTTCGACGAGCTACTCGAGTCGGGACCTGATACAGGGGCTTTTAGTGAAGGAGCCGCAGCAGCGGCTAGGAGTGAAGAGGGGAGCCACTGAGATCAAGCAGCATCCGTTCTTTGAGGGTGTGAATTGGGCTTTGATTAGGTGCAGCACCCCACCGGAGGTTCCAAGGCCTGCACCGGAGACTGATCTTCAAACAAAGCTTGGGATCGGGTCAGGGAGCAGCAGCAAGAGGATGATGGTAGGAGCTGAGGTCAAGTCTGGGGGAAAGTTTCTGGATTTTGAGTTCTTTTAGCAATGTTCGACGCCTGTCATGTGGTTTCTCTTGATGTTGTGTTCTCTGTTTCTCTATCTCATTGTTCAGATCTGAGCTATGCGCTGCATTTTCGCTGTGAAAGACATTGTTCTTAGTTGGAGCTAGGATGAACCAGTTAGTAGGCAGTTTAAATGAGTTTAGATAGACTAAGATACTGATTCAGACAGGGGAATGTTGTCAGCAAGTGAAAGAGTCTAATAATGTATCTGTAGGTGATCAATTACATGTATCTGTAGCTCCTTTCTTGTCCAAGCTTTCTTGATCTAGCATGCACAGTTAGTGGGTTTCGTGATCCTGTCTGCATGCAATATATGTGCATTTGGATGGCTGGACATGAATGATCCACAAATAGATGCTTGAGGTATGTCGCAGGGGGTATAGAACCTGCTTTTAGATTGCTGAACACTACAAGAAAAATGGGTCTTTTCCAAATGTCGCAGGAGGTATAGAACCTGCATTTAGATTGCTGACACTACAGGAAAAATGAAAAATGGGTCTTTTCCAATGGTTGACTAGCATTAAACCCTACAAGAAAAAAGGGTCTTTTCGTTGATTAGCATTGCCTTCTATAAAAAAAAAATCGTTACAAAATTTATATGCAGCGGTATGCTATTATAGATATTTGTAATCGTTGTGTGAGGCTAGCTGCTATTACAGATATTTGTAATGGTTGTGTGAAGCTATTACTGTTCTCCGCAAAAATCTTGCTTTTTTTCATTGAATAACTTAATTACAATGTAAAATGAGCAAAAGAAAACAAACGAGAGGATTTATAGATTCTCACAATCTTTTACAAAGAATTGTGGCTCTATGTGGTGATGTGATCTATCAAGTAGTTCTTTTTGACGATCTGACGTGAAAATCTTCTTCTCACTGAAGATGAAGGCCGACCCTGGATCTTCTTTACTGGTCTTCGCGAATTCAAGGTTCTCACGCGTAACTTGAATTCTCTAAAGATGCAACAAGCTCCGAAAAAAGATCCCTTAAGGCTTCCTTAAGAGGGTATTTATAGCCTTGAGCTGTATAAGAGTTTCCAATCAAGTAGAATTGGAAGGTAATTGTATTCATTAAGAATTCTAATCAAATATCTTAATTTTAATTTAAATCTCTTGATTTTGAATTCTGATTGGACTCAATTTGGGTATTGGATAAGTCCAAATCTCAATCACAATCAAATTAGAATTCTAATGAAATCTGCTCACGCGGAGTTAACGCGGAGTTAACATCAGAACGCGGAGCTATGGCTTAGCTCCGCGTTTTACTCAAACGCGAGGTTAAATAGCCAAATGCGGAGCTACGAAGCCAGCTCCGCGTTCTGTGTGGAAAATTCCTTCTGTGTGGAAAACCCGAACACGGTCTTCCAAAGCTTCCACTACCAAGTCCAGTTCCCCATCTCTGATAGGATTTGCTTGCTGTTTTCTTAATGTTATGGCTGAAGAGATGCGTCGTCCCTTCACTGTTCAAAGAAGTTATTGCGAAGAACGTTGTTTATCCTGCCGTTTTATTGGCTTACGGACGACCGTTCGACTTTTGCCGGCAATGGTTAGCAACCTCCAAAGCGGGGTTCGAGCCCTCTGTAACAGTTTTATTCCAGCAGAGAAGAATAAAAGAAAAGCTGTAAAGGGAAAAGCAGTAAAAGAAACTGCTACGGTGAAAACACCAAACCCTAGGGTGGAGATACCCTATACATATTTGATGGCGTGGCTGGTCATGCATTGCCTATCTCTGATGAGTGCTGCGGATTATTGTCCAATCGACTCCACGTGGAAAAGTAATCATATGTTAATAATCCGAAAGACGCTCCATCACCACCAAAATTATGAAATTTTCTGTTGCTTCCCTGATTTCCTCGGTGGAGAGTATGGATCCAAATTTAAAGATATTTTGGAAGCAGACAATTTCACCAACTTATCTTCGGGGGCATTTTGGTGGCTTCTCAATATTCGTCCCGAGCACCTGGTGTATCAGTAAGACACCATGTGCTACATAGAGCTGTACATTCCGAGCCGTTTTCCTTGCCAACTCGGATATTCACAGCTCTATGTAGGGAATCCGAATAGGAAGCTGGCGTATGAAGGAAAATTGTACGTGGAAGCACGAGGCTGGTTACACTTCGTTGCTGGAGGAACTGAGGCCGAATTCATGCTACCTCAGAAGTCGCTAGAGCTGAGCATCATGCTTAGTTTTTGTACATGGTATAGCATTGCTAATACTGATGTACCAAATTTCTCCATCAACCATAACTGTTGTAAGGAGATTGAAGTATTCTACTCTTGCCGCAAAGGGGCTAAGAGAGTTAGAGTTAAAGGGATGGACAAATTCCTTGATATAGCAGCTGATCCATCAGATACAGACGATTCTGATGATGCTGACGACGCTGGCGGTGATGATAATGCTGGGGCTGGAGGTGCTCCCCAACCTGCTAGCATTCGTCCTCGAAGCCCAACAGTGAAGCGTCGCCGGATAGCTAGAGGCGAGCCAGCTCGTAAGAAGAAGAAATTAGCTGAGCAGACCCTAGTTATTCCGGAAGAAGCAGCGGTCCAGTTTGCCACGGACCTTCTTGCTTCAACTCTGCCAACAGCACCAGCAGAGGAAGACAGGCCAATTGAAACTTCAAGTGCTACCGAGGCTCCGAATCTGCCAATTGTGGGATCTACCGAGCACATTATGACGCAACCTCAAGGTAGCGAGACGGGTGTGCTTTTGGAAACAGCGGCAGCTCCTCACTCGAGTCCAACTGCAGGGCTCGTGTCTACTGGTATGATTCTAACCACTTGTCCTCATTTTATTTTCCTTATACGTATTTTGACGTTTTTTTTTATTTGTTTATGAGATCAAGGTAGTCAACTTCATTCGCCGATGTATTCAACTACCAGAGTGGAGTCCGAGGAGTTAGTCGACTACTCAGGCACTACTGGCTCGGTGGGCGGACTGGGTAGTTCTGCGGAGGAGTTTGGTGCAGACTACTTCACGCCAGCCCCTCACTCTATTCCTACTTTGACTCCTGTAATTGATGAGCTCAGGAGTGATGATAGGACAGAGGCCGTCGCTGCTATGGCAAGAGAAGCTTCCCTGTCTCCAAGCCTACCGTCACTGACACCGACCGTTTGCTCCGAAGATACTTTTCCAATCGTCATTGGCGTGCCTTCAGCTCCCCAGGCAGCGGTATTCACGCCATCAACAATCATGGCTGTCAAGATTCCAGTTGCTCCTCCTGCTCCAGCTGCTCCAGCTTGTTTACCAACTGGTAATGACGATTATTTGAAGATCTCCTTCGAAGCTACTTCCATTACCGGAGGGGTTTTAGGCGGAGGCGCTCTATCAGAATCTACTCCTTTTGGTCAAGCTACTGGAATGACTAACACCAGTGAATCTTTTTCTCGGGTTCCCAGTTCAGCCAAGTCCTTATTGGCTTTGCTGGCCCCGCATGTTATGGACCTGGTGCAAGGACGGGCTTCCTCTTCCTCTACTCCCCTGGAAACTACACCTCCTCCAGTTATATCCTCCTTAGCATTGCCTGTGTTTAACTTAGACACTGCCGATCCTCTTGAGGAATTCTTTAATCACAATGTTAATGATTTTATGCGGCTGCTAAGGAGGTGTATTGGGATGATTTTAGATGGGAGGGACTTCCTCGAGCTTGGATGTCCAATGTTGGCCAGTTATCTGGACAACATTGAAAGGATTGGAAGATGTGACCGAGCAGCTCCTTATCGAGCCCGCCTAGAAGTTTTAGAAGATCAGGTACAAATGTTGAACACAGTCTGCCAGGCGGATGTGGAAGCGATTACCGAGATTGAAGTGGCGAGGCTTTGATTAGAGTTAACAACTCGCCAGGAGGAATTAAGGCGCCAAGAGGAAGACTGGTTTAGGGAGTTAGCCGAACTTCAAGCCAATCAAGAGTCAGTCCTCAGAGGGCTAGAAATGGTGGACTTTGAGATCGAGGGGAGTTAAGCGGCCATTCTCAGATCCCAAGAGACTATTGCCAAGGCTCAGGCTATTTTAGAAGTTAGTGTGTCCAGGCTGGGGAAGTCTGTAAAGAAGCGAGAAGAGTTGATCCTACAAAAGGGACAACTCGAACAAGAGGGTATGGTGAGGAGCAGCTCAATTGAAGAAGCTCGTCAGCATTTGACTCAGCAACTTGCTATAATGACGATGACTTGCATCGGCGAGCTCAACGTTCTGTAGAAGAAACCCGTCGTTGTGTTATTGACGAGGCGGAGAATAAACTGAAGCTTATGGGAGAACCTTAACTCCCTTACATCTTCTTTTTCTTTTTCTTTTTTTTATTGTAATAAAGGAATCCAAAATTTTTGAATTCTTTTATTCTTTTGTAACTTTACACATATTTTTTCAATTTATGAATAAAGACCATTCTTTGATTCCTTCATCTGCTGGCTTTAAAATTTTCCCCGCGTAGGTAATCTCGAAATTTTGGCGGCAAAACAGTCCAAGGCCCACTCGCGTAACTTAGATTGTTGATGCCAGGATGATCGGGTTAGGATCATTAATTTCAACAGAGGCGCTTAGTTGAGCATGCCTATAGTCTGGCGGAGGTGCTTAATTGCACACACTAAGATGATCAGGTCAGGATCATTGATTTTGGCAGAGGCGTATAATTGCACATGCCTGTTAACTTAGTATTAACTCGATAAAGAGTTCAAGTGCTCTCATGCATAACTCGAACGTGGATGGTCACATTCTAAGGGGAGAGAACCAGTTGTGACAGGGTTTTTTTTTATGTATAGTATTTCTTTAGAAATTTGCCGTTGATAGGCATCATCATTCTGTCACCATTCTGGTTCATCAAGCGATAAGCTCCATTTGAGTATATCGTCTCCACTGCGAACGGTCCCTCCCACTTAGGTTCAAATTTGCCCTTAGTTTTATGAGTCATAATCATCGGCCTTTTAACGGCTAGAATCAAATCCCCTTTCTTGAAGGTTCTCTGTTTAACGTTCTTGTTGAAAGCTTGTGAGACTCGGGCTTGATGCAACTCAATTTGTTGTTGAGCCCGAAGACGCTTTTCATCTAGCATTTCTAGTTCCTGCAGTCTCTGTCGGTGCCGCACTTCCGTTGTCATTTTTGCGGCTAATGCTACTCTTAATGACGGTATCTGGATCTCCATAGGTAAGACGGCCTCGCTCCTATATACCAAGGAGAAAGGGGTAGCTTTAGTAGGGGTGCGAATGGTGGTACGATATGCCCACAAACAGTCTCCTAACTTCTCATCCCAATCCCGCTTGTTGGAAGAAATGAATTTCCGAAGAAGCTTAATAATTGTTTTATTGAACGCTTCGGCCAAACCATTAGCCGCGGGGTTATATAACGTTGAAGCAATATCTTTGATTCTGAACTTATTGCAGAATCGTGAAAACCCCTGGCTGATGAATTGTGGCCCCTTGTCATGAATGATCCTTCGAGGGATGCCAAAGTGATAGATAACATGACGCTTGATGAACTTAATTACATCCGCCGTCTTAATTTCTCTCACGGGTATAGCGTCGGCCCATTTTGAAAAATAGTCGATTATCGCAAGTATAAACCGATGTCCTCTGGATGATGGGGAGTTATTGGTCCCACAATATCTATCCCTCAGGCCAATTGGCAGTAGTAGTATGTAAGTATTCTTGAGGTTGATGAATGAAGTCAGCGTGCACCTGGCATGCATGGCATCATTTAGCGTATGCCATTGTATTGGTAATCATTTTTGGCCAGTAATATCCTAGCCTTCTTATACGATCCCCAAGTTTCGGACCAGGTTGATGGGCTCCACATATTCCATCATGCGTTTCTTTAAGTACTTCATTGGCTTCTTCTGTTGAGATGCATCGTAGTAAGAGACCGTCACTTGACTTTCTGTATAATGTCTGAAGTGCGAGATCATAATGGAATCTCTAAGCCTTTCTCTTTATTGAGCTAGCTTCTTTAGGATCTTCTGGCAGCATCCCATATAATGCGTAATCCACAAATGGAAATCGTCAATTGTGGGGTTCCAGAGTTAGGTCTACTTGGCATACTTCCTTGGCCTGGAGGATCGTATCAGAATGGAGAAGTTCTCTACTTCCAGTTGTGATACTTTTAGTTGATCCTAGTAGGATTGCCAATGTTGCAGCTAATGCTGCGAGAGCATCCGCATAGACATTCTCGTGTCAAGGTATATAATTAAATAGAGCTGCTCGAAATAATTTTCCAATTCAATGGTTAGTTGATGATAGGGGATGAGGGCTTCATGTTTGACCTCATATTCGCTCGTCATCTGATTGACGATGAGTTTGGAGTCTCCATATGCCTCTAAATAATTCACCCCAGTTGCAAAGCCATTTTTAGGCTAATAATGATCGCGTTATATTCCGCTACATTATTCATGCAAGGCTCGGTCAATGAGTAACCTTTAGGAAGTATATGTTTATGCCGTGATATAAGTACCACCCCCACTCCTACTGCGGATCGTCTTGCAGCACCATCAAAGAATATCTGCTATGGTTGTTCTTTATTAACCGTATTGACTTCTGACGGCTGTTCTGGGATATCCTCTGATAGTTTAGAATTGGTCCATATCGGATGGTCTACGAAGAAGTCAGCAATCGCTTGCCCTTTCATAGCTTTCTGGGGAACAAAGTGGATGTCATATGGTGATAGTAGCAATGCCCATTTTTCTAATCTACCATTTAAGGATCCCGACTTTGTCATAAGGATTTTTAGAGGGTTGACCATGAATATGACATGAATTGTTTGCCCTGAAAGATAGTGTCACATTTTCTGGATAGCGAACACTAGGGCTAAACATTCTTTTTCAATTGGGATATATTGATACTTGGCTCCCATCATTATACGACTTAAATAATAAAGAGTATGTTCATGACCATGCTCATTATATTGAGCAAGTAACGCTCCTAATGCGTGATCCATGGCCCTTATATATATAAGGAATGGTCTTCCAGGGACATGTGCCATGAGGACAGGAGATTTCATAAGATATTTTTTAAAATCATCAAACGCTTGTTGACATGCTTCGTCCCATATGAAGGAAACCCCCTTTTTCATGAGTTTAGCGAACGGTTGGCATCGTCCTGATAAATTAGAGATAAAGCGACGGATATAAGCCAACTTTCTTTATAACCCCCTTAGCTCTTTAAAATTCTGGGAGGGGGACGGCATTTTTTTGATCACTTTTACTTTATCGGGATCAAGAAAAATCCCTTCTGAAGTAACTACGAATCCGAGAAATTTTTCACTGGAT
The DNA here is from genome assembly GCA_036321105.1 of Dracaena cambodiana. Classification (NCBI taxonomy): domain Eukaryota; kingdom Viridiplantae; phylum Streptophyta; class Magnoliopsida; order Asparagales; family Asparagaceae; genus Dracaena; species Dracaena cambodiana. The sequence goes on from JAYEPQ010000007.1 coordinate 4,998,370, forward strand.
ACCCCCATGAAAGATTTAGCAGGATTCATTTTCAGGTGATGTCTTCACATGAGATTGAATACTGTTGTCAAATCCTGAAGATGGTCCTCTTTATTTTTGCTCTTGACCGCCAAGTCATCTACGTAACATTCCACAGTTTTACGCAGATGTTATTTGAATATAACGCTCATTGCGCACTGATAAGTGGCACCGGCGTTCTTTAACCCAAAGGGTATTACTGTATAACAATATACCCCCAACGACGTTCTGAAGGCTGTGTGCTTCTCATCATCTGGGTGCATCTTAATCTGGTTATAGCCCGAGAAACCATCCATAAAGGACATCATCTCGTAACCGTAGGTATTATCGATCATTACATCAGTAATTGGAAGGGAAAATTCATCCTTAGGGCATGCGGCGCTTAAGTCTCGGAAGTCAATGCATATTCGGATTTTGCCGTTCTTCTTGCGAACTGGCACTATATTGGCCACCCAATCAGGATGTTGCTCTTCTCGAATGAATCCTGACATTATAAGTTTATTAACTTTGGCAATTATGGCCTCCATTAATTCCGGTCGGAAGTGCCTCTGCTGTTGTTTAACTGGCATGGCGTCTTCTCGAATATTTAACTGGTGCGTAGCGATTTGGAGATCGAGTACGGGCATATCTTCATAACTCTATGTGAACACATATATGTATTCCCTAATAAGAGATATAAGTTCTTCTTTCTCTATTGGAGTTAGTGTGTCGCTTATAAAAATGGGTTTTCGATTCTCTTATGTTCCCATATTGACTTGCATCATTTTATCTTCCGTGGGTGGGTCACGTTGTTCAAAGCGTATATCCCAAAGAGTATCCATATGCTTAGCTCAAGACTCATCTTGAATATCAATTAGTTTCTCATCGCTTTTAGGTGCGGCTGAAACCATATTTATAGCTAGAGATTGAAATCAAGCACTGATACTTGGATCAGAATCGTGATCTAATGGGTGAACGTCTCCATCGGTCGAAGAGGTTTCCTCGAGTTTATTTGGCGCTATGGAAGGAGTAGATACGTACCCCAACCCCCTTCGATTTTTATGATAGTGGTCTGGGCTTTTCCCTCTTGGTCTAAATGAGGGTAAAATATTTCGTCGCCCTTCCCAAAGTTTAGTCCCGGCTTCTGGGTAAAATTATAACCCATTTTCTCTATTATATGTTGGGATTTCTGTTCATATATGTGAAATTGAGGTGATGTTTGTTCATCACTCTCACTACTTTGTCTTTGGTTAGGTGATGCAACTACTTTACCGAAGATGATAGGTTTCTGTGATACCTGTTGAGGAGGTACTTCAAAGAAGTTATCTCGTCCTTTTGTTATTTTAGACTGAGAGAGAAGGGATGACCTGATTGGCAAATGATATGCCGCCAGAACTTCAAGTTCGGACAGGCCATCTGCCTCGGTAGAAGTATAAGAGGGTTCAGACTCGGTAGCGACAGTAGGCTCATAAACTAACTTTATGTTTTCATTAATAACCCATTCGTCATCAACTACATTAGTCACATTAATATTATCAAAGTCTATATTAAAATTCATACGAGGGTTTATCTCATAATCACCCCCATCATCCTCTCTTGGGGATTTATATTCTGTATCCGCCTCATTGCCGCTGTTGCCGGATTCTTCAGACTCTTCGAGGATCTCATAGGGGACCTCATGGGCCGTCTTATATAGCATGGCATCAGTGAAGTAATTCTCTAACTCTTTAAATGGTTGCCTATTTGCAATTAATGTCCGGACTTCTCCTTACTCATCACAGTATTTCATGCATTGATGGAGAGTTGATGGGAGTATCATATAGGTATGAATCTACGGTCGCCCCAACAGGATATTATAGGACGTGTCTGCGTCAATGACGTAGCACGTAACTTCTGTCCTCAAATCTCCGATCTGACATTGGAGTTATATCTTCCCGAGGGGGCAGCTATCATTAGCATTGAACCCATATATCGTGGTGTTCGTCGGTGTAAGGCGATGGGGTGAAATTCCTAATAACTACATTAGTCTTCATAGAATGACACTTAGCACAAACCCCGATCGATTTGAATGCGGTCTACTTTTGTAGATTCGACATATCCGGTGAAATATAAAGGTCTATTATGCTTTATATTCCTCACCTGCATGTCCTCTGGCGAGAAAATTATCTGTGGGACTTGCCTCCTCACTTGGTGACAGCGGGGCAGAAATCTCGTTCCTCATTGGCTGGCTCGACAATCTGTGCCAGGAAAGATTCAGAATCAGCCAAGACCTACCTTAGTGCTTCTCGAGTTGATTTCGATAATCGTAGTAACTCGTAGAGCGTAACTCGAGCTGGGATATTGACCAACTGAATTATGATGTCAAATTTGAAAATGAAGTCCTTTTCGCTTGGCTTCTTCATCTTTTTTTAGATTCTTTTGGAAATGAAGTCTTTTTTACTTTGCAGGTTCCCCATATATATCTTTAGGGCCCACTCTCCTATAGTCCTTGAGATAAACTCTGTCGGATCGTGTACCGGAGGAACCTGCCTCATCTTGGTGAGTGGTCATAATTATGGCCTCCTCTTCTGAGTTTGTCAGTGCATTCGTAACTATGTACTCTTCTTTAATCTTTGCGAAAATAATATTACTAGTCCGCTTCCTTCTTTGGCTATTTGATGCGGTCCATTGTTCATCCTGTAGGAGATCAGGATGAACCCATATGATTTCCCCTCTGTGTCGTCACAGGGGTAAGTCCTTTCTGCACCATCTCATGCGGGTCATGATTCCTCACGACAAGTTTTTCTGATAGTACCGGAGTTACTCCTGCAGGGAACTCATGAGTTCCTACAACCAAGGTCACCATATTGGCGGTAACTTTTTTCTGCTCCTCTTTTAGCGTCAGAACTCCGGCCTCTATCAATGCCTGAATCCTGTTCTTAAGAGGGTAACAGTCCTTGGTCAGGTGTCCGATATTTCGGTGGTATAAGCAGTAATTAGGGTCATTAGTTGTCTCTGCATCTTCTGGTTTTCGATTTTTCGGAAGCTTCAACATTCTCTTTCTGAGGAGGAGGTGGAATAGTGTAGGCGTCTATTATGCTTTGAAAGTATAGGTCCTTTCTTGTCGGGGCCTTTTTTGACCTGCACCTTTTTGGTTTTGAGGCCTTGGATTTGGAGTATTCGTTTGCTTTGGAGCGGCATCAGATGCCATTACAGCCTTTCGCTTATTCTTATTATTGTTTGTGGGTGCGGCCTGTTATTTCCAAGATTTCTTGTTCCACGAGATTCTTTAACTTGGCGAAGCAAGTCCTCTGCTTGCTCTCCTTGTTTGAGAAAATCTTTCCAAGTCCTAGATTCTACGTTTCCCATCTTTAGGAGCACGTTAGTTTTAAGGTTGTGCCTACAAGTCTCCACTAGAGTTTCCTAGGCCATCCCATGTTTGCAATGTACGGATTTTTTCCGGAACTTCTCTATAAAATCTTTCACTGTTTCTTGTTCTCCTTGCTTTGTTGCAAGGAGGGAATGAATCGATATTTCGGTGTCATCCTCAAAAAAGCGTGCAAGAAAGTGCTTTTCAACATCATACCAGGTATTGATAGTACCTGGGGGCAACTGCATAAACCATGTAAAAATAAGCCCTCGCAAGGTACTTACAAATACCTTGGTCATTACTGAATCATTACCCATTAAATGTCCTACTTGAGACAAGAAGTAATATATATGTTGACTGGGGGATCTTTTCCCGTCATACGGCTCCAATTTGAACGGTTTATATTTTTCAGGGTATGGTGCGAAATCCCACTCAAGCAGGTACGGTCTCGAAACCCCCGATTCTTTCAAGTCCTTTTTGTGCATTAGGGCATCAAGTTGGCTCTGCAATTTTTCGATTTTTTTTATGAGGATCATGGAAAGAATATTTATCATCATCCTCATGTGTCGAATAAGCTTTTTCATCTTTAGTTTCGTCATTCATCTTGAATGGTATCTCCTCGTCTTTCTTTGGCGGTTTTTCCAAAGAAGAAGTTTTAGCTTTTTTTTTTGACTATTTTTTGAGTATTCTCGACTACCTTTAGGAGCATCATTTTGAGATCCTCGATCATTTTTTATTGATCTCGGATCATCTGTTCTTGGGCCTCCAATCTCTGATCAATGTTGTCAGATTTATCCACCATATATGATGCTGATTTTTGTGGTCGGAAAGATGCAGAAGAGTGAGGTGAGGCTATGGTCGAGTTGTCGCTATCGTCATCACAGGAACCTTTTACGAGTTTCTTATAATTTCGAGGGGCGATAGCACTTGATTTAAGCCGGGTGAAATGATGAGGCTCACCATCGCTTGATTCTGAATCATCCTCTTTATCTATGACTTTTTTACCCTTTCCGACCATGTTGGAGGTCACTGCTTTCCATTCTTTTTATTTAATTTCTCGGAGAGCAGCTTTTATCCTCTTTGCAGGGTTTTTGTCTGACTCGGTTAATTGGTCAAATACCGACACCCTTTTCTTATTGCAGCAATAATTGTTCAGTACAGTAGATACTGTTGTCATAAGCTGCTCGCAGTGACAAATAGGGTCCGGTTGGACTTGATTTATACTCCTCTTCTTTGTTAAGTACTCTCTGAGGTCAGTGGCCCTGGATACAGAATCATGGGGCCACCTGGTTGTTGAGAGGGTCCAGAGGCACACTGAAGTTTTTCAGAGTCATTGATATTAAGTTTTTGTCCACTAATGCGATTATTAGCTCTGATTTTATATTTAGGCTGTTTTACACAGAGCTGAATGTTAGCTTCGCATTTTGAAGCATTCATGCGAAGCTGGGATATAGCTTCGCTTTTTACGTTAGCTTAGCGTTTCTGCAGAATTTTAACTTCTGGTATCTCAGCCTCGCGTGGAGAGTTTTCATCACATGCTAGCTTATTTTTACGATTAACGCAAGTCTCATTAGCTTTGCGATTTACGCTAAGCTTAGTATTCTGTTTAATTTCGAGGTTGATAAACTCGCGTGGGGAACCACACGCAGAGTTATTTTCGCGATTAACGCGATTCTGGTGACTAACCTCGCGATTTACGCGATGGTGAGAAGCTTTGCGATTAACGCAAATTTTACTGGCTTCACGATTTACGCTAAGCTCAGTTTTAGCCTTGCATGGAGAGTCTCCGTCACATACTGACTCTGTCATAAAGTTATCCTCGCGTTTTACACGAGTTGTGTTAATTTTTTTAGTTTTAAATCCAGAAATAGTAGCCTTGCATGAAGAATCACACGCTGGCTTAGTAATAAGTTCGCATTTAACGTGATTTTGACTGGTCTTGCAATTAACGTAAGCCAGTTTGCGAGGTGCAATAGCCTCGCGTTCTGGCAATTCATTAGCCTTGCGTTTAACACGTGCTTTGAGGGCTCTCCTCCTTACTCTCTGATTTCGATTGCGGAGTTGGGTTCTGATCAAACCAGTTTCCAGGCCTTTTTCGGCAGTAGAGAGCTTATCCTCTGTTAGGATTTTTTGCCCAAATAACGACTCCATAAGCGCGGGCTCCAAGGGTCCCATTTAACGGTGGATTCCTGATTACCCGATTTACGGGTATTGGAGCTCACACGGCGATAGCGCCGCGTTTTGGTCAAAGCACCTGATTCAGCGGAGAGATACTCCTTGTACTTCTACTGGTCGATCTCCACGACGAGCATATTAACAACGGATCCGATCTTTTCCACGTCAGATTATGCCACGATCTCTTTTTCAGTAAAAGAGACGTCTCCCACTGTGGTCGCCAGTTTGTTCTCCACAAAAATCTTGCTTTCTTCTATTGAATAACTTAATTATAATGAAAGATGAACAAAAGAAAACAAACGAGAGGATTTATAAATTATCACTCTTTTTTACAATGAATTGTGGGCTCTATGTGGCGATGAGATCTATCAAGTAGTTTCTTTTGACGATCTGACGTGAAAATCTTCTTCCCGATGAAGATGACGGCCGACCCTGGATCTTCTCTGCTGGTCTTCACGAATTCAAGACTCTCACGCGTAACTCGAATTATCTAAAGATGCAACAAGCTCTGAAAAAAGATCCTCTAAGACTTTCTCAAGAGGGTATTTATAGCCTTGAGCTGTATAAGAGTTTCCAATCAAGTAGAATTGGAAGATAATTGTATTCATTAAGAATTCTAATCAAATATCTTAGTTTTGATTTAAATCTCTTGATTTTGAATTCTGATTGGACTCAATTTGGGTATTGGATAAGCCCAAATCTCAATCACAATCAAATTAGAATTCTAATGAAATCTGCTCATGCAGAGTTAAAGCGGAGTTAACACCAGAATGCGGAGCTATAGCTTAGCTCCGCATTTTACTTAAATGCGAGATTAAATAGCCAAACGCGGAGCTACGGAGCCAGCTCCACGTTCTGTGTGGTTACTAAAAATTTTCACTACCAACAATTGCAATGGTTGTTCTAATTGTTGCATTTGAATAAATTCGTAATAGTTATGTGCAACTATTACAATACTTTACTGTAATGGTTATATTAACTGTTATATAAAACTGTTACAAATCTATATTAACTGTTATATGAAACTGTTACAAATCAATGATAACGGCTAAGTGAAACCATCACAATCATAATACACTTGACATGAAAATGTTGCAATTAATACATGTCTATTTCAATGTTTATGAAAACTATTGCAGTTAGTATATGCCTATTATAATACTTCTAAAAACCGTTCCAATTAATACGTATCTATTACAATGACTATAAAAACTATTGCAATAAGTTTTAACATATTGCAATATTTGAAGGAAACTATTGCAATAAGAAGTCTCCGGAGACTACGGATTATCCACAAACAGATGGTACTTTCAAAGTCTATTGTCGATATTAAGTCTGGTCTAAGTCGCAAGTGCATCTCCAACGACGTGAGTCTGGTCTGAGTCAACTCTCACAAGTTCATCTCCCACTCACAAGTGCATCTCCAACGACGTGAGTCTTGTCTAAGTCAACCCTCACAAGTGAATCTCCAACGACGATGACTTCACTGTGAGGGTCATGACATCTACACTCCATTGGAAGGGTCAAGAAGGTTCATGATGGTGATGGAGGTGGTGCCGGTTCACCGCAGAGAAAAATTTACAAGTCACGAGGAGAAAATTTCATTGATTTCAACTTCCACTTGCAACTTGATGTTGGATACAATGGATGGGCTCTACTAGTAGACTACTCCTGTGGAATTTGTGACCTCTGTTTCTGTCACAGTTGAACGAGCAAGTGGATGTCATGTTGCCATAGTTGTATATATCTGTAGGTAATGAAATGTGCATCACTTGCATCCCCCACTTATCGATAACTGATGGAGTTCAATCCCTTCGTCTGTGCTGCCTTGCATTTCATGCTCCTGTTGTTGCCCTCACCCTCATCGGCAGTGCCGCACAACAACCTGACCGACCTCACAGCACTGCTGGCCTTCAAGGCTCGCGTGAGCGACCCATACAACACTCTATCCACAAACTGGACTGCCAATGCATCCTTCTGCACCTGGATGGGCGTCTCATGCAGCCGCCGGAGGCAAAGGGTAGTTGCTCTTCATTTCAATAACTCCCTGCTCTATGGTACAATCTCCCCACACCTTGCAAATCTCTCCTTCCTGTCTGTCCTCGACATCTCCAACAACAGTCTTGTTGGCCCCATCCCTGATTCCCTTGCGCAGCTCCCTCGCCTCAAGGAACTTGTTCTCCAACTGAACCAGCTGTCAGGTTCCATACCTCCTGCCATTTTCAACATGTCGTTGCTGACCACTTTGTCCCTGGCTGCCAACAATCTTTCCGGAACTCTACCATCAAATCGTAGCTTCATTCATTCAATGCTTCCTCGAATCCAACGTCTCAGTCTGTCCGAGAATCAGCTCAATGGGAACATCCTGGCCAGACTTTGTCATTGCCATGACCTTATAATACTCTCATTGTCTTTCAACCAGTTCAGTGGAAACATACCGGAGGAGCTTGGAAATCTGAAGCAACTTACACTTCTATATCTTAGCGAAAACAATCTCACAGGTACTATTCCGGCATCTTTGGGCAACCTTACGAATCTGCTTGAATTGGAACTCCGCCAAAATAGCATCCAAGGCAGTATTCCTGAGGAGTTGGGTGATCTCTCACATCTCCAGATTTTAAATCTTGGTAACAACCTTGCAATAACTGATTCCATACCAATTTCCCTCTCGAATCTGTCATCGCTCTCCTCTTTAGACCTGGACAGCTGCATGCTTAGTGGATCGATACGTGTGAACTTCAGGAACATGCTTCATCTTGAGAGGTTGTTTCTAGGGGGGAACAAGCTAACTGGAGGGCTGGACTTTCTCGGATCGCTTTCACGCAGCAGAGTTCTCGAAATTGTTGCATTGGAAGAGAATGAGCTGGATGGCTTTCTTCCAAATACGATAGGTAACGTCTCAAGAAATCTTTATATCTTTAGTGTTCGTAAAAACCATATCAAGGGAAAACTACCTGCTGAACTCGGTAATCTGTCTAGCTTGGAGAATCTGCAGTTCGGTGGCAATGAGCTAGTTGGAGCCATACCCTTCGAAATCTCGATGTTGGAGAGCCTTCATTGGGTAGATTTGAAGGATAACAGGATAAATGGGTCCATCCCACACGATCTTGGTCGATTAAGATTTTTGAACAAACTTTACCTTCGTGGAAATCGTCTTTCTGGGTCCATACCTGATTCACTGGGAAATATCAGTTCATTAACCCACATGTGGCTCGGTGCCAACTCATTATCTTTCAAAATACCTCAGAGCATGTGGAACCTGACTGGCCTAGTTGAATTGAATCTATCACAAAATTTTCTTAGTGGATTTCTGCCTTTAGAGGTGGGGAATATCAAGAACTTAGTGATTCTTGATATATCAAATAATCAGTTGTCAGGTGAGATTCCGAGTTCCATGAAGGAGCTCCAAATGCTTGAATATCTAGATATTTCGAACAATTCATTCAATGGTCATATTCCACCATCATTTGGCGAGCTTATAAGTGTAGAGGTTTTGAACCTTTCACACAATAATCTGTCAGGAGTTATACCGGCATCCTTAGCCAATCTCCAGTATCTCAGCAGTATAAATCTATCTTTCAACAAGTTGGAAGGAAAGATCCCAAGTAGCGGTGTCTTCTCAACTATTAGTTTCGCGGCGTTAGTAGGGAATACAGCATTATGTGGAGCTCCAGAATTAGGATTCCCACCTTGTTCTGTAACTACTCGTTCTACTTCTAAGTCTACAGTGCATTTGCTGTGGTACATCCTCCCTGCAGTTGCTTCTGCTGTGATCATTCTTATTGCCTGCTGGATATTATTCCGAAAGCAAACCAAGAATGTTGCTCTTGCACACACTCAATCTCCCGATAACTATAGATTGATATCGTACCATGAACTTGCTCGTGCAACTGATAACTTCAGTGAAGCAAATTTATTGGGAAGGGGAAGATTTGGGTCCGTCTACAAAGGTTGCTTAGATGATGGGCTCCTCACCGCAATCAAGGTCTTGAATTTGGAAGTTGATGGAGCCTCAAGGAGTTTTGATGTCGAGTGTAGTGCTTTGCGGATGGTTCGTCATAGAAATCTGGTTAAAATCATCACTACTTGTTCCAATTTGGACTTCAAAGCACTTGTTCTTCAGTTCATGCCTAACGGGAGCCTCGAAATGTGGCTCTACTCTCCCAATTGCTGCTTGAGCCTACTTCAAAGGATTAATATAGCTATCGACGTGGCTTCAGCTCTTGAGTATCTTCATCACAACCATTCTCGTGTTGTGCTGCACTCTGATCTGAAGCCGAGCAATGTTCTTCTGGATGAAAAAATAACTGCTCATTTGAGCGACTTTGGCATTGCAAAACTGTTGGATAGTGATAGTCGGAGTACAACATCAACAGGCACACCAGGGACAATCGGCTATATATCTCCAGGTAACTAAATCTATATGCATTCACTGCAAATGTAATATCAAATCATCACTACTAAATTTATTGTCTTGGTGTGTTGAATAGAGTATGCATTGACTGGACGAGTCTCAAGAAAAGGAGATGTCTATAGCTTTGGAATACTATTGTTAGAGATGTTCACGCGAAAGAAGCCTACTGATCCTATGTTTGTTGGGGAGTCAAGTCTGCGGCGATGGATATTTGATGCACGTCCTGACGCTCTGCTAGAGATTGTCGACAGTTATCTTTTGAAAGATGGTTCTTGGAATGAAATGGCAAGCAAAAATCAAATATCTTTGCTTGAGTGTCTATCTTCTATCTTGGAGTTGGGCATAATATGTTCAAAGGACTCGCCCAAAGAAAGGCCTGCTATGAAAGAAGTCGTTCCGAAATTGCAGAAGATCAAAACTAACTACTTGTCATTATTCCCTTCTGTTTGAAACTTGTCTTACTGCTTAACGTTGCAGTATTGTTGTGTAAAACTCATTTATTTTCAGTTTGTATGCCTATTATGAGAAGCTTTCTACATACTTTAGTTTTGTTTGTAAGTGAGGTTTAGCATGTATTTAAAAATCTGTTTCATCAAACAGTATTAATTTTAACTTAAATTGTAAGCTGGACTTGAAAAGATGAGTATTTTAGTATTTAGATTTCAATATTTTCAAACTAAAAAGTGTCTCATTTGTCATAATTTTATAAATCAATACAGAGATGCACTTATAAGGGCATAAAGGCTTTTGGTGTTCATAAAAGATTCATAGATTTGGTTGAATGGGTACCTTGAAGGGAATATAAAAATCTTTTTATTTTTCAGTTTAGTTTTTTTTCCCTCTCTTTTTTTGGTTGAATGAGTTACCTAGTTTTAACCATTTTTTTTTCTTCATCTTACTAATTTATCCGCAATGTAAGGAAATATACTAGCTAATATTATTTTCAGCCGAGGGGTTGGGTTGCTTGTTTGCTCTGAGATTATTCCACAAAACTTTGAATGATTAATATATTTATCTTAATCGAATCCACACTTGCCAAGTCCTGATTCCTAACAATTCCATATTTTAACTTCTCAATTAAAATCAAAACTTTTAACTCAAATCAAATCAAATCCTCTCAACTCAAAATGTATCCCACAATTCATTATTATCATGTAACTCATTATCATCCAACAATTCAACTAGTGAATGAACAACATAGAAAATTAAGAAGAATAAACTTCTGACAAAACATATAAAGATATTAAAATAAATAGAGACGACATATACATATATACATATACATACACACACACACACATATATATACATACATATACATATATATACATACATACATACATACATACATTATACATATATATACATACATACATACATACATATAGATACATATATATATATACATACATATAGATACATATATATATATATATATATATATATATATATATATATATATATATATATATATATATATATATATATATATATATATATATATATATATATGTATATGTATGTATATATGTATATATGTGTATATGTGTATATCTATATAGATATATACATATACATACATACATACACATGTGTGTGTGTGTGTGTGTATATATATATATATATATAAGGGGATTATTGTAGGTGAGCCTCTAGTTCAGGAAAAATTATGTGAGTTAGTGACAAAATTATAGTAATCCTATAATTTTTCTTTAAACTTTTTCTAGAAATAGGATCTCTATCTTTAACTTTAATAAGATTAAATTTTATAAATTTTGGAGTTTATTTATACTTTTATCAAGTGGATACAAAATATTTATTCATTAGAAATCGTTAAAACTTGTGTTAACTTGATAGAGAACCAAATCAAAACTAAATCCCAAGAAATGGATATGAGTAAACTCTAAAGAGTCAAGATCATAATACAAAAGAAATTTTTAAAAATAAATTATTGGAGATAGTGGAAATGAACTACAGCTCAGGTAACTTGCGTGAGCTGATAGCTCATTTCCATGTGTATGTGTGTGTAATATGAGAATAAAATAAATGAGCTGACAACTCATGTAAGTTACTTGATTTGCAGTCCATTTACACTATCTTCGATAATTCTTTTTCAAAATATTTTTTTTAGCATTATGATCTCAACCATTTAGGGTTTATTCATAACCAATTTCTTGCGTTTTAGTTTTGATTTGGCCTTTCATCAAATATGTACAAAATTAACGGTTTCCATTTAATACAACATTTTATATTTACTTGATGGAGTGGCTAATGAACTCCAAAAATGTATTAAATTTGATCTTTATTAAGGTATTGAGATGAAGATAATGATCCCAAAAACATTTTGATAAAAAAACCAATGGAATCTTTACTTGGCCAATTTTTTTTAATTTCTTTCTTTTGATCTCTTTATTATTTTGGTGATGGAATGCTACTTGTGCTTATTTTTTCTCTCCTTTTGATCTGTGTAGATACTAAAATCACGCATGAGTAGTAGTTTGAGGTGCAGAAATTAGATCAAAGTGAATTCTTGGAGCTGTTGAGTTTTAGAGAAGACCCATTTTGAGTTTCCTCTGAAATTTGGTCCTTGTTTGATTTGGGTGATGCTAGCTGCGTCCACTAGAGATGGGGAGGCCTTTTAAGTCCATTGCTGTTGATGGGGTTTTGGATTCACATGAAAGCCCACTCATTGTAGAGAATTGTAGAGCTTTTAAGGGCGTTAAAGGGGAGGGTGGTGCTTTTCGAGAACCCATTGTTCGCAGCGGAATTTCCTCGCCTTCCTTCCATTGAATAAACTTGAATTACAACAGAAGAGAATAAGAAAAAATAGAACAAACGAGAGGATTTTATAAATCAATCGCTCTCTTTTACAATATTGTATGGGATCTGTGGCGATGGGATCTGTCAAGCAGCTCCTTTGGACGATCTGACGTCGAAATCTTCTCTCTTGAAAATGACGGCCGACTGTAGACGATCTTCTCTGGTCTTTCACGAACTCAAGGTTCTATGCGTAACTTGAATTCTCCAAGATGCCAAAAAGAAGAAAAGAAGACCGAAAAAAGACCCCTAAGGCTTCTCCAAGAGGGTATTTATAGCCTTAAGATGATTTGAGAGTTTCTATCTAAATAGAATTTGCTCTCATCAAGGATTCCAATCAAATATCTTAGTTTTGATTTAAATCTCTTGATTTAGAGTTCTGATCGGATTTAATTTGGATATTTGGATAAGCCCAAATCTTAATCTCAATCAATTTGAGATTCTGGTTATCTGGTCACGCGGAGATAATCTCATCAAAACGCGGAGCTAAAGAACCAGAACGCGGAACTAACGCGGAGCTATTGAATAGCTCCGCGTTTTGTTCAAACACGAGGCTAATATAGCCAAACGCGGAGCTACAGAGTTAGCTACGTGTTCTGTTGTGGAAAACTCTATTTACTTAGAAATTTTCACTGCCAACAGAACCCTCTCCAAAGTTTTCAAAATGGCTTAGAACTTAGCAAATTTTGAAATACTTTGGATTTTTAAATGCAGAGTTAAAATACCAAGTTTATCTCGCGTTTTGATCACTTGCGCGGAGCTAAATAGCTTCGCGTTCTAGTGAGTAACTGCTAATTAATTGCTCAGTAATTACTCAGTAATAGCTCAGTAATTACTTTGCTTTGTCTTTCGCGCCGAATACCAAGAGGCGGATCATTTTAAATAGAGCCTCAAGCTCTTCTTCTTCTTCTTCATTTCATCCGAAGAACTCAAGAGTCTGGAGCCCCGGCAACCGGGCGACTCATGCGAACGATCGGTCATTGATCGAACTTCGTTCGATTTTCCATAGATTTTCATCGCTAGGATGTCATCTAAGAAGAGTACTTCGTCACGCGCCTCCTCACCATCGACAGCCGGCGTTAGCAGCGGAGGCGGCGGCCGAGGCAGTGGCCACAATGGCGAGCCAATCCATGCTGCACCAATTAGAGGTAGAAATTCCCAACTTTTAGACTCTTTAGATCAATTTTGGAGTGTTTTGGCTTGGTTTTAACCGACTAGCCATTTTTGAACCGGCGAGATCGCCATTCTCCGGCCATAAGGCTTGGGAAGAAAGGAGAAGACAGAGAAGAACTCTGGTCTTTTTCTACGCGAAGTTATCGCGTCATCCTCGCATTTAAAACACGGGGCTATTTTGATTAGCAGTCGCGTTTTAACGCGAGGCTATCTTGACTAGCAGTCACGTTTCAATCGCGAGGCTATTTCGACTAGCAGTCGCGTTTCAATCGCGAGGATATTTTGACTAGCAGTCGCGTTTCATCGCGAGGCTATTTTGACTAGCAGTTGCGTTTCAATCGCGAGGCTATTTTGACTAGCAGTCGCGTTTCAATCACGAGGCTATTTCCTCAGCTGCACGCGAAGTTACTCCGCGTTTTTATACTTAGAAGATTTTTCGAGTTTTCCCTAACTCTTGATTCTTCTTTTGCAGTGGAGTATTCGGACCAGATCCTTTTTGAAAAGGAGTGCATGTGGCTCTACCAGTCTTCGTCAGCAAAAGTAACTCTAAGGAAGCCAGGAGCATATGCTTTTCAACATAGTTGCAGGTTTCAAGCTCTGGCTCCAAAAGATAAACTTTTGAAGGAGTTACAAGAACTCTGCGGCAGCTCATTAAGTTTTCTTGAGGACCATTTCTGTTAGATGACAATCTCTGTTGCTTTTCAGAGCAATAGAGATGATTATCTAAGCGCTTGTAGCATGTCGAATCCAACTTGTGCACCTTCATTAGTATTCTTGTAGCAGTATCTTCAGATGATCCACTAAGAACTTTCAACAGATCATAGTTGACATTTGCAGAGGAGATCTTTTACATGTGAACCAGGGAATTTCAACACTCCATGGGGGAAAATCGTTGTCGGGTTATTGAGTTGATGAATAGGTTGAAGCTTTCGGGAGAGCTATAACTCCCTCTTCTTCTGTAATCTTTTGCTTCATGAATAAAGGTAATTCTTTTTCTCTTTATCTGTTGGCTTCAAGAATTTTGCTTGCTCAACAAATAGATAATTCATTATTTTGGTAGAACAATCTAAGGCTCATTTGCGTAACTTAGATTTGTTAGTACCTGAAATGATCGGATAAGGATCATTTAACTTAGACAGAGGCGCTTAATTGCACATGCCTTAGTTTGATGGAGGCAATTCAAGGTTTTTATGCATAACTTGAATTGCACATGCCAAGATAATCGAGTGATGATTATCAGATTTTGGCAGAGGCGCCAAATAACGCTTGCCAAGTCCAAGCTTCATAGAAACGCGTAGCTAAAATACCAAGTTGGCTTCTCGTTTTGCATAGTTGTGCGAAGTTAATAACTTCGCGTTTCAGATGACCACGCGAAGCTAAATAGCTTCACATTTTAGGGAGTAACTGATCAATCAGTCGCTCCGATTTTTGCGCCGAATACCAAGAGGCGGTTTTCTTCATTTAAATGGAGTTTTAACTCTTTCTTCTTCACTTATCTGAAGAATTTGAAGAGATTTCAAGAACTCAGGCGACTAGAGCTCAGGCGATTCAGGCAACCCCATGATCTGAATTTCCATCGATTTCTCCAAGATTTCTCAAAAATCAATGGCACCCAAGACTCGTGCTTCCTCCCGCGCATCTTCGTCATCGGCGGCCGGCGCAAGCAGCGACGGCAGCGGCCGTGGCAGCGGCGAGCCAGTCCACGCCTCTCCTATCGGAGGTAAGAATCTCTCTTTTGGGGCTTTTCAGAATGATTTTGGGGTGATCTGGCTTGGTTTTGACCAACCAATCACTTCTTTACTGGCGAGATCGCCATTTTTCGGCCGTACGGCTTGGAGAAGAAGAAAGGCCTTTGGTCTTCCTCTACGCGAAGCTATCGCGTCATCCTCGCGCTTGAAACACGGGGCTATTTTGACTTGCTGTCGCGTTTGATCGCGAGGCTATGAATTTTAGCTTTGCGTTCATAAACGCGAGGCTATCTCAATAACTTTGCGCGGTCTAATCTTTAGCTTCGCGCGGAGTTATTTTTAGCTTCGCGCGGTCTAATCTTTAGCTTCGCGCGGAGTTATTTTTAGCTTCGCGTATCCAAACTTAGCAGATTTTCTGAATTTCTCGAATCTTTTTCTGATTATTTGATTCTCTTCTTTGCAGTTGGCTACTCAGCGGATGCACTCTCCCAAGGACATCACTTCGGCCATGGCGGGGGTGCGGACTTAGTCACCCAGTTTCGCTTCACCACTATTTTAGCTGCGTACAAGTCGGGCTTGAGAGAACGCAAGGAGAAGCTAATCAGATACAACCCTGCTACTGCTCGGGAGATCATTACGGATGCTCCCTTTGAAGCCACAAACCGGGAAGTGTTGGAGAAACCAGCGTTTCTTTTTGGAGATGCAATGGGACAATCAGACCAGATCCACTTTGAGGAGGTGTGTATGTGGCTTTACCAATCTGGTAATTTGCTAATATTTCTGCCCAGCATGGAACGTAGTTACCCTCTAGTCTATCTTCAAAGGCTAGCCATGTACCGTGAATTGGAGTGGGGGCTGAGCCAGGAATACGATTGTGTCCCTACGGGCAAATTGGGCACACACGGGGCTTACCAAGATGGTCCCACAAGATGTATCACTGGGTTGCTTCCTGGAAGAATCACTACGGAGCTCCCAGTAGGAGAGGTCCCGATTCGCGCACGAACTTTCCTAAGCGAGTTCATGGCGCAGGGAGGTCAATACCCAGCTAATGATTTCAGGATGCCTGGCTGGGTCTACTCTTCTGGCAATATGTGGTGGGCTCGCCTTGTCCAATACATGCTAGATTCCCATGAACTAGTTCTGAGAGAAATTGGCTTATACAAAGCTATCAGAAATGTTCAATTCGGGATTCCTCAAAGTGCCTATCACTTTTTCGGTCTCTTGGAGATGTACAACCCTGAGACTGACACTTTCTTTACACCAGTGGGTGAGCTAGAATTTGCTCTCCACTAGATGTTTGAAGTGTTCGGGTTGTCAATGGGCGAAGTCCCTTGTGAAGAGTATATCCCCACCACTGAAGAGCTGAATCTGCTGAAGGTGATGGACGAGCGCATCTACACCACTTACTGGGAGATGATGTGTCATTACCGCATCTGTGCCGACATGGCAGGTGTGCGTAATCAGGGTATTGGTCATAAGAAATGGGCCGATTACCTTTTTGCCAACTTAAACTCCAAAGATAGTTCGGCAACAGTTCATGGCTATGCCCCTACTGATGTCAAGGAGATCGATCGCTGTATTGCCAAGACTCGTGTTATATTTTATACGGCTGAATCCAATGAAAGCGGATTCAACCCTGGCAGAGTCTTCAAGAGCTACCACTACCAAGCTCAGTTCCCCATATCCAATAGAGGTCTCATTGCTGGGTTCTTGATGCTGTGGCTAAAGAGATGCGTCGTGCCGTCTTTGCTGAAGGAGGCAATTGAAATGAACATGGTATATCCCGCAGTTCTTCTTGCATACGGCCGACCCTTCGGACTCCTTCCCGCGATGGTGTGAAACCTACAGAGGGGACTACGAGAGCTCTGTAATGGTTTTATTTCTGCCGACAAGGGAAAAGGGTAAGGAAAAGGCAAGGCAAAGGAGACCGCCAAGTCGAAGGTTCCAAACCCCAGGGTGGAGATGCCTTAAACTTACTTGATGGCGTGACTCGTTATGCACTACCCCTCTTTAATGAGTGCGGCCGAACACCACTCTGCTGACAAGCCTCTCCTTGTGGAGCTATATGAACGCTCTACATGGAAAAGTCATTATATGTCGCAAATCCGGAAGACGCTCCGCCATCACCAAAATTATGAGATCTTCCGATGTTTCTCGGATTTTCCTGGTGGGGAATACAGATCGAAGTTCAAGGATACTTTGGGAGCAGATAATTTTACCGTCTTATCTTTAGGAGTATTCTGGTGGCTCCTTAATATCCGTCCCGGGCACTTGGTGTATTGTCAAGACACCAAGTGTTATGTTGAACCATACACCCCAAGCCGCTTCGCTCGCCAGTTTGGATATTCCCAACTTTATGTGGGTAATCCGAACAGGGATCTGGCTTATGAAGGGAACTTGTACGAGGGCGCCCGTGGCTGGTTCCACTTTGTAGCT
The DNA here is from genome assembly GCA_036321105.1 of Dracaena cambodiana. Classification (NCBI taxonomy): domain Eukaryota; kingdom Viridiplantae; phylum Streptophyta; class Magnoliopsida; order Asparagales; family Asparagaceae; genus Dracaena; species Dracaena cambodiana. The sequence goes on from JAYEPQ010000007.1 coordinate 5,016,419, forward strand.
GGTGGAACCGGAGCTGAATTCCTCCTACCTCAGAAGTCGCCAGAGTTAGCCATGACTCTTAGCTTCTGCACGTGGTATAGTGTCACAAATGCTGACGTGCCTAATTTTTCCATCAAGCGGAGTTGTTGTAAGGAAATAGAGGCCTTTTATTTTAGCCGCAAGGGGGCTAAAAGAATAAGGGTAAGAGGAATGGACGAATTTCTTGGCGCAGCGGTCGATCCATCAGATATTGACGACTCTGATGATGATGACAATGATGGTGATGAGGATGACACCGATGTTGGTGATGCTTCTCGAGACTTGGTTCCTCGTCCCCGGAGTCCAACTGTTAAACGCCGTAAACCTGTAAGAGGCGAATCGGCGAAAAAGAAACATAAATTAGCCCCGGGGACCCTCTTAGTCCCTCAAGAGGCGGCAGCCAAGTTTGCTTCAGATTTGTTGGCTTCAACTCTGCCTCCGGCGCCAGCAGAGGAGAGTAGACCTGCTGAAGCTCCAAGAGCTACTGAGGTCCTGACTCCCCCAACAGCAGAATTTGTTGATCATTCCACGACGCAACCCCTGGGTAGTGAAGCGGGCGCGCTCTTGGAAACAGCGATGGCTCCCCCTTCAAGTCCGACCACTAGATTTGTTTCTCCTGGTATGGCTCTTTTATTCTATCTTCTTGTTCATATTTCCTCGTTATATGTAACACTATTTGTTTGTTTTTTACAGGTGGTCAGCCCCACTCGCCGATGCATTCGACTACCAGGGGAGAGTCTGAGGAGAGGGTGGATTATTCGAGCACCACTGGCTCAGCGGGTGGATTAGGTAGTTCTGCAAATGAATTTGACGTAGGCTACTTCACGACAACTCCTCCCTCTGTTCTTCTTCAGTTCCCCCTATCGATGAACTCGGGAGCGATGATAGGACAGAGGTGGTTGTCGAAGCTGCGGCAAAAGAGGCTACCCCATCTCCAAGTCTGCCTTCTCCGACACCCGGGGTCTGCTCTGAAGAAATCTTTCCGGTGGTTGTCGATGTACCCTCTGCTCCCCAACCAGCAGTATTAACGCCATCTACCATTATGGTTGTTGAGCCGTTAGTGACTCCTCCAGCCCCAAGTCCTCCGCCAGCGGGAGATGAAGAAAATTTGAAGTTCTCATTCGAAGCCACTTCTGCCACGGGAGGAACTTTGGGTGAAGACACACCATCGTCTACCCCTGCTGGTGGCACTGCCCGAGTGATCTGTACTAATGATGCTTCTCCTCGGGTTCCTAGTTCTGCCAAGTCCATGTTGGCTTTATTGGCCCCTCATGTTATGAATCTGGTACAGGGACGAGCTTCTTCTTCCTCGACCCCAATGGACGCTAATCCTCCCCCAGCGAAATCTTCCTTAGCGCTGCCTGCTTTAAACACAGACACTGCGGACCCTCTTGAAGAATTCTTCAACCACAGTGTAAATGACTTTATGCGGCTACTAAGGAGGTGTATCGGGATGATTCTTGACGGAAGAGATTTCTTTAATCTTGGACGTCCAATGTTGTCCAGCTATCTGGATAATATTGAGAGTATTGGGGGACAAGACCGAGCAGCTCCCTACCGGGCCCGTCTCGAAGCTTTAGAAGATCAGGTGAATACGCTCAACATAGTTCGCCAAGCGGATGTGGAAGCGATCACTGAGATCGACTTAGCGCGTCTTCGGGTAGAGTTGGTGGCTCATCAAGAGGAATTGAGGCGCCAAGAGGAAGTCTGGTCTCGGAAGTTGGCAGAACTATGAGCTAGCCAAGAATCAATCCTCAAGGGGTTAGAGGTAGTGGACTTCGAGATTGAGGGGAGTCAGGTCGCTATCCTCAGAGCCAGAGATACTATTGCTAAGGCCCGAGCTATTCTAGAGGCCAGCGAATCTCGGCTAGGAGAATCCGTTAAGAAACGGGAAGAGTTGATCGTCCAACGAGGACAACTCTAACAAGAAGGCGCAATAAGAAGCCGCACTATTGAAGAATCTCGTCAGCGGTTGGCCCAGCAACTGACAATAAACGATGATGATTTACGCCGGCAGGCTCAACACTCCGTGGAGGAGACTCGTCGTCGAGTAATTGACGAGGCGACGAATAAGTTGAGGCTTCTAGGAGATCCATAACTTTCTCCTATTCTTTTATTCTTCATTCTTTTTGTAAGAACTTGTAATAAAAGAGAGAACTTTTTGTAACTTCATTCTTCATTGATGAATAAAGGTAATCTTTTGATTCTTTTACCTGTTGGCTACCAAATTTGTTTGCACAACAGATAACTTGTCATCAAAATGATTTAGTTGTTTTAGGTAAAAATAGTCCAAGGCTCATTTGCGTAACTTAGACTGCTAATACCGAGGTAATCGGCTAAGGATCACCAAATTTCGGCAGAGGTGCCTAACTGCGCATGCCTAGTTTTAATCAAGAAGTTCAAGTGCTCATCTGCGTAACTTGAACAAGTGGAGGCGGTTCAAGGCTCTCATGCGTAACTTGAACTGGGCACACCAAGATGACCGGGTCAGGATCATCAGATTTCGGCAGAGGCGCCAAATTGCGCATGCCTGGTAAGAAAGAAGTTCAAATGCTCATTTGCGTAACTTGAACAAGTGGAGGCGGTTCAAGGCTCTCATGCGTAATTTGAACTGGGCACACCAAGATGACCGGGTCAGGATCATCAGATTTCGGCAGAGATGCCAAATTGCGCATGCCTAGTTTTAATCAAGAAGTTCAAGTGCTCATCTGCGTAACTTGAACAAGTGGAGGCTGTTCAAGGCTTTCATGCGTAACTTGAACTGGGCACACCAAGATGATCGGGTTAGGATTCATCAGATTTTTGGCAGAGGCGCCTAATTGCGCATGCCTGGTAAGAAAGAAGTTCAAGTGCTCATCTGCGTAACTTGAACAAGTGGAGGCTGTTCAAGGCTCTCATGCGTAACTTGAACTGGACACACCAAGATGATCGGGTCAGGATTCATCAGATTTTGGCAGAGGCGCCTAATTGCGCATGCCTGATAAGAAAGAAGTTCAAGTGCTCATCTGCATAACTTGAACAAGTGAAGGCGGTTCAAAACTCTCATGCGTAACTTGAACTGCACATGGGAATAATCCAAATCATGCTGTCAGAGGTAAAAGCTTAACATGACAGGTCCACGGGATTTTTAGCAAATCCCCAGCTATAAACGGATTTGGTTAGCCTTTACCAATCGCCGTTTGCGTTGGGCTAGCCATGCTATTCCCCTCAGCATGGTGGTTGTCGAGAAATTGATTTCCTCTCCCATTTGCCTTTAACAGCATTGCGTAGTTAATTTCATACTTTTACCCTCAGTATGATAGGGTTGGCGAGGAATTTGATCTCCTCTTCCTTCTGCTTTAATAGCATTGGGCAATTGATTTCATACTTTTACCCCCAGTATGATAGGGTTGGCAAGGAACTTGATCTCCTCTTCCCGCTGCTTTAATATCATTGGGAATTGATTTCATACTTTTACCCCCAGTATGATAGGGTTGGCGAAGAACTTGATCTCCTCTTCCCGCTGCTTTAACAGCATTGGGCAATTGATTTCATACTTTTACCCCCAGTATGATAGGTGTTCGCCGCAAAAGTTTTGCTTCCTTCCATTGAATACAACTTAAATTACAATAGAAGTGAACAAGATAAAAAGAACAAACGAGAGGATTTTATATATCAATCGCTCTCTTTTACAATGATTTGTGTGGGATCTATGGCGATGGGATCTATAGTAGTTCCTTTGGACGATCGGGCGTCAAACTCTTCTCTCTTGAAGGGGACGGCCAACTGTAGACGATCTTCTCTGGTCTTTTACGAACTCAAGGCTCTATGCGTAACTTGAATTCTCCAAGAAGAAAAGAAGAACCGAAAAAAGACCCTTAGGGCTTCCCCAATAGGGTATTTATAGCCTTAGGATGATTTGAGAGTTTCTATCTAAATAGAATTCGCTGTCATCAAGGATTCCAATCAAATATCTTAGTTTTGATTTGAATATCTTGATTTGGAATTCTGATTCGATTCAATTCGGGTATTTGGATAAGCCCAAATCATAATCTCAATCAATTTGAGATTCTGGCTATCTGCTCACGCGGAGTTAAACTCATCAAAACTCGGAGCTAGGAACCAGAACGCGGAACTAACGCGGAGCTATTGAATATCTCCTCGTTTTGTTCAATCGCGGGGCTAAAGTAGCCAAACGCGGGGCTGCGGAGTTAGCTCCGAGTTCTGTTATGGAAAACTCTTTTTACTTAGAAATTTTCACTGCCAACAGAACCCCCTCCAAAGTTTTCAAAATGGCTTAGAACTTAGCAAATTTTGAAATACTTTGGATATTTAAACGCAGAGTTAAAATACCAAGTTTATCTCGCGTTTTGTTCACTTGCGCGGAGCTAAATAGCTTCGCGTTCTAGTGAGTAACTGCTCATTAATTACGCAGTAATTACTCCTGCTCTGACTTTCGTACCGAATACCAAGAGGCGGATCATTTAAATAGAGCTTCAAGCTCTTCTTCTTCTTCATTTCATCCGAAGGATTTCAAGAGCTCAGAGCTCAGGCGACTCAGTTTGAAGGGATGATCTTCAACCGATCTTCCTTCGATTTTCCATAGATCTTCCATCATTAGGATGTCATCTAAGAAGAGTACGGTATCGCACGCCTCCTCACCATCGGCAGCCGGCGTTAGCAGCGGCAGCAGCGGCCGAGGGAGTGGCCACAATGGCGAGCCAATCCTTACTACACAAATTGGAGGTATAAATTCCCAACTTTTAGACTCCTTAGATCAATTTTGGAGTGTTTTGGCTCGGTTTTAACCGACCAGCCATTTTTGAACCGGGGAGATCGCCGTTTTCCAGCCGTAAGGCTTGGGAAGAAAGGAGAAAACGGAGAAAAACTCTGGTCTTCTTCTTACGCGAAGTTATCGCGTCATCCTCGAGTTTGAAACACGGGGCTATTTTAACTAGCAGTCGCGTTTTAATGCGAGGCTATTTTGACTAGCAGTCGCGTTTCAATCGCGAGGCTATTTTGACTAGCAATCGCGTTTCAATCGCGAGGCTATGTTGACTAGCAGTCACGTTTCAATCGCGAAGCTATTTTGACTAGCAGTCGCGTTTCAATCGCGAGGCTATTTTGACTAGCAGTCGCGTTTCAATTGCGAGGCTATTTTGACTAGCAGTCGCATTTTAACGCGAGGCTATTTTGACTAGCAGTCGCATTTCATCGCGAGGCTTTTTTGACTAGCAGTCGCGTTTCAGCGCGAGGCTATTTTGACTAGCAGTCGCGTTTCAACGCGAGGCTATTTCCTCAACTGTTCGCGGAGTTTATCCTTAGCTCTATATTTCCATACTTAGAAGATTTTTCGAATTTTCTCTAACTCTTGATTCTTCTTTTACAGTTAAGTACTTGGACCAGATCCTTTTTGAAGAGGAGTGCATGTGGCTCTACCAGTCTTCATCAACAAGAGTAACTCTGAGGAAGCCAGAAGCATATGCTTTACAATATAGTTGCAGGTTTCAAGCTCTGGCTCCAAGAGATAAACTTTTGAAGGAGTTACAAGAACCCTGCGGCAGCTCATTAAGTTTTCTTTGAGGACCATTTCTGTTAGATGACAATCTCTCCAAAGCGATAGAGATGATCATCTAAGGGCTTGTAGCATGTCGAATCCAACTTGTGCATCTTCATTAGGATTCTTGTAGCAGTATCTTCAGATAATCCACTAAGAACTTTAAACAGATCATAGTTGAGATTTGCAGAGGAGATCTTTTGCATGTGAACCAGAGAATTTCAACACTCCATGGAGGAAACTCATTGTCGGGTTATTGATGAGTTGACGAATAAGTTGAGACTTCTAGGAGATCCATAACTTTCTCCTATTCTTTTATTCTTCATTCTTTTTGTAAGAACTTGTAATAAAAGAGAGAACTTTTTGTTACTTCATTCTTCATTGATGAATAAAGATAATCTTTTTGATTCTTTTACCCGTTGGCGTGTTTGCACAACAGATAACTTGTCATCAAAATGATTTAGTTGTTTTAGGTAAAATAGTCCAAGGCTCATCTGCGTAATTCAGACTGATAATACCAAGGTAATCGGGTAAGGATCACCAAATTTTGGCAGAGGCGCCTAATTGCGCATGCCTAGTAAGAAAGAAGTTCAAGTGCTCATCTGCATAACTTGAACAGATGGAGGCGGTTCAAGGCTCTCATGCGTAACTTGAACTGGGCACACCAAGATGATCTGGTTAGGATTCATTAGATTTTGGCAGAGGCGCCTAATTGCGCATGCCTGAAAAAGAAGTCCAAGTGCTCATCTGCGTAACTTGAACTAATGGATGGTTGTACTCCTTGGGATCTGAACCAGATGTGACAGTTGCTCTGTCATCATTCTGGTTTATTTCAAGCATAGTATTTCTTCAGAAATTTACCGTTGATCGGCATCATCATTCTATCGCCGTCCTGGTTCATTAAGCGATAGGCTCCACTAGAGTATACCGTCTCCACAACAAACGGTCCTTTCCACTTGGGTTCAAATTTACCCTTAGTCTTGTGGGTTAGAACCATTGGCCTTTTAATAGCCAAAACCAAGTCTCCTTGTCTAAAGGTCCTTGGTTTAACGTTCTTATTGAACGTTTTCGAGATTCGGGCTTGATACAACTCAATCTGTTGTTGAGCCCTGAGACGTTTTTCATCTAACGCTTATAGTTCTTGCAATCTTTGTTGATGGCGCTCTTCTGTCATCATCTTTGTGGGTAAGGCCACTCTCAAATATGGTATCTGGATTTCAAGAGGCAAGACGGCCTCACTTCCGTAAACCAAGGAGAACGGGGTAGCTTTTGTTGGGGTGTGAATGGTGGTGCGATAAGCCCACAAACACTCTCCCAGCTTTTCATCCCAGTCCCTTTTGTTGGAAGAGACAAACTTCCGAAGGAGTTTAATGATCGTCTTGTTGAAAGTTTCGGCTAACCCATTAGTCGCGGGGTTATATGGTGTTGAAGCAATATCTTTGATTCTGAACTTATCACAGAATCTTGAGAATCCCTAGCTGATGAATTGAGGTCCATTATCATGGATGATCCTCCGGGGGACGCCAATACGGTAAATGACATGATGCTTAATGAACTTAATCACATCTGTCGTTTTCACCTCTCTCATGGGCACGGCTTCGGCCCATCTTGAAAAATAATCGGTTATTGCAAAAATAAACCGATGTCCCCTAGACGACGGGGGAGTTAAAGGCCCCATGATATCCATTCCCCATGCCTCAAATGGCCAACTAGCAACAGTATTGTGCAAGTATTCTGGGGGTTGATGAATAAAATTGGCATGTACTTGGCATGCATGGCACCGTTTAGCGTATGCCATTGCTTCCGTAATCATGTTCGGCCAGTAATATCCCAGCCTTCTTATGCAGTCTCCGAGTTTTGGACCGGGCTGATGAGCTCCACATACTCCATCATGTGTTTCTCTCAGTACTTCATCTGCTTCTGCTTTTGATATGCAACGTAGCAGGAGACTATCATTTGACTTTCTATATAAAGTCTGAAGTTTATGATCAAAATAGAATCTCGGGGCCTTCTTCTTTATCGAGGCGGCCTCTTTTGGATTCTCTGGTAATATCCCATATAAGGCGTAATCTATAAATGGAAATTGCCAATTATGGGGTTCCAGAATTAAGCCTGTCTGGCACACCTCTTCGGCTTGAGACACCGTGTCTGGGTGGAGGAGTTCTCTGCAACCAATGGTGATGCTTTTAGCTTCACCTGGCGGGATCGCCAATGTTGCAGCTAATGCGGCAAGAGCATCTGCATAGACGTTCTCATTCCGAGATATATGTATATATAAAATTTTTCAAAATATCCTGCTAGTTTGATGGCTAGCTGATGATAGGGGATGAGGACGTCTGTCTGACTTCATACTCACCCGTCATCTAGTTGACGATGAGCTTAGAGTCTCCATATGCCTCTAGATAGTTCACCCCCAGTTGCAGGGCTATTTTTAAGCCGATAATGAGCGCATTATATTCCGCCACATTATTCGTGCACGGTTCTGTTAATGAGTAACCGTTAGGCAATATATGTTTATGTGGGGATATTAGCACAACCCCCACTCCAGCAGCAGATCGTCTGGCAGTACCATCAAAGAACATTTGTCATGGTTGTTCTTTGCTAACTGTGTTGACCTCTGACGTCTGTTTGGATTTGGACCAAATCGGATGGTCTGCAAGGAAATCGGCGATCGCCTGTCCCTTCATGGCTTTTTGAGGGACGAAGTGTATATCATATGGAGATAGCAATAGTGCCCATTTCGCCAATCGACCGTTTAAGGATCCTGGTTTGGTCATCAGGATTTTCAAGGGGTTAACCCGTGATATGACATGAATTATTTGCCTTGAAAGATAGTGTGGCATTTTCTGAACAGCGAACACTAGGGCTAAACATTCTTTTTCAATCGGGGTATACCGACGCTCGGCTCCGATCATTGTCTTGCTTAAGTAGTATAGGGCGTGTTCATGGCCGTGCTCATTATACTGAGCAAGTAATGCTCTTAACGCATCATCCATGGCCCTTACATATATAAGAAATGGCTGCCTAGGGGTCGGTGCCATAAGAACAGGAGGTTTAGTGAGATATTCTTTGAGATCGTCAAACGGCTGTTGACATGCCTCATCCCATACGAAAGAAACCCCCTTTTTCATGAGTTTAGAGAACGGTTGGCATCGCCCTAATAGATTGGAGATGAAGCGCCGGATATAGGCTAACTTTCCTTGCAACCCCCTTAATTCCTTAAGATTGCAGGGTGATGGCATTTTACTAATCGCTTTCACCTTTTCTGGGTCGAGAAAAATTCCTTTTGAAGTTATTATGAACCCAAGAAATTTCCCGCTGGACACTCCCATGAAAGACTTAGTCGGATTCATCTTCAAGTGATGTTTTCGCATAAGATCGAAGACCGCTCTTAAATCATGAAGATGATCTTCTTTGTTCTTGCTTTTGACCGCTAAATCATCCACATAGCACTCCACTGTTTTGCGCATGTGCTCTTTGAATATGACACTCATCGCGCGTTGGTAGGTGGCACCAGCATTCTTCAATCCGAAAGGCATCACCGTATAACAATGTACCCCCAGCGGCGTTCTGAAAGCCGTGTGCTTTTCATTGTCTGGGTGCATTTTAATCTGGTTATAACCTGAAAAACCATCCATAAAGGACATCCTCTCATAACCGCAAGTATTATCAATCATCACATCGGTGATGGAATGGAAATTCATCCTTAGGACATGCAACGTTCAAATCTCGAAAATCGATGCATATCCGGATTTTGCCGTTCTTCTTACGAACCGGCATTATGTTAGCCACCCAATCAGGATGTTGCTCTTCACGGATGAATCCGAATTTTATAAGCTTATTGACCTCAGCAACTATTGCCTCCATTAATTCCGGTCGAAAACGCCTTTGCTGTTGTTTAACTGGCTTGGCATCCTCTTTAATATTTAACCGGTGCGTGGCAATTTGAGGGTCAAGCCCGGGCATGTCTTCATAACTCCATGCGAACACGTCTATATACTCTTTGATAAGAGATATAAGTCCCTCCTTTTCCACAGGAGTTAGCGTGTCGCTTATGAAGATGGGTTTCGAATTTTCTTCCGTTCCCATATTAACTTGCACCAATTTGTCTTCTATGGGCGGGTCACGCTGTTCAAAGCAGACATCCCAGAGAGTGTCCATATGCTTAGCCCAGGAATCATCTTGAACATCAATTGGTTCCTCATCGCTTTCTGGTGCGGCTGAAACCATATTGGCTGTCAAGGATTGAAACCAGGCGCCAGTATTTTGATCCGAGTCATGATCAAGTGAAGGTGATTCATCATCGGCCGAAGAACTTTCTTCTTGTCCGGATGGTGATGAGAGAGGAGTAGATACATAGCCCAACCCCCTGCGAGTCTTTTGATAATAATCTGGGCCCTTTCCTCTTGGTCTAAATGAGGGTATGAGATTCCGTCGCCCTTTTCCAAAGTTTAATCCCGGTTTCTGGGTGAAATTATAACCCATTTTGTCCATCATTTGCCGAAATTTCTGTTCATACAAGTGAAATTGAGGTGATGTTTGTTCATCACTTTCACTATTTTGTCTTTGTCGAGGCGACGTAATTACTTTGCCGAACATGATCGGCTTTTGGGACCTTTGTCGAGGAGGCACCTCAAAGAAGTGACCTTGTCCCTTAGTTATTTTTGATTGAGAGAGGAGGGATGACCTGAGGGGCAAATGGTATGCCGCCAGAACTTCAAGTTCGGACAGGCCATCCACTTCAGTGGAAGTACAAGAGGGTTCAGACTCAGTAGCTACAGCATGCTCGTAGACTAACTTTATATTTTCATTAATAACCCATTCACTCTCTATTACATCAGCTATATAATTACCAAGACTTAAACTAAAATCTAAGTGAGGGTTGATTTCATAATCACCCCCATTATCTTCTTCAGGAAGCTCGTACTCAGTATCCGCCTCGTTGCCGCTTTCGTCAGGCTTTTGAGACTTACTAGGATCGTCATTGGAGACTTCATGGGCTGGCTTGTAGAATAAAGCATCTGTGAAGTAATTTTCCAGCCCTTTAAATGGTTGCTTATCCGCAACTAGTGTCCGGACTTCTCCTTCTTCATCGCAATATTTCATGCATTGGTGGAGAGTCGACGGGACTATCATGTAAGCGTGGATCCAAGGCCGTCCCAGTAAAATATTGTAGGAGGTATCTGCATCAATAACGTAGCATGTTACCTCTGTCCTCAAATCTCCAATTTGGCACCACAGTCGGATTTTGCCAAGAGGACAGCTATTGTTAGCATTGAACCCGTAGATGGTAGTGTTTGTAGCCGTCAAACGATGAGGGGATATTCCCAATAGTTGCATTAGCCTTCTAGGAATAACACTTAGTGCAGACCCCGGATCGATTTGAATTCGGTCCACCTTCGTGGATCCGACATATCCGGTGAAATATAAAGGCCTGTTATACTTTATATTCCTTACCTGCATGTCCTCTGGAGAGAAGATAATCTGCAGGACCTGCCTCCTCACTTGATGACAGTGGGGGCAAGAGTCCTGTTCTTCGATGGCCGGCTCGACAATCTGAGCTAGAAATGACTCAGAGTCTGCCAAGGCCTCTCTCAACGCCTCACGAGTTGATATTGATAATCGTAGCAACTCATATAGTGTGACTCGAGCTGGAATATTTGCCAGCTGAGCTATTATATCAAACTTGAAGGTAGTATCTTTGACTCCTTCATCTTTTCCAGGGTTTTTCTGGAAGCGAAGACCTTTCTGCTTTGCAGGCTTGGTGAGTTCCGCATATATATCTTTCGCATCTACTCTGGTGTAGTCCTTGAGATATATCTTTCCAGATCGCGTACCGGAAGGGCCTGCCCCATCTTGATGAGTGGCCATTGTTTCGGGCTCTTCTTTAGAATCTATGAAGGCTCCCGAAACTATATATTCTTCCTTTATCTCTGCGGAAATAGCATTAACAGTCCGTTTTTTCCCTCGACCCTGTGGTAGTCCACTGCTCATCCTATAGTAAATCAGGGTGGACCCACATAACTTTCCCTTTTTGGGTTGTCACGGGGACAAGTCCTTCTTGAGCCTTATCGTGCGGAGTTAAACTCAAGAGGGTATTTCTCTTCCTCGTGCATCGAGTGGACTTTCTCTTCTTTTTCTTCCTCATTCAGTTTATTGAACAAGGTTTCTTTGCCCTTCTTGGCATTATCCTCAACAAATTTTGAGAGCATCATTTTAAGATCTTCAATCGTCTTTTGCTGCTCTCGAATCATTCTTTCTTGAGCTTCAAATCTCTGATTGATGTCGTCGGATTTATCCGCCATATGTGATGCTGACTTTTGTAGCCGAGATGACGCAGAGGAATGAGGTGAAGCTATAGCTGAGTTATCGCTGTCATCATCATAAGAACCTCTTATAAGCCTCTTATAGTTTCGAGGCGGGATGGCTCCTGATTTAAGTCGAGTGATATGATGAGATTCCTCATCACTCGATTCTGAATCATCATCCGTCTCTACAACCTTCTTCTCTTTTCCCACCATATTGGAGGTTACCGCTCTCCATTCTTTTAAGGAAGCAGTTTTTGTCTTCTTAGAAGGGTTCTTGTCCGACTCGGTTAATCGGTCGAACACTGATACCCTGCTCTTGCTGCAGCCACAGTTGTCCATTACAGCGGATACCGCTGTCATAAGCTGCTGGCAGTGACAGACAGGTTCAGCTTGAACTTGCTTTATGCCTCTCTTCTTGGATAGATACTCCCTGAGGTCAGTGACCTTAGACATGGAGTCGTGGGATCTATCCAACTTTTGAGAGGGTCTAGAAACCCACTGAAGCTTCTTAGGATCACTAGAGTCCAGTTCTGGTCCACTGACGCGATGATCAACCCTGATTCTGTAGTCAGGTTGGTCTACGCGGAACTTAGAAACAGCTTCGCATTTTGGAACGCGGGGCTGAAAATTAGCTTCGCGTTTTGGAGCGCGGGGCTGAAAATTAGCTTCGCGTTTTATCTCGTGGGGTTGAAAATAGCTCCGTGTTTTGCTACGCTAGCCTCGCGTCTTATGCTGGCTTGGCGTGCCTTCAGAAGTTTCTCTTCTGGAATCTTAGCCCCGCGCGGAAGAAAATTCCTGCACGCTGGCTTATTCTTGTGATTAACACAAGTCATAACTTCGCGTCTAGCGTGATTTTTTCGATTAACAACAATCTGCCAATCATCTTCGTGATCTACGCGGAGGTGAGGCATCTTGCGTTTCTCGCAAGTACTACTGGCTTCGCGTTTCTTGCTAAGCTCAGTATTAGCCTCGCGTGGAGAATCACACGCTGGCTGTCAGGAATTTTTCACATCGCGTTTCTCGCAAGCACTACTGGCTTCGCGTTTTTCGCTAAGCCTAGTAGTAGCCTCGCATGGAAAATCACATGCTGGCTTTAAGGAGATTTTATCCTCGCGTTCCTCGCGAGTATCAAAAATCTTGCGTTTCTCGCAAGCACTACTGGCTTTGCGTTTATCGCTAAGCCCAGTAGTAGTCTCGCATGGAAAATCACATGCTGGTTTAAGGAGATTTTATCCTCGCGTTCCTCGCGAGTATCAAAAGTCTTGCATTTCTCGCAAGTGTTACTGGCTTCGCGTTTATCGCTAAGTCCAGTAGTAGCCTCGCATGGAAAATCACATGCTGGTTTTAAAGAGATTTTATACTCGCGTTTCTCGCGAGTGTCAGAAATTTTGCGACTAGCGCAAATCTTTACTGGCTTCGCGTTTCTAGGCTCAGTAATAGCCTCGCGCGGAAAATCACACGCTGGCTTTTCCTTGCAATTAACGCAAGTTGTTGCTTCGCGTTTAACGTGATAATGACTAGTCTCGCAATAAGCGCGAGTCAATTTGCGAGGGACCATAGCCTCGCGTTCATCAGCCTCGCGTCCAAAGCGGGCTTTGAGGGCTTTTCGCCTCGCTCTCCGATTTCTATTTCGGAGTTGGGTTCTGGTCAATCCAGTTCCCAGGTCTTCTTCAGCAGTAGGGAGGTCATCCTCTGCTAGGCTTTCCTGCCCGAACACCGGCTCTATAGCCGCGGTCTCCAAGGATCCCCGTTCCTCGGTGGATACCTTTTTACCCGTTGCTCGGGTATTGGAGCGCACGCGACGATAGTGTCGTGTGTCGTTCAGGTTACCTGATGATTCAGAGGAGAGGTACTCCTCGTACTTCTGCTGGTCGATTTCAACGACCAGCATGTCTACATCGGATCCAATCAAATCGACGTCCAATTGTGTCACAATTTCTTCATCAGTAAAAGAGATGGCTCCCACTGTGGTCGCCAGTTTGTTCGCAGCGGAATTTTCTCGCCTTCATTCCATTGAATAAACTCGAATTACAACAGAAGAGAACAAGAAAAGATAGAACAAACGAGAGGATTTTATAAATCAATCGCTTTCTTTTACAATATTGTGTGGGATCTGTGGCGATGGGATCTGTCAAGCAGCTCCTTTGGACGATCTTACGTCGAAATCTTCTTTCTTGAAGATGACGGCCGACTGTAGATGATCTTCTCTGATTTTTCACGAACTCAAGGTTCTATGCGTAACTTGAATTCTCCAAGATGCCAAAAAGAAGAAAAGAAGACCGAAAAAAGACCCCTAGGGCCTCCCCAAGAGGGTATTTATAGCCTTAGGATGATTTGAGAGTTTCTATCTAAATAGAATTTGCTTTCATCAAGGATTCCAATCAAATATCTTAGTTTTGATTTAAATCTCTTTATTTAGAGTTCTGATCGGACTTAATTTGGGTATTTGGATAAGCCCAAATCTTAATCTCAATCAATTTGAGATTCTGGTTACCTACTCATGCGGAGATAATCTCATCAAAACGCAGAGCTAAAGAACCAGAACGCGGAACTAACGCGGAGCTATTGAATAGCTCCGCGTTTTGTTCAAACACGAGGCTAATATAGCCAAAAGCGGAGCTACAGAGTTAGCTCCGCGTTCTGTTGTGGAAAACTCTATTTACTTAGAAATTTTCACTGCCAACACCCATTGACCCAATCCTTGATGCTGCTAGCATTAAGAGTGGGGAGTCGTGCGACGAAGGGTCGAGCTCTTTCCACGGGGCAAGCCACTCGCCTGAACCTGTCGATTCTGATCCCATGGGGTCGGTGTTTGTCGGAATTGATGACAGCAGGCCCCAAGCAAGCTGTTTGATGAGAACCCTTTCCCTTAAAGGACCCTTTATAGAGGATTTGTCTATCGAAATCCCGGGGTTGAAGCCAAGTGTTGCTCCCCTTTTGCCGGCTAATGAGTCGTGCTCGGTGGCTTCTCTGTTCTCGGTTCCTCGTGCATCTCAGGCTACGGAGAATGCTTCTGTAACCCATGATTCCGAGGAGAAGGAGTGTGTTTGGGATGCTTCCTTGCCTCCGAGTGGCAATGTCAGCCCTCTTAATAGCATTGACGGTGCAGGTGTGGCAACTGCAGTGAGCATTTTTTTTTTTTTTGAGGTTAAACGGCGAGCAAGAAGCCCTCCGTGTTCTATTAATAAGTCATAACAGAACGTATTACATTAACACAAACTAGAGTGGATTTCATAACCCACCTAGACATAAAGATAACAAAGTCAAAATACAAAAACCACTAAAACAAAATCCACTGCCTTCGATGTCGTCGTCTGATCATCTTATCATGATCAACTCTATCCTGCTCCTGCATGCAAGTCATCATTCTCCAGTCCCTGATCGTCTTCCTCTGTATCCTGTTCTTCAGAAAGGTACAGTTTTTCTCTGTCTGACAGAAGACCTGTCCAGAAGTGTATATCAATATATGTGTGACAGAAACATGTAAATATGGAATGCTTTTGTTGTCGAAAAATCCTATTATTTCTTTCTCTCCATACATTCCAGCATACTGCTGCAACCACTATATGACAAATATGAGCACTATGACGTGTATTCTTACTAACTACTTTGTACCATATATTAGACTTCTCAGACCGTCTAAATGTAAGCCCTATAGCTACCGCACACTTCTCCCATAGACAGGATGTGAAACTGCATTCAAGGAATAAATGCGTGATTGTTTCAGCCGCAACACCACACAAACTGCAAATATTCGGTCCCTTCCAGCCTCGTCTTTGGAGATTATCCCATGTGAGTAAGGCTTCTTTGGCGATAAGCCATAAGAAACACCTGATCTTAAAAGGGCATCTAACGTGCCATATTTTTCTTGCATATGCCATTCTGTGACCTCCATCTATGATGAGCTTGTATGCGGACGCAGCTGAGAACTCACCATGTTGCTCCTATCTCCATATGGCGGAGTCTTTTTCTGTTTCCGCGGGAGACTGAACACTAGCTGTTTGTACATAGCTCCCATCTCCATATGCCATTCAAGGAATAACTGCAATGAGCATTGTGCAAAGCTGTTTGAGTGCGTATAGGAGTGATGGGGTTACTAGTGATGGAATGCTTAGTGTGGAAAAGAATTGCGAGAGTGCAATGGAGAGTGCCATAGGAGACTCGCTAGGAAGTACGAAGACTAGCATTGGCCGAGCGAGTGATAGCAGCAGCCTTAGCGATGATAGTACTTGGAGCAGTGTTACTGGAGGTGCTAGTAAGCCGCACAAGGGGAATGATCCAAGATGGAAGGCTATTCTAGCCATTCGGTTGCGAGATGGTATGTTGGGGTTGAGCCAATTTAGGCTGCTCAGAAGGCTCGGCTGCGGTGACATTGGTAGCGTTTACCTGTCGGAGTTGAGTGGGACGCGGTGCTACTTTGCAACGAAGGTGATGGACAAGGCGTCCCTTGCAAGTAGGAAGAAATTACCGAGGGCTCAAACAGAGAGAGATATTCTGCAGCTCCTGGATCATCCATTCTTGCCGACTTTGTATACGCATTTTGAGACCGATAGGTTTTCGTGTCTGGTTATGGAGTTCTGTCCAGGTGGAGATTTACATACTTTGAGGCAGCGGAAGCCTGGGAAGCATTTCCCTGAGTACGCAGCCAGGTACTACTTAACTTTTGACTTATGGAGCTTTTCAATAATTAACATTTGTTCTGTCCTGATTTCAATTTCGCCACATGCTAATATTCTTATTTTATATTCTTCATCTAAATCATTCTTGCAGTCATAAATTCTATGAATGTTGTGAAAGAACTCTATTTAATTTCTATACAAGTTTATGGAGCAAATGCTGCAAAGAAGCAAACCAAATAACAAATGCTGCATTTGCATTGCAAAAACCGAAACCCCCAACCACCATCACCACCAAAAAAGAAAGTGAATACTGAAAATAAAACCAGACTGCATTAGAAATACCTCCTCCTTTGAAGTAATCCCATACTCGTTGACAAACATCAAAAACTGTGACATGCATAAGATTTTACATTATTACCCACTAGCAAATAGTTATGGATATATGCGCGCTTTTATGTCTTCATCCAAAATTTTAAAGTTGGATGATATGTATCATGCGTGTGATGGTTGTAGAAGGTGGTGATGGGTGGGCATTAGCTGATTGAGGGATGTACCTTCTTATATGCTAATGCCATTGTTGTTTTGAGCTATGATGCTCGAATATTTTCATTTGTGGAGATTCTCAAGTATTTGATATGATACTTGATGGACACGAGTCAGATATTCTTATAATGTATCCTGAAATTTTTAACAGCCTTTCTGTATCAATTATCAAAGTTTAATGATTGGGCCTGAGAGTCCTTGAGTCAATTTGAGGTTATGATGTTCAAGATCTAGTGCATACATTATAAACTCACTTATTCAATTTTATTCCAAGGCATATTTATGTCTGCTAGGTATTTGTATCATGAATTCAAGATTTGCCGTGTCCATATGCATGTATCATTTTGTATTGTCCTATGCCCATACAAGTGCATAATCGGTGTCAAGTTCTATAAATCGATAATATATACCTGTGGCACTTCAGTGATAATGATTATATTGAGTAGCATTGTGTTTGAGGAAGATAAGAAATGGTAATAGCATGCATGCAAAAGACCGGAGTTCTCTTAATATTAATACTTGTCAATCAATGTAAAAAGATCAGGATAAGGACCTACCCATGTGGTCCTTAGATTCATCATAGAACCTACCCATTTGGTCAAATATCATTCATTGTTATTTTTTACAAATGTAGAACGCATGAGCACTAAAACTTGGTTTTTTTCCCCAGATAAGTACTTGATCATCTCTGAACAGCCATTATTTGATTTTATCTGATGGTTTTTGGTTTTAGACCTGAAAATGATGAATCTAAATATAAAATTATCAGTTAGAAGTTCTTTTTTTTTTTTTTTTCCCCTTTCAGAAGTCCAAAAAGATTTATTTTCTAATTTAAACATTGCAAGCAGTTTGTAGTCTTAGCTATTTTCATGGAATTAAAACTTCCTTCATTACATTACCAGGTTTTATGCTGCAGAAGTACTGTTAGCTCTAGAGTATCTACAGAGACCTGAAACCCGAGAATGTTCTTGTCCGTGATGACGGCCATATCATGCTCTCAGATTTTGATCTCTCCCTCCGCTGTGCCGTCTCACCAACCCTTATAAAAACCTCGATGCTTGATTCTGATCCTTCCAAACGTCCAACTGCATTCTGTGTCCAGCCATCTTGCATCAATCCTTCTACCTCTTGTATCCAACCTTCCTGCTTCCTTCCTCGTCTCTTTCCTCACAAGACCAAGAACAAGAAAAAAAACTCAAGAAATTCTCAGGTCGAGTCAGGCCATAATTCAGGCTCGACCGTGCCCGAGCTAGTGGCGGAACCCACAGCTGCCCGATCCATGTCCTTTGTCGGCACTCATGAATACCTTGCTCCTGAGATCATCAAAGGTGAAGGCCACGGGAGTGCTGTAGACTGGTGGACTTTCGGCATCTTCCTCTACGAACTTCTCTACGGCAAGACACCCTTCAAAGGGTCAGGCAACCGGGCGACACTCTTCAACGTGGTTGGGCAGCAGCTCAAGTTTCCTGATGCACCTTCGACGAGCTACTCGAGTTGGGACCTGATACGGGGGCTTTTAGTGAAGGAGCCGCAGCAGCGGCTAGGAGTGAAGAGGGGAGCCACTGAGATCAAGCAGCATCCGTTCTTTGAGGGTGTGAATTGGGCTTTGATTAGGTGCAGCACCCCACCGGAGGTTCCAAGGCCTGCACCGGAGACTGATCTTCAAACGAAGCTTGGGATCGGGTCAGGGAGCAGCAGCAAGAGGATGATGGTAGGAGCCGAGGTCAAGTCTGGGGGGAAGTTTCTGGATTTTGAGTTCTTTTAGCAATGTTCGACGCCTGTTATGTGGTTTCTCTAGATGTTGTGTTCTCTGTTTCTCCATCTCATTGTTCAGATCTGAGCTATGCGCTGCATTTTCGCTGTGAAAGACATTGTTCTTAGTTGGAGCTAGGATGAACCAGTTAGTAGGCAGTTCAAATGAGTTTAGATAGACTAAGATACTGATTCAGACAGGGGAATGCTGTCAGTAAGTCAGAGTCTTATAATTCTATCTGTAGGTGATCTATTACATGTATCTGTAGCTTCTTTCTTGTTCTAGCTTTCTTGATCCAGCATGCACAGTTAGTGGGTTTCGTGATCCTGTCTGCATGCAATATATGTGCATTTGGATGGCTGGACATGAATGATCCACAAATAGATACTTGAGGTATGTCGCAGGAGGTATAGAACCTGCATTTAGATTGCTGAACACTACAAGAAAAATGGGTCTTTTCCAATGGTTGACTAGCATTGAACCCTACAAGAAAAAAGGGGTCTTTTCGTTGATTAGCATTGCCTTCTATAAAAAAAATCGTTACAAAATTTATATGCAACGGTATGCTATTATAGATATTTGTAATGGTTGTGTGAGACTAGCTGCTGTTATAGATATTTGTAATGGTTATGTGAAGCTATTGCAATGGTTGTTCTAATTGTTGCATTTGGATAAATTCGTAATAGTTATGTACAACTATTACAATACTTTACTGTAACGGTTATATTAACTGTTATATGAAACTGTTACAAATCTATATTAACTGTTATATGAAACTGTTACAAATTAATGATAATGGCTAAGTGAAACCATCACAATCATAATACACTTGACAAGAAAATGTTGCAATTAATACATGTTTATTTCAATGTTTATGAAAACTATTACAATTAGTACATGTCTATTATAATACTTATAAAAACCATTCCAATTAATACATATCTGTTACAAAATGACTATAAAAACTATTGCAATAAGTTTTAACATATTGCAATATTTGAAGGAAACTATTGCAATAAGAAGTTTCCGGAGACTACGGATTATTCACAAACAGATAGTATTTTCAAAGTCTATTGTCGATATTAAGTCTGGTCTAAGTCGCAAGTGCATCTCCAACGACGTGAGTCTGGTCTAAGTCAACCCTCACAAGTGCATCTCCAACGACGGCGACTTCACTGTGAGGGTCATGACATCTACATTTCATTGGAAGGGTTCAAGAAGGTTCACCGCAGAGAAAAATTTACAAGTCACGTGGAGAAAATTTCATTGATTTCAACTTCCACTTGCAACTTGATGTTGGATACAATGGATGGGCTCTACTAGTAGACTACTCCTGTGGAATTTGTGACCTCTGTTTCTGTCACAGTTGAACGAGCAGGTGGATGTCATGATTGCCATAGTTGTATATATCTGTAGGTAATGAAATGTGCATCACTTGCATCCCCCACTTATCGATAACTGATGGAGTTCAATCCCTTCGTCTGTGCTGCCTTGCATTTCATGCTCCTGTTGTTGCCCTCACCCTCATCGGCAGTGCCGCATAACAACCTGACCGACCTCACAGCACTGCTGGCCTTCAAGGCTCATGTGAGCGACCCATACAACACTCTATCCACAAACTGGACAGCCAATGCATCCTTCTGCACCTGGATGGGCGTCTCATGCAGCCGCCGGAGGCAAAGGGTAGTTGCTCTTCAGTTCAATAATTCCCTGCTCTATGGTACAATCTCCCCACACCTTGCAAATCTCTCCTTTCTGTCTGTCCTCTACCTCTCCAACAACAGTCTTTTTGGCCCCATCCCCGATTCCCTTGCGCAGCTCCCTCGCCTCAAGGAACTCGCTCTCCGACTGAACCAGCTGTCAGGTTCCATACCTCCTGCCATTTTCAACATGTCATTGCTGACCATTTTATCCCTGGCTGTCAACAATCTTTCCGGAACTCTACCATCAAATCGTAGCTCCGTTCATTCAATGCTTCCTCGAATCCAATTTCTCAGTCTGTCCAAGAACCAACTCAGTGGAAGCATCCCGGCTAGACTTTGTCATTGCCATGACCTTACAAAACTCTCATTGTCTGGCAACCAGTTCAGTGGAAACATACCGGTGGAGGTTGGAAATCTGAAGCGGCTTACAATTCTATATCTTGGCGGAAACAATCTCACAGGTACTATTCCGGCATCTTTGGGCAACCTTACGAATCTGCTTGGATTGGATCTTAACTCGAACAGCTTCTGGGGGAGCATTCCTGAGGAGCTGGGCGGGCTTTCACATCTCGAAAGGTTAAATCTCGGCATAAACCATGCCATAACTGATCATATACCAATTTCCCTCTCGAATCTGTCGTCCCTCTTCCTGTTAGACTTGAACAACTGCACACTCAGCGGATCGATACGTGTGGACTTCAGGAGTATGCTTCATCTTGAGAGGTTATTTCTGGGGGAGAACAAGCTAAGTGGAGGGCTGGACTTTCTCGGATGGCTTTCAACCAGCAGAGTTCTCCAAATTATTTCTTTGGAAGACAATGAGCTGGATGGCTTTCTTCCAAATACGATAGGTAACCTCTCAAGGAATCTTTATATTTTTAGTGTTGGTAATAACTATGTCAGGGGAAAACTACCTGTTGAACTCGGTAATTTGTCTAGTTTGGAGTATCTGTTGTTGGGCAACAATGAGCTAGTCGGAACCATACCTTTGGAAATCGCAATGATGAAGAACCTTCAGCATATAAATTTGCCATATAACATGATAAATGGGTCCATTCCACATGAGCTTGGTCAGTTACGATTGTTGAACATGCTTCACCTTCAAGGAAATCGCCTTGCTGGGTTTATACCCAACTCATTGGGAAATATCAGTTCGTTACAACACTTGTGGCTCGGTGCCAACTTATTATCTTTCAAAATACCTCAAAACTTGTGGAGTCTAACTAGCCTAATTGATTTAGATCTTTCACAAAATTTTCTAAGCGGATTCTTATCTTCAGAGGTGGGGAATATCAAGAACCTAGCAATGCTTGATATATCAAATAATCAACTGTCAGGTGAGTTCCCGAGTTCTATGAAAGAGCTCCAAATGCTTGAATATCTTGATTTTTCAAACAACTCATTCAATGGTCATATTCCACCATCATTTTGCGAGCTTATAAGCGTCCAAGTTTTGAACCTTTCACACAATAATCTCTTAGGAGTCATACCTGCATGTTTAGCCAATCTCCGGTACCTTAGCAATATAAACCTATCTTTCAACAAGTTGGAAGGAAAGATCCCAAGCAGCGGTGTCTTCTCAAATATCAGCTTAATATCGTTAGTAGGGAACACGGCATTATGTGGAGCTCCAAAATTAGGATTTCCACCTTGTTCTGTAACTGCTATTTCTACTTCCAAGTCTACGGTATATTTGCTGTGGTATATTCTCCCTACAGTTGCTTCTGCCGTGATCATTGTTATTGCCTGCTGGATATTATTCCGAAAGCAAACCAAGAATGTTGCTCCTGCACACACTCAATCTCTTGATAACTATAGATTGATATCGTACCATGAACTTGCTCGTGCAACTGATAACTTCAGCGAAACAAATTTACTAGGAAGGGGAAGATTCGGGTCCGTCTACAAGGGATGTTTAGATGATGGGCTGCTCATTGCAGTAAAGGTCCTGAATTTGGAAGTTGAAGGAGCTTCAAGGAGTTTTGATGCAGAGTGTAGTGCGTTGCGGATGGTCCGCCACAGAAATCTAGTTAAAATCATCACTACTTGTTCCAACTTGGACTTCAAGGCACTTGTTCTTCAATTCATGCCTAATGGGAGCCTCGAAATGTGGCTCTACTCCCCCAACTACTGCTTGAGCCTACTTCAAAGGATTAACATAGCTGTCGATGTTGCTTCAGCTCTTGAGTACCTCCATCACAACCATTCTCGTGTTGTGCTGCACTGTGATCTGAAGCCAAGCAATGTTCTTCTGGATGAAGAAATGACTGCTCATTTGAGCGACTTTGGTATTGCAAAACTATTGGGTAGTGATAGTCGGAGTGCAACATCAACAAGCACACCGGGAACAATTGGCTATATATCTCCAGGTAATTAAATTTATATGCATTCAATGTAAATGCAATATCAAATCAACATTGCTAAATTTATTGTCTTGGTGTGTTGAACAGAGTATGCATCGACTGGACGAGTCTCAAAAAAGGGAGATGTTTATAGCTTTGGGATATTATTGCTCGAGCTGTTCACACGAAAGAAGCCTACTGATCCTATGTTTGTTGGGGATTCAAGTCTGCGGCGATGGATATGTGATGCACATCCTGATGCCCTATTGGAGATTGTTGATAGCAATCTTTTGAAAGATGGTTCTGGGAGTGAAATATCAAGCGAAGATCAAATATCTTTGCGTGCATGTTTATCTTCTATCGTGGAGTTGGGCATAATCTGTTCAAAGGACTCGCCCAAAGAAAGGCTCGCTATGAAAGAAGTTGTTCCAAAACTACAGAAGATCAGATCTGACTACTTTCTCCCTGTTGTGTGAAGCTTGTCTTACCTGCTTATCATTGTGCTAGCATACTTATGTCGGTACTTTTCTATCTCTAGAATAATTTCAACATTTTTAGTTTTTATGCCAGTTATAAGAAGCTCTATACATCTTTAGTTTTGTTTGTACCTGAGGTTTTGCATGTGCTTAAACATTTGTTTCATCAAACAGTATCAGTTTTAGCTTAAATTGCAAGTTGGACATGAAAAGATGAGCATTTTATTATTTAGATTTCAAAATTTAAATCTAAAAAGTTTCTATAAATAAATACACAGATGCACTTAAAAGGTTATAAAGGCTTTTGGAGTTCAGAAAGGGTTCATGGATTTGGTTGAATGAGTACCCCTTGAAGGCAATATTAAAATCTTTTTATTTTTCAGTTTAATTTTTTTTTCCCCTCTCTTTCTTGGTTGAATGAGTCATCTAGTTTTAAACTTTCTTTTTTCCTCCCCTTCATCCTACTAGTTTATCCTTAATGTAAGAAAAACTAAGTAATACTTGTTTCAGTCAAGGGGTTGGGTTGGTTGTTTGCACTGAGATTATTCCACAAAACTTTGAAGGATTTAGAATCAAAATCTTTAACTCAAATCAAATCCTCTCAACTTGAAATGTAACCCACAATTTAATATTATCATATAACACAATATCATCCAATAATTCAACTAGTGAACAACAATATAGAAGATTATCACGAATAAACATCTGACAAAACATATTAAAATAAACAGAGACGATATATATATATATATATATATATATATATATATATATATATATATATATATATATATATATATATATATATATATATATATATATATAGAGAGAGAGAGAGAGAGAGAGAGAGAGAGAGAGAGAGAGAGAGAGTAAACGGGAAATTCACCGGCGGTGAAGGGTTCACCCGCTATAAGAAAATGGGGTTTTCTACGATGGTTGATAAGCGTTGCCTTAGATATCAAAACCGTTGCTATATTTATTTACAACGGTTTTGAAATCCGTTGTGCTTGCTACCGTTGCAAATATTAATAGCGACGGTTTTGATTAAATATTGCAACGGTTGTTAGAACTGTTATGTAAGAATAAATTTGTAATGATTAAATATAACCGTTGTGATTTTCATTGCAATGGTTATTATAAGTGTAACATTAAAATGTTGCAACTAATTAGTAACGGTTATAGATAAATGTTACAATATTCCTGCAATGTTTATTAGAAATTGTTACAATTCATACTAACGTATTAAAATGGTTATGAAAATCGTTGCCAATTAAACATGTCTATTGCAATGGTTATAAAAATCGTTGCTATTTATACATATTTATTACAATGGTTATAAAATCCGTTGCCAATTAAACATGTCTATTACGATGGTTAACAAAACCGTCGCTATTTATACATATTTATTACGATGGTTTTAGAAACTATTGCATTTTATATATGCCTATTACAATATTTTAAAGAACTGTTGCAATAGGTTCTATTAAATTGCGATGGTTTAAAACCATTACTAATTTTTTGAAAATAGTTGGCAAAAAATATTGCATACCAAATAACAATATTTACTAATAACCGTTGCTAACTATTTGCAATGTTTATGGGCTACCACAGTTAATAAATTGAAACAATTACATAACCGTTGTGATTAGAAATATATATCTCACTGCATATTATATTATTTCATGTACACCAATATATCTACAAAATATTTATCAAATGAAATACATCAACAACAACAATATGAGCCCTTTTAAATGTCCCCAACAAGTTAGACTACGCATTCATATACGAAATAGATATTAATAATTTAAATAGAACAATAAAGAGACAAATGATGTTAACATATTCATGTTAATTTGACATATGTAATAATGTTCAAAATAAGTACAAACTACTGTTCTAAATTAATAAACTACAAATTGAACTCAAAATCATAACTATGGATGTTCTTACAAAAAAAAAAATAAAAAAAAAATAATTAATAAGTTTCACTAGATGAAATTAAATAAAAACTTCATGCATTGTCCCTTTCTATGATGTAAGTATCTTTGTTTCTTTCTATATTAGGGTTATCATCATCTAGGCCCATCTACAAAATAAATTTATAAGAAAAATTAGAATAATAAAACTTAAGACTATATACGCGCATACTATATAAATACATAAAAAAACTAAATTCCAGAATTAATAACTTGCATTTATAATAATTGAAATTGAGAGTTATAAAATTAACCAACATGTTCAGAATTATCTGTGGTAGTAAATGTACATTGTTTAAGTATCTGAAAGATACTTTCTGCTAGAAGAGACTGTGGGACAGTAAGTAGAGAACTATTAAATGAATCAGATATCTGGATATTTGGATTAACTTGCTTAATTTGAGCTAATATGTCTTGCAATCCATTCATCATCATTTCGTACTTTCTCTCCATCTCAGCTGCTCTCTATTCTCTAGCAAGTAGTTCTGTGATGGTATCATTAGATAGAGAGCTCGTTGTTGGTTTTTGTAAATTTGATAGTATAATACCCTTTTCATAAAGTGGTACTCGGCTGGGATGGTATTTGAATATTTTCTTTATAAAATTATCTCGGGCTATTCTGTTTTCAGATGTTTCTGATTAAATCAGCAGGATGTCTTAGTTTACCATCCTTTATACGCTCCTCATCATGCCATCTTATTAACTCACCAGTTTTTGAACACATGAATAGCCGTTGGAGCATTTTTTTTAATGGGAAAATGACGCATTATCTTTTTTGCAATTTTCTTACCTTTTGGTAGTGAAATATCTCCATGTGCATTATCTTTTTTTATGTTGTTATCCTCATCAGTAATCCATCGACATTCACCACATATATGATAGATTTTTGAGTCTGCATGTTCCTTCCAAAATAACATGCAATCGTTCTTGCAAGCATCAATTTTTTTCGAATCTAGCCCCAATCCTCGCATTATTTTATAAGTCTCATTAAAAATTTTTGGAATTGTTTTTACATTTGGAAATAACTCATTTAGAACCTCCAGCACTGCAGTGAAGGACACATTGGACCATCCATGAAGACACTTTATAAGAAACATCCTAACAATGAATGTAAGTTTAGTTACTGGAGCTCCAGGATATAATTCCTGTTCACAATCTTTTAGTAGGTTTTGAAGCTTCTCCAAATCAATGTCCAACTCAGGATCAACACCATCATAATTATTTTTATCTTCGCCTCTCTCAAGATATTCATAGATGTAAGGATGTGCATCATATAACATCTCCTCAATATTATTGTGCAAGAAAGATCTATTTTCCGTATGATCTCCTTTACCATATGAAAATTCAGTATTATAAGATCCTAAACCTCCCCATGGAAATGCCAATTCTTATATGTTGGATCAACACATTTAATTATTAAATGGCTATGCACATCCTTTCCATTTTGCCATGCACACTTGTTGTACTCTTTACATGAATATAAAATGTATCCTTCTTGAGTTGTATTAGTCAGAACAAAATTCAGAAAACTTAAAACTCCATCAACATATTTTTGGGTGGTTCTATTACAATGCATCCAATTTTTGTCCATTTTTTGTTAGACTATTATCTGTAAATTAAAAATAATGAAAGATAAAAATATGACAGTGATTACATTAAGTAGGACAAAGTGATACAATAAAAAATACTTATTAAATTGTGATGTAAAAATAATTAATTTTTTGTAATTTTTAATGGGTTGGGGATGAAAAAAGGAAAATGAAAGATAATCTTGTCTAAATTTTTTTAGCAAACTTGTAATTATTTACAAGTTAGAATATGATGCTCACCAAGTCATGTGCTCATTTAAAATGTTTTGAATAAGAAGACAAATATTTCGAACAATCCATAATTGGAACAAATATAGTCTAAATGATTAAAAATTTGGCAAACTTGTAGCTATTTTCATGTTCCCCAGAGTTTTTGGATAGAGACCTGTGACTAAAGAAAAGTAGAGTTTCATATTCAGTTATTATTATTATTTTTTTTTTTAACTTTCATTTGGAAAAATTACTTTGTCTGGCATTGGTTCAAGTTGAATTGAGGTTAAAGGGTTAATATACAGTAATCTTTTTATAAAAAAAAGTTTAATATCAGTTCTAATGTAGTTATACATTGATGACTTCACTTTCTCCATGCATGCACATGATGTGCATCAGAGAAAGGATGCATCTTATGAGGCATTCGCTGACACATGTGGTTTACTTTTTAGAGACTGCACCTGTTCAGTAGCTAAGAACTACTAAACATGTGATACAAGTATGCAAGCATGATGCAGAGATATTACTTAATTGAGTAAACAGATCTTCACCGCCGCTAAGGTGGTTCAATAAAATTATTACATGTGGCGCCATTTAAAGAGCGGTTAAGAGAGTTTTTTTTTTGCTATTTTAAGTGGTGCCACGTGTAATAATTGTATTGGAACACCTAAGCGCGGTGAAGGAACTTCCTTCACCGCCGATGAATTTTTCGTTTTCTCTATTTAATTACTTTAAAAAGAAACACTACCTTACAAATGTGAACTCTATAAAATATAGCGTTGGATTGATTTGAGAATAACACTAAAACTCCAATAATTTTGTAGATATTAAATTAAAATGTGACAGCCAGCTTGACATGGATTTTTCACAAGCGTTAAAGAGTTACAATAGTTGGTGTGCAGTGGATTGATTTAATTTACTTACTTGTCTATATGATCAAGCTATTTTAATTAGCATCCCACTAGTTACAATACAAACTATGTCAAATTAGAAAGCTGACTTATCCCAATTAAAATTCAGAATTCTGTCACTTGAAACTCAAAAGAAGCTGGTTAACTCGGCAAAATAGCCCCGTAATTTTGGGAGAAGGGGTGGGAATCGGTTGGATAACTATTTGGTTAAGTATGCGATGTTAAGGTTTTTTAATCCATTGAAAATAGACAATTATAAAATGATTTCCATTCCCGAATCATTCTAATAAGAATTTCTTAATTTTGGCTTTGGTCTATATTAACAATCTGAAGGGAGGCCGCTGACATAAGAACAACTAGAGGGATTTTTTGTGGTTCGTGTAGTTCATTGCGACCATCTACGTGAGATTAGTGTTCTAAAAAGAAGATTTGGTGTAGGAGTTAAAAATATGAAGATTGTAGATCATGAATAAGGTCTACGCTCGTGGAATCGAGTTTATTTGAAGCCTATTCAACAACGTTGCCTTTGAAGCCGGTTTGATCATGATACAATCTGAATATTCAGAGAAATTAAAGAGCTTTGAGTCATCTTTCTAGTGATTTTTGGATCTCCTTGCTTGGATTTCAGAATCAAAAGTTATGAAAGTTTCGTTGAAGTATTGCATGCTGGTCTGGGAAGGAGCTACCAATAGCTCGTTTTTGGTCATCGATGGTAGCCATCAATGGTGCCCCCAACCATCAATAGTTCAGCTATCTGATGCGTCCCTTTGCTGAGGGGTTTGATATCGCCATCGATGAGTCATTTGCTAGAGAAGACGTTTCACTACAGAGTTCGCTAGCTATCGATGGCGCCTCTTAATCATCGATGGCCTGCTATTAATGGTGACTTACCCACGATTGATGGATCGACAAGCTGATACTGCAGTGCAAATTTTGGATGCGATTTTTGGGCCTATGAGCTGGCAATTTGATTTCTTTTTGAGTTAAGGTTGTTCTCAATAGTCCTAAATTTGGAAAGCGTGATTGTTAGGGCTTTGATTATGATTGAATTTATCTTAAAGGCCAAGATTAATTTAAGGATACGAAGATTAATAAAACTCTATAGATACCCTATGATATCGAGATTTGGGCAGCCTCAAACAATTCTAAAGGATTCGATACGAAGGGATTGTTCAATTGAAGAAACGCTAGGGAGCTATTGAGAGCCGTCAAGGGAGAGATCTTCATGTCAGAGAGTGCTATAAAAAAATAGGTGGTTGTAATAACTGAGTGGGTGCCCTTGGTAATTTGGCATATGCCTCCAATGGGTGGATATCCTCGGTAATTTGGAGGGTGCCCCCAATCGGCGAATGCCCTTGGTGATTTGGTGGTGCACCTAATGGGTGGGTGCCTTCAGGAAGACGGTGCCCCTTATTAATTAGGTGGGTGCCTCTAGTAATTGTTTAGGTGCCCACAGAAAGTAGGTTCCGTTAGTAATGTGGTGGGTGCCATCAGAAAGTGGGTGCTCCCTAGTAATTGGGTGGTCCCCTTAGTACCCCCAGTAATTGTTTAGGTGCCCTTGGAAAGTGGGTGCCCATAGCAAATTGGTGAGTACCCTCAAGAAGTGGGTGCCCATAGTACATGGGTGTGCCTCAAGAAGTTGGTGCCCCTTAGTAATGTGTTGGGTGCCCTCAGAAAATGGGTGCCCCTAGTAATTGGATGGGTACCCTTAGTAATGTGGTGGGTGCCGTTAGAAGGTGTTAAATGGGCAGGTGCCCCTCAGTACCCATAGTAAATGGGTGGGTGCCCTCAGAAAGTGTTAGATGGACGGGTGCGCTTAGAAAGTGGGTGCCCAAGTTATTGGGTTGGTGCCCTCAGAAATTGAGTGCCCAGTAATTGGGTGGGTCCTAAGAAAGTGGGTGCCCTTAGTATTGTGTGGGTGCCCTAGGAAAGTGGGTGCCCCAATTAGTTGTGTGGGTGCCCTTAGAAAGTGGGTGTCCTTAGTATTTTTGATGGGTGCCCTAAGAAAGTGAGCGCCCCATAGTAGTTAGGTGTGTGCCTTAAGAAAGTAGGTGCCCTTAGTAATTGGAGGGTGCCCTCAGAAAGTGGGTGCCTCCTAGTACTTGGGTGCCCTTAGTAATTTGGTGGGTACCCTCAGAAAGTGGGTGCCCCTAATAATTGGTTGGGCCCTCGGAAAGTGAGTGCCTTTAGAAATTGATGCCCCTTGTAATTGGGTGGGTGCCCTTAGAAAATGAGCATCCATTAAATAAGAGGGTGCTCTCAGAAAGTGGGTGCTCCTAGTAATTAGGTGGGTGGCCTCAGTAAGTGGGTGCCTGCCCTAAGGAAATGGGTGCCCCAAGTAAATGGATGGGTGCTCTCAGAAGGGAAGTGTTAGGGGGTCCTCAAAAAGTGAGTGCCCTAAGTAATTAAGCAGGTGCTTTCAAAGGTGGGTGCCCGGTGCGGCTCGAAGTGGGTGCTTTAGTAATTGGTGGGTGCTCTTAGAAAAGGGTGCCCTTAGAAGTGGGTGCTCTCAGAAAGAGGATGCCATTAGAAGTGGGTGCCGTTAATAATTTGGTGAGTGTCCTTAGAGTGGAGGTGCCCTGAGTGATTTTGTAGGTGTCCATGGAATGTGGGTGCCTTAGTAATTTTGGCGAGTGCCCTAGAAGGTAGGTGCTTTTAGAAATTAAATGCCTTCTAGTGGTTTTGTGTGTGCTCTTAGAAAGCAGGTGACAATAGTAATTTGGTGGGTGCCCTTAGTGATTAGTAATTTGGTGGGTTCCCTTAGTGATTATGATTTTACCCAATATTAAGGCATGTATTTGTGCGTGTCTTCAACCACTTTTTTCTTATATATATAATTATTATGACTAGATATATGCACGTAATAAATTTTGAGATAATGGGAATCAACGTTTTCTTTTCTTTTAAGAAAGATTATATGAATTTGGGAAAGCTGTTAAGTCATATGGCAATATTGTGAGGCATGTTCAAATAATTTTTTGGAAAATTATTTTTGAAAATTAATTTTCGTATAATATGTACCCTAGATACACTTTATATATAAAATGCATTAAAATGCATTTTCAATAAGTGTTACATTAAAATAATTCATTTTCGATAAATTTAACAGTATATTGGATATGCATAAAATGAAAGGTTTCTCAATGATAGAACAAATAAGATCTCTTGATCAATGATGAAGAATGTCTAAATCAAATGATTTTTTTATGAATTTTTTTTTATATACCACCTATTTAGAGTATGTAAATCATAATTAATGGTTTGGATCGTCCAGCAACACTATCTATGTTGAGATTCGAAAGCGTCTCTATAGTCAATTCTCTACGAAGACATCTTAGGTATATCATTCTATATCAACTACTTGCATAGTGTCCTATTTAATTGTGAGCAAAATAATTTGAAATGCATGTCTAGCAAGTGTTTATATATTTTAAATAGCTATCAAAGACCATCCATAGCCAAGAAGCTACCTACCTTTTGATATCTAATTCTTTCTTTTTCCCTGCATCCTATTTCCGTCGAAAGACGCTCTTCGTTTCATTGCCATGAATAAATAAAAGTTACAACGAATAATATCCAAATTACAATGATAAAGAAAACAAAAGAAACAAACGACGGAGACTTATTGATCACGTCTCTCTCTATTTTACAGAAGTTCGTGGGTTCTAAAGTGGCTATGGAGCGTCATCCTTGTGCTCCGTTGACGATCTAACACCAAAAATCAGTCTTGAATATGGAGAATAGCTTCTGGACGGTGGTCTCTCACTACTGGAAGGAGGCTCTCTGCAGAAATAATCTGATATCAAATATCTCTCTTCCCAAAAGACCCAAAAATTCCCTCTTGGGTCATATTTATAGATTTCGGAGTTTCCTTCGAGATAAAAATAAAATTCCAATCAAATCCATCTCTGAATTCGTATTTAGATACGAAATCTTTGATTCCAAGTGATTGGATATGATTAGAATTGAAATTTCAGGTTGAAATTTAGAAAAAAACTAAATTTAAAAACTGAAATAGTCCCACTTGGTCATTAACGAAGACGAGTTATGCTGTTAAGTGCTATCCACTGTGGAAGAAACTCAGCGAGCAGCTTTTGAAGAGGCAGAATCAGGTTTAAGGGTTTTAGGCAACCATTAAATCTTTCATCCTCTCTTTGTTTCTTTTCTTTTTGAACAACAAGGTTATTTGTACCGTCTTACTTTCTTCCTTTGTTTTATCAATAAACAAACAATTTTGCTTCAATGTGTTGCTTTGCTATTCTGGAGATGCTGTTTTGCCATTTTTACTGATATCCCGGAGAATTTCAAATAGATCATTTTGGTTTTGATACATGATGCTGCTTTCATAGCCCTACTTTTTTTTTAAAAAGTAAACTCATCTAGGGAACAGACAGAATCGAGATAGGACATATTGGAAATATGGACTTGTGGATTTTAGACGATAAAGTTGCGGAAGGTGGAACTTATCATG
This sequence comes from Dracaena cambodiana, assembly GCA_036321105.1. NCBI lineage: Eukaryota > Viridiplantae > Streptophyta > Magnoliopsida > Asparagales > Asparagaceae > Dracaena > Dracaena cambodiana. The sequence continues at coordinate 5,048,877 of JAYEPQ010000007.1, forward strand.
GGAATGGTGAGACCATAACAAGTATAATTTCAGAATTTGTAATGAGAGTGACTTATCTACATAACAAACAGAGTCGGGGTGATTCGCCTGGATAACAAACAGAATCGATTTGAGATTTGGGAGTGACTCACCTGGAAAGCAGACAGAGCCAGTGATCGGGTCAATATCAGAATAATGAGCGTTCACTGAAGTATTTATGAGGTGAACTTTGAAATGGGTGAGATAATCAAATCTTGCTGCCAGAGGTAAGAGCTTAACATAACATGTTTGCAACGGATGTCATTTATATAGTGATTAGACGGTTCAAATCTCGCTGTCAGAGGTAAGATTTTAACATTACTGGTTTGCGACGGATGTCATTATATGGTGATGAGACGGTTCAAATCTCGCTGTCAGAGATAAAATCTTAACATGACAGGTTTACGAGATTTTTAGCAAATCCCTAGGTATAAATAGATTTGGTATGCCTTTACCAATCTCTATTTGCATTGGGCTAGCCATGCTATTCCCCTCAGCATGATGAGTTGTCGTTTGGACTTAATTGTAAAATATTCTCTCTTCCCTTCACCTTTCGGTTTTGGACTTTTATACACTTATCCCTAGTATGATAAGGCTGGCGAGAAAGGTATCCTCTTCCCATTGCTCTAATGGCATTGGGCAATTCATTCTTTTTACCCTAGTATGATGGGTTAGCGAGAAATAAATTCTCTTCCCATTGCTCTAATGGCATTGGATAATTCATGCTTTATCCTTACCAGATGAGTTGTCTAGAATTTGTTTTGGGCTTAAATGTCAAACGTTTTTTCTTCCCTTACCTTTTGAGGCTTCGAGCCATTTATGATCATACTCTTACCCTAGTATGATGAGGTTGATGAGGCTTTTGTTTGGGCTTAAATGTCAAACATTTTCTCTTTCCATTATTTTGGTTGCATTGGGCAATTCATGCTTTATCCCCTAGAATGATGGGTTAATGAGAAACTTGTTCTCTTTCTTTTGCTTTAACAGCATTAGGTAGTTCATACATTTACCTCAGCATAATGAGTTGTCGAAACTTTTGTTTGGGCTTAAATACCAAACATTTCCTCTTCCCATTGCTTCATGAGATTTTGGCTGTTGATTTCATACTATTACCCTCAGTATGATAGGGTTGGTGAGAAATTTTTGATTCCTCTTCCCGTTTGCCTCGGTGGTATTGGGCAGTAAAATTTTTACATACTTTTTTGTTTTTTCTTCTTTTTTTTGTTTTTTTATTTTTTATTTTTTTATTTTTTTTGAATTTTTTTAGCACTCATTTTGCCATCCAATGGCTAGGAAGAGCAGCAGAAGCAATATGACGCTTAGTGTCAATATTTTCAGTACCCCCAGTCCATACCGGCTACTAGTGAGTGAGGATGACTCAGTTGTAATTGTGGTTCGGAGCATACTAAGGGAGCTTACTTGCCAGTGCCGGCTACTCGTGCTCGATAAGGACTCTAGCGGGTTCAATCTCTACTGTGTTAGCGTCGATCGAATGTTTTCCTTAGTTTTTGTTGAATTCGCTGAGATAATCGATTTGTTCGTCTTTCAGCAAGTCTGGGTGTTTCTCCATGATTTCTTATTTTTTTGCAGAAATCGAGGAGTCCTTTTTGCTTCAATTATGTGAGTTGTAGCTGTTTACAACTATCTTTTCCGCAAAGATCGGAGTTGCACTGACGGGGATTTCCGAGAATCCCATAGTAATTATCGCTGCATTTGCTGATACATTTTTCTATTCAGGTCTCAGCTGGATTATATTTGTATCTATGTGTGTCTGAATTTTATCTTTCAAAACATAGCAATTCTTGGTTGGGTGCCTAATATTTTGATGGTAGAGACAATACATGGGATCATGTGTTTTCCCAGCTTCCTATGACTTTCGATTTTTGGCTAACTTGAGCATCCCCTTTTTATTCAGTAGGTGAAAGAATGTAACTGCTTGTTCATCTTTGAAATCATATATCTATTGTGATTTAGAGGAATCTTGATTATTCTGTGGCTTTTTGTTTGCAGCGGACCTTGCAGTCATTACCTCCCATCCCTTAGGGTAGGGTGATTGTGGCTATGGTCGGTTTGTAGACATTCTCCTCTGAACATGGTTTTCATTTATATATCGGATTATGTCCTCCGCTTGCTGCCCTTGTTTGATTAGATTCTTCCATGTTCTGGACTTCACAGCTCCCATCTTAATGAGTACGTTGGTTTGGAGATTGTGTTTGCAGGTTTCAATTAGCGTTTCTTGCGACATGCCATGCAAACATCATAGTGACATCTCTAAAAAACGTTCTACAAAACTTTTCGAGGTCTCATGCTCTTCTTGTTTGTTTGCAAGGAGAGCATGGGCCGAGATCTCTGTATCAACTTCGAAGAAGCGGTGCAACAATTCCTTCTCTATGTCAGACCATGACTTAATAGTCCTTGGGGGCAGCTACATAAACCATGTAAATGCAAGCTCTCTCAAGATACTTACAAAGATTTTAGTCATTATGGGATCATTTCCCATAAGATGACCTGTCTATGCCAAGAAGTAATATAGGTGCTGGTTGGGAGAACCTTTTCCATCAAAAGATTCTAACTATAGAGACTTATATTTTTCTGGGAAATAAGCCGATTCTTACTCCAGGGTACGATCTAGTAACGCTGACTTCTTGCAAGTTCTTCCTGCGCATCAAGACTTCTAGTTGGTCCTGCATCTTTTGTATCTTCCTCACGCATGGAATTAGCTTCACGCATGGAATTAGCCTCGCGCAGAGAAGTAGCTTCGCGCATGGAATTAGCTTTGCACAGAGATATGCTAAGTTATTTAGCCTAGCGCTTGATATTAGCCTCACGCATAGTTATGCTAGCTGTTTAGCGTGGCATTTGGCATTAGCCTCGTGCATGGTCTTGAGACCAGATTCGCCTTGAACTTGATTTTTGAACATTCATCACCGCACTTGACGTTTCAATTGCGAATTTGAGTTCTGGTTAGTTCAGACCTTGGTTTTTCTTTAGTATTTTGTTCAGTCATAATAGGAAAGGATTTTTCCTTTATCAAAAGATTGGAATGTGAAAATCCAAAGGGGTCCTGTTTAACGGGAGTCCTTTTGTCATTGGAATTTGTAATTTGGATCTCTTCTTGTTCATAACTCAAAGATTCGAGAAGTTCCTATTCAACGGAAATCATCTCGTCATTCGAGTTTATTTCTTGGACTCCTTCCTTTTTCAAGATCAAAAATCCAAGGGACTCCTATTCAACGGGAGTCCTCTTGTCAACTGAACTTGTACTTGGGATTTTCATGTGGCGATGGAGCCATCTTTTGACCGGACTAAGCTATCTAGAGGACAAATACTTCTCATATTTATTTTGATCGATTTCTACAATCTTCTTTATAGACTTATCAATTTTATGGGTGCCAGATTGGGCCACAATTTTCTTATTGTTGAAGACGGTCGCCAACTTGTTTCCGTCGAAAGATGCTCTTCCTTTTATTGCCATAGATAAATAAAAGTTACAACGAATAATATTCAAATTAAAATGATAAAGAAAACAAAAGAAACAAACGAGGGAGACTTATAGATCACGTCTCTATTTTTTTACAGAAGTTTGTGGGTTCTAAAGTTTCTATAGAGTCTGGCGTATTGAAATAGTCGACGTGGCTTCAGCTCTTGAGTACCTCCATCACAACCATTCTCCTGTTGTGCTGCACTGTGATCTGATGCCAAGCAATGTTCTTATGGATGAAGAAATGAATGCTCATTTGAGCGATTTTGGCATTACAAAACTGTTGGGTAATGATAGTCGGAGTGCAACATCAACAAGCACACCAGGGACGATCGGCTATATATCCCCAGGTAATTAAATTTATATGCATTCAGTGTAAATGTAATATCAAATCAACATTATTAAATTTATTATCTTGGTGTATTGAACAGAGTATGCATCGACTGGACGAGTCTCAAGAAAGGGAGACGTTTATAGCTTTGGGATATTATTGCTTGAGATGTTCAAGCGAAAGAAGCATACCAATCCTATATTTGTTGGGGAGTCAAGCTTGCGGCGATGGATATGTGATGCACATCCTGATGCTTTGCTGGAGATTGTTGATAACAATCTGTTGAAAGATGGTTCTTGGTGTGAAATATCAAGCGAAGATCAAATATCATTGCGTGTGTGTCTATCTTCTATCGTGGAGTTGGGCATAATCTGTTCAAAGGACTCGCCCAAAGAAAGGCTCGCTATGAAAGAAGTTGTTCCAAAACTCCAGAAGATCAAATCTGACTACTTGTCATTGCTCCCTATTGTGTGAAGCTTGTCTTGCTTGCTTACCGTTGTGCTAGCATACTTATGTCGGTCCTTTTCTATCTCTAGAATAACTGCTACATTTTAAGTTTATGTGCCAATTATAAAAAAACTCTCTACATCTTTAGTTTTGTTTGCATATGAGGTTTTGCATGTACTTAAAACATCTGTTTCATCAAACAGAATCAGTTTCAAGCTGGACATGAAAAGTTTCTCGTTTTAGATTTTAAAATTTTAGATTTCAAAATTTTCAATCTAAAAAGTTTCTCGTTTGTTGTAATTTTATAAATAAATACACAGGTGGACTTAAAAGGGCATAAAGGCTTTTGGTGTTTAGAAAAGATTCATGGATTTGGGTGAATGAGTACCCCTTGAAGGGAATATTAAAATCTTTTTATTTTTCAGTTTAGTTCTTTATCTCCCCTCTCTTTTTTGGCTGAATGAGTTACCTAGTTTTAAACTTTTTTTTTTTCCTCCCCTTCATCCTACTAGTTTATCCTTAATGTAAGAAAAATACTAACTAATACTTGTTTTCAGCCAAGGGGTTGGGTTGTTTGTTTGCACTGGGATTATTCCACAAAAATTTGAAGGATTTAGGTATTTATCTTAATTGAATCCAGACTTGTCAAATCCTGATTCCTAACATTTCCATATTTTAACTTCATAATTAAAATCAAAACCTTTAACTCAAATCAAATCCTCTCAACTCGAAATGTAACTCACAATTCAATATTATCATATAACACAGTATCATCCAATAATTCAACTAGTGAACAATAATATACAAAATTATCAAGAAACAAAACATATAAAGATATTAAAATAAACAGAGATGAAGCGCGCGCGCACACACACACATATATATATATATATAGAGTAAATGGAAATTCACCGGCAGTGAAGGGAGTTCCTTCACCGCCACTTAGGTGGCCCAATAAAATTATTACGTGTGGCACCACTCAAAAGGCGGTTAAGGAAATTTATTTATTTGTTATCTTGAATGACGTTACGTGTAATAATTTTATTGGGCTATCTAAGTGGCGGTAAAGGAACTCCTTTCACCGCCAGTGTATTTTCCGTTTTCTCATATATATATATATATATATATAGTTACCTGAGCTGCAGTTCATTTTCACTATCTCCAATAATGGTTTTTAAAAAAAATTTTGAATTATAATCTCGAACCCCTAGGGTTCACTCATATCAATTTCTTGGATTTTAGTTTTGATTTGATCCTCCATCAAGTTAACACAAAATTAACGGTTTTCAATGAATAAAATATTTTATATGCACTTGATGAACGGGTAAATGAACTCTAAAATTTATAAAATTTAATCCGAAAAAAGTTAAGGAGGTAGATATAGTAATTATAAAAAAAAATTGAAGAAAAATCATTGGATCATTATAGTTTTGCCGCTAGCTCACGTAACTTTTCCTGAGCTGGCGGCTCACCTACAGTAATCCCATATATATATATATATATATATATATATATATATATATATATATATATATATATATATATATATATATATATATATATATATATATATATATATATATATATATATATATATATATATATATATATATATATATATCCTTGTCACGATCCTCACTTTTGCTGTTTGAATTCTTAAATTCTTGAAGAACCTGTGAATAAGAAGAAAAAGAAGAAGCAGCGGCAGCAACAAAATTTTAAGAAGAATTTGTAGAAAGAATAGCAACAGAGCAAGAAACCAAGCAGAAGAAGAAGATGAACAGTAGATTTTTGGAGAGAAATCAAGGAAAGAAGATTTTATTACTCAGTCAGTCCTCTTTACAAAGAGATTACAGAGATATTTATAAGAAATTCTCTGTCATTCAGATATGGTGTTTAAAATGGTTAAAACCGTTATTCTTTGTTTCCGGCTGAATAGAATCGATGGGCAAAATTCTATTTGCACACAGAAATTTACTTTTCACAGAAATTTACTTTTCACGTACTGTTTTAAAATTTATGAATAATTATAAATTTGCTACTTATTTTTTTATTAAGTTACGCTTCGAACCCGCCGCAATTTGACCCCTCCACCGACAGAAAGAAGCCATAGCTAACTTCATTCCAATTTAATTAATTTCACAAAAAAAAATAACACTCGAGATTAAAAAAATTAAATTATAGAACAACCATCATCTCCAGTTCCAAATATAACTAAACAAAAAATAAAAAATATATATAACTATCAGATTTCAAAGGGAGCCAAATCTCATCGAATTCTTGCTATTTTGGGAATTCACGATCTATATCGTCCATTTTCAGATTTTGATCCTCGGCTTCACCTTGTAGCTGACGTCAGCAGTTTGTCGGAGCTCCGCCCTTCTTCTTTGGCATGGCAATGTCGATCCCGTCACAGCTCACCTTGATCTCCATTTCCTTTGTCTTAATGCTCCTGATCTTGACTCCGACACACGTGTCAAGATCGATCTCAAGCGGAATCGTGCTCTTCTTCTTCAGATCCGATGCCACTGTCGAATCGAGTGTCTCGCTGGTGGTGGTGCTGCTGCTCAGCATACTGTGCTTCTGCTGCTTTAAGAGGGAGGGTTAAAGTTAGAAAAATTTTTGAACGCAAAGAGTAAAATTGTGGTATGTCAAAATAGCGGCTCGGTATAAACAGCAGGGAGGGTGTCAAAAGTACATTGGCGTGCGCAAATAGAATTTCCCGAATGTTGGAGATGGCTAATGGATCGGGTTATCGGGTGGGCCTTAAGCAAAAACCCAACCGCAAACTAACTTAAACCCGAGTTCAAAAGTTCTTCTCCTGATCCAGAACAAACTTCTCTCAGGCATTTTGTCGAACACTCCATCATTTTCATCAGCAACTGCTTCATCCTCGCCCGTAGCTCTGCCGTCCATGACACTCCTCCTTCACTGTCTCCTCCTCCTCTGCCTCCCTCATCCTCCTCCCTCCTCCCCTTTCCTCCCCTCCTCCGTTTTCTTGAGCAGTGTTGGATTGGGGAAGAAAAACGGATAATTTGGTCTAAAATTTTCGATGAGAAACTTATTTATTTATTTATTTATTTTAAATTCCGAAGGTGGGCTAAGTGAGCAAAGCGTCGGGCTTAAATAGAATTTTACCCTTTGGAAAATTGTCCTTGTATAGGCGATGGGAAGCGTGGACGGGCGCTGAGACCTCGACGGAGGTTCCGCTGTGGGCGGGCCTTGTCGAGATCGCCGAGGCTGAGATCTCCTGACCGCCGGAGCGAGGGGAATTGGGTTCTTTGACAGCAATCTGCGGCGACGAGGAGCGTCCTTACGATCGATGCTGTCACCACTGCGGTCACCATGTGGGATCAGGTCGACTTCAGTCCTTCACCATTTATTTTCCGCTCTTACTACTAAAATTTGAAGTCAATCTATCTGCATTGTATCAGATCAAGATTAGTTTCTAATGTTACAAGTTCTACCAATCGAGAAATCTTAATTGGTAAAAATCCGGTTAATGATGATAAAATATTACTTGATTTTTGAATTCCATATTTTTAGGGTTTGATTTAAGCTCCTAAGATAGTTTTATTAGTTATTTATTTATTTTGGGAAAAGCTCCTAAGATGTTTATTTTTTTTTTTTTTGAGCAAAAACGGCGGGTAGAATCCCTCCGTGTTCCATTAACAAGCTGATAATAGAACTAAAAAAGTTCAAAGCAAAAGTACATAGATGAAAACATAAAAACTAAGTTAGGAGAAAGTAGAGAAAGAGTACAGATAAGTGGTCAAATGACAATAACAGAATCTAAACAGTATATCACAAGCTCCACACAACATGCTCTTCTGAATAATCACCACAAGGTTTCCAGAAGCCGATGATCAAGTCTGAGCCGGAGATGGAGGAATATCACTGACTTCATCTCCAGACGTCCCACCTGAAAGCTGAATGCTCTCTTCGTCCGAAGATATGTCTGCCCAAAAAAGGACATCATGAATAATTGTACATATGCATGAGTGTGATGGGCGTGCAGTAGACTTAAATATTCTACTATTTCTTTCACTCCAAACATTCCAACATAAAGCCGCCACTAGGGTTCTAGCCAAATGTGATTTCTTGCCTCTAACACATAATTTATCCTCAAAACTAGCGCATACCCCTGTGTTGATATTAATCTCAAACTTTTGGGCACAACTCAACCACAATTCGCTTGTAAAGGAACAATTCAAAAGGAGGTGCTCGGTGGATTCACTATCCTTATTACATAGGACGCAAAAGTTTGGTCCATTCCAACATCTTTTCTGTAATGCTGGCCAAGTGAGCAAACCTTTTTTGATTGCCAACCAGATGAATACCCTAATTTTTGGTGGACAAGCTACCTTCCAAATCCAATTGGATTCGTTCAGGACAATACCACTATCCATAAAAAGATTGTATGTGCTTTTAACTGAAAAGTTCCTGTCTATGCTCCTTCTCCATTGAGGTTGATCAACAAGCATTTGGTTTGGAGAGAGATTACTAAGGATGGACCGCAACTCTCTACATTGGCATTTTTCAGTGACAGAAAATGGTTGCCGAAGATTCAAATGCCATCTATCACGGCCCCACATCCTACATACCCTGGCATCCTTCTCCCGTGATCGTAGATAAGTTTGCAGAAATAACAATTTTAACGGAATCTTAGAGCATCACCTGTCATGCCAAAAAGCTATATTTTGTCCATTGCCCAGTTTAAACTCCAAACTTGGCCAGGCAATAACTCGAGTCAGCGAAATTCCCTTCCAGAATCTAGATGTAGAGTTCATCTGTCGAGAATTTGTGAGCTAGGTAGCCTCCTTAGGGCGGTACTTTGTTGACATCAATTTTTGTAAAGAGCCCTACAGGCGAGAAATTAAATACCATCACCACTTTGCCATTAATAATAAATTAAAGAGTTTTAAATCCAATACACCAAGTCCTCCCGCCCTTTTTGGTCTACAGACATGTTTCCAAGAAATCCAATGATACTTCTTAGTATTGGAGGCTCCATTCCACAGTAAGTTCTTCCGTATACTGTCTATCCTGTTTCTCACCCAACCCGGTAATAGGAAGAATGACATATAATACAAGGGTAATGCGGTTAGTACCGAATTAAGTAATACCACTCTCCCACCCAAGGAAAGTAAATTACTTCTCCATCCATCCAATCTCTTTTCGAACGTATCAAGCAGTCCTAAGATGTTTATTGAACATGTTATCGGAGTGTTTTTTCCTATTTTTGAGCTTAACCAGGTGATGATCACATTTATTTTGTGCTTGCTTTGTAGTTGAAGTACGGCTAGAGTGTTGTTGAGTGATTTGTTTTCCCTGATTTTAGGATGCAGTAGGAGGAATATCAGAATGTCCAAGAATGAACATGCCGCAAGGCTGTGAATATCTCAAATTTTGGCTTATTCATTATCAAAGTTGCAGATTTAAACATTATTTTAGGTTAGCTTTTGATTTATGTCATTGAGATTGCACCTATCTCGTTTCCACGTCAGCTAGTTTTCGTTATTTGGATTTCTATGAATAGTGCAATGAGATGGCTTAAGTTTAGGTTTGTAATCTCAGAAGCAGTATCTGTATCAGCAGATGGTTTATGCTATAAGAAATTGGCAATATCGGGTGTATCATAAAAATATGCAATATCGGCAAATTCTCCCACTTTGCTAGATATTGGGGACAATAATTTCTTGAATAATGAGTCTAAAAATGAAAGACCAAAGCATATCTAATTAGATAAACGTGATTGTCTGTCTTCTATGATGGATTTGGGCATTAGCTTTTCTAAGGAGTCACGAAAGAAATGCTTGCCAAGTTGCAACGAAATAGATAGTCCCAAAATCTCAAAATATCAAAATGGACTACTTTTGGATGTTTCTCAATTCTTAGAGCATTGCTTGAGTTTATGTTGCAACTGAACACTAGAATTTGGAATGAATCCTTTTTTCCCACTATACTAGTTGTGTGATATTTTCATCATCTTTCTGCTGTATAAGATTGAATAAAGGAGAAGCTTGTAACAACATAAGTTCTGACAACAAGCATAAAATGAAAGTTTCTTCACATATTTCGCTTCTCATTGTGATCTCTAATCTTACCATATTTTTCCTTTTCATTAATGGAGAAAACTCACCTCATGATATGTGAAAAAATTGTGGGCTTTGACCTACCATGCTTTATTTCTATTGTTGTCACTTGAGAGGTCCAATTAATTGTTGTGCTTTTATGTCATGTTAGTTGATGTTTATTATAAATACTTTGTTGCTTGTTATATGCTTGAATGTTAACTAAAATTTGGAACCTCCAATCTATTTTTTGTTAATATAGAGAGTAGCCTGTACGGCATCTTTTTAAACAATTATGTTTGTTTTCTTTGTTTTTTTTTAATATAAAATTTTGACATTTTCTAGAGAAATTTCTCTTTTTGATATTGCACTATAATTTAGAAAACTTCCCAAATCAATGTCAAGACGCACGTTCATTATCTAAACTCAAATTTCCCCCACTTTTAGATATTGCACTAGTCATTTTAATATACAAATTTAGCATAAAAACTTTGAAGCATGGGCACTTCAAAGTGATCGCTGTGTCAATGTCAGATATGTAAGAGATGTCAACAATTTGCATGTCACTTCTTTATACGTATAAGACATACCTAAACCGTATCATATTTTAAAAACCCAAAAACATGCATGTTGGAATCACATTCGCTATGAAAAGGTCATAAAAATAGTGTGTTTGGGCATCTCTGCCGTAAAAAATCATAGAGATTGTTTGTTGAATCCTATGACATCATACATTGCTTAAAAAAAATATAAAAATTCTTTTTAAGTAAAAAAGTTACTAAGCTAATAGTAAAAATGTCTTGCAAAAATAATAATAAAGAACTAGAATACTATAAATTATTTGTTAATAAATTATTTTACATTTATCAAAAATTTACTTTATTTTCCTATAATAAGAAAAGAAATATTTGAATGAAACCGTGAAAACTTGATATAACCATTGGAGTATGAATATAATCGATACTTGGACATTAGAAAAGAAATAAAAAAGAAATATTTGAATTAAAATACAGGAAAGTTAAATAATTCGAGTAGGAATATAATCAATACTTGGATATTAGAACCAATGGCGTACTCTATAACAAATTAATCGAAGAAAAATATGATGTAGAAATATTAAAATAAAAAACTTGATAATTTAACCAAATATAAATACTGAATTCTAATCTAAATATTATTAACCATATTAAAAGCATTTGATTTTATTGCTAAGTTCAATAATAAACTAAACATAATTTTATCCTAATTGAAAATTATAGCTATAATAAGATTTGACAAGTGAGACTTGGCTATTCTGAATAAAATTATTGGTATCAAAATTATTAATGTTTATATCTCTTTTGAAAATATGGGAACCAAATGTCCTAACAAGTTTATTGGAAATTTTGAATAAAATTTGGATTACCGTTAAAGTAAAATTGCATACATGATTTATCATGAATCGTCATTGAGCGACTATAATTATATTACTCAATTTGCCAAGAGGCCAAGTTAAAGACAGATTGAATCAACCTAAGTATGTTTTTCAAACACATTTATCATACATTAGATAAAAGTATTTTCATTTTAATATAATTAGTCTGTTGATTATGATTGTATCCTAGTTACTACTATCGAATTTACTGATAACGATATTTTATTTTCGCTGCATAGAATTCATAAGTGTAAACTATTTTGCTCACTATTTATAAGAAACTATCAAAAAATGATGAATGGATAGTAAAATATCATGAATATAATTTTAAAATGTATAATACTGATTTTTGATCATTCATCTAATTGGTGCCTAAGAAAATTGTTCCAAATATAGTGGTTATTTCATTAAGAAATGTGCGTAGCACATAAACCTCATATGTACTTACACTTTTCTGGATAATCGATCCATCCTGATTTGGTAATAGAAGGGTTAAAACAAAATTCGTAGTACTAAAAAATAAATACTAAATATAATATATGTATAGAACTATTGTTTGAATGTTGGACACTATTAGAGTATTATTAATTGACATAGTCATGACATGATACTGAACTAATACTGAATGAATACTGTCACCAAACTTAAATAATTTAACATGACATTGATATGGGAATTGAGAGGAGCTAAAAGATGGAAATATACATATATTTCAGGAGTTTAACACAGAATAAGTCGTCATTATATTGTTTATTTCCACTGTAAGGATTACAGTTGATTACTTGGACCACCATCTATTTAGTGAATAATATCTATTGTTACTATCCTACTTAGTAGGACGTTCGGTTTAACATTGGAATATGGACTGCAATCTCGTATATGCACGGAAAATGCTCAAAATACAACTCTTTCCATTTGATACTTTCCATTGATACGATACACGACATTAAAATAATTGATTATATAATTATTATCCATAATTCATTATCGGTTATTTTAAACTTATAGATTTGTCTTGCTTGAAACTTAAATATTGACCACTACCTGGCGGTTAAACAAGTGCATCCTGCTAACAAAGTAGACCTTAGTGATGATACAGTTGCGCTAATGCTATCCACCAAAGTTGATTGAGTTTTGACCCAATTTTGACTGCTATTGGCATCAAATTAGTTCCTTTGAGGCTGGTTGTTTTTTTGTCATAGCCTTCTCTTGACTTTTAGATCCTTTCATCTAATTTGAATCCCGAAACTGCTTTTGTAGTGTTGCTCCATAACCTCTTATGGGTAAATGGTAGTTTTTTTTTTTTAACTGTATAAGTATTGTTATGATATATATATATATATATATATATATATATATATATATATATATATATATATATATATATATATATATATATATATATATATATATATATATATATATATATATATATATATATATATGTATATATATAATTGTGGAAAGATATAAATAATAGTACCATACCAAAAACTTAGTATATTCTGTGTATACAACCAACGTCTCTGTACTCTGTATTTCGGGTATATGGGATGTTCCATGGATATCAAAAAGTAAGAAAGTATGATCTTAGAAAGATTCTGATAGAAGTAACTTTTTGATTTAGTGACCTTTTGCTTCCTTGAAAGTGAAGTTATTTATATTATTGGCGAGGTTAGATACTCAAAGTGTCGGTAAGTTCTAAACATGGATAGACGTTTTGGAGGTGGGCTTGGTACCTATAAAGTATAAAATATAGACACTTCTAACGTGAGTATTATGTCTATATCAGATATGTATCGAACACCAACACTTGCGCCATACTTGTCGATATGTATCAACTTTGGTATACAAGCTCCATAATGGCAATACTGGCACAACATACTGGCATGAGATTAATCCAAAAAAAATACATAGGATACTAGTGTCCAACGTGCATTCGATACACGTATCCTATGTGTTTTTATTGATTAACCTTGTATAAATATGTCATGCCTGTATTGGCATTGTTATATCCGTACATCACAGCTATGCCAATGTATCAGACACGTGTGTCCGATATTGAAAAGAATTCATGATATAAGTGATTGTGCTTCATAGCATATCGAACATACCAAACTTGTCTCGAATTTTAAGAATCCAAAGATTTGCAGCCAGGTACTACTTAACTTTGGACTTATGGAGCTTTTCAATTATTAGCTCGATCTTAAATGATGATTAATATGAGAAATGCAGCTAATATTCCTTGGAGTCCTTAAAAGTAGTAATATGCATTATTCGTTCGATTATTTTCTCTCTATTCAGTGTCCTGGTACACTTAAAACTTTTTATGGTTTCAGAGCCTTCCTTCTCTTGGTTGTCATGATGACAAGTTTAGATGAGTGATTTTGTAGTTTGTCTTATGATGAATATTGATCAGCGAACATTTTCATTTTCTTTGAATTCTGTCCAATAAATGTATATTTTCCTCATATCCTGTGCAATTAATAATTTAGGCAAGTACAAATGGTAAATAGAGTTGCAAAGTATAGAAATTTTGCTGCAAAGCTACATGCCCGTTTGCAGCAAAAAAGTCGATTTCACCACATGCTAATATTCTTATTTTATATTCCTCATCTAAAATCATTCTTGCAGTCATAAATTCTATCAATGTTTTGAAAGAACTCTATTTAACTTCTATACAAGTTTATTGAGCAAATGCTGCAAAAAGGCAAACCAAATAATGTAGTTAGAGCTTTTATTCCTTGCAACAAAGGCTGCATATAACAAATGCTGGGGTCACTTCAGAAGTTACTGCTCAACAAATACAGTCCGAAGGAGGGCATGATAGTTGGGGAAACAAAGAAAAGGTATCGTACCTTAGTTTTTTGGAGAGGGATATTAGTGACGTAACATTTAGTCTGTCACAATTTGTAATATAAACTGGGAAGTGGAGACAATATAGCTTTCTGGTATGATAGATGGTGCTCACAAATCCCACTCAAGATACTATTTCCGGATATCTTTCAGAAAGGAAGGGATAAGAATGCAAGGATTAGTTAATATTGGGGATGCTTGAGATGGAGATGGAATTCGACGGCATTGTCTGGACAGAATCTTGCAAGAGTTGGAATGCTTAAATAATTTATGAGTGACTGGATCCCTTCCTTGTTAGAGGAGGACAGGCCAATTTGGAGGTGGGAGAATGATGGTAAATTCACAGTTAAATCCACATACCGCTATTTCATAAATGGTGGAGTCATCTCTATAAACAACAAATGGCTGTGGAAAACTAAATGTCCCCAAAAGGTTAGAGTATTCGTATGGCTCAACTACAAAGATGCTCCTCACCTGGCCGAAATTGCAAAAAAGAGGTTAGAGTGGTCCTAACATTTGCATTTTGTGCAAGAGAGAAGGAGAATCGACCGAGCACATTATGTTTAACTGCCCTTATTCCAGAAGTACGTGGGAATTATATATGAGGTCGTTAGGGGTGAATGTTAACATAACCCTGGACATAAATTTGTGGAGAAGACTTGATAAGGGGGTAACACAAACCAAAAAATTAGAACACTGTTGGTAGTGAAAATTTCTAAGTAAAAAAGGATTTTCCACAACAGAACGCGGAGCTAACTTAGTAGCTCCGCGTTTGACTATTTTAGCCTCGCGTTTGAGCAAAACGTGGAGTTATTCAATAGCTCCGCGTTCTGGTTTCTTAGCTTCGCGTTTTGATGCAATTAGCTCCGCATGAGCAGATAACCAGAATCATAAATTGATTGTGATTGAGATTTGGACTTATCCAATACCCAAATTAAATCCAATCAGAACTCTAAATTAAGAGATTTAAATCAAAACTAAGATATTTGATTGGAATCCTTGATGAATACGAAGTCTATTTAAATAGAAACTCTCATATTATCCTAAGGCTATAAATACCCCTTTGAGGAAGCCCTATGGATCTTTTTCGCATTTTAGAGAATTCGAGTTACGCATGAGAGCCTTGAATTCGTGAAGACCAGAGAAGATCAAGATCAAGTCGGCCGTCATCTTCAAGAGAAAAGATCATCGTCGTCATATCGTCAAAAGGAACTACTAGTTAGATCCCATCGCCACATAGATCCCACGTTTTATATTGTAAAAGAGAGCAATAATCTATAAATCCTCTCGTTTGTTCTTTTCTTGTTCACTTTCATTGTAATTAAGTTATTTTAATGGAAGGAAAGCAAATTTATGCTGTGAACAAACTGGCGACCACAGTGGGAGAAATCTCTTTCACCAAAGAAGAGATCGTGGCGCAATCTGACATCGAGAGGATCGGATCTGACGTAAACATACTAGTTGTCGAGATCGACCAACGAAAATACGAGGAGTACCTCTCCTCTGAGTCAGGTAACCTGACCGAAATGCGACGCTATAGTCGCGTGCGCTCTAATAGCCGTAAATCGGGTAAACGGGAATCCACTGTTAATTGGGGCCCGTGGAGACCGCGGCTATAGAGCCGTCGTTTGGGCAGAAAACTCTAGTCGAGGATAGCCTCTCTACTGCCGAAAAAAGCTTGGGAACTGGATTGACTAGAACCCAACACCGAAACAGAAATCAGAGAGCTAGGCAAAAAGCCTTCAAAGCCCGCTTTAAACGCGAGGCTAATCTGGCAGCAGAACGCGAGGGTACAGTACCTCGCGAACGGGCATGCGTTAATCGCAAGACCAGTCACTATCGCATTAAATGCAAAGCTGCAATTTGCGTTAATCGCAAGGACAAGCCAGCATGTGATTCTCCACGCGAGGCTATTTTATTTGGATTTGAAACCAGAAAAGCTCGCGTAAATCGCGAGGATAAAATATTGATAGAGCAGCGCGTGATGGTGATTCTCCGCGCAAGGCTAAGACTGAGCCTAGCGTTAAACGCGAAGCCAGTAAGACTTCCGTTAATCGCAAAGTTCCTGACACCATCGTGAAATGCGAGGATAAACTTCCTTTAAAGCCAGCGTGTGATGGTGATTCTCCATTCAAGGCTAAGACTGATCTTAGCGTTAATCGCAAAGATGGTGAAACTTGTGTTAATCACAAGAGTCCTTACCTTCGCGTAAATCGCGAAGATGATTGGAAAATTTGCGTTAATCGCAAAAATCGCGTTAAACGCGAAGTTATGACTTGCGTTAATCGCAAGAATAAGCCAGCTTGCAAGAATTTTCTTCCACGCGGGACTAATATTTCAGAAGATAAACTTCTGCAAAAACGTCAAGCCAGCGAAAAACGCGAGGCTAGCGTATCCAAATGCGAGGCTATTTTTCAACCCCGCGTGTCCAAATGCGAGGCTATTTCTCAGCCCCGCATGTCAAAACGCGAAGTTATCTCTCAGCTCCATGTAAATTAACTCGAATACAAAATCAGGGTTGATCATCACAGTAGTGGACCAGAACTGGACTCCAGTGATCTCAAGAAGGTTCAGTGGGCTCCTGGACCCTCTCAACAGCTGAATGGGCCCCACAACTCCATATCTAAAGTCACCGATCTTAGGGAGTATCTAACCAAGAAAAGAAATATAAATCAAGTTCAATCTGAACCTACTTGTCATTGCCAGCAGTTTATGACAGCAGTATCTGCTGTAGTGGACAGTTGTTGCTACAGCAAGAACATGATATCAGTGTTTGACCGATTGACTGAGTCAGACGAAAACCCTGCCAAGAAGACGAAGATTACTCCCCGAAGAAAAGAATGGAGAATTGTAACCTCTAATATGGTCGGAAAGGGTAAGATAATTATAGAAAGGAATGATAATTTAGAATCAAGTGATGAAGAACCTTATCATTTTACTCGACTTAAGTCAAGTGCTATCCCAGCTCGAAACTATAAGAAACTTGTGAAAGGTTCTTATGACGACGATAGTGACAACTCGGCCATAGCTTCTCCTCGTTCTTCGGCATCGTCTAAATTGCAGAAGTCAGCATCATATATGATAGATAGATCTGACGATATCGACCAAAGATTTGAGGCCCAAGGACAAATGATTCGAGAGCAACAAAAGACAATTGAGGATCTTAAAATGATGCTCTCAAGAGTGGTGGAAAATGCTCAAAAAATTATCGAGGATAACGCCAAGAAGGGAAAAGAAACTCCGTTCAACAAAATGAACGAGGAAGATAAAGAAGAAAAAGCCCACTCGACACATAAGGACGAGGATAAATATTCTTTTCATAACCATCATGAAGAGAAAATTGAGAAGTTACAAAGCCAACTCGAAGCACTAATGCACAAGAAGGAGTTGAAAGAATCAGGAGTCTTAAGACCATACCTGCCTGAATGGGATTTGGCACCATACCCTGAGAAATACAAACCGTTCAAATTGGAGCCATATGGCGGAAAAGGATCTCCCAGTCAACATATTTACTACTTTTTGTCCCAAGCGGGACATTTAATGGGCAATGACCCAGTAATGACCAAGGTATTTGCAAGTACCTTGCGAGGGCCTGCCTTCACTTGGTTTATGCAGTTGCCCCCAGGTACTATTAATACTTGGTTTGATGTTGAGAAGCAATTTCTCGCACGTTTCTTCGAGGATGATACCAAATTTCGGTTCATTCCCTCCTCGCAACTAAACAAGAGGAACAAGAAATGGTAAAAGACTTCATAGAAAGATTTCGAGAGAAGTCCGTGCACTGCAAATATGGAATGGTCCAGGAAACTCTGGTAGAGACATGTCGACATAATATCAAGACGAACATGCTCTTGAAAATGAGGGCCGTAGAGTCTTAGACTTGAAAAGATTTGCTCAAACAAGGTGAGCAAGCCGAAGATTTGATCCGCAGAGTTGAAGAATCTCGTGGAGCCCGGAATTCCGGAAATAATAGACCCTACACACAGAACAATAACAAAAAAAAGGGGAAAGTAGTGATGACGTCAGAAGCCGCTCCACAAAAGGCGAACTCTCCAAACCCGAAGCCCCAAAATCAAAAGGGCACAAGACAGAATAGGCCCCAACAATAAAGGACCTATACTTTTAAGGTAGAATAAACACCTACACTCTTTCATCTACTCCTTAGGAAGGGAATGTTGAAACTCTCAGAGAATAGAAAATCGGAGGACACTGGTACAATCAACGACCCCAACTATTGTCTCTACCGCAGGAATGTCGAACGCCCTACCAGGGACTGTTATCCTCTGAAGAACAGGATCCAAGCATTGGTAGAAACTGGAGTCTTGACGCTAAAAGAGGAATAGAAAAAGGTCACTGCTAACATGACAACCATAGTGGTAGGAATTCATGAGTTCCCTGCAAGGGTGACCCCAATACCAGAAGGGAAACTGGTCATGAAAAATCATGACCCACATAAAAAAGCACAGGAAGGACTTGTCCCTGTAGCTACACAAAAAGGGAAAGTCATGTGGGTCCATCCTGATCTATTACACGATGAACAGTGGACCACCTCAAATAGCCAGAGGAAAAGGCAGACTAGTAATACTATTTCCGCAAAAATAAAGGAAGAATACATAATCTCGGGAGCCTTCACAGATTCTAAAGAGGAGTTTGAAACTATGACCACTCATTAAGATGGGCGGGCCCTTCCGGCACTCGATCCGGTAAACCGTACCTCAAAAACTACGCCAGAGTAGATCCGAAAAATATATACGAGGAACTTGCAAAGACTGCAAAACAAAAGGGGCTTCATTTCCAGAGAAATTCTGCGAAAGACGAGGAAGCCAAGGAGGCTGCATTTAAGTTTGACATAATAGCTCAGCTGACAAATATTCTAGTTCGAGTCACGCTTTATGAGTTATTGCGATTGTCAAAATCAACTCGCGAGGCGTTAAGAGAGGGTTTGGCAGACTCTGAATCTTTCTTAGCTCAAATCGTCAAGCCGACCGACGAAGAGCAGGACTCTTGCCCCGCTGTCATCAAGTAAGGAGGCGGGTCCCGCAGATTACTCTCTCCGGAGGATATGTAGTATAATATACCTTTATATTTCACCGGATATGTCAGATCCACGAAATTGGACTGTATTCAAATCGATCCGGGGTCTGCATTAAGCGTCATTCCCAGAAAACTAATGCAGCTATTAGGGATTTCTCCCCATCGTCTGACACCAACAAATACTACGATATATGGGTTTAACGCTAATGATAGCTGTCCTCTCGGCAAAATCTGACTTCGATGTCAAATCAAAAATCTGAAAACGGAGGTTACATGCTATATTATAGACACAGATACGTCTTATAACATTTTACTGGGGTGACCATGGATACACGCCTATATGATAGTCCCATCGACTCTCTACCAGTGCATGAAATACTGCGATGATCAAGGAGAAGTCCGGACATTAGTTGCGCATAGGCAGCCATTCAAAGGATTAGAGAACTACTTCACAGATGCTATGCTCTACAAGCTGTTCGTCGCAAAAGTTCCTTTGCTTCCTTCCATTGAATAATCTTGAATTACAACGGAAGTGAACAAGATAAAAAAAGAACAAACGAGAGGATTTTATACTTCAATCTCTCTCTTTTATAATGTGTTGTGGGATCTGTGGCGATGGGATCTATAGTAGTTCCTTTGGACGATCGGTACGTTGAAATCTTCTCTTTTAAAGATATCGGCCGACTATAGACGATCTTCTTGGTTTTGATTTGTTCAAGGCTCTCTTGCGTAACTCGAACTTCTCAAGAACTCCAGAAAGAAGATGGTGATTTTCTCTGATCTTCATGAACTCAAGGCTCTGTGCGTAACTTGAATTCTCCAAGATTTCAAAAAAATATCTCAATTGCCGAAAAGAAGATCCCTAGGGTTTCACCAGGAAGGTATTTATATCCCCAGGTTAATGCAAGAGTTTCTATCTAAATAGAACTCGCATTCATCAAGGATTCCAATCAAATATCTTAGTTTTGATGGAATTCTGATTAGACTTGATTTGGGTATTTGGATAGGCTCAGAATCATAATCTCAATCAATTTGAGATTCTGGTTATCTGCTTACGCGGAGCTTTAATCGCATCAAAACGCGGCGCTAAATAACCAAAATGCGGAGCTATTGATCATCTCCGCGTTTCACTCAAACGCGAGGCTAATACAAGCCAGACTGCGGAATCGACGCGAAGCTATTAAACATCTCCGCATTTTTTATCCAAACGCAAGGTTAATATAACCAAACGCGGGGCTATCAAATTGGCTTCGCGTCCTATTGTGGAAAATCCTTTTAACTTAGAAATTTTCACTGCCAACAGAAACCCCTCCAAAGTTTTCAAAATGGCTTAGACTTCAGCAGATTTTGAAATACTTTGGATATCTAAACTGAAACGCGGAGTTAGAATACCAAGTCTATCTCGCGTTATGCTCACTTACGCGGAGCTAATCAGCTTCACTTCGTCTTCAGTGAAATGAGTAATTATGTCATTAATGACCCTGAATTTCTACGCCGAATACCAAGTGACGGAAATTCTGTTTAAATAGAGCTCCCGGCTCATCTTCTTCTTCATCTCATCCGAAGAATCTTAGGGCTTCAGAGCAGGCGACTCAGGCTTCTTATTTTGAAAGAATGATCTCCAGCCGAACTTCTTTTTTCTTTCCATAGATCTTCATCACTAGGATGCCATCTAGGAAGAGTGCGACATCGCGCAAGTTGGCCGGCGTTAATGGCAGCAGCCGTGAAGGTAGACGCGACGGCGAACCAGTCTATGCAGCGTCCTTCGAAGGTAAAAACCTTAACTCTTGGGCTTCTAAGAACCATTCTTGAGATGTTTCGGCTTGGTTTAATCCAGCCAACTGTTTATTTTACCGGCGAGATCGCCGTTCTCCGCGAAGTTATTGCGTCATCCCTGCGCTTGAAACGCGGGGCTTATCTGACTAGTAGTCTCGATGAATCTGCGAGGCTATCTTTGATTAGCAGTCGCGATGAATTGCGAGGCTATCTTTGATTAGCAGTCGCGATGAATTGCGAGGCTATCTTTGATTAGCAGTCGCTATGAATTGCGAGGCTATCTTTGATTAGCAGTCGCTATGAATTGCGAGGCTATCTTTGATTAGCAGTCGCGATGAATTGCGAGGCTATCTTTGATTAGCAGTCGCTATGAATTGCGAGGCTATCTTTGATTTGCAGTCGCGATAAATTGCGAGGCTATCTTTGATTAGCAGTCGCGATGAATTGCGAGGCTATCTTTGATTAGCAGTCACTATGAATTGCGAGGCTATCTTTGATCAACAGTCGCTATGAATTGCGAGGCTGTCTTTAATTAGCAGTCGCGATGAATTTGAAAGAGAAGGAAAGAGCAGAAAGAAATCTTGTCCCCCCTTTACGCGAAGTTATCGCATCATCCTCTGCGTTTAAAGCGCGAGGCTATTTCTTCAACTGTGCGCGGAGTTAGCTTAGCTCCGCGTTTTCACTCTTTTGGAAACTTTGTTCCTTTTGCAGTAAGTTCAATCCTTTCTGAAGAGGAATGTATGCGGGTCCATCGATCTTCATCAGCAAAAGTAACTTTAAGGAAGTCAGAAGCATATGCTTTACAACATAGTTGCAGGTTTCAAGCTCTGGCTTCGAGAGATAAACTCCTGAAGGGGCTGTAAATAGGGAGCTGCAACACTTGCAGTTCAGAATTGTGCTTCAATGCAGCACTTCCCTTTCCTCTCGTGCTTCATTTCGGATGACAGATCCTAGTTGACATTTGCAGAGGAGATCTTTTGCATGTGAACCAGGGAACTGAGCTTCAATACCCCGTAGAGAAATCTGGAATTCTTTTGCATGTGAACCAGGGAACTGAGCTTCAACACCCCGTAGAGAAACCTTACTGTTTGGTTATTGATGAGTTGATCATGTAAAAGTTTTTGGGAGAGCTATAACTCCGTCTTTGTAATCTCTTGCTTCATGAATAAAGATAAATTATTTTCCTCTCTATCTGTTGGCTTCAATAATTTTGCTTGCTCAACAAACAGATGGTTAATAATTCTGGTAAAATAATCTAAGCCTCTTCTGCGTAACTTAGATCATTAATACCTGAAGTGATCGAACAGGGATCATCTTCAACTTAGCCAAAAATCCAAGTTTTTCATGAGAACGCGAAGCTAAAATACCAAGTTATCTTCGCATTTCTCGGAGTTGCGTGGAGTTAATATCTTCACTTTTTTCTTTATCACGCAAGGCTAATAGCTCAGCATTTTGGAGAGTAACTGACCAGTCATTTTCTCCGAAATTCGCGTCGAACTCTAAGAGGCGGTTTTCCTCTTTTAAATAAAATCTCTATTCCTTTTCTTCTCACTTTACTTGAGAATTTTCCAGAAACTTAGAAATTCAGGCGATCACAGTTCAGGCGACCTGAGCTTCTTCCGACCGAGTTTCCTCCCAATTTTCAGTCGATTTTCCTCAGCAATGACACCCAAAACTCGTGCTACTTCTCGCGCGGCTCCATCATCGGCAACTGGCGCAAGCAGTGGTGGCGGCGACCATGGCAGCGACGCGCCAGCCCACATTTCGCCTATCGGGGGTAAGAATCTCTCTATCGAGACTCTTTAGAACATTTCTAGAGTGATTTGGCTTAATTTTAACTGATCAATCAACTCTTTCACCGGCGAGACCGCCGTACTCCTGCTGTAAGGCTTGGAGAAGAAGAAAAGTCTCTGACTTTCTTCTTTACGTGAAGTTATGGCGTCATCCTCGCGTTTTGAAGCGCGGGGCTATCTGATGTAGCAGTCGCGATGAATCGCGAGGCTATTTTGAGTAGCAGTCGCGCTGAAACGCAAGGTTATTTTAAGTAGCAGTCGCGCTGAGACACGAGGCTATTTTAAGTAGCAGTCGCGCTGAAACGCGAGGCTATTTTAAGTAGCAGTCGTGTGGAAACGCGAGGCTATTTTAAGTAGCAGTCGCGCTGAAACGCGAGGTTATTTTAAGTAGCAGTCGCACTGAAAAGCGAGGCTATTTTAAGTAGCAGTCGCGCTGAAACGCGAGGCTATTTTAAATAGCAGTCGCGTGGAAACGCGAGGCTATTTTAAGTAGCAGTCGCGCTGAAACGCTAGGCTATTTTAAGTAGCAGTCGCATGGAAACGCGAGGCTATTTTGAGTTCTGCGCGGTCTAATTTTTAGCTTCGCGCGGCGCTATTCTTAGCTTCACGCGTTCTAATTTTTAGCTTCGCGCGTCCATACTTAGAGAATTTTTCTGTCTTATAGAAACTTCTCTCACTCTGCTTTCTTTTTGCAGTAGGGTATTCGATGGAATCTCTTCCCCACAAGAATTACTTCGGCTTTGCTGGGGGTTCTGATCCCTCAGGCCAATTTCGCTTCACCACTATCTTGGCTTCATATAAGCCAGACCCGAAGGAGCGCAAGGAGAAGTTGATCAAGTATCACCCCACTACTGTGCGAGAAATCATAACCGATGCAGCCTTCGAAACTTTGAATAGAGAAGCGATGGAGAAACCCGCCTTCCTCTTTGGAGACCAGATGGATCAATCAGATGAGATCCTTTCTGGAGAGGAGTGTGTTTGGTTATATAACTCAGGCGAAATGCTGATGTTTCTGCCTAGAATGGCTCGTAGCTATCCTCTGGTCTATCTTCAGAGGCTGGCGATGCCTTGTGAATTAAAGTGGGGACTGACTCAAGAGCAAGATGGCGTCCCAACAGGCAAATTTGGTACAAAACGGGTTTATCAAGATGGTCCCTCCAGATGCATTACTGGCTTGCTTCCAGGCCGATTTGGCAAGGAGCTTCCAGTGGGAGAAGTCCCATCTCGTGCCCGAACTTTCTTAAGTGAGTTCCTGGCGAAGGATGGTCAGTACCCGGCTAGCGACTTCAGGATGCCTGGCTGGGTTCATTCTTCTAACAATATGTGGTGGGCCCGCCTTGTTCAGTACATGCTGGATTCCCACGATCCCATTTTAAAGGATATTGGCTTGTATAAAGCTATCAGGAATGTCCAATTCAGGTTTTCCCAGAGTGCTTATTATTTTTACTGCCTCTTGGAGATGTATAATCCTGAGACTTGTACTCTCTTTACACCAGTGGGTGAGCTAGGATTCGCTCTTCACGAGATGTTCGAGGTTTCCGGGCTTTCCATGGGTGAAATCCCCTATGAAGAGTATATCCCCATCACCAATGAGCTGAATATGCTACTGGCGAGGGATGAGCGCATCTATGCCACGTACTGGGAGATGATGTGCCATTATCATATTTGCGCTGACTTGACGGGTGTGCGTAACCACGGTATCGGTCATAAGAAATGGGCCGAGTATCTCTTTGCCAATTTAAACTCTAAGGATAGCTCGGCCACTATCCATGTCCATCCACCCGTCTATGGCTCAGAGATTGATCATCGCATTGCTAAGGGCTGCCACCTATTATATTATACTACTGAATCCAATAAGAATGGATACGGTCCTGGCACTTCATTCAAGAGTTACCATTATCAAGCCCAGTTTCCGATTTCCAACAGAGGTCTCATTGCCGGGTTTCTGATGCTGTGGCTGAAGAGATGTGTCGTGCCGTCGTTGCCCAAAGAAGCAATTGCGGTGACTGTGGTATATCCAGCGGTTCTTCTAGCATATGACCGACCCCTTGGACTTCTTCCCGCCATGGTATGCAATTTACAGTATGGACTGAGGGTGCTTTGTCGTGATTTCCTTCCCACTATTAAGGTCAAGGGGAAAGGAAAGGGCAAGTCGAAAGAGACTGCCCAGCCGAAAACTCCAAACCCTAGGATGGAGATGCCCTACACCTATTTGATGGCATGGCTTGTCTTGCATTGTCCTTCTTTAATGAGTGCACCAGAACGTCGTTCGGGCGAAAAGTGCTTCTTTGTAGAGCTGTATGAACGCTCTTCGTGGAAGCAGAATTATATGTCTCAAATTCGGAAGACTTTTCATAGTTTTCAGAACTATGAGATCTTCAGGTGTTTCCCCGACTTTC
The DNA here is from genome assembly GCA_036321105.1 of Dracaena cambodiana. Classification (NCBI taxonomy): domain Eukaryota; kingdom Viridiplantae; phylum Streptophyta; class Magnoliopsida; order Asparagales; family Asparagaceae; genus Dracaena; species Dracaena cambodiana. The sequence goes on from JAYEPQ010000007.1 coordinate 5,074,500, forward strand.
CTGACGGAGGATATGGAATGAGGCTGAAGGATGCCGTGGGAGCAGATAGGTTCACTACTTTATCTGCAGGAGCGTTCTGGTGGCTTCTCAACATCCGTTCCGGACACTTGGTGTATCGTCAAGATCTCGGGTGTCGGATCGAGCCATACACTCCGAATCGCTTTGCTCGCCAGTTTGGATACTCCCAACTTTATGTGGGCAATCCAAATAAAGACCTCGCTCATGAGGGGAATTTATACGAAGGCGCTCGTGGCTGGTTCCATTTTGCAGCGGGCGGAACCGAGGCTGAATTCTCCTTGCCCCAGAAGGCGCCAGAATTGGCCATGACTCTCAGCTTCTGCAACTGGTTCAGTATTGCGAATGCTGACGTACCCGGCTTCTCTCTCAATCGCAGTTGTTGCAAAGAGATTGAAGCCCTCTACGTTAGTCGTCAGGGTGCTTCTAGAGTGAGAATAAAAGGAATGGAAAAATTCCTTGGCGCCGCGGCTGAGTCTTCAGACGCCAGCGAGTCCGACGACGATGCCGGTAATGACGATGACAATACTGGTGCTGGTGGAGCTCCCCAGCCTGTTGTCAGTCGTCGCTTGAGTCCAGCTCTCAAACGCCGCGGCACTTTAAAGAGAAGACCGGGTAAGAAGCAAAAATTAGTGCAGGAAACCTTGATAGCCCCCCAAGAAGTGGCTATCAAACTTGCTTCAGACTTGTTGGCTTCAGCTCTACCCCCAGCGTCGGCAAGGGAAGACGAACCTGCTAAACCTCCAAGTGTTGTTGAGGTTTCGGCCCCTTTGGCCATAGGGCCTGTGGCAGAACCCGGGGTGCAACTAACGGGTAGCGAGACGGGTACATTGCTGGAAACGACAATGGCTCCCCCTTCAAGTCTGACAACTAGACTTGTATCGCTTGGTATGGCTTTTAGCATTTTATCTTTTGCCCGTTATTATTTTATCGTAACACTGCTTTTCTGGTCTTCCGAAATGCAGGTGATCAACTTCTCTCGCCAATGCATTCGACTACCCAAGTAGAATCTGACGATAGGATGGACCATTCCGGCTCCGTTGGTGGTGTGGGTATCTCTGCTGGCGAGTTTGCGGCTGATTATTCCACACCGGCTCCTGCCTCTGTTCCCTCTTCAATTCCCCCAATTGACGAACTGGGAAGTGATGAGAGAACTGAGGTCATTATCGCAGCTACTGCTAGGGAGGCGACGCCTTCTCCTAGCATGCCATCTCCAACGCCAGTCTGTTCCACTGAGACATTTCCCACGGTCGTTGGCGTACCTTCTGTTTCTCAGTCAGCGATTCTAACGCCTTCTACTATAATGGCTGTTGAGACACCTGTAATTCCTCCAGCTTCTAATCTTCCAGTCGGGGATGAGGAGAACTTAAAGTTCTCATTTGAAGCTTCTTCTGCCATCGGAGGAACTTCTGGTGGAGATACCCCCTCATCTTCTCCTGTTGGTGGCGCTCCCCGGGTGACTTGTATTAGCAGCCCTCCTTCTCAGGTTCCTGATTCCACCAGATCTGTATTGGTTTTACTGGTCCCGCATGTCATGAACCTGGTACAAGGACAGGCTTCTCCTTCGACACCGGCAGCCACTGCTCCTCTGCCCGTGACATCTTCCTTATCATTACTTGCTTTGTCTGTTGGCACTGCAAATCCTCTTGAAGAACTTTTCAACCTCAGTGTCGCCGATTTTATGCGTTTGCTAAGGAGATGTATCGAGATGGTCCTTGCTGGCCATGATTTCTTTAACTTCGCACGTCCACTGTTATTCCGCTATCTGAAAAACATCGAAGAAATTGGGGGACGAGATCAAGCAGCTCCTTACCGGGCTCGTTTTGGAATTTTGGAAGAGCAAATGAACATACTCAACACAGTTCGCCAAGCGGATGTTGAGTCGATTACTGGGATCGAATGGGCTCGTCTTCGGGCGGAGTTGGTTGCTCGTCGAGAAGAATTGAGGCGCCAAGAAGAAGAGTGGTCTCGAGCGTTAGCAGGGTTCCAGGCTAGTGGGGAGTCCATTCTTAGAGGTTTGGATTTGGTGAACTCTGAAATTGAGGGGAGCCAGGCTGCCATTCTCAGCGCCCAGGAGGCCATTGCTAATGCTCGGGCGATCTTAGTAGAGAGCGAGCTTCAATTAGGGGAAGTCGTTAAGAAGCGGGAAGCGCTGATCCTTCAATAGGAGCAAGTTGATCAGGAGGAGACAATAAGAAGCCGTACTATGGAAGAGTCTCGTCAGCATCTCATCCAGCAAGTTGGAATGAATGATGATGATCTGCTCCTGCAGGCTCAACACTCTATAGAGGCAACTCGTCGTCGAGTGGTTGACGAAGCGATGAGTAAGTTAAAGCATCTCGGAGATCCATAGTTTTCTTTTATTCTTCATTTCCCTTTTTTTTTGTAATGAGAATTTGTACTAAAAGAAAGAACTTTATTGGTTCCCAGACTTCTTTTGTAACTCCATTTTTTTTTAAATGATGAATAAGGATGACTACTTTTTGATTCTTTTATTAGTTGGCTAGGAAATCTTCTTGCACAACAAATAACTTGCCATCAAAAAGTAGTTTTCTCTGCAAAGCATTCCAAGTCGTACTGTCAGAGGTAAGAATTTAACATGACAGGTTTTATGGGATTTTTAGTAAATCCCCAGCTATCAACGGGTTTGATTGGCCTTTATCAACTACCGTTTGAGTTGGGCTAGCCATGTTATTCCCCTCAACATGGTGAGTTGTCGACGAATTAATCTCCTCTCCCCCTTTTGCCTTTAATCAGCATTGGGTAGTTAATCTCATACTCTTACCCCCAGTATGATAGGGTTGGTGAGAAATTTGTTCTCTTCCCATTGCCTAGTCGGCGTTGGGCAATTCATACTTTTACCCCAGTATGATGGGTTGGCGAGAAACTGGTTCTCTTCCCATTGCCTAGTCGGCGTTGGGCAATTCATACTTGTACCCCAATATGATGGGTTGACGAGAAACTGGTTCTCTTCCCATTGCCTAGTCGGCGTTGGGCAATTCATACTTTTACCCCAGTATGATGGGTTGGCGAGAAACTGGTTCTCTTCCCATTGCCTGTCGGCGTTAGGCAACTCATACTTTTACCCCAATATGATGGGTTGGCGAGAAACTGGTTCTCTTCCCATTGCCTAGTCGGCGTTGGGCAACTCATACTTTTACCCCAGTATGATGGGTTGGCGAGAAACTGGTTCTCTTCCCATTGCCTAGTCGGCGTTGGGCAATTCATACTTTTACCCCAGTATGATGGATTGGCGAGAAACTGGTTCTCTTCCCATTGCCTAGTCGGCGTTGGGCAATTCATATCCTTCAGGTCAGGGGCGCTTAATTACACATACCTAAAAGAAAGATTGGGGCCGTTCAAACTTGAGAACTAAGCACACCAGGTTTGGGTCAGAGGCGCGAAACTGCGCATGCCCAAGAGAAAACTGATGGTGGTTCAAACTTGAGAACCAAACTGGAGGCGGTTCAAGGCTCTCTCGCGTAATTTGAACTGGGCACTCCCAACACACCAGGTTTAGGTCAGAGGCGCCAAACTGCGCATGCCTAAGTAAAGACTGGAGGTGGTTCAAACTTGAGAACCAAACTGGAGACAGTTCAAGGCTCTCTCGCGTAACTTGAACTGGGCACTCCAAACACACCAGGTTTAGGTCAGAGGCGCCAAACTGCGCATGCCTAAGAAAAAGATTGGAGGTGGTTCAAACTCGAGAACCAAACTGGAGGCAGTTCAAGGGTCTCTCGCGTAACTTGAACTGTGCACTCCAAACACACCAGGTTTAGGTCAGAGGCGCCAAACTGCGCATGCCTAAGAAAAAGACTAGAGGTGGTTCAAACTTGAGAACCAAACACACCAGGTTTAGGTCAGAGGCGCCAAACTGCGCATGCCTAAGAAAAAGACTGGAGGTGGTTCAAACTTGAGAACCAAACACACCAGGTTTAGGTCAGAGGCGCCAAACTGCGCATGCCTAAGAAAAAGACTGGAGGTGGTTCAAACTTGAGAACCAAACACACCAGGTTTAGGTCAGAGGCGCCAAACTGCGCATGCCTAAGAAAAAGACTGGAGGTGGTTCAAACTTGAGAACCAAACACACCAGGTTTAGGTTAGAGGCGCCAAACTGCGCATGCCTAAGAAAAAGACTGGAGGTGGTTCAAACTTGAGAACCAAACACACCAGGTTTAGGTCAGAGGCACCAAACTGCGCATGCCTAAGAAAAGACTGGAGGTGGTTCAAACTTGAGAACCAAACACACCAGGTTTAGGTCAGAGGCGCCAAACTGCGCATGCCTAAGAAAAGAAGACGCGTATCTCCAAGGGTACTAAGAATAGTATTTTTTTAGAAATTTGCCGTTGATTGGCATCATCATCCTGTCGCCGTCTTGATTCATTAAGCGATAGGCTCCACTGGAGTATACTGTCTCCACAACAAACGGTCCTTCCCACTTGGGTTCAAATTTACCCTTAGTCTTGTGGGTTAGCACCATTGGCCTTTTAACAGCCAGAACCAAGTCTCCTTATTTAAAGGTCCTTGGTTTGACGTTCTTATTGAACGTTTGAGATATTCGGGCTTGATACAACTCAATTTGTTGTTGAGCCCTGAGACGTTTTTCATTTAACGCCTCTAGTTCTTGCAATCTTTGCTGATGGCGCCCTTCTGTCGTCATCCTTGTGGCTAAAGCCACTCTTAATGATGGTATCTGGATTTCAAGAGGCAGAACAACCTCACTTCCATAAACCAAAGAGAACGGGGTAGGTTTGGTCGGGGTGCGAACGGTGGTGCGATAAGCCCACAAACATTCTCCCAACTTTTCATCCCAATCTCGTTTATTGGAAGAGACGAACTTCCGAAGGAGTTTGATGATCATCTTGTTAAAAGCTTCAGCTAACCCATTAGTCGCAGGGTTATATGGTGTAGAAGCGATATCTTTGATTCTGAATTTATTGCAGAATCTGGAGAATCCCTGACTGATGAATTGCGGACCGTTATCATGAATGATCCGTCGAGGGATGCCAAATCGGTAAATGACATGATGCTTGATAAACTTGATCACATCTGTCGCTTTCACCTCTTTTATGGGCACGGCTTCGGCCCATTTTGAAAAATAATCGGTTATTGCAAGAATAAACCGATGTCCTCTGGATGACGGGGGAGTTATTGGCCCCACAATGTCCATCCCCCATGCTTCAAATGGCCAACTTGCAACAGTATTGTGCAAGTATTCTTGGGGTTGATGAATAAAATTAGCATGAATTTGGCATGCATGACATCGTTTAGCGTATGCCATTGCTTCCGTGATCATATTTGGCCAGTAGTATCCTAGCCTTCTTACACGGTCTCCAAGTTTAGGACCGGGCTGATGAGCTCCACATACTCCATCGTGTGTTTCTCTCAGCACTTCTTCTGCTTCCGCTTTTGATATGCAGCGTAGTAGCAGACCATCTCTCGACTTTCTATATAAAGTCTGAAGTTTATGGTCATAATAAAATCTTTGGGCCTTCCTCTTTATAGAGGTGGCTTCCTTAGGATCTTCTGGTAATATCCCATGTAAAGCGTAATCCACAAACGGAAATCGCCAATCACGGGGCTCCAGGGTTAGGCCTACTTGGCACACTTCTTTATTTTGAAGAAGAGTATCTGGATGAAGGAGCTCTCTGCTTTCAATGGTGATGCTTTTAACTTCACCTGGCGGGATTGCCAGTGTTGCGGCTAACGCGGCAAGAGCATCTGCATAAACGTTCTCATTTCGAGATACGTGATATATGTAGAATTGTTCAAAATATCCTGTTAGCTTAATAGCTAGCTGATGATAGGGGATGAGGGCTTCATGTCTGACTTCATACTCACCTGTCATCTGATTGACGATGAGCTTAGAGTCTCCATGTGCCTCTAGATGGTTCACCCCTAGTTGTAGAGCTATTTTTAAGCCGATAATGAGTGCGTTGTACTCCGCTACATTATTCGTGCACGGTTCTGTTAATGAGTAACCGTTAGGCAATATATGTTTATGTGGGGATATTAGCACAACCCCCACTCCAGCAGCAGATCGTCTCGCAGCACCATCAAAGAACATTTGTCATGGTTGCTCTTTGCTAACTGTGTTGACCCCTGACATCTGTTTGGTATTAGACCGAATTGGGTGGTCTGCAAGAAAATCGGCAATTGCCTGTCCCTTCGTCGCCTTTTGAGGAACGAAGTGTATGTCATAGGGCGACAGTAGCAGGGCCCATTTTGCCAGTCGGCCATTTAAAGCCCCTGGTTTTGTCATCAGAATCTTCAGGGGATTAACCCGTGATATGACATGAATCGTTTACCCAGAAAGATAGTGTCGCATTTTCTGAACGGCGAACACTAGGGCTAAACATTCCTTTTCAATCGGGGTATACCGTTGTTCGGCCCCAATCATTGTCCTGCTTAGATAATAAAGGGCATGTTCATGGCCGTGCTCATTATATTGAGCCAATAGTGCGCCTAAGGCATTATCCATGGCCCTCACATATATGAGGAAGGGCTGCCCGGGGATCGGTGCCATAAGAACAGGAGGTTTGGTGAGGTATTCTTTAAGGTCGTCAAAGGCCTGTTGACATGCCTCATCCCATATGAAAGACACTCTCTTTTTCATAAGTTTTGAGAATGGCTGGCATCGTCCAGATAGGTTGGAAATGAAGCGTTGAATATAGGCGAGTTTTCCCTGTAATCCCCTTAATTCCTTAAGATTGCGGGGAGGCGGCATTTCGCTAATCGCTTTTACCTTTTCAGGGTCAAGGAAAATTCCTTTTGAGGTGATTATGAACCCAAGAAATTTCCCGCTGGATACCCCCATGAATGACTTGGTAGGATTCATCTTTAGATGATGTTTCCTCATAAGATCGAAGACCACTCTTAAATCCTGAAGATGATCTTTTTTGTTTTTATTTTTGACTGCTAAGTCATCAACATAGCACTCCACTGTTCTGCGCAGGTGTTCCTTGAATATGACACTCATTGCGCGTTGGTAGGTGGCACCTGCGTTCTTTAATCCGAATGGCATCACCGTATAATAGTATACCCCCAGCGGTGTTCTTAAAGCTGTATGCTTCTCATCATCCGAGTGCATCTTGATTTGGTTATAACCTGAGAAGCCATCCATAAAGGACATCCTCTCATAACCACAGGTACTATCAATCATCACATCGGTGATGGGGAGTGGAAACTCATCTTTGGGATATGCGGCGTTCAGATCTCGAAAATCGATGCATATCCGGATTTTGCCATTCTTTTGCGAACTGGCACTATGTTAGCCACCCAATCAGGATGTTGTTCTTCACGAATGAATCCGGATTCAATAAGCTTATTGATCTCGGCAACTATTGCCTCCACCAACTCCGGTCGAAAATGCCTCTATTGTTGTTTAACAGGTTTGACATCTTCTTTTATATTTAACCGGTGTGTGGCAATTTGAGGGTCAAGCCCAGGCATATCTTCATAACTCCACGCGAACACATCTATATACTCTTTGATAAGAGATATAAGTTCCTCCATTTCTAAAGGAGTTAGTGTGTCGCTTATAAAAATGGGTTTCGGATTTTCTTCCGTTCCCATATTAACTTGTATTAATTTGTCTTCTATGGGCGGGTCACGCTGTTCAAAGTGGACATCCCAGAGAGTATCCATATGCCTAGCCCAAGCGTCATCTTGAACGTCAATTGGTTCCTCGTCGCTTTCTGGCGCGGATGAAACCATATTGACTGTCAAAGATTGAAACCAAGCACCGGTACTTATATCCGAATCATGATCGGGTGAAGATGTTTCTTCTTTTGCCGAAGAACTCTCTTCGTCTTTTAATGGTGAAGAAGGTGGGGTAGATACATAACCCAACCCCCTGCGGGTCTTCTGATAATAATCAGGACTCTTTCCTCTCGGTCTAAACGAGGGTATGAGATTCCGTCGCCCTTTTCCAAAGTTTAATCCCGGCTTCTGGGTAAAATTATAGCCCATCTTCTCCATCATCTGTCGGGATTTTTGTTCGTACAGATGAAATTGTGGTGATGTTTGTTCATCACTTTCGCTGCTTTGCTTTCGCCGGGGTGACGTAATTACCTTACCGAACATAATCGGCCTTTGGGATCCTCTCCGAGGAGGCACTTCAAAGTAGTGACCTTTTTCCTCAGCTATTTTAGACTGGGAGAGGAGGGATGACCTAAGTGGCAAATGATATGCCGCCAGAACTTCAAGTTCGGATAGGCCATCCACTTCGGTGGAAGTACAAGAGGGTTCAGACTCAGTAGCTACAGCATGCTCGTAGACTAACTTTACATTTTCATTAATAACCCATTCACTCTCTATTACATCCACTATATTATCAAAACTAAGAGAAAAATCTAGGTTGGGGTTAATTTCATAATCACCCCCATCATCCTCTTCAAAAGGTTCATACTCCGTGTCTGCCTCGTTACCACTTTCATCAGGGTTTTGAGGCTTGCCAGGATCATCATTGGAGATTTCATGAGCTGGTTTGTAGAGTAAAGTATCTATGAAGTAATTCTCCAGTCCTTTGAAAGGTTGCTTATCTGCAATTAGTGTCCCGACTTCTCCTTCCTCATTACAATATTTCATGCATTGGTGAAGAGTCGACGGGACGATCATGTAAGCATGGATCCAAGGTCGTCCTAGTAGAATATTGTAGGAGGTATCTGCATCAATAACATAGCATGTAACCTCCGTCCTTAGATCTCCAATTTGGCATCGGAGTCGAATTTTCCCGAGGGGGCTGCTATTATTGGCATTGAACCCATATATTGACGTGTTGGTTGGTGTCAGGCGATGGAGGGAGATCCCTAGCAGCTGCATCAACCTTCTGGGTACGACACTTAGTGCAGAACCGGATCAATTTGAATTCGGTCCACTTTTGTGGATCCGACATATCCGGTGAAATATAAAGGCCTGTTGTGCTTTATATTCCTTACCTGCATGTCTTCTGGAGAGAAAACTATTTGTGGAACCTGCCTCCTCACTTGATGACAGCGGGGACAAGAATCCTTTTCTTCATTAGCCGGCTCGACAATCTGAGCTAGGAATGACTCAGAGTCTGCCAAAGCTTCCCTTAACGCCTCACGAGTTGATTTTGACAATCGTAGCAACTCGTATAGAGTTACTCGAGCTGGAATATTTACCAACTGAGTTATGATATCAAATTGGAAGGAGGTATTCTTAACTCCTTCATCTCTTCGCGGATTCTTCTGGAAACGAACACCTTTTTGCTTTGCAGGATTAGTAGTTTCCGCATATATATCCTTCTGATCTACTCTGATGTAGTCTCTAAGATATGTTTTCCCAGACCGAGTGCCGGAAGGGCCAAGTGGCCATGGCTTCGGGCTCCTCTTCAGAGTCTGTAGGTATTCCTGCAATATATTCATCCTTTATTTCCGCGGAGATAGCATTGCTAGTCCGCTTTTTCTTGTGACCCCCTGTGTTTGTCCACTGCTCGTCTTCTATCAAATCGGGGTGAACCCATATAACTTTCCCTCTTTGGGTCGTTACAGGGACAAGTCCTTCTTGGGCTTTGTTGTAAGGATCAAGATTCTTTGTAACTGCCTCACCCTTTGGGATCAGGGTCACTCCTGCGGGGAACTCGTGGGTTCCAACCACTATGGTTGCCATATTGGCAGTGACCTTCTTCTGCTCTTCCTTAAGCGTCAGAACCCCAGCTTCTATTAGTGCTTGGATTCTGTTCTTAAGGGGAAAACAATCCCGGGTAGGGTGCCCAACATTCCGGTGATAGAGACAGTAGTTGGGATCTTTAGTCTTACCAGCGTCTTCTAGCTTCTTATTTTCCGGAAGTTTTAGCATTCCCTTTTTCTGGAGCAAGTGAAAGAGGACAGGTGTCTGTTCAGCTTTGAAAGTGTAATTCCTTTCTTGCTGCGGTCTAATTTGCCTTGATCCTCGCTGACCTTGAGACTTCGGCTCTGGCGGAGGACTGGCTTTCTGAGGAGCAGCTTTTGACGACATCGTTGCTTTCCCTTTATTCTTATTGTTGTTGTTTTGGGCATATGACTTATTACCCCCAGCATTTCTTGGCCCGCGGGACTCTTCAACTCGGCGAATCAAGTCTTTAGCTTGCTCTCCTTGTTTGAGCAGGTTCCTCCACGTTTTGGACTCTACGGCCCCCATTTTGAGGAGCACATTGGTCTTAAGATTGTGTCGACAGGTCTCTACTAGAGTTTCCTGGATCATTCCGTGTTTGCAATGTACGGACTTCTCCCGGAACCTTTCTATGAAATCCTTAACCGTTTCTTGTTCTCCTTGTCTAGTTGCAAGGAGGGAATGAACCGTAATCTCAGTATCATCTTCAAAGAATCGTGAGAGAAATAATTTCTCGACATCAAACCAGGCATTAATAGATTCTGGGGGCAACTGCATGAACCAATTAAAGGCAGGCCCTCGCAAAGTACTCGCGAATACTTTTTTCATAATTGGGTCATTACCCAACAGATGTCCTGCTTGGGACAAGAAATAATAGATGTGCTGACTGGGCGATCCCTTCCCGTCATAAGGCTCTAACTTGAGCGGTTTATACTTCTGTGAGTATGGTATCGTATCCCATTCAGGAGGATGCGGTCTTGAGACCCCTGATTCTTTCAACTCTTTTTTACGCATTAAAGGTTCGAGTTGATTCTGTAATTTTTCAAGCTTTTCTTCATGCGGATCATGAAAAGAAAATCTATCTTCTTCCTCATGCATCGAGTGGGCTTTCTCCTCCTGTTCTTCTTCATTTGGATTTTCCTTGCCCTTTTTGGCATTATCTTCAACAAATCTCGATAGCATGACTTTAAGACCTTCAATCATCTTTTGCTGCTCTCGAATCATTCTTTCTTGAGCTTCAAATCTCTTATTGATATCATCAGATTTATCTGCCATATGAGATGCTGACTTCTGTAGTCGAGACGATGCAGAGGAACGAGGTGAGGCTATAGCTGAATTATCGCTGTCCTCATCGTAAAAACCCCCTGCGAGCCTCTTATAATTTCGAGGCGGGACGGCTCCTGATTTAAGTCGAGTAACACGATGAGGTTCTTCATCGATCGATTCTGAATTATCATTCGTCTCTATAATTTTCTTCCCTTTTCCTACCATGTTGGAGGTTACAGCTCTCCCTTGCTTCAGGGAAGTAGTTCTTGTCTTCTTAGCAGGATTCTGGTTTGACTCGTTTAATCGATCGAACACAGATATCTTGTTCTTGCTGCAGCTACAGTTGTCCATCACGGCTGATACTGCCGTCACAAGTTGCTGGCAATGACAGACAAGCTCAACCTGAAGTTGGTCTATGCCTCTCTTCTTAGAGAGATATTCCCTGAGATCAGCGCCTTTAGTGATAGAGTCAAGAGGTCCATTCAACTCTTGAGAAGACCTGGGAACCCACTGAAGCTTCTTTGTCTGATCAACCCTGACTCTGGGGTTGGACCGATCCTCGCGTGGCTTAGGAATAGCCTCGCGTTTCACATTGCGGGCCTGAAGAATAGCTCCGCGCTTATCCACACTAGCCTCGCGTCTCTCGCTGGCTTGGTATGTCTTTAGAAGTTTAGCTTCTGGAATAATAGCCCCGCGTGAAGGGAAGGTCTTACACGCTGGCTTATCTTTGCGATTAACGCAGATCATAGCTTCGTGCCTAGTACGATTTTTATGACTGACAACTATTTGCCAATCATCCTCGCGTTCCTCGCGGGTATAAGAAGTCCTGCGTTTATTGCAAGTATTACTGGCTTCGCGTCTCTCGCTAGGCTCAGTAATAGCCTCGCGTGGAAAATCACCCGCTGGCTTTGAAGGATTTTTATACTCGCGTAACTCGCGAGTGTCGGGTATTCTGCGACTAGCGCAACCCTTACTGGCTTCGCGTCTCTCGCTAGGCTCAGTAATAGCCTCGCGAGGAAAATCACATGCTGGCTTTGAAGAATTTTTATACTCGCGTCTCTCGCGAGTGTTGGGTATTCTGCAACTAGCGCAACCCTTACTGGCTTCGCGTCTCTCGCTAGGCTCAGTAATAGCCTCACGTGGAAAATCACACGCTGGCTTTGAAGAATTTTTATACTCGCGTATCTCGCGAGTGTTGGGTATTCTGCGACTAGCGCAACCCTTACTGGCTTCGCGTCTCTCGCTAGGCTCAGTAATAGCCTCGCGTGGAAAATCACACGCTGGCTTTTCTTTGCTTTTAAGGCAAGTTGTATCTTCGCGTTTAACGCGATAGAGACTGGTCTCGCGGGTAGCGCGAGCCAGTTTGCGAGGGACCATAGCCTCGCGTCCTCTAGAGCTAGCTCCGCGTCCAAGGCGGGCTTTGAGGGCTCTACGCCTCGCTCTCCGGTTCCCGTTCCGGAGTTGGGTCCTGGTCAGTCCATCCCTAGATCTTCTTCGGCAGTCGGAAGCTCATCCTCGGCTAGGATTTCTTGTGTGAACTCCGGCTCTATAGCCGCAGTCTCCAAGGATCCCCGTCTCTCGGTGGATACCTTTCTACCCGTCATTCAGGCATTGGAGTACATGCGACGATAGTGCCGTGTCTCATCCAAGTCACCTGATCCGGAGGAGAGGAACTCCTCGTACTTCTGCTGGTCGATTTCAACGACCAGCATGTCGACTTCGGAACCGATCAAGTCAACATCCGATTGCGCCACTATCTCTTCATCAGTGAAAGAGATGGCTCCCACTGTGGTCGCCAATTTGTTCGTCGCAAAAGTTCCTTTGCTTCCTTCCATTGAATAATCTTGAATTACAACGGAAGTGAACAAGATAAAAAAAAGAACAAACGAGAGGATTTTATACTTCAATCTCTCTCATTTACAATGTGTTGTGGGATCTATGGCGATGGGATCTATAGTAGTTCCTTTGGACGATCGGTACATTGAAATCTTCTCTTTTAAAGATATCGACCGACTATAGACGATCTTCTTGGTTTTGATTTGTTCAAGGCTCTCTCGCGTAACTCGAACTTCTCAAGAACTCCAGAAAGAAGATGGTGATTTTCTCTGATCTTCACGAACTCAAGGCTCTGTGCGTAACTTGAATTCTCCAAGATTTCAGAAAAATATCTCAATTGTCGAAAAGAAGATCCCTAGGGTTTCACCAGGAAGGTATTTATATCCCCAGGTTAATGCAAGAGTTTCTATTTAAATAGAACTCGCATTCATCAAGGATTCCAATCAAATATCTTAGTTTTGATGGAATTCTGATTAGACTTGATTTGGGTATTTGGATAGGCTCAGAATCATAATCTCAATCAATTTGAGATTCTGGTTATCTGCTTATGCGGAGCTTTAATCGCATCAAAACGCGGCGCTAAATAATCAAAACGCGGAGCTAACGCGGAGCTATTGATCATCTCCGCGTTTCACTCAAACGCGAGGCTAATACAAGCCAGACTGCGGAATCGACGCGGAGCTATTAAACATCTCCGCATTTTTTATCCAAACGCAAGGTTAATATAACCAAACGCGGGGCTATCAAATTGGCTCCGCGTCCTGTTGTGGAAAATCCTTTTAACTTAGAAATTTTCACTGCCAACACAAGCCAGCCCACGAAGTCTCCAACAATAACTGCAAAAGGCCCCAAGAGCTCAACGAAAGCGGCAACGAAGTGGATACCGAATATGAATATCCCGAAGAGGATGATGGGGGTGATATGAGATAAACCCTCACATAAATTTTAAAGTAAATAATGTAGCTAATGTAAGAGAGGATGAGTGAATTATTAATGAAAATATAAAATTAGTCTACGAGCCTGCTGTAGCTACAGAGTCTGAGCCTTCTTGTACATCCACCGAGGCAGATAACCTATCCGAACTTGAAGTTTTGGCGGCATATCACTTACCAATAAAGTCGTCTCTCATCTCTCGGTCTAAAATAACAAAAGGACGAGATCACTTCTTTGCAGTACCTCCGCAACATGTATCGTATAAACCGATTGTATTCGGCAAAGTGATCACGTCGCCTAACCAAAAACAAAGTAGTGAAAGTGATGAAAAAACATCACCTCAATTTCACTTATATGAACAGAAATCTCGACAAATGATGGAAAAGATGGGTTATAATTTACCCAAAAACCGGAATTGAACTTTGGAATGAAATCTTATACCCTCGTTTAGACCAAGAGGGAAGAACCCTAATTATTATCAGAAAACTAGAAGGGGGTTGGGCTATGTCTACCCCTCCCTCATCACCAGACAAATACGAAGAAAGCTCTTCGGCCAACGAGGACTTACATCCACTCGACCATGATTCGGATCTAAGTACCGGCGCCTGGTTTCAATCTCTAACAGTAAACATGGTTTCAGCCGCACCAGAAAGCGACGAGAAACCAATTGATGTGCAAGATGATTTCTGGGCAAAATACATGGACACTCTCTGGGATGTCCGCTTTGAACAGCGTGACCCGCCCACAGAGGATAAACTAGTACAAGTTAATATGGGGACGGAAGAGAATCCGAAGCCCATTTTTATAAGAAACACACTGACTCTCTTGGAAAAGGAGGAACTTATATCCCTTATCAAGGAGTATATAGATGTGTTCGCATGGAGCTATGAAGACATGTCCGGTCTTGATCCTCAGATTGCCACACACCGGCTAAATATCAAAGAAGACGCCAAGCCAGTTAAACAACAACAGAGGCATTTTCGACCGGGATTGATGGAGACGATAGTTGCCGAGGTTAATAAGCTCATAAAATCAGAATTTATTTGTGAAGAGCAACATCCTGATTGGGTGGCTAATATAGTGCCAGTTCGTAAGAAGAACGGTAAGATCCGGATATGCATCGATTTTCGGGATCTAAATGCTGCATGCCCTAAGGATGAGTTCTCATTCCCAATTACCAATATAATGATTGATAACACCTGCGGTTATGAGAGGATGTCCTTTATGGATGGTTTCTTGGACTATAATCAGATCAAAATGCACTCAGACGATGAAAAGTATATGGCCTTCAGAACATCGCTGGGGGTTATACAGTAATGCCCTTTGGACTAAAGAACGCTGGTGCCACCTACTAACGTGCAATGAGCATTATATTTAAAGAATATCTGCGCAAAACGGTAGAGTGTTACGTGGATGACTTGACAGTCAAATGCAAAAACAAGGACAACCATCTTCAGGATCTAAGAACAGTCTTCGATCTTATGTGAATACATCACTTGAAGATGACCCCTGCCAAGTCTTTCATGGAGGTGTCCAGCGGGAAATTCCTTGGGTTCATAGTTACCTCAGAAGGAATTTTCCTTGATCCTGAAAAAGTAAAAGCAATCAGCGAGATGCCGCCTCCCCGCAATCTTAAAGAATTAAGGGAGTTACAAGGAAAACGGGCCTATATCCAGCGCTTTATCTCCAACCTATCAGGACGATGCCAGCCATTTTCCAAACTCATGAAAAAGGGGGTTTCCTTTGTATGGGATGAGGCATGTCAACAGGCATTTGACGATTTCAAAGAATACCTTACCAAGCCTCCTGTCCTCATGGCACCTGTCCCTGGGCAACCATTCCTCATATATGTAAGGGCCATGGATAATGCGTTAGGAGCATTACTTGCTCAGTATAATGAGCACGGCCATGAACACGCCCTTTATTACTTAAGCCGGATAATGATCGGGGCCGAGCATCGGTATATCCCGATTGAAAAGGAATGTTTAGCCCTAGTGTTCGTTGTTCGGAAAATGCGACACTATCTTTCAGGGCAAACAATACATGTCATATCACGGGTTAATCCTTTAAAAATCCTAATGACCAAACCAGGGTCTTTAAACGGCCGATTGGCGAAATGGGCATTATTGCTATCGCCATATGATATACACTTCGTTCCTCAAAAAGCAATGAAGGGACAAGCGATCGCTGATTTCCTAGCAGGTTATCCAATTTGGTCCAGCTCTAAACAGACGTCAGAGGCTAATGCAACTACCAAAGAACAACCATGGCAGATATTCTTTGATGGTGCTGCCAGACGATCTGTTGCCGGAGTGGGGGTTGTACTGATCTCCCCACATAAACACATACTGCCTAATGGTTACTCATTAACAGAGCCATGTACAAACAATGTGGCGGAATATAATGCACTCATTATTGGCTTAAAATGGCTCTGCAACTGGGAGTGAACTATCTAGAGACATATGAAGACTCTAAACTTATCGTCAACCAGATGACGGGTGAGTATGAAGTCAAACATGAAACCCTCATCCCCTATCATCAGCTAGCCATTGAGCTGGCATGATATTTTGAACAGTTTTATATCTATCACATACCTCGGAACAAGAATGTCTATGCGGATGCCCTTGCTGCACTAGCTGCAACATTAGCAATTCCACCAGGTGCGGCTAAAAGTATCGCTATTGGTAGCAGAGAACTTCTCCATCCGAATACTGTCTTTCAAACCAGGAAAGTGTGCCAGACATGCTTAACTCTGGAACCCCGTGATTGGCGATTTCCGTTTGTGGATTATGCCTTATATGGGATGTTGCCAGATGATCCAAAGGAAGCCTCCTTGATAAAGAGGAAGGCCCCGAGATTTTACTATGATCATACGCTTCAAACTTTATATAGAAAGTCAAGTGATGGTTGTAATATCCCAAATTTTGAGCTACCTGTTTTACTCTCTTGAGACCAGTGGTGCCGAATAAGTTCACCGAAGTCGATTTTAGACACCGAAATAACTTTAAATCCACAAACCCAAATGACATTTGGTTTTCGCGATTATTAGTTTTTTAATATTTAGGATTTTGGAGATTTTTCTTACGAGACCGAAAAATACTCCCAAAATTGTTAATTTAATAAAATTAAAATTATCCTTCTAATTATTTCGGAATTTCGGTTCATTTATTCTAGATATCGAAACAATAAATGGATAATTTTGTAGTGTTCCCATCGTCGAACACTACGTCTTACATAAATTTGGTGGTATTTGGAGAATGTTACACGAAACAAAAATTATTAAATTATTAAATAAATAAATTGATTAATTAAAATAAACGAAACGCGAATCAGTGTTGTGCTGTCGTGATTATGAAGAGGGTGGCAGGCAGGGAACTTAGGTGTCAAGGGAGTGGGCTTGGTTGAGAAAAATAAAAGCAAGAAAAAAAAAAAAAAAGTAACTCACCAAAACCTGCAGGAGAAGCCACCCAACACTATTCTTTCTCCCCTTCTTTTCTCCTCTCGGCCAGAAACCCAACAGCAAAGGAAATAAAAAAAAAGAGAGAAAAAAAAGAAAAATCAAACCGTATCGAGGATTTGAACCGAATATTCGAGATCAAACCGAGGCAAGTAACACTGCTATATTTTTGTTCATTTTTTAATTTGTATATTTCTTTATTTAATTTGTATTTAATTTATATGTGTATACATGATTTATTTTGCAAAAATGTTTGGTTCATATTTTGATCTACTGAATGATACTGAAAACTGAACCAGATTAGTGTGTTAATTTTGATATATATAAATATTATAATATTTGTTTCTTTTTTTATTTAAAAGAAAAAAAATCACATACAAGAAAATCCATGCAAATTTCGGTTTGCATGCAAATAATAGTTTTGCATGCAAATCTTGAGCCTTCACTAAGACAAAGAAGAGAGAAGAGGAAGAAGAGAAGAGGCGGGCCGAAAGAAGAAAAAGAAAAAGAAAAAAAAAAGGTCTGGCCCAGCCAGAAGGGGAAAAAAAAAAAAGAAGAGAGAAAAAAAAAAACATGGAACTGGGCCTGGCCAAGCCCAGAAGATAAAGAAAAAAAAGAGAGAGAAAAAGATTAGAAATAGGGAGTGGGCCTGGCCCAGCCCATGAGAAATTAAAAGGAAATGAAAAAGGAAGATGAGCTGGATTTAACTGGGATCAGGAATATATATATATATATATATATATATATATATATATATATATATATATATATATATATATATATATATATATATATATATATATATATATATATATATATATATATATGTATTAATAATAGACCTGGCCGGCCAGCCCAGCCCAGTAAAAGAAAAAGAAAAAGAAAATAAAAATGAGTGGGCTTGGGTCTGGACTGGACAGAAAATAAAAGGAAAAATAAAATTAAAATAAAAATATAAAAAAGTGGAAATTTAGTAGGCTTGGGCTTAATGGATTAAATGATTGAAGGATTTGAATTGGACTTGGCTTGGATTAATTGGACATAATTGATAAATTATTAATAGTAATAAATTAGATTTTAATTAAAAGAGAAATGTATATTAATATATATGATTGAGCCTAGAAATATAATAGATACATACGTTGGGTTTAAAAATAATGCAGTATTATTATATGATTCATTTGATTTTCAAATTGGGTTATTAATTGACAATGAGAATGAAACCAGATTATTGTAATAATTTTGATGATATGCATTGTGTTACAATGTGCATTAACATCTATCATGCGACAAGTCATGTGCTTTGATATTACAAATAATGTGTACTAATATATCATGTGTTAATTTATCATGCTACAAGTCATGTGTTTTACATGTCATGAGTTTTGATATTACAAGTCATGTGTTTTACATGTCACGTGCTTTGATATTACAAGTCATGTGTTTTAATATTACAGATCATATGTTATGATACTACATGTCATGCACAGTCATGGAAATGCAAGCATGTTATCATGAATTGAAAAACAATAATAAACAAATAAATGAAAAATAAAATTTTCATGTGCATAATTCATTGTGAATATGGGGACGGGAGAAACTATATGATGGATAAAAGCCTTACCGTATAAGGTTGATTGTATTGTTAGGGCCGGGATTTTTTTACTGCAGCGGCCTGAGTGATTACTGGATCACCAATTGATATTTATCCAGAGTGGTATGTCCGTACTGTAATACAGTACAGAACTTGATTGAGTGCCTAGCGACATGTCATGGTTCAGTGCCATGAATATTGGGGTCGGGTCCCGGATATGCACGGACACTTATACGACAATGGAGAATAGCGCTATCTTATCCATTAATACAGTTTCTATAATTAAATTGGATGATGACTGAGACCAATAGAATATATGATTAAATAGATAGAGTAGTTATTGTCATATTTATTTATTTATGCATTTATTTATGCTTGCCTTCATGTTAATTTATATATTGCTTTCATGTGTTGCTTTCATGTTAATTTATATATTGCCTTCATGTTAATTTATATGTTACCTTCATGTTAATTTATGTGCACACAAATAACACTGACATAAACATGCTCATGCACACTGATAGTCATGTACTATGATAGTACACAATTCCTTTTTTATATGTATTACTTGTCGGGTTTAATCCCTTGGGTTTTGAACCCAGATTTGGAACGTGAAAAAGGGGATCCAGCCCCAGTTGAAGACCGTTACTTCGTTGGACATATCGAGTGATAATAGGCAAGCGAAATACCCTGGAAAACTTTTGTATATTTTGTTTATATTTCATTTTGTCTGGGCACTGCTTTCTCTTTTGATTCTTTTGTGTTCATATTTAAAGTAGTGTGCCATCTTATGTAATAAACTCTTTACATAAATGAAATCATTTCAGTTTCAGACATGTTATTTATTCATCTGATTGTGCCAGTAGTTACGGTTATTCCAAGATCCTGTGACTGTTGGGTTGTCTAGTGCAATTAATAAGTAACATCCTCCGTTTTGAGAAACAGCTGAAAAACGGGGGCGTTACAGGGTGGTATCAGAGCCTAGGTTTAGGTGGAAGACCATAGGACTACTGCCACATAAGAATATGTCTGTGACTTATTCATAATAATTGTTTCTTATTCTTTGATACCTATCAGATCTAGTATCGTGCCTATCCTATTGTTTTCTATTCGTTTGAGGTTTCTATCTTGAATTCTTTTTATTGATTCTTGTCTGGACCGTTGCAGAATAATGTCGACCCGATCTTCTTCGAGTATGGGTGTAAGTCCGATAGATGATACGTCTGATCTTAGGAGTCATGAAAAATTAGCATGCGATCAAAATCGATGTCTAAGATTTAGAATTTTCTGGGATGGCTGAGTATTATTGAATATTTGTATAGAACTTTACAAAACCTTATCACTTTAAATAAACAGATCAGAAAATGAGTTAGAATATGTCTGAACAAATGAATGTAATAAATCATTTGAGAAATTAAAACAGAGTCTAACAACAGTACCAGTTCTAGCAATTCTTGATTCTTCTAGAGAGGGCATATTCATGCTCTATTTTTATATCATTCGATAAGCAAAGTAATTCTGTAGGCCGTGCATTTAAGTTTTAAATTTTCATCTATACCAAGAATTTCAGACGAAGTTTAAATGAATTTTTAAGTACAAATTTCTTTGGAGAAATATAGTTACGTTTGGACATAACTATTATGCCAATTTTAATCATGTGAGATCTAATGTTTTATTGAGTTCCAGTGTTATTAATAGGAAAGAAGGATGAGAGTAAAAAGTTGTGAGTAGACTATAGAGGTTTAAATATAGTAACAATAAAAAGAAAACAACCTATGGAAGAATAAGTGTAAAAAAATATAAAGAAATTTTAGAATACTGAGAATTTTGTAGAATTAGTCAAGTTGAAAGTAAAGAATAAGAAATTAATAATAAAATATAGTTAAAGAAAACAAATTTTATCATGGCGGAACATGACATTGTATTTTGTTACTCAAGTTAGGCTTATATTTTCAAATGATTGTCTTATCCATTGCTTTTGTTGACCATTCCCCATTTGACACTTTGTACCTTTCATCTGAATATTATCATTCCTGTCTTAAACCTTTTATATATCACAAGTCTTATTAAGTTGGCGAGGCAATTGTAGAGATGTATTCTCTGGCTCCAGCAATTGCAGTCGCTTAATAAGATCGTTGTATGTGATTGAATTTTGTAACTAGTCATGAATTCACTTTTATCTTATATCCCTGCCATTTATGGTCTTGTTATTTCAGTATTGTAATAGTTCTGATTTATTCTCTCTTATAAAATTCATTACAATATGTAATAGGACCATAGAAATGAACTCTATAAAAATATTTATCACTTGTATCTTTTCCATTAGTTAATCAGGATGGCGTGGCACACCGAATTGGTAGCAGTTATTCCTGAGTAAACTCTGTCTTACTTTTGTATTCCTTCTCCCAAATAAAACTTCAAGAATAAATTGGGAATCCTGACATCTATTATCATTCCTATCAAAAGTGGAAGTCGTTCATGATGTATTCTATATATCATAATTGAGAAAGCGCTTAGTTAGAAGTACAAAATAGTGAATATATCAAAAATAGACTTGAAAAAAGACTTAAAGTTTTTATGATTGTTTCAGAAGAAATAAAACATAAATATGAGAAGCGGTATGTAAAGATTATTAACCAATGGGAGAAATATTGAAGAATAACGTAACATTATTAGTTCTTATTTTATGGGATATAAAATCACCAAGAGATTCAGTTTGGGAGCTTGAAAAGGACATCAGGATAAAATACATATACCCTTTCTCATGATCAAAAACACAAATTAAATTTCGAGAACGAAATTTTTTTTTATTAGGTGGGTAGAATGTAATATCCCAAATTTCGAGCTACCTGTATTACTCTTTTGAGACTAGTGGTGCCGAATAAGTCCACCGAAGTCGATTTTAGATACTGAAATAACTTTCGGTTAACATAACTTTAAATCCACAAACCCAAATGACATTTGGTTTTCGCGATTATTAGTTTTGTAATATTTAGGATTTTGGAGATTTTTCTTACGAGACCGAAAAATACTCCCAAAATTGTTAATTTAATAAAATTAAAATTATCTTTCTAATTATTTCAAAATTTCGGTTCATTTATTCTGGATATCGAAACAATAAACGGATAATTTTGTAGTATTCCCCTCGTCGAACACTATGTTTTACATAAATTTGGTGGTATTTGGAGAATGTTACACGAAACCAAAAGTATTAAATTATTAAATAAATAAATTGATTAATTAAAATAAACGAAACGTGAATCAGTGCTGTGCTGTCGTGATTATGAAGAGGGTGGCAGGCAGGGAACTTAGGTGTCAAAGGAGTGGGCTTGGTTGAGAAAAAAAAAAAAAAGTAACTCACCAAAACCTGCAGGAGAAGCCACCCAACACTATTCTTTCTCCCACTCTTTTCTCCTCTCGGCCAGAAACCCAACAGCAAAGGAAAGAGAGAGAGAAAAAAAGAAAAATCAAACCACATCGAGGATTCGAACCGAATATTCGAGATCAAACCGAGGCAAGTAACACTGCTATATTTTTGTTCATTTTTTAATTTGTATATTTCTTTATTTAATTTGTATTTAATTTATATGTGTATACATAATTTATTTTGCAAAAATGTTTGGTTCATATTTTGATCTACTGAATGATACTGAAAACTGAACCAGATTAGTGTGTTAATTTTGATATATATAAATATTATAATATTTGTTTCTTTTTTTATTTAAAAGAAAAAAAAAAGAAAAAAAAAAATCACGTACAAGAAAAATCCATGCAAATTTCGATTTGCATGCAAATAATAGTTTTGCATGCAAATCTTGGGCCTTCACTAAGAAAAAGAAGAGAGAAGAGGAGAAGAGAATAGGTGGGCCGAAAAAAGAAAAAGAAAAAGAAGAAAAAAAAGGAACTGGGTCTGGCCCAGCCCAGAAGGAAAAAAAAAGAAAAGAGAAAAAAAAACATGGAACTGGGCCTGGCCCAGCTCAGAAGATAAAGAAAAAACAGAGAGAGAAAAAGATTAGAATAGGGAGTGGGCCTGGCCCAGCCCATGAGAAATTAAAAGGAAAAGAAAAGGGAAGATGGGCTCGATTTAACTTGGGCCAGAAAAAAATATATATATATAAAAAAAAATATTAATAATAGACCGGGACGGTCAGCCCAGCCCAGTAAAAGAAAAAGAAAAAGAAAATAAAAATGAGTGGGCTTGGGCCTGGGTTGGACAGAAAAGAAAAGGAAAAATAAAATTAAAATAAAAATATAAAAAAGTGGAAATTTAGTAGGCTTGGGCTTAATGAATTAAATAATTGAAGGATTTGAATTGGACTTGGCTTGGATTAATTGGACATAATTGATAAATTATTAATAGTAATAAATTAGATTTTAATTAAAAGAGAAATGCATATTAATATATATGATTGAGCCTAGAAATGTAATAGATACATACGTTGGGTTTAAAAATAATGCAGTATTATTATATGATTCATTTGATTTCCAAATTGGGTTATTAATTGACACTGAGAATGAAACCAGATTATTGTAATAATTTTGATAATATGCATTGTGTTACAATTGTGCATTAACATCTATCATGCTACAAGTCATGTGCCTTGATATTACAAATCATGTGTACTAATATATCATGTGTTAATTTTTCATGCTACAAGTCATGTGTTTTACATGTCATGAGTTTTGATATTACAAGTCATGTGTTTTACATGTCACGTGCTTTTATATTACAAGTTATGTGTTTTAATATTACAGATCATGTATTATGATACTACATGTCATATACAGTCATGGAAATGTAAGCATGTTATCATGAATTGAAAAACAATAATAAACAAATAAATGAAAAATAAAATTTTTATATGCATAATTCATTATGAACACGGGGACGGGAGAAAATATATGATGAATAAGAGCCTTGACGTATAAGGATTGATTGTATTGTTAGGGCCGGGATTCTTTTACTGCAGCGGTCTGGGTGATTACTGGATCACCAATTGATATTTACCCAGAGTGGTATGTCCGTACTGTAATACAGTACGGAACTTGATTGAGTGCCTATCGGCATGTCATGGTTCAGCGGCATGAATATTGGGGCCGAATCCCGGGTATGCACGGACACTTATACGACAATGGAGAATAGCGTTATCTTATCCATTAATACAGTTTCTATAATTAAATTGGACGATAACTGAGACCAATAGAATATATGATTAAATAGATAGAGTAGTTATTGTCATGTTTATTTAATTATGCATTTATTTATACTTGCCTACATGTTAATTTATATATTGCTTTCATGTTAATTTATATGTTGCCTTCATGTTAATTTATATATTGCCTTCATGTTAATTTATATGTTACCTTCATATTAATATATGTGCACACAAACAACACTGACATAAATATGCTCATACACACTGATATTCATGTACTATGATAGTACACAATTCCTCTTTTAAATGTATTACTTGCCGGGTTTAATCCCCTGGGTTTTGAACCCAGATTTGGAACGTGAAAAAGGGGATCCAGTCCCAGTTGAAGATCCGTACTTCGTTGGACATATCGAGTGACAATAGGCAAGCGAAATACCCCTGGAGAACTTTTGTATATTTTGTTTATATTTCATTTTGTCTGGGCACTGCTTTCTCTTTTGATTCTTTTGTGTTCATATTTAAAGCAGTGTGCCATTTTATGTAATAAACTTTTTGCATAAATGAAATCATTTCAGTTTCAGATATGTTATTTATTCATCTGATTGTGGCAGTAGTTACGGTTATTCCAAGATCCTGTGACTGTTGGGTTGTCTAATGCAAATAATAAGTAACGTCCTCCGTTTTGAGAAGCAGCTGAAAAATGGGGGCGTTACAATGATCCCCTGCTACGCTGCATATCAAAGGTAGAAGCAGATGAAGTGCTGAGAGAAACGCATGATGGAGTGTGTGGAGCTCACCAGCCCGGTCCAAAACTCAGGAACCGCATAAGAAGGCTAGGATACTACTAGTCAAAGATGATTACAGAGGCAATGGTGTACGCTAAACGGTGCCATGAATGTCAAGTACATGCTACTTTTATTCATCAACCCCCAGAATACTTGCACAGTATCGTTGCCAGTTGGCCAGTTGAAGAATGGGGAATGGATATTGTGGGGCCAATAACTCCCCCGTCATCCAGAGGGCATCGGTTTATTCTCGCAATAACCAATTATTTTTCAAGGTGGGCCGAAGTCGTGCCCATGAGAGAGGTAAAAATGACGGATGTGATTAAGTTCATTAAGCATCATGTCATTTACCGTTTTGGCGTTCCCTGAAGAATCATTCACGATAATGGACCGCAGCTCATCAGCCAGGGGTTCTCAAGATTCTGTGATAAGTTCATGATCAAAGATGTTGCTTCAATGCCATATAACCCTGCGGCAAATGGATTGGCCAAAGCCTTTAATAAGGCTATTATTAAACTCCTTCGGAAATTCGTCTCTTCCAACAAACGAGACTAGGATGAAAAGCTGGGAGAGTGTTTGTGGGCTTATTGCACTACTGTTCGCACCCCAATAAAATCTACTCCGTTCTCCTTAGTTTATGGAAGTGAGGCCGTCTTGCCTCTTGAAGTTCAGATACCATCATTAAGAGTGGCCCTAGCCACAAAAATGACGATAGAAGAACGCCATCAACAAAGATTGTGAGAATTAGAAGTTTTGAATGAAAAACGTCTCCGGGCTCAACAACAAATTGAGTTGTATCAAGCCCGAATTTCGCAAGCTTTTAATAAGAACGTTAAACTAAGGACCTTTAAATGAGGAGACTTGGTTCTGGCTATTAAAAGGCCAATGATTCTAATCCACAAGACTAAGGGTAAATTTGAACCCAAGTGAGAAGGACCATTCATCGTGGAGATGGTATACTCTAATGGAGCTTATCGCTTAATGAACCAGAATAGGGATAGAATGATGAAGCCGATTAACGACAAATTTTTGAAAAAATACTATGCATAAAAAAAAGATATCATTTACTATCACATCTGGTTCATATCCCTAGAAGTATAACTATCCACCTATTCAAGTTACGCATATGAGCACTTGAACTTCTTTATCAAACTAAGGCATGTGCAATTAGGCGCCTCTGTCTAAATTAATTATCCTGACATGATCATCCTGGTGTAAGTAGTTAAATGCTTTCACTAAACTATCATTTAGCTCTGTTTAAAGGGCTTTACCGAGATTAATAATTATAACATGGTCGGTTTCAACGATCTAAGTTACGCAGATGAGCCTTGGATTGTTTAAACAAATTTTATGACAAGTTATTTGTTGTGCAAAGAAAATTTGCAGCCAATAGATAAAAGAATCAAAAAGAATTATCTTTATTCACGAATTAAAAGAATAAAGTTACAAAAAATAAATAATTTAAAGAATGATGGAGTTCTTTATTACAAAGAATAAATAAATGCAGGTAGAGAAACAGGGAAGTTAAGGCTCTCCCAAAAGTTTTAACTTATTTGTCGTCTCATCAATAACTCGACGACGAGTTTCTTCCACAGAGTGTTGAGCCTGCCGGCGTAAATTATCGTCATTTATTGCAAGTTGATAGGTCAACCGCTAACGAGATTCTTCGAGGGAACGACTCCTCATCATGCCTTCTTGTTCAAGCTGTTCTTGTTGAAGGATCAGCTCCTCCCGTTTCTTAATGGATTCTCCTAACCGAGACTCGCTGGCTGTTAAAATAGCCTGAGCTTTGGCGATAGTCTCCTTGGCTCTAAGGATGGCTACTTGGCTCCCCTCAATTTCGAAGTCCGCCATCTCCAGCCCCCTGAGAACTGACTCCTGGCTG
This sequence comes from Dracaena cambodiana, assembly GCA_036321105.1. Taxonomy (NCBI): domain Eukaryota; kingdom Viridiplantae; phylum Streptophyta; class Magnoliopsida; order Asparagales; family Asparagaceae; genus Dracaena; species Dracaena cambodiana. Next base: position 5,101,042 of record JAYEPQ010000007.1, read on the forward strand.
GCTCGTAGTTCTGCCAACTAATGAGACCAGTCTTCCTCTTGGCGCCTCAGCTCTTCCTGACGAGTTGTCAACTCTACTCGTAGCCGCGCCACCTCAATCTCGGTGATCGCTTCCACATCCACTTGGCGAACTGTGTTCAGCGTTTGCACATGTTCTTCTAAGGCTTCTAGGCGGGCTCGATAAGGAGCTGCTCGGTCACTCCCTCCAAACCTCTCAATATTGTCCAGGTAACTGGCCAACATTGGGCGTCCGAGCTCAAGGAAATCTCTTCCGTCCAGGATCATCCCGATACACCTCCTTAGTAGCCGCATAAAATCGCTAACGCTGTGGTTGAAGAATTCTTCAAGAGGGTCCACAGTGTCCATATTTAGCACGGGCAGTACCAAGGAAGATGTAGTCGGAGGAGTAGTTTCTACAGGAGTCGACGAAGAAGCTCGCCCCTGTACCAGACTCATAACATGCGGGGCCAGTAAAGTCAATAGTGACTTGGCAGAACTGGGAATCCGAGGAGAAGTATCATCGGTACTGGTGGGTCAAGCAACTACGCCAGCAGGGGTAGATGTTTGAGTGTTTTCGCCGAAAACTCCTCCTGTAATAGAAGTAGCTTCAAACGAGAACTTCAAGTTGTCTTCGTCCCCTGTTGGCAAGCAAGCTGGAGCAGGAGGAGCCACCGGTGTCTCAACAGCCATTATCGTTGACGGCATTAGCACAACAGGATGAGGAGTAGCAGGCACGCCAACGACGACGGGGAAGGTATCCTCAGAGTAGACCGCTGGAGTTGGAGACGGTAAACTCGGAGATGGAGGAGCATCCCTGGGCACTACTGCATCAGTCCTATCATCACTTCCTAATTCATCAATGGGAGGAGTCGATGAAGGAACTGAGCATGGAGCCGGAGTAAAGTAGTCTGCATCAAACTCATTCACAGAACTACTTAATCTGCCCATGGACCCAGTTGTACTGGAGTAATCCACCAGCTCCTCAGACTCCCCATGGTAGTTGAATGCATAGGAGAGTGAAGCTGACTATTTGCATCTCAGAAAGCAAATAAGGAGTGTTACATATAATATATAAAAATGAATAAAAGATAGAATATAAAATCTGAGAGAACCATACCAAGGGATACGAGTCCTATGGTTGGACTTGTGGGAGGAGCTGTGGCCAACTCCAGAAGTACACCCATTTCGCTACCCAGAGGTAACGTCGTAGTGTGTTCAGTAGATCCCGTGGCCAGCAGGGTCATAGCCTCAGTAGCACTACAGGCCTTGGCAGGCCTGTTCTCTTCTGCCAACCCAGAAGGCAGGGTCGAAGCAAGCAAGTTAGTGGCAAACTTGACCGCTACCTCTTCGGGGATCACCAGTGTTTCTCCGGTCGGCTTCCTTTTCTTCTTAGCTGGCTCACCCCTTACGGGCCCGCGGCGTTTTATAATCGGACTCCTAGAATAAGTCACGATAGGTTGGGGAGCACCACCAGCGTCGCCGTCATCATCAACACCATCATCTCCGTCAGAGTCACCTGCATCTGACGGATCAGCTGCTGTGTCTAGGAACTCATCCATTCCCTTTACCCTCACTCTCTTGGCCCCTTTACGGCGAGAGTACAAGGCCTCTATCTTCTTACAGCAACTATGGTTGATAGAGAAATTGGGTACGTCGGCGTTTGCAATGCTGTACCAGGTGCAGAAGCTCAAAGTCATATTTAAGTCTGGCACCTTTTGGGGCAATGAGAATTTAGCTCCGGTTCCTCCAGCAAAGAGGAACGCCGGCTTCTCCAATGCCTCTCGGTTCATGGCTTCAAAGGGAGCATCAGTAACGATCTCCCGTGCAGTAGCAGGGCTGTATCTGATTAATTTCTCCCTGCGCTCCCTCAAGCCCGGCTTGTATGCAGCAAAAACAGTGGTGAAACGAAACTGAGTGATTGAGTCTGCACCCCCGCCATGGCCGAAGTGATGCCCTTGGGAGAGTGGGTCCGCTGAGTAGTCAGCTACAAGAGAAGAATAAAGAATTAGAAAAGTTCTTTTTGCGAATCAAGAAATTTTTCTAAGTATAGAAACGCGGAGCTAAAGATAACTCTGCGCGAAGCTAAAGAAACGCGAAGATAAAATGATAGCTTTGCGTTTGAATAAGAAACGCGAAGCTAAGTTGATAACTCCGAATAGCTAAGGTTGATAACTTCGCGTTTACATACGCGAAGCTAAATTTGTAACCTCGCGTAAAAACGCGACAGTTAGAAAAAATAACTTTACGTTTATAGCGATAACTTCGCGTGGAGGAAGACCAGAGGTCTTCTCCTTCTTCTCCAAGCCATTCTGCCGAAGTACGGCGATTTTGCCAGTTAGAAAGGTGATTGGCAGGTCAAAACCGAGCCAAATCACTCCAAAATTGTCCTGAAGTGTCCAAATCCAGAGGTTCTTACTTCCGATTGGCGCAACGTGGGCTGGTTCGCCACTACGGCCACTCCCTCGATCGCTGCCGCTGCTGCTAGCGCCGGCCTCCGACGGTGAGGAGGCGCGTGAAGCCGTACTCTTCTTGGGTGCCATTTGCTTCAAAATCAAAGGAAGTCCGGTCGAAGATCGCTAGTTCGCCTGAGTCGCCTGGTCGCCTGAAGCTCTGATTTCTCAAATTCCTTCGACTGAAGTAAGGAAGAAGAAGAGTTAGAACTCTATTTAAATGAAAAAACCCGCCCTTTGGTATTCGGCATGAAAATCAGAGCAGTTACTGAGCAGAACGCGAGGCTATTAGCCTCGCGTGTTAAGCAAAACGCGAAGATAGTTGGTATTAGAACTCCGCGTTTCAGTTTGAAGATCCAAAGTATTTCAAAATTTGCTAAGTTCTAAACTATTTTGAAAACTTTGGAGGGGGTTCTATTGGTAGTGAAAATTTCTAAGTAAAAAAGGATTTTTCACAACAGAACGCGGAGCTAACTTAGTAGCTCCACGTTTGGCTTTTTTAGCCTCGCGTTTGAGCAAAACGCGGAGCTATTCAATAGCTCCGCGTTCTAGTTTCTTAGCTCCGCATTTTGATGCAATTAGCTCCGCGTGAGCAGATAACCAGAATCATAAATTGATTGAGATTTGAGTTTATCCAATACCCAAATTAAGTCCAATCAGAACTCTAAATAAGAGTTTTAAATCAAAACTAAGATATTTGATTGGAATCCTTGCTGAATACAAAGTCTATTTAAATAGAAACTCTCATATTATCCTAAAGCTATAAATACCCCTTTAAGAAAGTCCTATGGATCTTTTTCGCATCTTAGAGAATTCGAGTTACGCGTGAGAGCCTTAAATTCGTGAAGACCAGAGAAGATCAAGATCAAGTCGGCCATCAGCTTCAAGAGAGAAGATCATCGTCGTCAGATCGTCAAAAGAAACTACTAGTTAGATCCCATCGCTACATAGATCCCACAGTTTATATTGTAAAAGAGAGCGATAATCTATAAATCCTCTCGTTTGTTCTTTTCTTGTTCACTTTAATTGTAAGTAAGTTATTTCAATGGAAGAAAAGCAAATTTCTGCTACGAACAAACGCTTATTGTTGCATTTTGCTGGACCATATGGAGAGAGTGAAATAATAGATTATTTAATGAGAAATATTATTCCGTAGATTATTGTATGAGGCTTACTGTTCATGATTTTATTATTTGGATAGGTATCCCGTCAGACGAAGAGAGGCTCCATCTATCAGATGGTGAGGGGACACCACCACAGGAGGAGTAGGGCAATATTTCTGAGGACTGATGGGTGATGGATTGGCATTGGACCCATCGCTTGGCTGCAGGAGTATTGTGCTTTTTTTGGTTTCTTCATTTTGTTGTTTGCTTTTTATGTACTTTTGATTAAATGCTTTGATGTATAAACTTATTAGGTCCCTCATATTGATAGACCAAGACTATAACTGTTTTGTTATTACCTCATTAATGGAGCACGGAAGGATATACCCCGGCGTTTAACGTCAAAAAAAACAAATGCTACATTTGCATTGCAAAAACCGAAACCTCCAACCACCGTCACCACCAAAAAAAAAGTGAGTACTGAAAGTAAAACCTGACTGCATTAGAAATACATCCTCATTAGAAAAAGCTCCGTTCATTCAATGCTTCCTCGAATCCAACGTCTCAGTCTGTCCATGAATCAGCTCAGTGGGAACATCCCGGCAGGCCTTTGTCACTGCCATGACCTCAGACAGTTCGGACTGTCTTTCAACCAGTTCAGTGGAAACATACCGGTGGAGCTTGGCAATCTGAAGCGGCTTACAATTCTATATCTTGGCGGAAACAATCTCACAGGTACTATTCCGGCATCTTTGGGCAACCTTACGAATCTGCTTGAATTGGAGCTCGGCCAAAACAGCATCCAGGGGAGTATTCCTGAGGAGTTGGGTGGGCTTACACATCTCCAAAAGTTATATCTCAATCACAACCATGCCATAACTGGTCCCATACCAATTTCCCTCTCGAATCTGTCGTCGCTCTTCATTTTAGACCTCTACAACTGCACGCTCAGCGGATTGATACGTGTGAACTTCAGGAACATGCTTCATCTTGAGAGGTTGTATCTAGGGGGGAATAAGCTAACTGGAGGGCTGGATTTTCTTGGCTCGCTTTCAAGCAGCAGATTTCTCGATACTATTTCTTTCGAAGGCAATAAGATGGATGGCTTTCTTCCAAAAACGATAGGTAACCTCTCAAGGAATCTTTATGTTTTCAGTGCTGCTGATAACCACATCAAGGGAAAATTACCTGCTGAACTCGGTAATTTGTCTAGTTTGGAGTATCTGCAGTTGGGCAACAATGAGCTAGTCGGAACCATACCCTTACAAATCACAACAACGAAGAACCTTCAGTACATAGGTTTGGAATATAACATGATAAATGGGTCCGTTCCATATGAGCTTGGCCAGTTAAGATTGTTGAACATACTTCACCTGCAAGAGAACCATCTTTCTGGATCCATACCTGACTCACTGGGAAATATCAGTTCGTTACAACACTTATTGCTCGGTGCCAACTCATTATCTTTTAAAATACCTCAAAACTTGTGGAGTCTGACAGACCTGATTGAATTTGATCTATCGCATAATTTTCTCAGCGGATTTCTATCTTCAGAGGTGGGGAATATCAAGAACCTAGCAATGCTTGATCTATCAAATAATCAATTGTCAGGTGAGATTCTGAGTTCTATGAAAGAGCTCCAAATGCTTGAATATCTAGATTTTTCAAACAACTCATTCAATGGTCATATTCCACTATCATTTTGCGATCTTATAAGCGTCCAAGTTTTGAACCTTTCACACAATAATCTGTTAGGAGTTATACCTGCATGTTTAGCCAATCTCCGGTATCTCAACAATATAAACCTATCTTTTAACAAGTTGGAAGGAAAGATCCCAAGTAACGGTGTCTTCTCAAATATCAATTTCACGTCATTAGTAGGGAACACGGCATTATGTGGAGCTCCAGGATTAGGATTTCCATGTTGTTCTGTAACTGCTCGTTCTACGTCTAAATCTACGGTACATTTGTTGTGGTATATCCTCCCTGCTGTTGTTCTGCAGCAATCATTGTTATTTCCTGCTAGATATTACTCCGAAAGCAAAGCAAGAATGTTGCTCTTACACACACTCAATCTCCTGATAACTATAGATTGATATCATACTATGAACTTGCTCGTGCAACTGATAACTTCAACGAAGCAAATTTACTAGGAAGGGGAAGATTTGGGTCTGTCTACAAAGGATGTTTGGATGATGGGCTCCTCACCGCAATCAAGGTCTTGAATTTGGAAGCTGATGGAGCCTCAAGGAGCTTTGATGTCGAGTGCAATGCTCTGCGGATGGTTCGCCACAGAAATCTAGTTAAAATAGTCACTACTTGTTCCAACTTGGACTTCAAGGCACTTGTTCTTTAGTTCATGCCTAGCGGGAGCCTCGAAATGTGGCTCTACACTCCCAACTGCTGCTTGAGCCTACTTCAAAGGATTAATATAGCTATCGACGTGGCTTCAACTCTTGAGTATCTTCATCACAACCATTCTCGTGTTGTGCTGCACTCTGATCTAAAGCCGAGCAATGTTATTCTGGATGAAGAAATGACTGCTCATTTGAGCGACTTTGGCATTGCAAAACTGTTGGGTGGTGATAGCCGGAGTGCAACATCAACAAGCACACCGGGGACGATCGGCTATATATCTCCAGGTAACTAAATCTATATGCATTCACTGCAAATGTAATATCAAATCATCACTACTAATTTATTGCCTTGGTGTGTTGAATAGAGTATGCATCAACTGGACAAGTCTTAAGAAAAGGAGATGTCTATAGCTTTGGAATATTATTGTTAGAGATGTTCACGCGAAAGAAGCCTACTGATCCTATGTTTGTTGGGGAGTCAAGTCTGCGGCGATGGATATGTGATGCACGTCCTGATGCTTTGTTGGAGATTGTCGACAGTTATCTTTTGAAAAATGGTTCTGGGAATGAAATGGCAAGCGAAAATCAAATACCTTTGCATGAGTGTCTATCTTCTATTTTGGAGTTGGGCATAATCTGTTCAAAGGACTCGCCCAAAGAAAGGCCTGCTATGAAATAAGTCGTTCCGAAATTGCAGAAGATCAAAACTAACAACTTGTCATTGTTCTCTTCTGTTTGAAGCTTGTCTTACTGCTTAACGTTGCAGTATTGTTGAGTAAAACTCATTTAGTCTCAGTTTGTATGCCTATTATGAGAAGCTTTATACATACTTTAGTTTTGTTTGTACCTGAGGTTTTGCATGTATTTAAAAATCTGTTTCATCAAACAGTATTAGTTTTAACTTAAATTGTAAGGTGGACTTGAAAAGATGAGTATTTTAGTATTTAGATTTCAATATTTTCAAACTAAAAAGTGTCTCATTTGTCATAATTTTATAAATAAATACAGAGATGCACTTAAAAGGGCATAAAGGCTTTTGGTGTTCATAAAAGATTCATAGGTTGAATGGGTACCTTGAAGGGAATATTAAAAATTTTTTATTTTTCAGTTTAGTTTTTTTTTTTTTTTCCCTCTCTTTTTTTGGTTGAATGAGTTACATAGTTTTAAACATTTTTTTTCTTCATCTTACTAATTTATCCTCAATGTAAGGAAATATACTAGCTAATACTTATTTTCAGCCGAGGGGTTGGGTGGCTTGTTTTTTTTTTTTTTTTTGACGATAAACGGCGGGATATATAGCCCTCCGCGTTCCATTAAAGAGAAGATAATAGAACAATAAGTGTTATGGACCTCTAGAAGGAGGTCCTTATATAGAGTTACATCATAATGATTTTAAAAAAGGAAAAAATGAAAAAAAGAGAACAAAAGGAAAATACATGAAATCAGTCATACAAATCACCACCAATTTTGCTTTCGCGCTCTTCTTCTGGAGTGTTCCTCTACTCCTGCTCCAGTGGGCTAGTATCCATATCTTCTCCCGAAGATCCACCAGATAGATGAAGCCTCTCCTCATCCGAAGGAATTCCTGTCCATATAATGAAATCATGAATAATAAGTCTTATACAGTGCCGGATGGAATGATATTTATCACTAAATAATTTATTATTTCTCTCTTTCCATATATTCCAGCAAAAAACAGCAATAACTGTTCTAACTCTATGGCTATCATTATCCCCCCTGGTAATTCTTCTCCAAATATTAAAATCTAGTTTAATATTGATGTTTAGCCCTAAAGCCGAAGTACATGAATTCCATGTATTTTTGGAAAAGGAGCAATTGCACATGATGTATTCAGTTGATTCCCCCTCCTGTTTGCACAAAATGCAAATATTGGGACCATTCCAACCTCTTCTTTGCAGTTTCGGCCAGATAAGTAGAGCCTCCTTACACACCAGCCACATGAATAATCTTATTTTCTGAGGTGACTTTATCATCCAAATCCACTTAGTGTTTAGCGGGGTCACTCCCCCATCTATGAGATGTTGCTATGTGGATTTCACTGTGAAATTGCCCTCTTTCTCCCATCTCCACATAGGTGTATCCTCTACTAAGGGTAAGGGTGCCAAGTCGCTCAGGAACGCTTTTAATCTTCTAACTTTGACAAGATCTTGTCCAGACAATGCCGTTGAGTTCCACCTCTATCTCGAGCATCCCCAATAGTCACACACCCTAGCATCTTTATTATTTGCTTTCTGGAACATATCTGGAAATAAAATCTTCAGGGGTATTTGTGAACACCACCTGTCATGCCAGAAGGCTATCTTATTCCCCCTTCCCAGTTTATATGTCAGACTATGGCATGTTAGCTGTCTTACCATTAGCATCCCCCTCCAGAAGCTTGAGATATTATGTTCTTGTCTTGTTTCCCCATGTATTGTACCTCCCTTAGGGCCATATTTATTAATTATTAATTTTTGGAATGAGCCCTGGTTACGGGTGATTAAATGCCACCACTATTTAGTCATTAATGATAGATTAAAGATTCTGAGATCCATCACCCCTAAATCCCCTGCCTCTTTCGGTCTACACACATGTCCCTACGGAACCAGATGGTATTTTTTGGATGATTCCTCTACTCCATTCCAGAGGAACCTTTTCCTAATCCTGTCAATTTTGTCCCTGACCCATTTTGGCATTATAAAGAAGGACATTAGATATAGCGGTAGAGCGGAGAGTACCGTATTGAGTATCACCACCTTCCCTCCTAATGACAGATATTTTCCTTTCCAAACTTCCAGTTTCCTTTCCAAGCAATCTACCAGGGGAAGCCAATCTCTTTTCGAGGGTTTTCCAGAATTTATCGGTATACCCAAGTATGTGATGGGGAACTGCTCCTCCTTACAGCTAAAGACCTCCCTGATGATTTGTAACGATAAGTTTATTGTCCCAAGGCACACCAATGAGCTCTTGGCGAAGTTTATTTTCAATCCCGATCATGCCTCATAGCAACAAAGAGCCCATTTGATAATTATTGCATCTCTTATGTTACATCTACTAAAAATGAGTGTGTCATCTGCATATTGTAGATTAACAAATGACATGTAATGGGCCCCAGGAAGTCCTTCGATATCCTCTTTCTCCTTCAACTTCTGTAATATGGAACTCAAACCATCCGCCACCAAAACAAATAGTAACGGTGAAAGGGGGTCTCCTTATCTCAGACCTCTCTTGAGGACTATTTCTTTTCCCAATTTATCATTGCATAATATCTGAGTTTTAGCTGAATTTAGCCAGGTCTCTATCCATGCTCTCTATTTTGCTCCAAAACCCCTGAGTCTGAGCACTTCTATTAGGCAATCCCAATGTAGCATGTCGTATGCCTTTTCGAAGTCTAATTTCAATATGAAACCATTTATGTTATACCTCTTACATTGGTGTATGACTTCGTACGTAGTGGCTACCCCTTCCAAAATATTTCTGCCTGCAATAAAACCCGTTTGATAATCCTCCACCAATAATTTCAACTTTGGAGCCAGTCTGTTTGCCAAAATTTTGGAGACTATTTTAATAGTATTGTTTAAAAGCGCAATGGGTCTGTAATCACCAATCTCCTCCGATGAGCACTTTTTCGGAATTAAAGTAATGATCGAATAATTTATTCTATCCATTCTACATGTCCCTTGGAAAACTTCTTCCAATAGCCAGGCTACGTCTCCTTTGATATCTTCCCAGAAGCGTTTATAGAAGAATATCGGAAAACCATCCGGGCCTGGAGCTTTGTCCTAACCCAATTCCCATATGGCCGCTTTAATTTCCTCCTCCCGAAATTCCATATCCAAGTCTGATAGATCCACTTACTTTTCCCAGGCGTCCTCCTTCAAGTGAACACGAGATGTTTTTCTTCTACCGAACAATTGTTTCAAGTGTTGGTATACATGTTCCTCCATGGCATCTCCCTTTACATGCCCATCCTTCACTTTTAGTTGCCGTATCTTGTTCATTCTATGTCGCATACTTGCCCATCTATGAAAGAAGGCAGTGTTCGCATCCCCTTCTTTCAGCCAATGAGCATGCGCTCGCTGCTTCCATCTTATTTCCTCTCTTTTATATATTCCTTCCAGGTCTCTTCTCAGACGCAGCAATCTGCTATTCTCGTCTAAACATAAATTCCTTGTTTCTTCCACTTTTTCTAACGTGTCCATCTTCTTCAGAATGATCTCCTTATCATGCCTCCCTTCGCTTCTGAAACGCCTCTCCCACCTCCCTAAAACCTTTCGTAGGCGGCGAAGCTTGATACACATGTTTGCTGCTGCATCACTGGCTCCTGTATTCTGAGACCAACTCTCCTTAACAAGTTCCTACACTTCTCGATATTCCAGCCACCATTTTTCAAAATGAAAACGCTTGTGAGGATTTCTCTTCTTCTCTCCAGATGTAAGCGAAATTGGGATGTGATCTGATGTAGGTAGGGGCAGGGAACCAATTTCTGCTAGCGGGAATTTGGACTCCCAGTTATCAGATACCAGCACCCTATCTAGCTTTTCCATTACTGGGTTGAGTCTCATGTTTGACCAAGTAAATAGTCGATCTAATAACGGCAAATCTATTAGGTCTAAATGACTAATAAAGTCATTAAACTCCTATCTATCCTTACTAGATCTGTCCTCCCCTTTCTTTTCGTTTGCAAATCTAGTGATGTTGAAATCCCCTCCCAAGATCCATGGATCATCACATCTGTTCCTTATTGCCGTTAGTTCCCTCCAAAATTGCGCACGCAACCCTTTTTCATTAGGTCCATACACCGCAGTCACTAGCTGGACCCACCCATCCGATATTCTCCTTGTCCTGACCGTTAAAGAAAATTTCCCTTTCCAAGAGTTAAGAACCTGATGGTCTTTGTGGATTCCAACTAGTATCCCACCAGAAGCCCCCTTTGCGTTTAGAATACAGAAATTGTAACAACTCTTAGCGGCAATTGAGCCCAAAATTCGGGAATCAGGATCTGAAAGTTTAATTTCTTCAAGACATATAAAGTCAAGCTTATTGGTGCGTATTATTTCTGCCACCATTCTTTGTTTAACCGGGTTTCCCAACCCTCTGACATTCCAAAAAATGTAATTCATTGTAAAATATGTATTAAACCTCTCCACTGGTGGGCTTGCCCCTATTCTCCAGGTTTTCTAACCCCGTCTTGCTCCCCTGTGGGTGCAAAATCATGATTCTTACTCAATGTGAGATTACGTGTTTGATCTATGTACCCTTCTCCCAAGTTGATATCACATTTATGGGCTAGATCTATTAATACATCATCCGGTACATAATTAAGAATATTAAACTGTAGGTTAGATGTACCTGGCAATGGAGCTGACTGTTCTGCCTTTCTGCCTTTCGGTTGGGTGGCTTGTTTGCTTTGAGATTATTCCACAAAACTTTGAATGATTAATATATTTATCTTAATTGAATCCACACTGGCCAAGTCCTGATTCCTAACAATTCCATATTTTAAATTCTCAATTAAAATCAAAACTTTTAACTCAAATCAAATCCTCTCAACTCAAAATGTATCCCAGAATTCAATATTATTATGTAACTCAGTATCATTCAACAATTCAACTAGTGAACATGCAACATAGAAAATTATGAAGAATAAACTTCTGACAAAACATATAAAGATATTAAAATAAACAGAGATGATATATATATATATATATATATATATATATATATATATATATGATTATTGTAGGTGAGCCACTAGTTGTGGAAAAATTACGTGAGTTAGTGGAAAAATTATAGTAATCGTATAATTTTCTTTTAAACTTTTTCTAGAATTATGATCTCTACCTTTAACTTTAATAGGATTAAATTTCATAAATTTTGGAGTTTATTTATACCTTCATCAAGTGGATACAAAATGTTTATTCATTAGAAATCGTTAAAATTTGTGTTAATTTGATAGAGAACCAAATCAAAACTAAAACCCAAGAAATTGGGTATGAGTAAACTCTAAAGAGTCAAGATCATAATACAAAAGAAATTTTTAAAAATAAATTATTGGAGATAGTGGAAATGTACTATAGCTCAGGTAACTTGCGTGAGCTGATAGCTCATTTTCATGTGTGTGTGCAATATGAGAATAAAAGAAATGAGTTGACAACTCATGTGAGTTACTTGATCTGCAGTTCATTTCCACTATCTTCGATAATTCTTTTTCAAAATATTTTTTTAGCATTACGATCTCAACCATCTAGGGTTTATTCATAACCAATTTCTTGCGTTTTAGTTTTGATTTGGCCTTTCATCAAATAGGTACAAAATTAGCGGTTTCCATTTAATACAACATTTTATATTTACTCGATGGAGTGGCTAATGAACTCCAAAAATGTATTAAATTTGATCTTTTAAGAAGGTATTGAGATGGAGATAATGATCCCAAAAACATTTTGATAAAAAACAATGGAATCTTTACTTGGCCAAAATTTTTTTTTTTAATTTTTTTCATTTCTTTCTTTTGATCTCTTTATTATTTTGGTGATGGAATGCTACTTGTGCTTATTCTTGCTCTCCTTTTGATCTGTGTAGATACTAAAATCACGCATGAGTAGTAGTTTGAGGTGCAGAAATTAGATCAAAGTGATTGAATTCTTGGAGCTGTTGAGTTTTAGAGAAGACCCATTTTGAGTTTCCTCTGAAATTTGGTCCTTGTTTGATTTGGGTGATGCTAGCTGCATCCATTGGAGATGGAGAGACCTTTTAAGTCCATTGCTGTTGATGGGGTTTTGGATTCACATGAAAGCCCACTCATTGTAGAGAATTGTAGAGCTTTTAAGGGCGTTAAAGGGGAGGGTGGTGCTTTTCAAGAACCCATTGACCCAATCCTAGCATTAAGAGTGGGGAGTCGTGCGACGAAGGGTCGAGCTCTTTCCACGGGGCAAGCCACCCGCCTGAACCTGTCGATTCTGATCCCATGGGGTCGGTGTTTGTCGGAATTGATGACAGCAGGCCCCAAGCAAGCTGTTTGATGAGAACCCTTTCCCTTAAAGGACCCTTTATAGAGGATTTGTCTATCGGAATCCCGGGGTTGAAGCCAAGTGTTGCTCCCCTTTTGCCGGCTAATGAGTCGTGCTCGGTGGCTTCTCCGTTCTCGGTTCCTCGTGCATCTCAGGCTACGGAGAATGCTTCTGTAACCCATGATTCCGAGGAGAAGGAGTGTGTTTGGGATGCTTCCTTGCCTCCGAGTGGCAATGTCAGCCCTCTTAATAGCATTGACGGTGCAGGTGTGGCAACTGCAGTGAGCATTTTTTTTTTTTTTTAGGTTAAACGGCGAGCAAGAAGCCCTCCGTGTTCTATTAATAAGTCATAACAGAACGTATTATATTAACACAAACTAGAGTGGATTTCATAACCCACATAAACATAAAGATAACAAAGTCAAAATACAAAAACCACTAAAACAAAATCTACTGCCTTCGATGTCGTCGTCTGATCATCTTATCATGATCAACTCTATCCTGCTCCTGCATGCAAGTCATCATTCTCCAGTCTCTGATCGTCTTTCTCTGTATCCTGTTCTTCAGAAATGTACAATTTTTCTCTGTCTGACGAAAGACCTGTCCAGAAGTGTATATCAATATATGTGTGACAGAAACATGTAAATATGGAATGCTTTTGCTGTCGAAAAATCCTATTATTTCTTTTTCTCCATACATTCCTGCATACTGCTACAACCACTATATGACAAATATGAGCACTATGACGTGTATTCTTACTAACTACTTTGTACCATATATTAGACTTCTCAGACCGTCTGAATGTAAGCCCTATAGCTACCGCACACTTCTCCCATAGACAGGATGTGAAACTGCATTTAAGGAATAAATGCGTGATTGTTTTAGCCGCAACACCACACAAACTGCAAATATTCGGTCCCTTCCAGCCTCGTCTTTGGAGATTATCCCATGTGAGTAAGGCTTCTTTGGCGATAAGTCATAAGAAACACCTGATCTTAAAAGGACATCTAACATGCCATATTTTTCTTGCATATGCTATTCTGTGACCTCCATCTATGATGAGCTTGTATGCGGACGCAGCTGAGAACTCACCATGTTGCTCCCATCTCCATATGGCGGAGTCTTTTTCTGTTTCCACGGGAGACTGAACACTAGCTGTTTGTACATAGCTCCCATCTCCATATGCCATTCAAGGAATAACTGCAATGAGCATTGTGCATAGCTGTTTGAGTGCGTATAGGAGTGATGGGGTTACTAGTGATGGAATGCTTAGTGTGGAAAAGAATTGCGAGAGTGCAATGGAGAGTGCCATAGGAGACTCGCTAGGAAGTACGAAGACTAGCATTGGCCGAGCGAGTGATAGCAGCAGCCTTAGCGATGATAGTACTTGGTGCAGTGTTACTGGAGGTGCTAGTAAGCCGCACAAGGGGAATGATCCAAGATGGAAGGCTATTCTAGCCATTCGGTTGCGAGATGGTATGTTGGGGATGAGCCAATTTTGGCTGCTCAGAAGGCTCGGCTGCGGTGACATAGGTAGCGTTTACCTGTCGGAGTTGAGTGGGACGCGGTGCTACTTTGCAATGAAGGTGATGGACAAGGCGTCCCTTGCAAGTAGGAAGAAATTACCGAGGGCTCAAACTGAGAGAGATATTCTGCAGCTCCTGGATCATCCATTCTTGCCGACTTTGTATGCGCATTTTGAGACCGATAGGTTTTCGTGTCTGGTCATGGAGTTCTGTCCAGGTGGTGATTTGCATACTTTGAGGCAGCGGCAGCCTGGGAAGCATTTCTCCGAGTATGCAGCCAGGTACTACTTAACTTTTGACTTATGGAGCTTTTCAATTATTAACATTTGTTATGTCCTGATTTCAATGTCACCACATGCTAATATTCTTATTTTATATTCTTCATCTAAATCATTCTTGCAGTCATAAATTCTATCAATGTTGTGAAAGAACTCTATTTAATTTCTATACAGGTTTATGGAGCAAATGCTGCAAAGAAGCAAACCAAATAACAAATGCTGCATTTGCATTGCAAAAACCGAAACCCCCAACCACCATCACCACCAAAAAAGAAAGTGAATACTGAAAATAAAACCAGACTGCATTAGAAATACCTCCTTCTTTGAAGTAATCCCATACTCGTTAACAAACGTCAAAAACTGTGACATGCATAAGATTTTACATTATTACCCACTAGCAAATAGTTATGGATATATGCGCGCTTTTATGTCTTCATCCAAAATTTTAAAGTTGGATGATATGTATCATGCGTGTGATGGTTGCAGAAGGTGGTGATGGGTGGGCATTAGCTGATTGAGGGATGTACCTTCTTATATGCTAATGCCATTGTTGTTTTGAGCTATGATGCTCGAATATTTTCATTTTTGGAGATTCTCAAGTATTTGATATGATACTTGATGGACACGAGTCAGATATTCTTATAATGTATCCTGAAATTTTTAACAGCCTTTCTGTATCAATTATCAAAGTTTAATGATTGGGCCTGAGAGTCCTTGAGTCAATTTGAGGTTATAATGTTCAACATCTAGTGCATACATTATAAACTCACTTATTCAATTTTATCCCAAGATGTATTTATGTCTGCTAGGTATTTGTATCATGAAGTCAGGATTTGCCGTGTCCATATGCATGTATCATTTTGTACTGTCCTATGCCCATACAAGTGCATAATCGGTGTTAAGTTCTATAAATCGATAATATATACCTGTGGCACTTCAGTGATAATGATTATATTGAGTAGCATTGTGTTTGAGGAAGATAAGAAATGGTAATAGCATGCATGCAAAAGACCGGAGTTCTCTTAATATTAATACTTCGCAATCAGTGTAAAAAGATCAGGATAAGGACCTACCCATGTGGTCCTTAGATTCATCATAGAACCTACCCATTTGGTCAAATATCATTCACTGTTATTTTTTACAAATGTAGAACGCATGAGACTAAAACTTGGTTTTTTTTCCCAGATAAGTACTTGATCATCTCTGAACAGCCATTATTTGATTTTATCTGATGGTTTTTGGTTTTAGACCTGAAAATGATGACTAAATCTAAATATAAAATTATCAGTGTGAAGTTCTTTATTTTTTTTTTTCCCCTTTCAGAAGTCCAAAAAGATTTATTTTCTAATTTAAACATTGCAAGCAGTTTGTAGTCTTAGCTATTTTCATGGAATTAAAACTTCCTTCATTACATTACCAGGTTTTATGCTGCTGAAGTACTGTTAGCTCTAGAGTATCTACATATGCTAGGAATAGTCTACAGAGACCTGAAACCCGAGAATGTTCTTGTCCGTGATGACGGCCATATCATGCTCTCGGATTTTGATCTCTCCCTCTGCTGTGCCGTCTCACCAACCCTTATAAAAACCTCGATGCTTGATTCTGATCCTTCCAAACGTCCAACTGCATTCTGTGTCCAGCCGTCTTGCATCAATCCTTCTTCCTCTTGTATCCAACCTTCCTGCTTCCTTCCTCGTCTCTTTCCTCACAAGACCAAGAACAAGAAAAAAAACTCAAGAAATTCTCAGGCCATAATTCAGGCTACCCTGCCTGAGCTAGTGGCGGAACCCACAGCTGCCCGATCCATGTCCTTTGTCGGCACTCATGAATACCTTGCTCCTGAGATCATCAAAGGTGAAGGCCACGGGAGTGCTGTAGACTGGTGGACTTTTGGCATCTTCCTCTACGAACTTCTCTACGGCAAGACACCCTTCAAAGGGTCAGGCAACCGGGCGACACTCTTCAACGTGGTTGGGCAGCAGCTCAAGTTTCCCGATGCACCTTCGACGAGCCACTCGAGTCGGGACCTGATACGGGGGCTTTTAGTGAAGGAGCCGCAGCAGCGGCTAGGAGTGAAGAGGGGAGCCACTGAGATCAAGCAGCATCCGTTCTTTGGGGGTGTGAATTGGGCTTTGATTAGGTGCAGCACCCCACCGTAGGTTCCAAGGCCTGCACCGGAGACTGATCTTCAAACGAAACTTGGGATCGGGTCAGGGAGCAGCAGCAAGAGGATTATGGTAGGAGCCGAGGTCAAGTCTGGGGGGAAGTTTCTGGATTTTGAGTTCTTTTAGCAATGTTCGACGCCTGTTATGTGGTTTCTCTCGATGTTGTGTTCTCTGTTTCTCCATCTCATTGTTCAGATCTGAGCTATGCGCTGCATTTTCGCTGTGAAAGACATTGTTCTTAGTTGGAGCTAGGATGAACCAGTTAGAAGGCAGTTCAAATGAGTTTAGATAGACTAAGATACTGATTCAGACAGGGGAATGCTGTCAGTAAGTCAAAGAGTCTTATAATTCTATCTGTAGGTGATCTATTACATGTATCTGTAGCTTCTTTCTTGTTCTAGCTTTCTTGATCCAGCATGCACAGTTAGTGGGTTTCGTGATCCTGTCTGCATGCAATATATGTGCATTTGGATGGCTGGACATGAATGATCCACAAATAGATACTTGAGGTATGTCGCAGGAGGTATAGAACCTGCATTTAGATTGCTGAACACTACAAGAAAAATGGGTCTTTTCCAATGGTTGACTAGCATTGAACCCTACAAGAAAAAAGGGGTCTTTTCGTTGATTAGCGTTGCCTTCTATAAAAAAAATCGTTACAAAATTTATATGCAACGGTATGCTATTATAGATATTTGTAATGGTTGTGTGAGACTAGCTGCTATTATAGATATTTGTAATGGTTATGTGAAGCTATTGCAATATTGCAATGGTTGTTCTAATTGTTGCATTTGGATAAATTCGTAATAGTTATGTACAACTATTACAATACTTTACTGTAACGGTTATATTAACTGTTATATGAAACTGTTACAAATCTATATTAACTGTTATATGAAACTGTTACAAATTAATGATAATGGCTAAGTGAAACCATCACAATCATAATACACTTGACAAGAAAATGTTGCAATTAATACATGTTTATTTCAATGTTTATGAAAACTATTACAATTAGTACATGCCTATTATAATACTTATAAAAACCATTCCAATTAATACATATCTGTTACAAAATGACTATAAAAACTATTGCAATAAGTTTTAACATATCGCAATATTTGAAGGAAACTATTGCAATAAGAAGTCTCCGGAGACTACGGATTATTCACAAACAGATAGTATTTTCAAAGTCTTTTGTCGATATTAAGTCTGGTCTAAGTCGCAAGTGCATCTCCAACGACGTGAGTCTGGTCTAAGTCAACCCTCACAAGTGCATCTCCAACGACGGCGACTTCACTGTGAGGGTCATGACATCTACATTTCATTGGAAGGGTTCAAGAAGGTTCACCGCAGAGAAAAATTTACAAGTCAGGTGGAGAAAATTTCATTGATTTCGACTTCCACTTGCAATTTGATGTTGGATACAATGGATGGGCTCTACTAGTAGACTACTCCTGTGGAATTTGTGACCTCTGTTTCTGTCACAGTTGAACGAGCAGGATGTCATGATTGCCATAGTTGTATATATCTGTAGGTAATGAAATGTGCATCACTTGCATCCCCCACTTATCGATCGACAACTGATGGAGTTCAATCCCTTTGTCTGTGCTGCCTTGCATTTCATGCTCCTGTTGTTGCCCTCACCCTCATCGGCAGTGCCGCACAACAACCTGACCGACCTCACAGCACTGCTGGCCTTCAAGGCTCATGTGAGCGACCCATACAACACTCTATCCACAAACTGGACTGCCAATGCATCCTTCTGCACCTGGATGGGCGTCTCATGCAGCCGCCGGAGGCAAAGGGTATTTGCTCTTCAGTTCAATAATTCCCTGCTCTATGGTACAATCTCCCCACACCTTGCAAATCTCTCCTTTCTGTCTGTCCTCTACCTTTCCAACAACAGTCTTTTTGGCCCCATCCCCTATTCTCTTGCGCAGCTTCCTCGCCTCAAGGAACTCATTCTCCAACTGAACCAGCTGTCAGGTTCCATACCTCCTGCCATTTTCAACATGTCGTTGCTGACCACTTTATCCCTGGCTGCCAACAATCTTTCAGGAACTCTACCATCAAATCATAGCTCCGTTCATTCAACGCTTCCTCGAATCCAACGTCTCAGTCTGTCCACGAATCAGCTCAGTGGGAACATCCCGGCAGGCCTTTGTCACTGCCATGACCTCAGACAGTTCGGACTGTCTTTCAACCAGTTCAGTGGAAACATACCGGTGGAGCTTGGCAATCTGAAGCGGCTTACAATTCTGTTTCTTGGGGTAAACAATCTCACAGGTACTATTCCGGCATCTTTGGGCAACCTTTCGAATCTGCTTGGATTGGATCTTGGCCAAAACAACATCCAGGGGAGCATTCCTGAGGAGTTGGGCGGGCTTTCACATCTCCAAATATTAAGTCTCGGTGGCAACCATGCCATAACTGGTCCTATACCAATTTCCCTCTCGAATCTGTCGTCGCTCTTCCTTCTAGGCCTGGACTACTGCACACTCAATGGACCGGTGCGTGTGAACTTCATGAATATGCCTCGTCTTAAGAGGTTGTATCTAGGGGCGAACAAGCTAACTGGAGGGCTGGACTTTCTCGGCTCGCTTTCAAGCAGCAGAGTTCTCGAATTAATTTCATTGGAAGTCAATGAGCTGGATGGCTTTCTTCCAAAAACAATAGGTAACCTCTCAAGGAATCTTTATGTTTTCAGTGCTGCTAATAACCATATCAGGGGAAAATTACCTGCTGAACTCGGTAATTTGTCTAGTTTGGAGTATCTGCAGTTGGGCAACAATGAGCTAGTCGGAACCATACCCTTACAAATCACAACGACGAAAAACCTTCAGTATATAGGTTTGGAATATAACATGATAAATGGATCCGTTCCACATGAGCTTGGTCAGTTAAGATTGTTGAACATACTTCACCTTCAAGAGAACCGTCTTTCTGGGTCCATACCTGACTCACTGGGAAATATCAGTTCGTTACAACACTTATTACTCGGTGCCAACTCATTATCTTTTAAAATACCTCAAAACTTGTGGAGTCTAACAGACTTGATTGAATTTGATCTATCGCACAATTTTCTCAGCGGATTCCTATCTTCAGAGGTGGAGAATATCAAGAACCTAGCAATGCTTGATATATCAAATAATCAGCTATCAGGTGAGATTCCGAGTTCTATGAAAGAGCTCCAAATGCTTGAATATTTAGATTTTTCAAACAACTCATTCAATGGTCATATTCCACCATCATTTGGCGAGCTTATGAGTGTCCAAGTTTTGAACCTATCACACAATAAACTGTCAGGAGTTATACCTGCATCCTTAGCCAATCTCCGATACCTCCACAATATAAACTTATCTTTCAACAAGTTGGAAGGAAAGATTCCAAGGAGCGGTGTCTTCTTAAATATCAGTTTCATGTCGTTAGTAGGGAACACAGCATTATGTGGAGCTCCAGGATTAGGATTCCCACCTTGTTCTGTAATAGCTCGTTCTACTTCCAAGTCTGCGGTGCATTTACTGTGGTATATCCTCCCTGCTGTTGCTTCTGCTGTGATCATTGTTATTGCCTGCTGGATATTATTCCGAAAGCAAGCCAAGAATGTTGCTCCTGCACGCACTCAATCTCCTGATAACTATAGATTGATATCGTACCATGAACTTGCACGTGCAACTGATAACTTCAGCGAAGCAAATTTACTAGGAAGGGGAGGATTTGGGTCCGCCTACAAGGGATGTTTAGATGATGGGCTCCTCGTCGCAATAAAGGTCTTGAATTTGGAAGTTGATGGAGCCTCAAGGAGTTTTGATGCTGAATGTAATGCTTTGCGAATTGTTCGCCACAGGAATCTTGTTAAAATCATCACCACTTGTTCCAACTTGGACTTCAAGGCACTTGTTCTTCAATTCATGCCTAATGGGAGCCTCGAAATGTGGCTCTACTCCCCCAACTACTGCTTGAGCCTACTTCAAAGGATTAACATAGCTGTCGACATTGCTTCAGCTCTTGAGTACCTTCATCACAACCACCCTCGTGTTGTGTTGCACTGTGATCTGAAGCCGAGCAATGTTCTTCTGGATGAAGAAATGATTGCTCATTTGAGCGACTTTGGCATTGCAAAGCTGTTGGGTAGTGATAGTCGGAGTGCAACATCAACAAGCACACCAGGGACGATTGGCTATATATCTCCAGGTAATTAAATTTATATGCATTCAGTGTACATATAATATCAAATCAACATTGCTAAATTTATTGTCTTGGTGTGTTGAACAGAGTATGCATCGACTGGACGAGTCTCAAGAAAGGGAGATGTCTATAGTTTTGGGATATTATTGCTCGAGATGTTTACGCGAAAGAAGCCTACTGATCCTATGTTTGTTGGGGAGTCAAGCCTACGGCAATGGATATGTGATGCACATCCTGATGCTTTGCTGAAGATTGTTGATAGCAATCTTTTGAAAGATGGTTCTGGGAGTGAAATATCAAGTAAAGATCAAATATCTTTGCCAGCGTGTCTATCTTCTATCATGGAGTTAGGCATAATCTGTTCAAAGGACTCACCCAAAGAAAGGCTCACTATGAAAGAAGTTGTTCCAAAACTACAGAAGATCAGATCTAATTACTTGTCGTTGTTCCCTATTGTGTGAAGCTTGTCTTGCTTATCGTTGTACTAGCATACTTATGTCGGTCCTTTTCTATCTCTAAAATAGCTTCCTACATTTTAAGTTTATTTGCCAGTTATAAGAAGCTCTATACATATTTAGTTTTGTTTGTACTTGAGGTTTTGCATGTATTTAAACATCTGTTTCATCAAACAGGATCAGTTTTAGCTTAAATTGCAAGCTGGACATGAAAAGATGAGTATTTTAGTATTTAGATTTCAAAATTTTCAATCTAAAAAGTTTATCGTTTGTTGTAATTTTATAAATAAATACACAGGTGCACTTAAAAGGGCATAAAGGCTTTTGGTGTTCAAAGAAGATTCATGGATTTGGTTGAATGAGTACCCCTTGAAGGGAATATTAAAATCTTTTTATTTTTCAGTTTAGTTTTTTTCCTCCCCTCTTTTTTGGTTGAATGAGTTACCTAGTTTTAAACTTTTATTTTTCTCCCCTTCATCCTACTAGTTTATCCTTAATGTAAGGAAAATACTAACTAATACTTGTTTTCAGCCAAGGGGTTGGGTTGTTTGTTTGCACTGGGATTATTCCACAAAATTTTGAAGGATTAAGATATTTATCTTAATCGAATCCAGACTTACCAAGCCCTGATTCCTAACATATCCATATTTTAACTTCTTAATTAAAATCAAAAGTTTTAACTCAAATCAAATCCTCTCAACTCGAAATGTAACTCACAATTCAATATTATCATATAACACAATATCGTTCAATAATTCAACTAGTGAACAACAATATAGAAAATTATCACGAATAAAATTCTGACAAAACATATAAAGATATTAAAATAAATAGAGATGATATATATATATATATATATATATATATATATATATATATATATATATATATATATATATATATATATATATATATATATATATATATATATATATATATATATATATCTCCTTGTCACGATCCTCACCTCTGCTGTTTGAATTCTTAAATTCTTGAAGAACCTGTGAATAACAAGAAGAAGAAGAAGAAGCAACAACAGAATTTGAAGAAGAATTTGTAGAAAGAATAGCAACAGAGCAAGAAACCAAGCAGAAGAAGAAGATGAACAGTAGATTTTTGGACAGAAATCAAGGAAAGAAGATTTTATTACTCAATCAGTCCTCCTTACAAAGAGATTGCAGAGATATTTATAAAAAATTCTCTGTCTAACTCCCTCCATTTACAACAGATTTTATCCTCTCATATATTCAGATATGGTGGTTAAAATGGTTAAAACCGTTATTCTTCGTTTCCGGCCGAATAGAATCGATAAGGGAAATTCTATTTACACACGAAAATTTACTCGTCAAATACTATTTTAAAATTTGTGAATAATTATAAGTTTACTATTTATTTTTTTAACAAAATTATCCTTCGAACCCGCCGCAATTTGACCCCTCCACCGACAGAAAGAAGCAACAGCTAACTTCATTCCAATTTCATTAATTTCAAAAAAAAAAAAAATTAGCACTCGGGATTAAAAAAACAAATTATAGAACAACCATCTCCAGTCCCAAATATAACTAAACAAAAAAATAAAAATAAAAATAAAATACAACTATTAGATTTCAAAGGGAGCCAAATCTCATTGAATCCTTACTATTTTGAGAATTCACGATCTAGATCGTCCATTTTCAGATTTTGATTCTCGGCTTCACCTTGCAGCTGACATCAGCGGTTTCGCTGTAGCTCCGTCCTTCTTCTTCGGCATGGCAATGTCGATCTTATCGCAGCTCACCTTGATCCCCATTTTCTTCATCTTAATGCTCCCGATCTTGACTCCGACACTCGTGTCGAGATCGATCTTAAGTGGAATCGAGCTCTTCTTCTTCAGATCCGATGCCACTGTCGAATTGAGCATCTCGCCGGAGCTCAAAGGAGGTGGTGCTGCTGCTTAGCGTGCTATGCTTCTGCCTCTTTAAGAGCGAGGGTTAAAGTTGGAAAAATTTCTGGACAGATAGAGTAAAATTGTGGTATTTCAAAATAGCTGCTTGGTGTAAAGACTAGGCAGCGTCAAGAGTAAGTTGGCGTGCGTAAATAGAATTCCCCGAATGTTGGAGATGGTTAATGGATCGGGTTACCGGGTCGGCCTTAAGCAAAAATCCAACCGCAATCTGACTTAAACCCGAATTCAGAAGTTCTTCTTCTGATCCAGAACGAACTTCTCTCAGAACAAACTTCTCTCAGGCATTTTGTTTCTTCATTTTCATTAGCAACTGCTTCATCCTCGCCCGTAGCTCCTGCGGTCCATGACACTCCTCCTTCACTGTCTCCTCCTCCTCTGCCTCCCTGATCCTCCTCCCTTCTCCCCTTTCCTCCTCTCCTCCGTTTCCTTGAGCTGTGTTGGATTGGGGGAGAAAAACGGATAATTTGGTCTAAAAATTTCGATGAGAAACTTATTAATTTTTTTTTTTTTTAAATTCCGAAGGTGGGCTACGTGAGCAAAGCGTCGGGCTCAAATAAAATTTCCGCATGGGTTACTTAGAAAAAATGGGGGCGCAGTTAGAATTTTACCCTTTGGAAAATTGTTCTTGTACAGGCGACGGGTAGCGTGGGCGGGCGCTGAGACCTCGACGGAGGTTCCGCCGTGGGCGGGGCCTCGTCGAGATCGCAGAGACTGAGGTCTCCTGAACGCCGGAGGGAGGGGAAGTGGGTTCTTCGACAGCAATCTGCGGCGACGGGGAGCGTCCCTTCCGATCGATGCTGTCACCACTGCGGTCATCATGTGGGATCAGGTCAATTTCAGTCCTTCACCATTTATTTTCCCCTCTTACTACTAAAATTTGAAGTCAATCTATCTGCATTGTATCAGATAAAGATTAGTTTCTAATGTTACAAGTTCTAGCAATCGAGAAATCCTAATTTGGTAAAAATCCGGTTGATGATGATCAAATATTACTTGATTTTTGAATTCCATATTTTTAGGGTTTGATTTCAGCTTCTAAGATAGTTTTATTATTTATTTATTTATTTTGGGAAAAGCTCCTAAGATGTCTATTGAACATGTTATCGCAGTGTTTTTTTTCCTATTTTTGAGCTTAACCAGGTGATTATCACATTGATTTTGTGCTTGCTTTGTAGTTGCAGTACGGCTGGAGTGTTGTTGAGTGGTTTGTTTTCCCCTGATTTTAGGATGCAGTGGGAGGAATATCAGAATGTCTGAGAATGAACATGCCGCAAGGCTGTGAATATCTTAAATTTTGGCTTATTCATTATCAAAGTTGCAGATTTAAACATTATTTTAGGTTAGCTTTTGATTTATGTCATCGGGATTGCACCTATCTAGTTTCTATGTCAGCTAGTCTTTGTTATTTGGGTTTCTATGAATAGTGCAATGAGATGGCTTTAGTTTCGGTTTAAAATCTCAGAAGCAGTATTTATATCAGCAAATGGTTTATGGCATAAGAAATAGGCAATGTCCGGCGTATCATAAAATATGCAATATTGGCAAATTCTCCCACTCTGTTAGATATTGTGGACAATAATTTCTTGAATGATGAGTCTAGAAATGAAAGACCAAAGCATATCTAATTAGATATACGTGATTGTCTGTCTTCTATGATGGATTTGGGCATTAGCTTTTCTAAGGAGTCACAAATGAAATGCTTGCCAAGTTGCAATGAAATAGATAGTCCCAAAATCTCAAAAGATCAAAATGGACTACTTTGGATGTTTCTCAATTCTTAGAGCACTGCTTGAGTTTATGTTGCAGCTGAACACTAGAATTTGGAATGAATCCTTTTTTCCCTCTGTACTAGTTGTGTGATATTTTCATCATCTTTCTGCAATATAAGATTGAATAAAGGAGAGGCTTGTAACAATATAAGTTCTGACGGCAAGGATGAAATGTAAGTTTCTTCACGTATTTCATTTCTCATTGTGATCTTTTAACTTTCTAATCTCACCATATTTTTCCTTTTCATTAATGGAGAAAACTCACCTCGTGGTATATGAAAAAATTGTCGGCTTTGACCTACCATGCTTTATTTCTATTATTGTCACTTGAGAGATCCAATTAATTGTTGTGCTTTTATGTCATATGAGTTGATGTTTATTATAACTACTTTGTTGCTTGTTATATGCTTGAATGTTTACTAAAATTTGGAACCTCCAATTTATTTTTTGTTAATATAGAGAGTAGCCTGTACTGCATATTTCTAAACAATTATGTTTGTTTTCTTTGATTTTTTTAAATATAAAATTTTGACATTTTCTAGAGAAATTTCTCTTTTTGATATTGCACTATAATTTAGAAAACTTCCCAAATCAATGTCAAGACGCACATTCATTATCTAAACTCAAATTTCCCCCATTTTCAGATATTGCACTTGTCATTTTAATATTCAAATTTAGCATAAAAACTTTGAAGCATGGGCACTTCAAAGTGAGCACTGTGTATGTCAGCTATGTAAGAGATATTGACAACTTGCACGTCACTTCTTTATATGTATAGGACATACTAAAGCCGTATCATATTTAAGAACGCAAAAACATGCATGTTGGAATCACATTCGCTATATCATAAAAGTAGTGTATTTGGGTATCTCTGTCGTAAAAAATCATAGAGATTGCTTGTTGAATACTATGACATCATACATTGCTTAGAATACATATAAAAATTCTTTTTACATAAAAAAAGTTACTAAGCTAATAGTAAAAATGTCTTGCAAAAATTATAATGAAGCACTAGAATATTATAAATTATTTGTTAATAAATTATTTTACATTTATCAAAAATGTACTTTATTTTTTCTATATTTAGAAAAGAAATATTTGAATGAAACGTTGAAAACTTGATATAACCATTGGAGTATGAATATAATCGATACTTGGACATTAGAAAAGAAATAAGAAAAGAAATATTTGAAATTAAATACAGAAAAGTTAAATAATTCGAGTAGGAGTATAATCAGTACTTGGATATTAGAACCAACGGCGTACTCTATAACAAATTAATTGAAGAAAAATATGATGTAGAAATAACAGAATAATAAAGTTGATAACTTAACTAGATATAAATACTGAATTCTAATCTAAATATTATTAACCATATTAAAAGCATTTGATTTTATTGCTAAGTTCAATGATAAACTAAACATAATTTTATCCTAATTGAAAATTATAACTATAATAAGATTTGGCAAGTGAGACTTGGCTATTCTGAATAAAATTATTGGTTTCAAAATTATTAACGTTTATATCTCTTTTGAAAATATGGGAACCAAATGTCCTAACAAGTTTGTTGGAGAATTTGAATAAAGTTTGGATTACTGTTAAAGTAAAATTGACTACATGATTTATCTTGAATCGACATTGAGCGACTATAATTATATTACTCGATTTGTCAGGAGGACAAGTCAGAGACAGACTGAATCAACCTAAGTGTGTTTTTCGAACTCACTTATCATACACTAGATAAAAATATTTTCATTTTAATAAAATTAGACTATTGATTATGATTGTATCCTAGTTACTACTATCGAATTTATGGTTTAATGATATTTTATTTTAGCTGGATAGAATTCATAAGTGTAAACTATTTTGCTTTACAGTTTATAAGAAACTATCAAAAATGATGAATTGATAGTAAAATATTATGAATATAATTTAAAAATGTATAATACTGATTTTTGATCATTCATCTAACTGGTGTCTAAGAAAGATGGTTCCAAGTATAGTGGTTGTTTAATTAAGGAATGTGCGTAGCACATAAACCTCATAATGTACTTACATTTTTCTGGATAGTCGATCCATCCTGATTTGGTAACAGAAGGGCTAGAACAAAATTCATAGTACTCAAAATTAAAGACAAAATATAATGTATGTATAGAACTATAGCTTGAATGTTGGGCACTATTAGAGTATTATTAATTGATATAGTCATGACATGATACTGAACTAATACGGAATGAATACTGTCGCCAAACTTAACTAATTTAACATGAAATTGATATTGGAATTGAGAGGAGCTAAAAGATGGAAATATACATATATTTTGGGAGTTTAACACAGAATAAGTCGTAATTATATTGTTTATTTCCACTGCAAGGATTACAGTTGATTACTGGGACCACCATCTATTTAGTGAATAATATCTATTGTTACTATCCTACTTAGTAGGATGTTTGGTTTAACATTGGAATATGGACTGTCCCAAGTACTTGGGGTAGGCTATATGAACCAAAAAAAGAATCACGCCGGATCGATCACGTGGAAAATCCTTCTCCATTCATTCATATCAAGTAATATCTCATTTAATCTCTAGAATCCATATCTTTTCGTATCACCTTCATCTATGTTTATTCGGTCTTCTCTTCGCTTTTTTAACTTGTCTTACATTGATACGATACATGACCTTAAAATAATTGATTATATAATTATTATCCATCATTCATTATCAGTTATTTTAAACTTGTGAATTTATCTTGCTTGAAACTTAAACATTGACCACTACCTCGCGGTTAAACAAGTGCATCCAGCTATCAAAGTAAACCTTAGTGAGGATACAGTTGCGTTAATGCTATCCACCAAAATTGATTGGATTTGGACCCAATTTTGACTACTATTGGCAGTAAAATTAGCTCCTTTGAGGCTGGTTTTTTTTTCATAGCCTTCTCTTGACTTTTAGATCCCTTTCATCTAATTTGAATCCCGAAATTGCTTTTGTAGTGTTGCACCATAACCTCTTATGCGTAAATGGTAGTTTTTTTTTTCTTTTTTACTGTATACACTTACTACTTAGTATTGTTGTGATATGTATATAATTGTGGAAAGATATAAATAATAGTACTGTACCAAAAACTTAGGATATTCTTTGTATATATAAAATCAACATCTCTGTACTTTGTATACTGGGTACATGGGATGTTCCATGGATATCAAAACAGTAAGAAAGTATAATCTTCGAAAAATTCTGACAGAAGTAACTTTTTGATTTAGTGACCTTTTTCTTTTTTTTTTGACGATAAACGGCGGGATATAACCCTCTGCGTTCCATTAACGAGATAATAACAGAACAATAAGATGTTAGAACCACTAGTGGAGTGGTTCGTCAATAAGTTTACATAAAAGTTCTAAATAAAACATAAAAACATCAAATAAAAAATAAAAAAGTCCAATAATCCCTCAAACACTAGCTGATTTTACCCCCTGCTACGATCATCTACTCCTGGCCTGACGTGCTAGCATCTATATCATCTCCCGAAGAGCCTCCTAAAAGATGTAGCTTCTCCTCGTCCGAGATGATACCTGTCCATATAATGAAATCATGAATGATAAGTCTCATACAATGCTGAATGTAATGACATTTATCATTAAATAATTTATTGTTTCTTTCCTTTCAGATATTCCAATAGAATGCCGCAATAACTGTTCTAAGTGACTGGCTATAATTATCTCCCCTAGAGAGTCTTCTCCAAATATTAGCATCTAGCTTAATATTGATGTTCAGTCCTAGTGTTCTAGTACACGAGCTCCATGTACTTTTGGAGAACGAACAATTACATATTATGTGTTCGGTAGATTCCCCTTCGTTCTTACACAAGACATAGACGTTGGAGTCACTCCAACCTCTGCTTTGAAGTTTCGACCAAGTAAGTAGAGCTCCTTTGCAGGTCAACATTAATAGTCTTATCTTTTGCGGTGACTTCGTAATCCAAATCCACCTAGTGTATGGCGATATTACTCTCCCATTTATAAAATGTTGGTATGTGGATTTTACTGTAAATTTACTGTCCTCCGATCTCCAACTCGGTTCATCCTCTTGTGAGGGAACAAGTGATACGTTGCTCAGGAGTCCTTTTAATACTCTTATTCTGACAAAATCTTATCCAGATAATACTGTTGAGTTCCATCTCCACCTTGCTCGTCCCCAATATTTACACACCCTCGCATCTTTATTAACGGTTTTCCAAAAAATTTTCAAAAATAGAGTCTTGAGGGGTATTTGTGAGTACCATCTATCATGCCAAAAGGTAATCCTATTCTCTCTTCCCAGTTTATAATCCAAAATGTGATAGGCTAACTGTCTCACTACTAACATTCCTTTCTAGAAGACTGATGTATATTTTTTGCCTTGATTCCCCATACAATATACATCCCTTTGGGTCGTATTTATTGATCAGCAGTTTCTGAAATGAACCCTACTTTCGAGTAATTAGATGCCACTACTATTTGGTCATCAGGGATAGATTAAAGGTCCTGAGATCCATCACCCCTAGACCCCCCCACCTCTTTTGGTCTACACACCTGCCCCTACGGGACTAAATGGTATTTGTTGGATAATGTCTCCACGCCATTCCAAAGGAATCTTTTTCTAATCCGATCAATCCTATCTCTGACCCATTTCGGTATTATGAAAAATGACATAATATATAACGGTAGAGATGAGAGTACCGCATTGAGTATCACCACTTTCCCTCCCAATGTCAGGTATTTCCCTTTCCAGCCTTCCAATTTCTTTTCAAAACAGTCTAAAAGCGGACGCCAATCTCTTTTTGATAATTTTCTGGGTTTTACGGGTATTCCCAAGCATGTAATCGGAAAATGCTCCTTTTTACAGCACAACACCTCCCTGATTAGTTGCATAGATACATTTCTTGTCCCTAGACAGATCATCGAGCTCTTGGCAAAATTTATTTTCAATCCAGACCAGACTTCATAACAACAGAGAACCCACTTTATGATTATTGTCTCTCTCAGAGTACCTTTACCGAATATGAGTGTATCATCTGCATATTGTAATTGACAAATGACATATTTGGAGTCCCAGGGAGTCCTTCAATCTCTTTTTTCTCCCTCAATTTCTGTAGCATAGAGTTCAGTCCATCTTCAATTAAGACTAAAAGTAAAGGGGAGAGAGGATCTCCTTGTCTGAAACCCCTCCTCAAGACTATTTCCTTCCCCACTGTGTCATTGAACACTACCTGCTTCTTAGCTGAGCATAACCAGTGTTCAATCCATAGTCTCCACTTCGCTCCAAATCTCCTGAGTTTGAGAACCTCCATTAAACAATCTCAGTCCACCATGTCATATGTTTTTTTCGAAATCTAATTTCAACATGAATCCATTTATTTTTGATTTCTTGCATTGATGATTCACTTCATACGTTGTGGCTAACCCCTCCAAAATATTCCTCCCCGCAATGAAACCCGTTTGGTAGTCCTCCACCATTAACTTCAACTTCGGCGTCAGTCTGTTGGCCAAAATTTTGGCAACTATTTTAATAGTGTTGTTTAGTAATGCAATGGGTCTGTAGTCGCCAATTTCCTCTGGTGAAGATTTTTTCGGTATTAGAGCAATTACCGAGAAGTTGATTCTATCTAGTCTGCATCTTCCTTCGAATACTTCATCTAATAGCCAAACTAGGTCCCCCTTGATTTCTTCCCAAAAGAATTTGAAAAAGAGCACCGGAAATCCATCAGGACCCGGTGCCTTGTCCTGGCCTAATTCCCACACCGCCCTTTTGATTTCTTCCTCCCTAAATTCTTCCTCCAGGTCCGAGAGTCCCACCTCATTCTCCCAGGCACCATCCTTTAAATGAACACGGAAGGACTTCCTTCTTCCAAATAACCATTTAAAATGATTATATATATGTTCCTCTAAGGCCTCCCCCCTCACATGTCCATCTTTTACCTTTACCTGGTGTATCTTGTTCATTCTATGACGCAAACTTGACCATCTATGAAAAAAAGCAGTATTTGCATCTCCTTCCTTTAGCCAATTAGTATGAGCTCGCTGTCTCCATCGTAACTCTTCCCTCTTATATATTTATTTAAGATTTCTTCTTAGATATAGCAATCTGCTGTTTTCGTCCAATGACAAGTTTCTAGTTTCTTCCAGCTTCTCTAATTAGTCCATCTCCTTCAAGGTGTCCTCGCTTTTTCCTTCGTTTTTGAAGCGCCTGTCCTACCTCCCTAACATCTTTCGTAAACAGCACAATTTGATACTAATATTTGCTGTCGCATCCCCGACTCCTGTGTTCTGAGACCAGCTCTCTCTAATGAGATTGTGCACTTCTCTATGTTCCGGCCACCATTTCTCAAAATGAAAACGCTTTGTGTGTTTTTTGCTTCTTTTCTTCAGATGTGAACATAATTGGAATATGGTCTGATGTCGTACATGCCAGGGAGCAAATCTCTACTAGAGGGAAATTGGATTTCCAGTTCTCAGATACCAGTACTCTATCCAACTTAGCCATTGTCGGGTTGAGCCTCATATTTGACTAAGTGAAAAGCCTATCAGACAATGGTAAATCTGTCAAATCCAATTGACTAATACAATCATTAAACTCTTGTCTATCTTTACGTGACCTGTCTTCCTCTAACCTTTCACTAACAAATCTAGTGATGTTAAAATCCCCTCCTAAAATCCAAGGGTTGTCACAGTTGTTCCTAATTGATGTGAGCTCCTTCCAAAACCGCGTACGTAACCCCTTCTCATTTGGTCTATACACTGCGGTCACCATCTGAACCCATCCGTCCATTAATCTTCTTGCCTTTACTGTTAGTGAGAACTCCCCTTCCCAAGAGTTCAGGATCTGGTAATTTTTGTACCTCCCAGTTATGATCCCACCTGATTCTCCCTTTGCGTTTAAAATACAGAAATTATATAATTTTCTAGAAGCAATTGAGCTCAAAACTCTGGCTCGGGGTTTGAGAGCCCAAAGCAATTGACCTTTTTCTTTCTTGAAAGTGAAGTTATTTGGTACCTATAAAGTATGGATACTTCTAAGTGAGTATTATGTCCATATCAGATATTTATCTGACACCAACACTTGCACCATACTTGTCAATATGTATCGACTATGATACACAGGCACCGTAATGGCAATACTGGCACAACATACTGGCACAAGGTTAATCCAAAAAATACATAGGATACGAGTGTCCAACATGCGCATTCGATACATGTATCCTATGTGTTTTTTTGGATTAACCTCGTATAAATATGTCATGCCTGTATTGACATTGTTATATCCGTGCATCATAGCTGTGCCAATGTGTCAGACACACGCGTCTGATATTGAAACAAATTCATGATATAAGTGATCGTGCTTCATAGCATATCGAACATACCAAACTTGTCTCAAATTTTAAGAGTCCAAAGATTTGTATATCGATGTTGTGTCTGCTTTCAAAAGCCCATATAGATCGCGTGTTAGGGCCATGTTTGCTTTCAGAAAATCATATGAATTGCTTATCGGGCAGTGTACACTTTCAAAAGTGATAAAAATCGCATGTTGAGTAATATGGAGTCGTAAATTGCCTAAAAAGACAAATTTTTTTTTGATATATAGGATACTATACTAATAAATTCAAAATGCCTTGCAAATATAGAGATTTTAAATATTTTATTCAAAGTACTAATCCATTCGATTGAATTTGGATTTTTCTTTCTTTAATATAATTTGATTAGAATCTATTTAAAATCATTATGGTTCTTTTTTTTTTCCTTTTTACTTGTAAAAATGTCTTTGCGATTAAGATCTTTGATGCACATTATATATTATATACATAAATACATGCATATTTCTGTCGTCATATCTTCATGTCTTACTTTTTTAAAGATTGCCGTACCCCACAGCAATGCTATATGGCAAAGGGTTGATCATTGAATGCCCAATGTGAGGAAAGGGATTGGATGGGACTGTTCACAGTCTAGGTAAACAGAGGCCCTTTCTCCTCTATGTAGATTCCTATTAAAATACAAAATAATTTTCTTCAACTCTCACTATAACTTTGGAGTCTTGGTGCAGCGGAAGGGTCTTTCAACATAGTATCAAAGCAACCCAGGTTCAAATCCTGCCGAGCATGCATTTAATTGCGGGTTTTAAGGAAAAAAATAATACTGCTGCGTGAAATCCAAGTTTCTGTCCAAAATGGGCGTTCAACCTGCGGGGATGTGTTAAAATACAAAATAATTTCTCTCAACCTTCACCATAACACTCCTTTTATTTCCCGCAACTCTTTGGAGGTGCAACATAGCAACCACACCGACCTCACAGCAATGCTGGCCTTCAAGGCTCGTATCAGCGATCCATACAACATTCTGCCACAAAGTGTATTGTCAATAGCTCCTTTTGCGCCTGGATGGGTGTCTCATGCAGCCGCTAGAGGCAAGGGGTAGTTGCTCTTTGATTTAACAACTTTCTGCTTGGCGGAACAATTGTCCCACATGTTGGTAGTGAAAATTTCTAGATAAAAGAATTTTCCACAACAGAACGCGGAGCTAACTTTGTAGCTCCGCGTTTGGTTATTTTAGCGTCACATTTGAGCAAAACGCGGAGCTAATCATAGCTTTGTGTTCTGATGAATTTAGCTCCGCGTGAGCAGATTTCATTAGAATTCCAAATTAATTATGATTGAGATTTGAGCTTATCCAATACCCAAATTGAGTCCAATCAGAATCCTAAATTGATTGTGATTGAGATTTGGGCTTATCCAATACCCAAACTGAGTCCAATCAGAATTCCAAATCAAGAGATTTAAATCAATATTAAATATTTGATTAGAATCATTGATGAATACAAAAACCTTCTTTTCCTATTCCTATGGAAATCTTTATTCCTATTCTTATGGAAACTCTCATAACCACTAAAGTCTATAAATACCCTCTTTGAGGAGACTTTAGAGATCATCAATCAATAATAGATCAATCCATGATCATGAATCTTTAATAGATCATCAGATCTTCAATCTTTTTGAGATCATCGATCTTTTTCGAGCATAAAAAGAAGTTCAAGTTACGCGTGAGAGTCTTGAACGAATTAAGATCAGCAGAGAAAAATCATGTCAATCTTTATTCCTATTCTTATGGAAACTCTCATAACCACTAAAGTCTATAAATACCCTTTTTGAGGAGACTTTAGAGATCATCAATCAATAATAGATCAATCCATGATCATGAATTTTTTATAGATCATCAGATCTTCAATCTTTTTGAGATTATCGATCTTTTTCGAGCATAAAAAGAAGTTCAAGTCACGCGTGAGAGCCTTGAACGAATCAAGATCAGCAGAGAAAGATCAAGTCAGCCGTCATTTTCGTCAAGCAAGAAGATCGTCGACGTCAGATCGTCCAAAAGAGCTACTAGATAGATCCCATCGCTACGAGAACCCACTTATATTTTGTAAAAGAGAGCGATAGATTATAAATCCTCTCGTTTGTTCTTTTTCTTGTTCACTTTCGTTGTAATCTAAGTTGTATTCAATGGAAGGAAGTAACAATTTTGTTACGAACACCACACATTGCAAATCTCTCCTTTCTATCTGACCTCTATTAGGAGTTTATATATGGTACAATCTCACATATGATAGAACAAGAAAAATTTATGGGTTTAAATAGAAAGTTGGGGTCACTACCTGTGTGCTCAAGTCTTTGGATGGCCAGGTGTGAAGCCTGAAATGTGTGGGGATTCTGACTTTAAGTCTGGTGACCTCTCTCTGAGGTGGCCCGATATGAAGCCCGAAGTGTGTCGAATCAACTGTCACGTTCTATACCTCCTGCCATTTTCAATGTCTTTACTGATCTCACTCGTCCAACAATCTGTTAGGCTTGATTCATTCCATGCATACTCGAGTTCAGATTCTTTATCCATCATATAACCAGCTCAGTGGAAACATCTTTTCTGTGCCTTCACATTGTTATCGTCTTCATGTACTGTCCTTTTCTTTCAACCAGTTCAGGGGAAATGTACCGCCGAGACTATGGGGTTTAATGCAGCCAACAATTCTCTATCTTATGGAAAGCAATCTCAGAAGTACTATACCAGCATCTTTGGGCAACCTTCCAAATATGCTTGAATTGGAGCTTGGCAAACAGCATGCAGTTGTTGCTTGATAACAATTGAACGGCTGCATATTTGGTGGATCAATACGTGTCAACTTCAGGAATATAACTTCATGGGAACAAGCTAACTGGAGAGGTGGACGGACTTAGATTGTTCTCAGACAATAGAGTTCTAGGAATTGTAACTCTGTAACACAATGAGCTGGATGGTTTTCTTCCAAATACCAGAGGTAACCTCTCTAGATATCTTTATTTCTTTGATGTTTCTTAGTAAGGGCAGAGTACCTGCTGAACTGGATAATCTGTCTGTCTAGCTAGCAGGTTCTGTAGTTGGGCGGCATTGAGCTAGTCGGAACCATACCCTTCGAACTCGATCATGGAGAATAATAGGATAAATTGGTCCAGCCCGTGCGATCTTGGTCAGGTAAGATTTTTGAACAAACTTTACTGCTGACCGTGTCACCTTTCAGATGTTGTGGTTGCAATAGTGCAACTTTGCTTTTTCACCGTTCATATTTCTAAACTTGTATGTTAACACAGCGAGATCTTGCTCACCATAACTACTTCTAAAAAGGATTCATGAACAAACTTGGTACTAATTCATTATCTTAAGAAATTCCTCAAAGCAGGTGGAGTCTGACTCACCTAATGGAATTAGATCTATTACAAAATTCTTTGCATTTGTTAACTGTTGTTTAATGTGAATTCATGAACTATATGCCCAATCTGCATCTTTGATGCTATTCATAAGAAATCAAAGTTGAAAGCCCAAAATTACTATTAAAACCATTGATCACTGAAGAAAACAAAATTTAAGTCAATCTTGTTGCACGTTTTTTGTCATTGAGCACATACTTTAAAGTTATTGTGAACACTATCCACAATATTTAATATTGAAAGTGGGACTCAAAGTTCATCAACTTGCCCAACTTGCTTGAATGTGAAAGGACAAAGAAGTGATCCCCAAACTTAATTCAGTCACATGTTTACTCATAATCCCAAAGGTTCAATGCACCAACAAATAAAATAAAAGCATCCAAGAAAGTACAGAGCTTTGTACATCCTAATTGTCTCTATGCCTTGATTTTTTTTTTTTTTAAATATAAACTGAGGGCTTTATCTTGTTTCTAAAGGTAGGGTGTCTAGGGAACTTAAAAGAAATTTATTATCATGAGAGAAAAATTGTACTCCCTCTATCTAGAAATAGTAGTCTCTTCTTGACTAAAACTTTATCCTAAATTACTTGTTTATTTTGAATTTCAAGATATATATTTTTTTAATTCCAAACTAACTTTAACTAATTCCAATACACGCCATATGGTGAAATCCATAATTTATTTTTATTACCTAAATACTATAGTTTTCTTTTAGTTTTCATCGATTTTGATATGGACAAAGTTGAAACTTTAAATTTTAATGATTAATCATCTTATCAAAATAAGTTTTTCTTAAAATATGCATTTACTTAAAAAACGACCACTAAGCTGCTTCACAGTCCCAAGGTAGATATCATGATTTGCAAGTGCATGGCGCTGACATTTTACCTGCCCTTGGATTTGGTAGACTCTTCTGACTCCTTTTCTTCCTTCTCATAATCATCATCATTATCATCATCATTCTCTTCTTCTTTATTATGTTTATCATTATTAATTACTGCTGCCTTACCAAGTGAATCTTCAGTGTGAAACCATGAGTTCTCTTCTGGTTGGTGCTTGAACCTCTCATTTGGAAGGGCAGGGAGACAACTACATTTTAGGTAGCCCCCCAAGTTAAATACTCTTTCTGGGTGGAGTGCAATTTGTGTGTCGGTCCTTTCCTCAGTTTCTTTGATCACAGATCTTTCCCTCTGCTTCAATGGAGTTCAATCCATTTCTTTTTTTAACCATGCACTTTGTGCTTCTGTTATTCCCCTCTTTCTCATTCCCAGAGCATAGCAACCTCACTGACCACGCAGCGCTGCTGGCCTTCAAGGCCCATGTCAGTGACCCATACAACGTTCTGTCCAGGAACTGGACCACAAACACCTCCTTCTGCACCTGGACTGGTGTCTCATGCAGCCACCGGAGGCAAAGAGTAGTTGTTCTTGACATTCGGAATCTACCACTCTATGGAACGATTTCTCCGAACATTGCCAACATGTCCTTTCTCTCTTACCTCATCCTCTCGAACCTTAGTCTTGTTGGCCCGATCCCTGATACCCTTTCGCAGCTGCCTCGCCTGGAACGACTAGTTCTCCAAAACAATCAGCTTTCAGGTTCTATACCACCTGCCATCTTCAACATGTCTTGGCTGATTTCACTCTATCTTAACAGCAACAGTCTGTCGGGAACTCTTCCCTCAAATCATAGCTTAATCCATCCAGTGCTTCCTCGAGTTCAAAATCTCAGTCTATTAGAAAATCAGCTCACTGGAAACATACCATCTTGGCTTTCAAGTTGTGCTCATCTTCGTGGGGTCTCCTTGACTCTCAACAAGTTCTTTGGAGACATACCGTCGGAGCTTGGAAATTTGAAGAAGCTTGAATATCTACATCTTGCAGGTAACAATCTCACCGGTACTATACCAGCCTCTTTGGGCAATCTTACTGCTCTGAAAGAACTGCAACTCAGTTCTAACAGCCTCCATGGGAATATTCCAGTGGAGTTGGGTAGACTATCAAATCTCAGTCGTTTATTTATTACTGATAACTATGATATAACTGGGCCTCTGCCAATTTCCTTCTCAAATTTGTCATCCCTCACTGCTGTTGATCTCTCATATGGAAAACTTACTGGACCGATTCGTGTGAACTTTGGGAACATGCCTCGCCTTCAGAAATTGGTTCTGGGAGGGAATAAGCTAAATGGAGGGTTCGACTTCCTCGAATCGCTCTCCAACTGCGGAGTTTTGCGAACGTTAGTCTTGTGGGATAATGAGCTGGATGGTTCCATTCCGAATACTGTAGGTAATCTCTCAAGGAACCTTCTTCAGTTTGTTGTCGATAAAAATCAAATCAAGGGAAAAATTCCTGCTGGTCTGGGTAACCTCTCTAGCTTGCAGATTCTAGACTTGGGCAACAATGAGCTAGATGGAACCATACCCTCCGAAGTCACAATGCTAGAAAACCTTCAGGAGCTAAGTTTGTTGAATAACAGAATATACGGGTCAATTCCTCGGGGATTCAGCCGGTAAGACTCCTGAATAATCTGTACCTCTCGGGCAACAATCTTTCTGGGGGCATACCGGACATGTGGGGGAATATCAGTTCACTAGAACACTTGTGGCTGGATGCTAATTCATTATCTTCAAGCATTCCTCATAGCTTGTGGAGTCTGACTCACCTAATTGAGTTAGATCTTTCACAGAACCTTCTCAGTGGAACGTTGTCCTCGGCCGTGGGGAACTTGAAGGCTTTAGAAAGATTCGATATATCAATGAATCAGCTATCGGGTATCATTCCAAGTGCTTTAAAGGAGTTCCAATTGCTTACTGTTTTGGATATATCAAATAACTCATTTGATGGAGGCATTCCTCAGTCATTTGGTGAACTTATCAATATTGCTGTTTTGAATCTTTCATGCAATAATCTCTCAGGTGCAATACCTGATTCCTTAGCCAATCTACGGCATCTCACAAGTCTAAACCTATCTTTTAACAAGTTGGAAGGGAAGGTTCCAAGCAGAGGTGCCTTCTTGAATCACAGTGTTGTGTCTTTGGTGGGCAACGCAGCATTGTGCGGAGCACCATTACTGGGCTTCTCACCTTGCTCGATAACTGCAGTTTCAAATTCAAGGAGTAGGGTGCATTTGCTTTGGTATATCCTCCCTGCTGTTGCTTCTTCTGTAATTCTTATGATTGCCTTTTGTTTCTTATTGAAATTGAAACGGAAACAAGCCAAAAGTCTAGCTTCTGCAGACACACCTTCTCCTAATAACTATAGATTGATATCCTATCATGAACTTGTTCGTGCCACCGATGACTTCAGTGAGGCAAATTTACTGGGAAGGGGGGGCTTTGGGTCTGTCTACAAAGGATGTCTAGATGATGGGTTGCTCATTGCAGTAAAGGTCCTGAATTTGGAAGTTGAAGGAGCTTCAAGAAGTTTTGATGCAGAATGTAGCGCATTGCGGATGGTTCGCCACAGAAATCTGGTTAAGATCATCACCACTTGTTCCAACTTGGACTTCAGGGCACTTGTTCTCTAGTTCATGCCTAATGGGAGCCTAGAAACGTGGCTCTACTCCCACAACTACTGCTTGAGCCTATTTCAGAGGATTAACATAGTTATTGATGTTGCTTCAGCACTTGACTACCTCCATCACCACCATTCACATGTTGTGCTTCATTGTGATCTGAAGCCGAGCAACATTCTTCTCGATGAAGAAATGACTGCTCATTTGAGCGACTTTGGCCTTGCAAAGCTTTTGGTTGTTGATAGCCAGAGTGTAACATCAACAAGCACACCGGGGACAATTGGATATATTGCTCCAGGTACCTTTTTATCAAAAAAAAAAAAAAAAATGTTTGCCTAAATTTTAACATAATATCAGTTATCATTTTTGTTTTGACGTTAAACGGCAGGATGTTTCCCTCCGCGTTCCATTAAAGAGAAAATAACAGAATAAAAGTATTCAAGATCCACTAGTAAAGTGGCACAATAATAAGCTTACAAAGCAAGTAAAGAAAAGAAACAGATTAAAATAAAACTACCTTGAACTAGCAAAAGGGGCATTTCATACTCAACCCATCCGTCCTCGTGCCTCTGAAGTATGTTTCTACTCCTCCTTTGACTGAGTGACCTCCATTTCATCTCCCGAAGCGCCACTTGATAGATGAAGTCGCTCCTCATCTGAAGATACACCTGCCCAAATAATAAAATCATGAACAGTGAGTCGCACACAGTATTCAATCGAATGATATTTATCATTAAATAATCTATCATTTCGTTCTCTCCACGTGTTCCAGCAAAATGCCACAATACCACTTCTAAGCCTATGGCTGCCAGTTTCTCCCTTATCCAGACTCTTCCAGGTAGAATCATCTATGACAGTACCGATGTTCAAGCCTAATGCCCTGACGCATGCCTCCCATGTGCTTTTAGAAAACGAACAATTATATATAATGTGTTCGGTTGATTCCGCATTCCTCTTGCATAATAAACATATATTGGGACCAGTCCAGCCTCTTTTTTGTAGTTTTGGCCAGGTCAAAAGAGCATCTTTGCAAATTAACCAGAGAAAAAGTCTGACCTTCTGAGGGCATTTAGCTCTCCAAACCCATGCAGTATTTGCAGAAATGATTCCATCGTTTATGAAATGCCGGTATGTGGAGTTCACTGTGAAGTTACCATTCTTCTCCCATTTCCAAATTGGTCTATCTTCTTCTAGTGGAGATGAAGCTAAATTGAATAGATATTGTTTCAGTATTCTTAATTTTACAAAATCCTGGCCAGATAGTGCCGTTGAGTTCCATCTCCATCTTGATCGACCCCAATAGTCACAAACCCTGGCATTCTTACTATTGGCTTTTAGAAAGACATATGGATATAGTGTCTTCAGAGAGAGTTGCGAACACCATCTGTCATGCCAGAAGGCTATCTTATTTCCTTTACCCAGTTTATAATCCAAACTGTGACAAACTAGATGTCGTACTACTATCATCATTTTATCAGTTATCATTTTTAATTATCCTACTATCTTATTGCGAACACCATCTGTCATATCAGTTATCATTTTTAATTATCCTTTTTTATGCTTTTGAACAGAGTACGCATCAACTGGGAGAGTCTCAAGAAAGGCAGATGTCTATGGCTTTGGAATCGTGTTGCTAGAGATCATCACACGGAAGAAGCCTACTGATCCTATGTTTGGTGAGGAAACAAGCCTGCGGCAATGGATATTTGGGGCAAATCCTACCAGTCTGCTGGAAATTGTCGATAGCAATCTCTTGAACGATGGTGCTGGAAATGAAAGGCCTAGAGAAGATATAATTTCCATGCACACTTGTTTATCTTCCATCGTAGATTTGGGTCTAAGCTGTTCGAAGGACTCGCCTAAAGAAAGGCCTGTGATGAAAGATATTGTCCAGAAATTGCGAAACATCAAAAGGGACTACTTGTCAATTTTTCCCAATGTTTAACCGTGGCGTGCTATCCGTTGCATCTGAAAACTTGAACTTCAGCGGAATCAAGTTTCATCGCTGTACTGTCGTATGTGATCTTTTCATCATCTTTCTGCAATCTTAGATCAAGTAAATATTGATGCTTGTACTGGAAAGACGAGGTATGACTGTCAATACTTAATGAAGCTTTCTTCTTAAATTGTATCTCTCTCTTCTTGCTTATGGTATTCCAGCAATTTTCTTTTTCCCATTTCTCATTTTATGTTCATCTCTTTATGAAATGGCGAATAATGATATGCAGAAATAATAGCAGGATTAGACCTACTGTGTTTTTTGTTATAACACCATCACTTTGTCACAGACCAATTTGTTTTCTTGTGTTGTAACGTCATATTGGCAATTGTTCTTAAGAACTACATTGTTCCCTCTCCTTTGTCAGCAGAATGGTGGGCAAGTTGCCCGTGTTTCATTAATTAGGTTTTAAAGAAGCAAGTTACAGTATATTGTTTGTACATGTGTCTCCAATCATCCCTACTAAATACAATTACTGCAAAATAAACTGCGTAAAGTGAGACCAGGAAGCATGAATACGAATACAGATTCGGACACGGATACAGATATAGACACGTGATATGACATTTTTGAAAAATGAGAACACGGATACGGTAAGGACGCTGGAAAAACATAAATATAAATATGTGTTTTTTTATTAATATAATAATTTTACTAAAATTTTCAAAATGAAATCACTGGAAATGTATGAATTTGTATCTTAGTCTTTCACAAAGGACAATTCTCCTCGATAGGATAAGTTAGAAGAGCGAAGAAAAGACCGAAAAGAATATGGATAGAGATGATAATAAAGATTTTGATGCTAGATGTTCAAATGTGGACATATTGCTCAATAGGAATGAGTGGAGAAGAATCATCAATGTGATCGATCCAACATGATTCTCTTTTGGTTCATGAAGCCTATCCCGAGTACTTAGGATAAAAGGCTTAGTTGTTGTTGTTGTTATTGTTATTAAAGGATAATTCTCGCCATCAACCATGTATCTCTTTCAATAGGGAGTAGAGGAGAATGAAGTCCATGGAGAGAACTTGAAAGCAAAAATTCTTGCCGGCGCAAAATTTTATTGTACTCAAATATTTGTAATATTAGCCTTCACTAGGAGGGCATATCTAAACTTCTATCTATATTTATTATATATATATAGTAGCACGTTTCGTTAAATTCTAATTAATGAAACACAAGGAGACTTACCCATCGGATTTGTTCAGAAAAACCATGAATCTCTTTCCTCC
The DNA here is from genome assembly GCA_036321105.1 of Dracaena cambodiana. Classification (NCBI taxonomy): domain Eukaryota; kingdom Viridiplantae; phylum Streptophyta; class Magnoliopsida; order Asparagales; family Asparagaceae; genus Dracaena; species Dracaena cambodiana. Next base: position 5,143,806 of record JAYEPQ010000007.1, read on the forward strand.
CCTCTATAGGTAGATAAAAAGTGAAGTTTATGATGGCAACAAGTTATTGATTAGCATACTGTGTGGACAAAAAATCATTTTCTCAAATATAGATACCAAATGAGACTCATGCGCATAAGAAAAGATTAAAATATAACATTCACAAAATTAACTAAATATATATAGAATTATCAATTTAACAATAATTTTTTTTATTTTTCCAAACTATTTAACTCTTTTATTTTTAGTCACAACCTACAAGAAGCACGGACATGGCAAGAACATGGCGTTTTTTCCTTTATTTTATTGGACACATCGCATGGTGTATCTGATATGTTTTTTGGTGTATTTGTGATGTGTCTGTATTGCACATGTGTTTGATACGAACATGGCACGCTCAGCAGCGTGTTTGTGCTTCTTAGAAGTCAGGCTCCCAGTCCGTGGCCAATCTAGCAAGCACTCGTGACCGTGAGTGCTCCTGGTTGTCCCCGTAGACAGTCAATATGTGATCACTTGGTACCTCCATGACCGTCCCATCGGGTCCCCCTTCAATGGGCCCACCCTCCTACATTCCCTCTTATCTATAACATTTAGGCTGTGTTTGGATTGAGGGAAAATGAAGGGAAAGAAAAGAAAAAGAAAGAGAAAATTGCTTTCCAATGTTTGGTTAGAGGGAAAATTAGAGAGAAAATAAAAGGGAAAGAAAGTGAGAGAAAATATATTAAGTTTTTTTTCTTTTTCATTTTCTTCCTCAAATCCAAGAGAAAATGAAAGAAAATAAAAGTTGAGAGAAAAAGGAAAAAGGGAGAGAAATTTTTGCATAAATTTTCTTGTAATTTTAGTCCCAAGATATTTTTAATTTTTATGAAGTTTGGACGATTTGGTTATTATATGCTTAATTATTTAAAAATTAAAAATTATATCAATAATATTAAAATTAATATTAAAATTCTCTATAGTTTAATTAGAATTATATTTTCCTTTTAATTTTCAATTGAGCAACCAAGCATAAAAAAACTACTTTTTTCTAAAATTTCTTTGAGATTTTCTTCTTTATTTTCTTTCTAACCAAACATAAAAAAAGAAAATCAATTTCCATATCCTTTTCTTTCTTTTCTCTTTCCCTTTCCTTTTCTTTTCTTTTCCTTCATTTCCCCTCAATCCAAACACAGCTTTAGAGAAAATTTCTGGCTCCAATTGTCTTTTTGCTTACTATGAGAGTAACATGTACCGTACCCATTTCTTAACAAATATAGTTCTGTTTTACCTGGGTTTATTTTCTGGACTAACAAGTTTTATCAGGAAACTAATGATTCAAATTCCATATATTTTTATGTTTCGTAATGTGTATGCTGGTTTCTTAACCCTCCAAAATTTGGTTCAGACTGATTGCTTTAGGGTTTTTCTAACATGAGCACAGTCTGTAACTAATTGCATGGAGGAAGTTAAGAGAAGCTAATGCATCACATGTCAATAGTTTTCCTAAGCTTTGAACAAACCTTTAAAAATAGCTAATTGACTGGAAGAAGTAAAAAAAAAATGTATCATCACAAGCCAAAATCATTTTCCTAAACTGTGAGAAAACCATCACCTTAGCTGTTATAGTAATTTCATCATTTGTGATGGATTATTATGGGCAAGATCCTTTTTTTTTTTTTTTAACTATGGTTAGGATTTAGAACTGAGGAAAAGAAGGATATAAATCTGAAGAAGAATTGTGGAAAATGATCTAAAATGTCATAAAGTATATGATTTTATTATTTTTACATAAAATTCCTCATGCATTCTATTCTTAACGGTGTCCCTCAAGTTGGAGCATTACACCATATATGTACAACTTGCTACAAATAAACTGTAAGTTTTGACATTCTAAGGGTCTTACTTAGATTTAACCAGGTAGTATTTGATACATGCCAACTGTCAAAGATCTTTTGCCCCGTTACCCGTAACCTTCTCTTTGACAAGATGGCAGTGTACTTCAATGTGTTCCTTCGCTTATAAAAATACAAGGTTTTTAAAAATATGAATGGCAGCCTGGTTATCACAATATCATCACATAGACAAAGTTGATATAAAACCAAGCTAGCCTTATGAGATCATTTATCCAAACTAGCAAATGGAATTGACACACAACATTCATCGAGTATGCTATATCTGGCCGATTTACTGTTAGATAGTTTAACTTCCTAATATGTATCACCCTGGATTTCCTAAAAGCTCCCCATGTCTACTAGTAATTTGAAATTTGAATCAATTGGAGCTCAAGGTTCTAAATATTGGGTATTAGGTTTATACTAGATGGGGTTCTCATATTGGATTTAAGGTCAATATCGATCATTTGTACCATAGAGGCAAACTCCCTCAAATAATATATTGGCCTGATAAATAGTTTTTTATTTTTATTTTTTTTCTTTTGAAGCAATATGATGAGCGAAAGCTCTCTGCATTTCATTAAAAGGACTTAACAAAACATACGAAAACCACTATAAAAGACGGTACCAACTGAAGAATCGCAGAATAGAAAATAAAACTAAAAACACAAAAAAACATAAAAGGCGCGGCTAAAGGAGCCGACAAAACCCTCTGTCTCAGTGGATGGGGCAGTACAGAGGATCACTCCTCATGTCCTGTATGTCATGCCCCATCTCTCTCCTCCTTGGTGTCGATGTCTAGGTCTATCTCCGGGAGTTGATGTGATGACTACAGTGGGGAGTCTGTCTCAGCTGAATCGTTTGTGAGACAAACCCAGTATTTGTCCGATAAGAAACCCATCCAAAAAATTATGTAAAAGTATATTAGGCCCAGACACTGTTAAAGAGTGCGTACAGCGTTGGCCTGATAAATTGTTTTGTAGCGGCCAATATATCAACACCTTAGCATGCCAGACTTTGGAAGTATATCTAGCATTCAATCCCTTTCATGAACTTAGTTACTTTGTTCGAACTTGCACTATTGCTGGGAAGCTGAACCTTACGTATTTCTTGATTTAGATTGCATTTAAGGGAAGGGAACATCCAAAAAACAAACAGATTGCAGACTGAAAAGGAGGTGAAATATTATGCTTAGTTATCAAAGTTATGGTTCTAAAAGAGTGATTGCGTGCTCTATTTTGTATCCCATAGTTTAGCCCATTGTTTTTTTATGATTGATATCGCACCATCTGTTTCTTCACTTTTATTCATTTTCTCGTATCTGGAGTTTCTGTGAATAATGAAATAGGATTGGCTTAGTGACTAAAACTAGCCCCTAGATCAAATTTGTCTGGGGTTATTGTGGATCTCAAATACTTTCAGGATGCATGTGCTTAAGAAGTTAACATCTCATGCAGGTTTTGGGGGGCTTTTCTGCTCACGCACCTGCACATGCGTCCACAGGCCAATTTTGGCCCGCTCTATATAAAATTTTGAATTAGAAAAATTAAAATTTCATCTTTAATTCAAAATTCTGGAGACGACGGGCCAAAAGTTAACCATGAACGCATCCATTACCATCCCACCATGTACCCTATCAGAGGTGCCAGTTCTTTGAGTGCATGCACCTGCACCCTCCTTTTTTTTGTTCATACCACCAGATAACAAGTATTCTCATTAATTGAAGGAATTAATCTAGAATGTGTGTGCTTTCTTTTGGATTGCTGTATCGATGGTTTTAATGTTCATATGAAGTCTCGATGTCACCAAGTGGATTAGTCTCAAAATAAGTGTAACCGGAGACTGCAGAAGTGCGGTTTTGTACGAAATTGTTGTAGTGCATTTCTTTCCATTGACAACTCCTTCGGATATGGCTTCTGCCAAATATTTACGATAGAGCTCAAATGTGCATGCTGAACAACCCGTAATATATGGTTTTGCAATGTGGAGTGATTCAGTCGCAAGTTCTTCTCTGCAGATAGTTTTGTACTGAGATATCATTCACAAGCTTATCCGTAGACTTCTTCTTCTTCACTGTAACGATCATGAATACAGGGGAATGGTCAAAGGTAAGACGGGGGAGTAGAAAATAGCATTCTAATCAAAGGCATCTTAGAAAATAAAATTCCAGTCAAGAAGGGAAATTGGTTGGAAAAGTTCAATGCTTTTGTTGAATTTTTGGAGGTTCTCAGGGACCAGACTGGTTGCAGCATGACCATAAAATTGCAGTATTTCCTCCGACAAACAAAGAAAAAGCTGCTACTAGTAGTAAGAGGCCGAGGGAAGAAATTTGGTTACGGTTAGTTTGGTTACTGGTACAGGAATATTTAGTGTATGAAGGAATAGGGACTGTTCGATACTCACAATACAGGTAAATACGGTTCCTTTCTCGTGTCCGTTTGATTCCACTGTGAGAAAGTGTAAAAGGAATTTGTCGGCTTGGTCCCTCCCTCCCTCAGTTGGCGAGTTAATATTCGCTGGAGTTTATGTGGAAGTTCATCAATATCGAATTCCCTTACTATCTTTCTATCTGGAACTGTATCACCAAACTTGCTCTGTTGAATATATCTAAACTTATCTGCAGTTGTTGATTATCTGTTCTCGTATGCTAAACACGCTGTCAGTGCCTACGGTAGAAAATTGCACCGTTAGTAAATCACAAGCAATGAAGGAAACAGTTGGGCATATTGTAGATCCAAATTTGCTTCATCATTGTAAGAATATCATAATTAGGACAATTATTTGAACATTCTACTAATTGAACAACTGAATATCTATTGAGTTTAGAAATTTATGATTCTAACCTACGAACTATACTAATGATAGAGTTAACTAAGGAGCTTTTTGACATAAAACTCTTACTTTTGGATGGTACAGATCTTTGCTAGAGTTCGAGCTGGGATTATGGTGCTTGGAGTATGGATTGGGTGCTTGGAGTATGGATCGGTGAGTTAATATCCGATTATGGTGATCTAGGAGTCGAATTTTATATTTCGATTATGGTAATTCAGGAGTTGAACTATATACTTTCTAGTATTTTCGGACACATTGGTGGATGCAGATCGGGCAAAATTCACTGTTTAGAGCATATTTTGTAGAGATCAATGGTGATTGACGGTGATTGAGGGTTGATTTTGACTGGGATGATCGATGTTCAACAGTTGGTTGAGTGTACAATAATGAGGTACGGTGTAGTATTTCAAGTGATGGATGTGGTAATTTCTTAATATAGTATACAACACATGGTAATATATAATTATCTATATTGTCTGTGGAGATGGTTATGATTTTTTGGATTAAAGTGAAGTACGGTATAGTGATCATATTTGTCTGGCGTAATACATGAGTAGTGATTGTGAATGCTAAGGTGATCCTGCTATTTTGACCGAAGTGGAGTATGGTGTAGTGATTACAGTGCTCGGTAAAGAGCATGGTATACTAAACATGAGTGATCAATGGAGCACGGTACAATGACTATGAGCGTTCAGTGAAAAGCATGGCGTAGTAATCATAAATGTTTAAAGGATTACAATTTAGTGATTATTAGTACTCGAAAGAGAGCATGGTTTAGTAATGAGTGCTCGAACATGGAGAATGATAATTGTACAAGTTATTTCCAATAAGGAGAGTATGGTTGTTCTTTGATTGGTTCACAAAATATATGCATTGCTTGAAGATCTGAATCATCTATCTTTTTTTGGTGAAGAGGAAGTGTGGCTCATGCAGCAGCCAGAGATGGTAGAGTGCTCCGAGTACGACTAATTTTCCTCGACATTAATTAAGGAAAAAAGATTCCCTCTGAATTAAGCACTTCCTCTAGCTAGCTAGCTACGCGGCCAGCAGTCTCGTTGTTGGGTTTCAACATCATGCATGCTTCTTGAATCCATTTATTATTATTATTATTATTATTATTGTTGTTGTTGTTGTTGTTGTTGTTGGTGAAGGATATATAGAAAAGTTCCTTGTACTTCCAATGTATTTATTATCGGAATTTGTTTCGTTGCTTGTACGAGCGAGCAAGTAAGCATTTCAGACGAGGGAAAAAAAAAATCTTGTACTTATTTTCTAAAATTGCACCCACAGAGTCCAAATATAAATAGGATTATTAGAATTGAGAGAGTAGTTTCGGTAGAAATAATGTGTGCCCACCAAAAAGTCAATAAATTTTAAAATGAGCGCTCTTAGAAAATATATGAACTGATTAATATGGTAGGTGCCCTCAATAATTCAGGAGGGTGCTCCCTATTAATTTGGCTGCCACTCTCAGAAAGTGGGTTCCCTCACAAAGATGGTGCCTCGGTAATTTTTGGTGGGTACCCCTAAAAGGGGATGCCCCTTGTATTTTGGCGGATGTCCTCAGAAAGCAGGGTGTCCTTAATAATTTGACCGTGCTAGTGCTATCTGATGTGGGTTCCTGTAGGAGGGTGTCCTCAGAAAAGTGGACAGCCCTAGTAATTTGGCGAGTGCTATCAAAAATGGGTGGTTCCAGTAACTGAGTGGGTGTCCTCGGTAATTTGGCAGATGCCCAAAGGTGGATCCCATCGGTAATTTGGAGGGTGCCCCCAATCGGTGGTTGCCATTGGTGATTTGGCTAGTGCACCCAATGGGTGGATACCCTTAGAAAGACTTTACGCCCCCAAATACTTGGGTGGATGCCCTCAGAAAGTGGGTGCCCCTAATAATTGGGTTGGTGCCCATAGAAAATGGGTGCCTAGTATGGGTGGTTGCCCATAGTAAATGGTGGGTGCTGTTAGAAAAGTGGTGGGTGCCCTCAGAACAATGGTGCCGCTACCTATAATGATGTGGGTGCCCCTAGTAATTATTTGGTTGCTCTCAGAAAGCGGGTGCCCAAGTAAAATGGAAGGGTCCTCTTAGAAAGCAGGTTTCCTAAGAAAGTGGCTGCCCTGAGAAAGCAGATTCTCCCTAATTAATTGGGCAGCTACTCTCAGAAAGTACATATCCTTTATATTTGGGTGAGTGTCCCCAACAAATGGGTGGTGCCCTCAGAAACTGGTAGCTCTTAATAGTTGGGTGGGTGCTCCAGTAAATGGGTGGTGCCCTCAGAAACTGGTAGCTCTTAATAGTTGGGTGGGTGCCCCAGTAAATAGGTGGTGCCCTCAGAAAGTGGGTAATAAATGGTAGGGTATCCTTAAAAAGTGGGTACCAAAGTAAATGGGAGGGTTCGGATGCCCCCAAAATAATTGGGTGGGTGCCCACAGAAAGTGGGTGCCCATAGTACATAGGTGGGTCCCTCAGAAAGTGGATGCACATAGTCACTTGGTGAGTGCCCTCAGAAAATGCGTGCACTCAGAAAGTGGATGCCCATAGGAAATGTGTGGGTGACTTTAGTAATGCAGTGGGTGCCCCTGATAATGGGTGGGTGCTCTTAGTAATGTCGTGAGTGCCTCAGAAAGTGGGCGGATGCCATCAGAAAATGGGTGCCAGTGGGTGCCCCAAGTAATTGGGTGGGGCCCCTAAGAAAGTGGTGCCCTGCGAAAGTGGATGCCTCAAAAAGTGGGTGTCCTAAGTATTGTTATGGGTGCACCTAAAAGTGGGTGCCCCTTAGTAGTTGAGGGGGTGCCCTCCGAAAGTGGGTTGCTCCTAGTACTTGGGTGGGTGCCCCTTGCAATTGGATGGGTACCCTTAGAAAGTGAGTGCCCCCAGTAATTGGGCGGGTGCCCTTGAAAAGTGGGAACCTTCGGAAGTGGGTGCATTTAGTAATTGGGTGCCCCTAATAATTGGGTGGGTGCCCTCAGAAAGTGGGTAAATAAAAGGGTGTTCTTAGACAGTGGGCGCCACAAGTAAGGGTAGCCTCCGTAAAGTGGGTGCCTGCCTAAGAAAATGGGTGCCCAAGTAAATGGGTGGGTGCCCTCCGAAAGGAAGTGTTAGGGGTCCTCAAAAAGTGAGTTTCCTTAGTAATTTAGCGGGTGCTTTCAGAAAGTAGGTGCCCATAGTTATTTAGTGGGTACAGAAAATGGGTGCGTCTAGAAGTGGGTGCCTTTAGTAATTGGTGGGTGCTCTCATTGTAAAAGATATTTGTAACTGTTGTGGGAGACTATTGTAATGGTTGTTCTAATTGTTGCATTTGAATAAATTCGTAACAGTTATTTATAACTATTACAATACTTTACTGTAACGGTTATAATAACTATTATACGAACAATGAGAACCATGATAACAGTTAAGTGAAAAAGTCAAAATCATAATACACTAGACAAAAAAATATTGCAATTAATATATGTCTATTACAATGGATATGAAAACTATTGCAATTAGTACAAGTCTAATATAATATTTATAAAAACCGTTCCAATTAATACATATATATTTAATGGCTATAAAAATTGTTGTAATAAGTTCTAACATATCACAGTATTTAAAGGAAACTATTGCAATAAGAAGTTTTCGGAGGCTACGGATTATTCACAAACAGATGGTACTTTCAAAGTCTATGGTCGATATTGAGTTTGGTCTCAGTCAAACTCTCACAAGTGCATCTCCAACTCACAAGATCTCTCCCGACGTGATTCTGACCTCAGTCACTCACACAAATGCATCTCCAAGTTACAAGTGTATCTCCCCCGACGTGATTCTGATCTCCGTCACTCTCACAAGTGCATCTCCAACTCACAAGTGCATCTCCCACGACGTGAGTCTGATCACCTCAGTCACTCTCACAGGTGCATCTCCCACGACGGGAGTCTGGTCGAAGTCAACTCTTTACAAGTCACGTGGAGAAAATTTCATTGATTTCAACGTCCACTTGCAACTTGATGTTGGATATAATGGGTTGGGCTCTATTAATAAACTAGTCCTGTGGAATTTGTGATCTCTGTTTCTGTTACAGTTGAACGAGGAAGTGGATGTCATGATTGCCATGGTTGTATATATATGTAGGTGATGAAATGTGCATCACTTGCATCCCCCACTTATCGATAACTGATGGAGTTCAATCCCTTCGTCTGTGCTGCCTTGCATTTCATGCTCCTGTTGTTGCCCTCACCCTCATCGGCAGTGCAGCACAACAACCTGACCGACCTCACAGCGCTGCTGGCCTTCAAGGCCTGTGTCAGTGACCCATACAGCATCCTGTCCACAAACTGGACTGCCAATGCATCCTTCTGCAATTGGATGGGCGTCTCATGCAGCCGCCGGAGACAAAGGGTAGTTGCTCTTCAGTTCAATAACTTCCCGCTCTATCGCACAATCTCCCCACACCTTGCCAATCTCTCCTTTCTGTCCATCCTCTACCTCACCAACAACAGTCTTGTTGGCCCCATCCCCAATTCCCTTGCGCAGCTCCCTCGCCTCAAGGGACTCGTTCTCCAACTGAACCAGCTGTCAGGTTCCATACCTCCTGCCATGTTCAACATGTCGTTGCTGACCACTTTATCCCTGTCTGTTAACAATCTTTCCGGAACTCTGCCATCAAATCGTAGCTTTGTTCATTCAATGCTTCCACGAATCCAATTTCTCGGTCTGTCCTCGAACCAACTCAGTGGGAACATCCCGGCAGGCCTTTGTCACTGCCATGATCTCAGTGTGCTTGGACTGACTAGCAACCAGTTTAGTGGCAACATACCGATGGAGCTTGGAAATATGAAGTGGCTTACAGAACTATATCTTGGCGGAAACAATCTCGCAGGTACTATTCCGGCATCTTTGGGCAACCTTATGAATCTCCTTTTATTGCAACTTGCATCAAACAACTTTCAGGGGAGCATTCCTGAGGAGTTGGGCTGGCTTTCACATATCCAAAATTTATACATGTGTTGCAACCATGCCATAACTGGTCCTATACCAATTTCCCTCTCAAATCTGTCTTCGCTCGTCAGTTTAGACCTGGGCAACTGCTCGCTCAGCAGATCGATACGTGTGAACTTCAGGAACATGCTCCATCTTCAGCAGTTGTTTCTAGGGACGAACAAGCTAACTGGAGGTCTGGACTTTCTCAGTTCGCTTTCAAACAGCAGAGTTCTCAGAATGATTGCTTTGGAAGGCAATGAGCTGGATGGCTTTCTTCCAAATACGATAGGTAACCTCTCAAGGAATCTTTATGTTTTCAGTGCTACTGGTAACCATATCAGGGGAAAACTACCGGCTGAACTTGGTAATTTGTCTAGTTTGGAGTATCTGCAGTTGGCCAACAATGAGCTTGTCGGAACCATACCCTTACAAATCATGACGACGAAGAACCTTCAGTTTATAGATTTGGAATATAACATGATAAATGGGTCCATTCCACACGAGCTTGGCCAGTTAAGATTGTTGAACATACTTTACCTTCAAGAAAACCATCTTTCTAGACCCGTACCCGACTCACTGGAAATATCAGTTCATTATAACGCTTGTTGCTCGGTATCAACTCATTATCTTTCAAAATACCTCAGAGCCTGTGGAGTCTGACTAGCCTAATTGAATTGGATCTATCGCAAAATTTTTTCAGCAGATTCCTATTTTCAGAGGTAAGCAATATTAAAAATTTAGATAGACTTGATATATCAAGGAATCGACTATCAGGTGAGATCTCAAGTTCTATAAAGGAGCTCCAAATGCTTAAATATCTAGATCTTTGGAACAACTCATTTAATGGTCAAATTCCACCATCATTTAGCGAGCTTATAAGTGTACAGGTTTTAAACCTTTCAAACAACAATTTGTCAGGAGTTACACCTGCATCCCTAACCAATCTCCGATACCTTAGCAGTATAAACCTATTTTTCAACAAGTTGGAAGGAAAAGTCCCAAACAACAGTGTCTTCTCAAATATCAGCTTCATGTCGTTAGTAGGGAACACGACATTATGTGGAGCTCCAGGATTAGGATTCACACCTTGTTCTGTAACTGCTCGTTCTACTTTTAAGTCTACGGTGCATTTGCTATGGTATATTCTCCCTGCAGTTGCTTATGCTGTGATCATTGTTATTACCTACTGGATATTATTCTGAAAACAAACCAAGAATATTGCTCCTGCACACATTCAATCTCCTGATAACTATAGATTGGTATCGTACCATGAACTTGCTTGTGCAACTAATAACTTCAGCGAAGCAAATTTACTGGGAAGGGGTCCGTCTACAAGGGATGGTTAGATGATGGGCTCCTTATCGCAATAAAAGTCTTGAATTTGGAAGCTGATAGAGCCTCAAGGAGTTTTGATGCTGAATGTAATGCTTTGCGAATTGTTCGCCATAGGAATCTTGTTAAAATCATAACCACTTGTTCCAATTTGGACTTCAAGGCATTTGTTCTTCAATTCATGCCTAATGGGAGCCTCAAAATGTGGCTCTACTCCCCCAATTGCTGCTTGAGCCTACTTCAAAGGATTCACATAGCTATTGACGTGGCTTCAGCTCTTGAGTACCTCCATCACAACCATTCTCATGTTGTATTGCACTGTGATCTGAAGCCAAGCAACGTTCTTCTGGATGAAGAAATGACTGCTCATTTGAGCGACTTTGACATTGCAAAACTGTTGGGTAGTGATAGTCGGAGTGCAACATCAACAAGCACACCAGGGACGATGGGTTATATATCTCCAGGTAATTAAATTTATATGCATTCAATGTAAATGTAATATCAAATCAACATTACTAAATTTATTGTCTTCGTGTGTTGAACAGAGTATGCATCGACTGGATGAGTCTCAAGAAAGGGAGATGTTTATAGGTTTGGGATATTATTGCTCGAGATGTTCACGTGAAAGAAGCCTACTGATCCTATGTTTGCTGGGGAGTCAAGCTTGCGGTGATGGATATGTGATGCACATCCTGATGCTTTGCCGGAGATTGTCGATAACAATCTTCTGAAAGATGGTTCTGGGAGTGAAATATCAAGCGAAAATCAAATATCTTTGCTTGCGTGTCTATCTTCTATCGTGGAGTTGGGCATAATCTGTTCAAATGACTCGCCCCAAAAAAGGCTCGCTATGAAAGAAGTTGTTCCAAAATTGCAGAAGATCAGATCTGACTACTTGTCATTGCTCCCTATTGTGTGAAGCTTGTCTTGCTTGCTTACCGTTGTGTTAGCATACTTAGGTCGGTCCTTCCCGATCGATGCTGTCAGTACTGCGGTCATCATGTGGGATCAGGTCAATTTCAGTCCTTCACCATTTATTTTCCCCTCTTACTACTAAAATTTGAAGTCAATCTATCTGCATTATATCATATCAAGATTAGTTTCATATGTTACAAGTTCTAGCACTCGAGAAATTATAATTTGGTAAAAATCCAGTTAATGATGATCAAATATTACTTGATTATTGAATTCCATATTTTTAGGGTTTGATTTCAGCTTCTAAGATAGTTTTATTATTTATTTATTTATTTTGGGAAAAGCTCCTAAGATGTTTATTGAACATTTTATCGCAGTGTTTTTTTTTCCTATTTTTGAGCCTAACCAGGTGATGATCACATTTATTTTGTGCTTGCTTTGTAGTTGCAGTACGGCTGGAGTGTTGTTTTTTTTTGAAATAAAACGGCGGGTGGAAGCCCTCTGTGTTCCATTAGTAAGGGGATAACAGAACCATACAAGAGTAACATAATTCGATCACTTCAAATGAGTGATTCATAATACAATACTTGAGAAATAAATAGAAAAGATACATAAGTGTAACACTAGGTCCACTGGTCAATTCTTCTTGTAGAGTGTCTGTTTTATAGGGTGAAGGGTGCCAATCAAGTTTGGTCAGGTGAATCCAGGTCATCTGCCGAGGATCCCTCTGATATATGTATGTGCTCCTCATCGGAAGGTATACCTGTCCACATAAAAAAGTCATGCATGATTAGACGGGTGCAAGTATGTAGGGAGCGAGCTGTAGAATTAAAAATTCTACTATTTCTTTCCATCCAAACATTCCAACACAAAACTGCAGTTAGTGTTCTGGCATGATTGGTTGTATGGCTTATTAAGCTTAGTCTACCCCTATGCAATTTTTCTCCTCTATGTTTGAGTTGATCCCAAGAATTCTTGCACAGCGGATCCAAAGATGATTAGTGAAGTGACAGTTTAGTAATAAATGGGTGGTGCATTCTCCATTTTTACTACAGAGGACACAGAAATTTGGACATGCCCAGCCTCGTCTTTGTAATGCTGGCCATGTGAGTAGGGCATTCCTATGGGCTAGCCAGAGAAATATCCTAACTTTCAGTGGACATTTTGTATTCCATATCCAACTTGTGTCCTTAGTGTTGACTCCACTATATATAAAATGATGGTATGCGGACTTTACTGAAAATTCTCCATTCCTGTTCCGTCTACATATTGGTTGATCATTGTTTGTCTCGGGTGTTGCTATTTCATTTAGGGTAGACCTTAGTTCTCGGGTCTGTGTCTCCTCCAATATTGATGTGGGATGTGCTAGATTAAGTCGCCATCTCGCTCTTCCCCATAGGGAGGCAACAATTGCATCTTTATTGCGAGATAGTTCAAATGCTGCAGGGAATAGAATTTTGAGGGGGATTTGTGTACACCACCGATCATGCCAGAATGCAATTTTTCGACCATTGCCTAGTTTATATTGTAGACTAGTCCAGACTAAGTATTTGGTCTTGATCACTCCTTTCCAGAAGTGCGATGAAGTTGGAGAATTTCTTGTATTTTTAGACCATGTGTTATTTCGGGAACAGTATTTGGCATGCATGAGTTTCTGGAGGCTTCCCTCTGGACGAGTGAGTAAGTGCCACCACCACTTAGCCATTAGGAACAAATTGAACATTCTCAAATCCAAAACTCCAAGACCTCCTGCAGACTTGGGCCTGCAAACCTGTCTCCAAGAAACAAGATGATATTTGTTGGAATCGGTCATTCCATTCCACAAAAACCTCTTTCTGATATGGTCTATTTTGTTTCGAACCCAGCATGGTAATATAAAGAAGGACATGTAGTAGACGGGAAGGGATGAAAGAACTGTGTTGAGCAAGATAACCCTTCCTCCTAAAGATAATAGTCCCTCTCTCCAGCCATCTAGTTTCTTCTCGAAGCAGTCCAGAAGGGGGTACCAATCCTATTTTGAAAGTTTTCCTGCTTTGATAGGGATACCCAGGTATTTCATTGGGAAACCTCCCTCCTTACATCTGAAGATCTCTAGAATAAGATTCATAGTAAGATTTTTGTGTCCTATGCATATCATGGAACTCTTGGAGAAATTGATCCTTAGTCCCGACCATACTTCAAAACATCGAAGGCCCCATTTGATGTAAATTGCCTCACAAAGATTATCGCCTCCAAATATGATGTATCATCAGTGTATTGGAGGTTGATATGTGAGGTAGAGGTAAATCCTGTAAGACCTTTTATGAGACCTGCAGTTTCTATTTTCCTAAATATGATGTTGAGGCCATCAGCAATGAGTGTAAACATCAGTCGGCTGGAGTGTTGTTAAGTGGTTTGTTTTCCCTGATTTTAGGATGCAGTGGGAGGAATATCTTAATGTCTGAAAATGAACATGCCACAAGGCTGTGAATATCTCAAATTTTGGCTTATTCATTATCAAAGTTGCAGATTTAAACATTATTTTAGGTTAGCTTTTGATTTATGTCATTGAGATTGCACCTATCTAGTTTCTATGTCAGCTAGTTTTTGTTTATTTGGGTTTCTATGAATAGTGCAATGAGATGGCTTTAGTTTCGGTTTAAAATCTCAGAAGCAGTATTTATATCATCAAATGGTTTATGGTATAAGAAATAGACAATGTCTGGCATATCATAAAAATATGCAATATTGGCTAATTCTCCCACTCTGCTAGATATTGTGGATGATAATTTCTTGAATGACGAGTCTAGAAATGAAAGACCAAAGCATATCTAATTAGATATACGTGATTGTCTGTCTTCTATGATGGATTTGGGCATTAGCTTTTCTTAGGAGCCACAAATGAAATGCTTGCCAAGTTGCAACGAAATAGATAGTCCCAAAATTTCAAAAGATCAAAATGGACTACTTTTGATGTTTATCAATTCTTAGAGCATTGCTTGAGTTTATGTTTCAACTGAACACTAGAATTTGGAATGAATCCTTTTTTCCCACTGTACTAGTTGTGTGATATTTTCATCATCTTTCTGTAACATAAGATTGAATAAAGGAGAGGCTTGTAACAACATAAGTTCTGACAGCGACGATAAAATGTAAGTTTCTTCACATATTTCATTTCTCATTGTGATCTTTTAACTCTCTAATCTCACCATATTTTTCCTTTTCATTAGTGGAGAAAACTCACCTCATGAGATATTAAAAAATTGTTGGCTTTGACCTACCGTGCTTTATTTTTATTATTGTCACTTGAGAGATCCAATTGATTGTTGTGCTTTTATGTCAAATTAGTTGATGTTTACTATAACTACTTTGTTGCTTGTTATATGCTTGAATGTTAACTAAAATTTGGAACCTCCAATCATATTTTTTGCTAATATAAAGAGTAGACTGCATCGTTTTAAACAATTATGTCTGTTTTCTTTGTTTTTTTTAATATAAAATTTTGACATTTTCCGGAGAAATTTCTCTTTTTTGATACAACAACAACAACTAAGCCTTTTAGCCCAAGTATTTGGGGTAGACTACATGAACCAAAAAAAGAATCACGCCGGATCGATCACTTTGATATTCCTTCTCCATTCATTTCTATCAAGTAATATCTCCGTATTTAAACCTCTAGACTCCATATCTTTGCGTATCACATCCATTCATATTTTCTCGCATCTTCTCATCGATGCGAGTTATATCTACCTTAGTACGAATATCTTCATTTCTCACTTTATCTCTCATAGTGTTGCCGCACATCCAACGAAGCATGCGCATTTTTGCTACACTTATCTTCTGTGAATGACGTTTCTTTATAGCCCAACATACCGTGTCATATAATAAAGTTGGCCTAATAGCAGTCCTATAAAATTTTCCTTTTAATCTTAATGGAATGTTACGGTCGCATAAAACTCCCATTGCCCTCCTCCATTTCAACCAGCCAGTTTGTATCCTATGGTTAACATCATTATCGATCTCTCCATCATTCTGAATAATAGAACCCAAATATCTAAACTAACTGCTCATTTGTATCTCTTGCCTATCCAGTTTTACAGCATTATACTTTATGGTCCGTCGTTTACTAAATTTACACTCCATATACTCTGTTTTAGACCTACTCAATCTAAAACCTCTAGATTCTAATATATGCCTCCATAACTCTAACTTGGTATTTACCCCTTCTCTTGTTTCATCAACTAAGACAATATCATCAGCAAATAGCATACATCTGTTCGCAGCAGAAATTCGTTGCCTTCCTTCCATTGAATTAACTTAAATTACAACGAAAGTGAACAAGAAAAAGAAAGAACAAACGAGAGGATTTTATATCTCAATCGCTCTCTTTTACAAAATAGTGTGGGATCTGTGTGGCGATGGGATCTGTCAAGCAGCTCCTTTGGACGATCTGACGTCGAACTCTTCTCTTGAAGATGGCGGTCGACTATAGATCTGATTTTCTCTGGTCTTGATTCGTTCAAGACTCTATGCGTAACTCGAACTTCTCAAAAACTCCAGAAAAAGATCTCAGATGCCGAAAAGAAGACCTCTTAAATATTGATGATCATTTATGGATTGATCTATTATTGATTGACCATCCCTAAAGTCTCCTCAAAGAGGGTATTTATAGACTTTAGTGGTTATGAGAGTTTCCATAGGAATAGGAATAAAGATTTTCATAGGAATAGGAAAATAAGATTTTTGTATTTATCAAGGATTCTAATCAAATATCTTAGTTTTGATTTAAATATCTTGATTTAGAGTTCTGATCGGACTTAATTTGGGTATTTGGATAAGCCCAAATCATAATCTCAATCAATTTGAGATTCTGGTTATCTGCTCACGCGGAGATAATCTGGCCAAAATGCGAGACTAAAATTGCCAGACGCGGAGCTACTGAGTTAGCTCCGCGTTCTGTTGTGAAAAACTCTATTTACTTAGAAATTTTTACTGCCAACAGAACCCCCTCCAAAGTTTTCAAAATGGTTTAGAACTTAGCAAATTTTGAAATACTTTGGATGTTCCAACAGAAAATGCGGGGTTAAAATACCAAGTTTATCTCGTGTTTTGTTACCACGCGAAGTTAAGTAGCTTCGCTTTTAGTGAGTAATTGCTCATTAACTGTTCAGTAATTACTTGGTAATTGCTCAGTAATTACTCCGAACCTTGCGCCGAATACCAAGAGGCGGGTTCTCTCTTTTAAATAGAGGCTTTAGACTTTCTTCTTCACTTCATCCGAAGAATCCAAGAGTCTGGAGCTCAGGCGACCGGGCGACTCATGCAAACGATCGGTCATTGATTGAACTTCGTTCGATTTTCCATAGATCTTCATCATTAGGATGTCATCTAAGAAGAGTACGGTGTTGCGCACCTCCTTACGATCGGCGGCCGGCCTAGCAGTGGCGGCAGCGGCCGAGGGAGCGGACACAACTGTGAACCAGTTCATGCCGCATCCATTGGAGGTAGAAATCTCAACTTTGCGGACTCCTTAGAAAAATTTTTAAGTGTTTTGGCTCGGTTTTAACTGACCAACTATTTTTGAACTGGCGAGATCGCCGTTCTCCGGCTTGGGAAGAAAGGAGAAGACGGAGAAGAACTCTGGTCTTCTTCTTACGCGAAGTTATCGCGTCATCCTCGCGTTTGAAACACGGGGCTATTTTAATTAGCAGTCGTGTTTCAACGCGAGGCTATTTTGACTAGCAGTCGCGTTTCAACAAAAGGCTATTTCCTCAGCTGCGCGCGAAGTTACTTTTTTAACTCTGCATTTTTTTATACTTAGAAGATTTTTCGAGTTTTCTCTAACTCTTGATTCTTCTTTTGCAGTGGGGTACTCGAACCAGATCCTTTTTGAAGAGGAGTGCATGTGGCTCTTCCGATCTTCGTCAGTAAAAGTAACTCTAAGGAAGCCAGAAGCATATGCTTTACAACATAGTTGCAGGTTTCAAACTCTGGCTCTAAAAGATAAACTCTCGAAGGAGTTACAAGAACTCTGTGGCAGCTCATTAAGTTTTCTTGAGGACCATTTCTGTTAGATGACAATCTCTGTCGCTTTCCAAAGCGATAGAGATGATCATCTAAGGGCTTGTAGCATGTTGAATTCAACTTGTGCATCTTCATTAGGATTCTTGTAGCAGTATCTTCAGATGATCCACTAAGAACTTTAAACAGATCATAGTTGACATTTACAGAGGAGATATTTTGCATGTGAACCAGGAAACTAGGGAATTTCAACACTCCATGGAGGAGACTCGTTGTCGGGTTATTGATGAGTCGATGAATAGGTTGAAAGTTTTTGGGAGAGCTATAACTCGCTCTATTTTTGTAACTTTTTGCTTTATGAATAGAGACAATTCTTTTTTCTTTTTATCTGTTGGCTTCAAGAATTTTGCTTGCTCAACAAATAGATGGTTCATAGTTTCGGTAAAACAATCCAAGGCTCATCTGCGTAACTTAGACTGTTAGTACCGACCGGATTATAATTATTAACCTCGGTAAAGCCCATTAAATAGAGCTCAGTGATAGTTTAGTGAAGATGTTTAAACACTTACACCAAGATGATCGGGTAAGGATCATTTTCTTAGACAGAGGCGCTTAATTGCACATGCCTTAGAGTTTGATGGAGGCAGTTCAAGATTCTTATGCGTAACTTGAACTGCACATACCAAGATGATCGTGTCATAATCATCAGATTTCGGCAGAGGCGCCGAATTGCACATACCTAGTCCAAGTGCTCTCACGCGTAACTTGAACGGAGATGGGAATAATCCAAATCATACTGTCAGAGGTAAGAACTTAACATGACAGGTTTTATGGGATTTTAGTAAACACCCAGCTATCAACGGATTTGATTAGCCTTTACCAACTACCGTTTGACTTGGGCTAGCCATACTATTCCCCTCAGCATGATGAGTTGTTGAGAAATTGACTTCCTCTCCCCCTTGCCTTTAATCAATATTGGGTAGTTAATTTCATACTTTTACCCCCAGTATGATAGGGTTGGCGAGGAACTTGATCTCCTCTTCCTGCCGCTTTAACAACATTGGGCAAAGATTTTATTTATAGCACTCAATTAACCATTCCAATGGCTATTGAGAATAGCAGAAACATGATGTTTATCATCGTCAATATTTTCGGCATCCCCAACCAAATCCGGCTACTAGCCAATAAGGATGACTTTGTCACAGCTGTGGTTCGGAACGTACCCAAGGCGCTAGCTTGCAAGTGCGGGCTGCCCGTGCTTGGTGTCGTTATTGGCTTCCCTACTGGTATAGGGATCGCTCTGGCAGGGAACTCATTGGTTCCTACTACTAAAGTTGTCATATTTGCAGAAACTTTCTTCTGTTCCTTTTTAAGTGTGAGAACTCCGGCTTCTATCAATGCCTGAATTCGGTTCTTAAGAGGATAGCAATCCTTAGTTGGGTGCCCGACGTTCCGATGGTACAGGTAATAGTTAGGGTCGTTGGTTTTACTAACGTCTTCCGGTTTTCCATTTTTCGGAAGTTTTAGCAAGCCCTTTCTGAGGAGGAGATGAAATAGAGTACCGGTCTGCTCCGTCTTGAATGTATAAGTTTTATCTTATCGGGACTTATTTTGACCTGCACCTCTCAGATTCTGAGGTCTTGGTTTCGGATTTGCAACTGTCACCATCATAGCCTTCCCTTTATTTTTAGGATTATGTAGATATGGCATGTTATTCGTAAAGATTCTTGTGCCACGAGATTCCGCAATCCATCGAATTATATCTTCAGCCTGTTCTCCTTGCTTTAACAGGTCTTTCCAAGTTTTGGACTCTACAGCTCCCATTCTTATCAGCACGCCGGTTCTGAAATTATGCTTACAGGTTTCCACCAGGGTTTCCTGGGTCATACCGTGTCGACAATACACGGACTTTTCCCTGAAGCGTTCAATAAAACTTTTAACCGTTTCTTCTTCTCCTTGTTTCGTTGCAAGGAGGGAATGAACCGATATCTTGGTATCATCCTCAAAGAAACACGCCAAGAACTGCTTCTCGACATCAACCAAGCATTTATGGCCCCTGGGGGCAACTTCATAAATCATGTAAAGGCAGGCCCTCGCAAATACTTTGGTCATTACGGGATCATTTCCCATTAGATAACCTGCCTGCGATAAAAAGTAATATAAGTGCTGGCTTGGGGACCCCTTCCCGTCATATGACTCCAATTTGAGGGGTTTATATTTTTCTGGATAAGGGGCGAAGTCCCACTCAGCCGGATATAGCCTTGAAACCCTCGATTCGTTTAGCTCTTTTTTATGCAGTAGCGCATCAAGTTGCTTTTGTAATTTTTACATCCTCTCTTCATGAGGATCGTGGAAGGAAAAATTGTCATCTTCATCGTGTACTGAACGAGGCTTTTCTTCTCTATTTTCTTCATTTGTTCTAGGCGGTGTTTCCTCATTTCCTTTGGGTGGTAGTCCCGAGGAAGAATTATTAGTCTTATCATCGACTATCTTTTGAGTGTTCTCGACCACTCTTACGAGCATTAATTTGAGGTCTTCGATAGATTTTTGTTGGCTTAGAATCATTTGTTTCTGAGCTTCCATCCTCTGGTCGACATCATCAGATTTATCCACCATATGTGATACGAGCCTCCTTGGTCGGGAAGAAATGTATGAATGTGAAGAGGCTATGGCTGAATTGTCGGAGTCATCGTCGTAGGAACCTTTTGCAAGTCTCCTATAATCTCGAGGAGCGACAATACCTGACTTGAGTCGTGTAAGATGGTGAGGTTGTTCATCATCTGCATCTGACTCGTGTCTTTTTTCCATGGCCTTCTTACCTTTACCGACCATATTTGAGGTCACCGCCTTTACCTCTTTTTTCTTGATTTGATATCTCAGATTATTCTTCCTCCTTTTCGAAGTATGAGACTCAGTTATTCTATTAAATAAAGAAATTCTTTTCTTACCACAGCAGCAACTATTCAGTACAGCTGATATTATTTGCTTGCAATGGCATGTCGAATGTGACTGAGTTTGACTCGTTTTCTTTTTACTCGTCAAATAATCTCTGAGATCAAGTATTTTAGAAAATAGAGAATCTTCAGTTATATTTTGGACATGGGGCCCACTATGCTGATGGAGGAGTCCAGGAGCCTGCTGTAACCCCCCATGACTGGTGGCGTTATCTGTGCTATACTTATCAACCTTTATTCTGTATAATGGCTGATTTACGCGGAGCTGGCAGTTAGCTTCGCGTTTTGCTACGCTAGCCTCGCGTTTTACACTGGCTTGGCATTTCTTTAGAAGTTTATCTTCTGGAACCTTAGCCCCGCGAGGAAGAAAATTCTTGCATGCTGGCTTAGTCTTGCGATTAATGCAAGTCACAACTTCGCATCTAGCACGATTTTTACGATTAACGACAATTTGCCAATCATCTTTGCGATTTACGCGGAGCTGAGGAATCTTGTGTTTATCGCAAGTACTACTGGCTTCGCATTTATCGCTAAGCTCAGTATAAGCCTCGCATGGAGAATTGCACGCTGGCTTTAAGGAAATTTTATCCTCGCGTTTATCGTGAGTGTCAAAAATCTTGTGTTTACCGCAAGTCCTACTGGCTTTGCGTTTATCGCTAAGCCCAGTAATAGCCTCACGTGGAGAATCACACGCTGGCTTTAAGGAAATTTTATCCTCGCGTTTATCACGAGTTTTAGAATTTTTGCGATTAGCGCAAATCTTACTGGCTTCGCGTTTTGCGCTAAGCTCAGTAATAGGCTCGCGTGGAGAATCACATGCTGGCTTTTCGTTGCGATCAACGCAAGTCATAACTTCGCGTTTAGCATGATTTTTGCGATTAACGCAAATTTGCCAATCATCTTCGCGATTTACGCGGAGCTGAGGAATCTTGCGTTTATCGCAAGTACTACTGGCTTCACGTTTATCGCTAAGCTCAGTATTAGCCTCGCGTGGAGAATCGTACGCTGGCTTTAGGGGAAGTTTATCCTCGCGGTTTATGCGAGTGTTAGGAATCTTGAGATTAACGTAAGTCTTACTGGCCTCGCGTTTATCGCTAGGCCCAGTAATAGCCTCGCGTGGAGAATTACACACTGGATTTAAGGAATTTTTATCCTCGCGTTTATCGCGAGTGTTAGAAATTTTGCGATTAACGCAAATCTTACTGGCTTCGCATTTCTCGCTAAGCTCAGTAATAGCCTCACGTGGAGAATCACACGCTGGTTTTTCCTTGTGATCCACGCAAGTTGCAACTTTGCATTTAATGCGATAATGACTGGTCTCGTGAGTAGCGCGAGCCACTTTGCGAGGGACCATAGCCTCGCATTCTATGACGTTAGCCTCGCGTCCAAGGTGGGCTTTGAGGGCTTTTCGCCTTGCTCTCCGATTTCTATTTCGGAGTTGGGTTCTGGTTAATCCAGTTCCCAAGCCTTCTTCGGCAGTAGAGAGGCCATCCTCTACTAGGATTTCTTGCCCAAATAACGGCTCTATGGCTGCGGTCTCCAAGGATCCCCATTCATCGGTGGATACCTTTTTACTCGTTCCTCGAGTATTGGAGCGCACGCGACGATAGTGTCGTGGTTCGTTCAGGTTACCTGATTCAGAGGAAAGATACTCCTCATACTTCTACTGGTCGATTTTAACGACGAGCATATCTACGTCGGATCCGATCCTCTCGATGTTAGATTGCGCCGATCTCTTCTTTGGTGAAAGAGATGTCTCCCACTGTGGTCGCCAGTTTGTTCGCAGCAGAAATTCGTTGCCTTCCTTCCATTGAATTAACTTAAATTGCAACGAAAGTGAACAAGAAAAAGAAAGAACAAACGAGGGGATTTTATATCTCAATCGCTCTCTTTTACAAAATAGTGTGGGATCTGTGTGGCGATGAGATCTGTCAAGCAGCTCCTTTGGACGATCTGACGTCGAACTCTTCTCTTGAAGATGGCGGTCAACTATAGATATGATCTTCTCTGGTCTTGATTCGTTCAAGGCTCTATGCGTAACTCGAACTTCTCAAAAACTCCAGAAAAGATCTTAGATGCCGAAAAGAAGACCTCTTAAATATTGATGATCATCTATGGATTGATCTATTATAGATTGAACATCCCTAAAGTCTCCTCGAAGAGGGTATTTATAGACTTTAGTGGTTATGAGAGTTTACATAGAAATATGAATAAAGATTTCCATAGGAATAGGAAAATAAGATTTTTGTATTCATCAAGGATTCTAATCAAATATCTTAGTTTTGATTTAAATCTCTTGATTTAGAGTTCTGATCGGACTTAATTTGGATATTTGGATAAGCCCAAATCATAATCTCAATCAATTTGAGATTCTGGTTATCTGCTCATGCGGAGATAATCTCGCCAAAATGCGAGGCTAAAATTGCCAGACGCGGAGCTACTGAATTAGCTCCGCGTTCTGTTGTGAAAAACTCTATTTACGTAGAAATTTTCACTGCCAACAACATCAAGATATCTCATCCTGAATGGTTTTAGTAAGCTCATCCATCACTATAGCAAATAAGAATGGGCTCAATGCAGATCCTTGATGTAATCCAATTGTCATAGAAAAATCACTTGTTAAACCACTAAATGTTCTGACATTGCTACTCCATCATACATGTCCTTAATTATGTCGATATACTTGATGGGAACTCTTTTCTTCATCAGTGTCC
Source organism: Dracaena cambodiana (assembly GCA_036321105.1). Lineage (NCBI taxonomy): Eukaryota > Viridiplantae > Streptophyta > Magnoliopsida > Asparagales > Asparagaceae > Dracaena > Dracaena cambodiana. Next base: position 5,167,356 of record JAYEPQ010000007.1, read on the forward strand.
ACCAAAGTATCTCTCATGGAACTTTATCATAGGCTTTCTCTAAGTCAATAAATACCATATGCAAATCTCTATTTCTCTCTCGGAGTCGCTCTATAAATTGACAAAGTAAATAAATAGCTTCTGTCGTCGATCGCCCCGACATAAATCCAAACTGGTTCTCCGATAATTTAACAGTTTGTCGCAATCTATATTCAATTACCCTTTCCCCAAAGCTTCATAGTGTAACACATGAGTTTTATTCCCCGATAATTAGAACAACTCTGAATGTCGCTCTTGTTCTTATACAGAGGTACTAGGGTACTCTTCCTCCATTCATTTGGCATTTTCTTAGTTTGCCAAATCTTATTAAAAAGATCGTTTAGCCACCTCACACTAATCCCTCCTAAGTATCTCCATACCTCTATAAGAATCTCATTTGGACCAACAGTTTTTCTTGATTTCATCCTCTTCAAAGCCTCTTTTACTTCAGAATCTTTGATTCTGCGCATAAAACTACAATTCATATCCTCACATTGAATAGTAAGATCTCCCAAATCTTGAATAAAACTACCATTATATAATCTATCAAAATAATTTTTCCATCTTTCTTTAATCTCTTCGTCTCGAACTAGAACCGTCTGATCCTCATCTTTAATACACTTTACAGTACATAAGTTTTTAGACTTTCTCTCTCTCTTATTCGATCAATTCTATATATATCCTTTTATGCCTCTTTATTATCTAACTTCTCGTACACTTGTTTATATAATTTAGTTTTTGCATCCTGAACAGCTTTCTTAGCCTCCTTCTTTGCTACTTTATACTTCTCAAAACTTATTCCATTATTATTATTATTATTCTTCAAATCTCTATAAAGGTCTCTTTTGATCTTAATAGCATTTTTTACCTCTTCATCCTATCATGATGTATCCTTACATGGTGGAGCACCGCCCTTCGACTCACCGAATATATCTTTTGCTATCTTTTTAATGTAGCTAGCCATTTTGTTCCATGTTACATTAGAATCATCATGGTCCCTCCAATCTGCTTCTTGTACTACTCTATCTATAAAAACTTTTTGATTACCTTCTAATCGCCACCAGTTAATCTTAGGATCTAATTTACGCTTATTTTTTCTAAGTTTCTATCTAGTCTGAATATCTAAAACTAACAGTTTATGTTGGGTAACTACACTCTTACCTGGCACTACCTTACAATCGATACAACTAGCTCTATCTACCCTCCTAGTTAAAAAAAAATCTATTTGGCTTGCATTTGATCCACTTTTAAAAGTAATTAAGTGAGAAACTCTCTTTTTAAAACAAGTATTCGCTAAAATTAAATCATAAGGCAAAGCAAAATCTAGAATTGAGTTACCTGCTTTATTTTTTTCTCCAAAACCAAATCCTCCATGTACACTATCAAACCTATTACGAATAGTTCCTACATGCCCATTGAGATCACCACCAATAAATAGTTTTTCTCTAGCGGGTATTTCTTTTACTATCTCATCTAGATCCTTCCAAAATTGATATTTACTGGATTCATCAAGTTCTACTTGTGGTGCATAGGCGCTAATGACATTAAAAATCTCTCTATCTAAAATAAGTTTAACTAATAAAATTCTATCACCCTTTGATGTGATAAATTACTGCAAGCGCACAGTGTCGGTATAGCATTGTATAGGTCGTCCCACAGAGATCTAAGATATTTTTATGTTCTTACTATTTCTTAAGTTATAGTGGATTAACTAAGAGTTCTGGGTTGGAAGGATGCGTTTTTAAGTTCTAAAGATTAGCCTAGGATTTCGAATCTATTAGAATAGTAGCCTAACAATGAATTATCTCTTTCTTCCTATCTTTTTAATTATGCACGGTTAAGTAACATAATAAAAAGGTGATCTTTTTAATTTGAATTTAGTCAAGTGCTCCTAAGTATGACCTATCAAGTGATGTGCAAGTATAGACCATAAAAAATAACACCTTTCTTAAAACAAATCATATCAAGTAGAAAATCTCATAAACAAAAGAAAAGAAATAAACTTCAAACCATAATCTAAGCATAGGCTATCAAGAAACCTAATTCAAGTATAACCTATCAAAAAAATCAGATTTTCAAGTTTATTCAAGTCAATTTATTTATAGGAAAATCTCTATTGATAATTCTAAAAAAAACAAACAAAGAATAAGAATTCCAAACTTCATCTAAGCATAGATTATCAAAATATTAATTAAGCATAATCTATCAAAGAATTATGATTTGTGAACTCCATCTTTTATTTATTTATAGAAAAATCATAATTTTATTTCTTTCTAGGAAGAAGATGAGATAAATCCATGTTAGATCTATTAAACTAACTTCATCTACATCCTAGGACTAAAGAAAATTAGCTACTCATATTTTTAGTAAGCAATTAAATATATTTTTATTTATGAAAGCAAATAAATCTAATTTAGAAAGCAATAAAATCTATACTAGAAAGCAATTAACTCTATCTAAAAAGCAAATAAATATTAGAAAGCAATGGCTTACCTCTGGAGTACGGTATTGTGGCCGCTACCCCTTCAGCAAAACCCTAATTTTATTAAATTAAAAACGAGTACAAAAGTTCAGGATCCTCCATAGAATACAAGGATACGGCCAATATATAGGCTTCGGAAATCAAACCCTAATTCTAGCAGAACAACAAGACTACTAAATTACAACAAAGCCGTGCGAGAACATTCATCTATTGGGGCCCACATTGGACAGCCAATTAGCGGGAAAAACCGCTAAATAGCGGCTCATTAAAGCCAAAAAATCTTGAACTTTTTCTTCGTGAACGTCTTGTCTTTTACGTTTAATTTTCTTGACTGTATTTGACTTTGAGTCGCTGCAGCATCGTAGTCTCGTAGTTTTGCTCACTTTAGAAACTTTTCGGACTCTGATTTCCGACTCCAACTCTGATTTCATGCCATCTCTTTGTACGAATCGGATTACCTAAAAAAGACACTAAAAATACCCGAGTAGTATTTTTTTATATACAAAAATAGGTAATATAAAGGCTATAAATATGCAATATGTGGCACTTATCACCCTTCCTCCTAACCTCCACTACATTCCAAGTAATTACTTATTTATGATTATACCTACCCCATTACGATTTCTATCTCTACCCGTATACTAAAATTTATAACCCCAAGGCTCTATGACTTTATCTTTCTCACCTACCCACTTAGTTTTCTACACGCACAAAATATTAACCCTCCTTCTAATCATAGCATCAACTAACTCTGCTAATCTACCCGTAAGGAAAGCTATATTCCATGATGCGAACCGAAATTTATGTTTATGAGCTAACTTCTTTACCCCCACCCGCTTATTAAGATGTGGGAACTCTCTTATATTTGACACCACATCCGGACGCCGACGTGGCGCGTGCTTCTGGGCAACGACCTAACAACCCTTACACATTTTTCACTACATCCGGGCTCCGATATAGTGCGTCGCTCAGTAGGGAATGCCCCAACGAAATTCATATTTTGGCTCATTTCATAATATGTGACAATATTTTACGTTGGCTGTCACTGGCCTAACACAACGCTCCTCCTTTATCCTGGCTTGGGACAGGCAGTGCATAGCACTGGCGGAGTTTAATTTCTCTTTTTTGATATTGCACTATAATTTAGAAAACTTTCCAAATCAATGTCAAGATGCACATTCTTATCTAAATTCAATTTCCCCTCATTTTCAGATATTGCACTAGTCATTTTAATATACAAATTTAGCATAAAAACTTTGAAGTATGGGTTCTTCAAAATGAGTGCTGTGTCCATGTCAGATACGTAAGAGATATCGACAACTTGCATGTCACTTCTTTATACGTACAAGACATACCAAAGCCGTACCATTTCTTAAGAACCCAAAAACATACATGTTGGAATCACATTTGCTATGAAAAGGTCATAAAAGTAGTGTGTTAGGGCATCTCTGCCTTAAAAAATCATAGAGATTGCTTGTTGAATACTATGACATCATACATTGCTTAAAAAACATATAATTTTTTTTTTTTTTTTTTTGCGTAAAAAAGTTACTAAGCTAATAGTAAAATGTCTTGTAATAGTTATAATGAAGCACTAAATACTATAAATTATTTGTTAATAAATTATTTTACGTTTATCAAAAATTTACTTTATTTTTTCTATATTAAGGAAAGAAATATTTGAATGAAACTGTGAAAACTTGATATAACAATTGGAGTATGAATATAATCGATACTTGGACATTAGAAAAGAAATAAGAAAATAAATATTTGAATTAAAATACAGGAAAGTTAAAAAATTCGAGTAGGAATATAATCAATACTTGGATATTAGAACCAAAGGCGTACTCTCTAACAAATTAATCGAAGAAAAATATGATGTAGAAATAAAAGAATAATGATGTAGAAATAAAAGAATAATAAACTTGATAATTTAACCAAATATAAATACTGAATTCTAATCTAAATATTATTAACCATATTAAAAGCATTTGATTTTATTGCTAAGTTCAATGATAAACTAAACATAATTTTATCCTAATTGAAAATTATAACCATAAGAAGATTTGACAAGTGAGACTTGGCTATTCTGAATAAAATTATTGATATCAAAATTATTAAAGTTTATATCTCTATTGAAAATATGGAAACCAAATTCCCAACAAGTTTATTGGAAATTTTGAATAAAGTTTGGATTACCGTTAAAGTAAAGTTGAATACATGATTTATCTTGAATCGACATTATACATGATTTATCTTGAATCGACATTGAGCGACTATAATTATATTACTCGATTTGCCAGGAGGACAAGTCAGAAACAACCTAAGTGTGTTTTTCGAACTCACTTATCAACATTAGATAAAAGTATTTTCATTTTAATAAAATTAGACTGTTGATTATGATTGTATCCTAGTTACTTCTATCGAATTTACGGTTTAATGATATTTTATTTAGCTGCATAGAATTCATAAGTGTAAACTATTTTGCTTTACAATTTATAAGAAACTAACAAGAAATGATGAATGGATAGTAAAATATTATGAATATTATTTAAAAATGTATAATTTTGATTTAGAAGAATGATGGAAAGATTATTTTTATAGATTATATAAGGGTTAATTATATTTAGACCCCCTGTAGTATGAAAGGTATATAGCTTATCACCCATAAAGTTTAAAACCGTCATTTGGACGCCCTGGGAGAGTAAACTCCGTTTGTCGCCGTTTGGGTTGTGTGCACTTGAGGTGCACGTGTTAGCAAAAGTCGACTTTACCCCTGATCAACCACGGATCGAATCGAGACCAATTCAGAAGTCCAAAAATATTTATTCTCTAATTTAAACTTTACAAGTAGTTTGTAGCGCTAGCTATTTTCATGGAATTAAAACTTCCTTCATTACATTATCAGGTTTTATGCTGCTGAGGTACTTTCAGCTCTAGAGTATCTACATATGCTGGGAATAGTCTACAGAGACCTGAAACCCGAGAATGTTCTTGTCCGTGATGACGGCCATATCATGCTCTCAGATTTTGATCTCTCCCTCCGCTGTGCCGTCTCACCAACCCTTATAAAAACCTCGATGCTTGATTCTGATCCTTCCAAACGTCTAACTGCATTCTGTGTCCAGCCGTCTTGCATCAATCCTTCTTCCTCTTATATCCAACCTTCCTGCTTCCTTCCTCGTCTCTTTCCTCACAAGACCAAGAACAAGAAAAAAAACTCAAGAAATTCTCAGGTCGAGTCAGGCCATAATTCAGGCTCGACCCTGCCCGAGCTAGTGGCGGAACCCACAGCTGCCCGATCTATGTCCTTTGTCGGCACTCACAAGTTCCTTGCTCCTGAAATTATCAAAGGTGAAGTGATGGAGATCAGGATTTAATTTGATTTGATTTTATTTTGGATCTTATTAGGATTTGGATTTTACTAGATATTTGATTTGATTAGGAGTTTGGAGTCTATTATGATTCTGTTTGTTAGGGTTTTCCTATATATATATGGGTTTGTATGAAGTATTAAAAAGATGAATGATATTTTTTGAAAAATTCTCAAGAAATCTCTAGCGTGGAGTTCGCTAAAATCAAAATTTTTCTTTGTGGATTCGTGGAGAGTGGGTATGGGCCTGGGTGGATTTCCAAATTCTGTAACTTTCCCCAATCTATCTTTTCTTTCCCAATTCCTCTAAAAAAACTCTAATTTTCAAAACCCTAACCCTAATTTCGCCTCCGTCCTGCGTCAAATTTGGTATCAGAGCATAGATTTTCTTCTCTATCACCATCTTCTTCTTCCACATCTCTATTCTCTTTTATTTCAGTTTATTTTTTTATTTTTATTTTGAAAAAAAAAAGATCTGAAAAAAAAAAGATCTAAACAAAAAAACAGATCTGAAAAAAAAAATTCTTTTGTCCTATCTTTTTCTCCCCCCCAACCTGTTTTTTTTTTTTTTTTCCAACTCAATCCAAACTCCTACTTGAACAACCTCTCCGCCAGACCAAATCCAACCCAAACTCTCCAAGTTTAGGCCCTCTTTTTATTAGGCTCCATCTCCTCTTCCACATCTTCTTCTTTTCCCTTATCCCCTTATCCGGATCCACCCCTCTCTCCCTTCTCCGACAAATCCATTGCAATAATAGCTGCATAGTAAGCATAGCAGCACAACAACAAGCAACAACATTAGTAGGAATTGCTATATTAGCTATAGAACTGCAGCAGCAGCAGTTTACTGCTGCTGGACAGTAGTAGGACAGCTGCAGAACAGCAGTGGCATTAGCCAGTAGAAGCAGAACAACAGACCAGTGCAGTAGTGAAGGGAAAAGTGGTGATTTGGAGCCCGTTCGGAGGCCAATTATAGTCAGATTCGAAGCGTTGTTTTCCTAGATTTGTTTCCAGCAATTGTGACAGGATTTCAGGGCTATTCAGCAGGTGAACCAACTTCGGAAAACTCCAAGGGACCACTACAAGTGCACGAACTTCTTCGGTATTTGGGTAATCTCTAAACTAACTCATTTTTTCAGTAAAATTTTACAATTATTTTGTGAAATTTTGTATAAAATTGTTAGTTAGAATTACTAATAATTATTTGCCAACTCATTGCTTTTGTACATACACATATTTTAGAATCCATTTCCTTGCATTTTAGAAACTAAACCTTAGAAAATTTTATTTGATAATATAGTGAATGCATATATGTAGATACCCAAAAAAAAAAAAATTGCTAAGTGGGCACACCCACGGGTTGCACCCGCGGGTCCGCGGGATGCAACCCGCAGGAGCCCCCGCGGGTTGCAACCCGCAGGAGCCCCCGCGGGTTGCCACCTGCGGGAGAATTCCCGCGGGTGCCAACCCGCGTGGGCGATCCCGCGGGTTGCCACCCGCGGGAGCGATCCCGCAGGTGCCAACCCGCGGGTTGTTTTCCGTTCTTTTTCAATTATTTCTTTCCTATTTTTTGACTGATAATCCGTGATCCGATTTTTCAGGAGAGAATTGAGCCGGATTTGGAGCTTCTTCGGTTTATAAAATACAGGAATTTAACCGGAGAGAGGACTTTTGGATTGGAAGACTTTGGGACGATTACGGGCGAGCTCGTTAGATCGAGGAAAAGAGTAGAGCCATCTTCTCCTGGTCGGACGGTCAACGGAGGCAGCAGCAAGACTCCACCGCCACCCGAACCCACATAAAAAAGGGAATAAATTAATATTCCCGTTCTTGTAATTTCTCGTATTATTTTGTAATCTCAATTTCCTTGTAATCAATCAATTTTGCAATGGAATCAAAGATGCAATTTTCGAGCATACAAGATCTGGCGACATTTGTGACCTTGACGGTCTAGGCACTGATGGAGAGTTCGATAGTGATTATAATAATTTTATAATCATAATAATAAAATTATTATTTTATTTGATAATATAGTGCATGCATATAGAATTTGACTGAGTCTAGGAAATTGCATTGCATACGCTTGTTTGATTGTATGGTTCTTTATAACGGTAAAATGACCACCCCAGGTTCTAGTAATATGGATGAAAAGTTAGAAATCACGATGAAACAATTGAAAACTATCACTGAACAAATGGAACAGTTTAAAATTGTTAATAAACGATTGGATGCACTAGAACAACAAATGGAAGAACAAAATAATCAAATTTATAAATATAACGAAAGAATTACGATCAGTATAGAGGACCAAGAGATCGAAATGAAAGGAATAGAGATGAGAGTGTCCCTGGAACTAGACTTGTTGAAGATGACATCACACGTAAAATAAAAGTAGAAGCTCCTACATTCGACGGCACTCACGACCCTAAAGTTTTTAGTGACTGGCTCGCAAACATGGATTACTATTTCGATTGGTATGATATGCCTGAAGAGCATAAAATAGAATTTGCTCGGATGCGATTGACAGGGCCCGCTAGGATATATTGGACAACGGTAGAAAGAGAATGTGACAGATATCTGGATGCGATAGAGACTTGGAATGACATGAAAGCTAGACTTAAAGAGAAGTATCTTCCAGTCACATTTAGGAGTCACCTTTTTAGATAGGTTGCACAGTTTTCACTAGGAAAACATGACGGTCTAAGAGTACATGACTCAATTTGATGAATTGACACTTCAGTGTGATTTGCGAGATGACCGGCACCAGGCGATATCTAGATTTCGTTCTGGACTGCGCGCAGACATACAACGAGCCATGCATATCCATTCTCGGAATATAAGTTCCCTTGCTCAAGCTTGTCAATTAGCAGAAGATATAGAATACTCTCTCAAATTTTTTACTGACCGCAAGTTTACTACTAAAATCGGGGAGCAGTCCAGACGCCCTTCTGAAGACGACAAGAGACCTAACACCCAATTTAACAAAGACTTTAAGGGTAAAGCCGTAATGGGTGAGTCATCTAAACAGGGCACGAAAGTCGTAGAGTATTTTAGGTGTCACGAGTATGGCCACAAAGCTTCACAGTGTCCCACTAGAGCTTTACTCATAGAAGGAGAACATAATGGTGATGATGATAATCTTGAGGAAGAAGTATATGAACCAGTAGGAAACGCTAGTGAGTCAGACGAGGAAATAATCATTTCAAATGTGCGCTTAGACATCGTTAGGTGTCTTTACACTAAAATGAAAGATGAAGATTGGCGTAGATTTAGCGTTTTCACCACGTACATCACACATGGAGGAAAGAGTTATCGAGTAATGATTGACGGGGGCAGTTGTGTGAATATAATCTCAAGAACAGCTGTTGAGAAAATAGGCCTCAAAGCTGAACCCCATCTACAACCATACAATGTAACATGGGTAGATAAAACTGCTCAATCTATTACCCAGCGTTGTCTAGTGCCAATCTAGATGTCAAGCTATCAGGACCAGCTTTGGTGCAATGTGTTAGATATGACCGCCGCACATATTTTGCTTGGTCGGCCATGGTTGTATGACTTAGATGTGACGAGTTTCGGCAAGTCAAACACATATACATTCAAATTTAATGGGAAGAAAATTATTTTGAAACCCGCACCACCTAAGTCTAGAGATGAGAGCCCAAAGAGCGAAAAAGTCACAGGCCAGGTATATAAAAAGTCTCTTCACCTGGTAAGTCGATCACAGTTCCTCAAGGAGAGCCTAGAAGAGGGACTAGTGTATGCAGTAATTGCTTTAGAAGAGTCTTCTAGTACACCTGTCATTTACCACCATGAGATTAATCAGATTCTCACTGATTTTCGAAATATCATGCCCGATGAGTTACCGATGAACTTCCTCCCCTTCGAGACATTCAGCATGCCAATGACTTCGTGCCAGGGTCCAGTTTGCCCAATTTACCTCATTATCGGATGAATCCTATTAAGCACGCTGAGTTGAGAAGACAGGTCGATGAGTTATTGTGGAAAGGCATTATTATAGAGAGTTTGAGTCCTTGTGTTGTTCCTGCTCTACTCACACCTAAAAAGGATGGTAGCTGGAGAATGTGCGTTGACAGTCACGCCATCAATAGAATTACCGTCAAGTATAAGTTTTCCATTCCTAGACTTGATGACTTATTAAATATGATAGCTGGCTCTCAAATCTTTTCGAAGATAGATCTTCGAAGCTGTTGGCAGTAAAAATTTCTAAGTTAAAAGGATTTTCCACAACAGAACGCGGAGCTAACTCATTAGCTCCGCATTTGGCTATATTAGCCTCGCGTTTGAACAAAACGCGGAGATGTTTAATAGCTCCACGTTAGTTCGCGTTCTGGTCTCTTAGCTCCACGTTTTGGTGAGTTTAACTCCGCGTGAGCAGATAACCAGAATCTCAAATTGAATGAGATTATGATTTGGGCTTATCCAAAATCCAAATTAAGTCAGATCAGAACTATAAATCAGGAGATTTAAATCAAGACTAAGATATTTGATTGGAATCCTTGATGAGAACAAATTCTATTTAGATAGAAACTCTCAAATTATCTTAAGGCTATAAATACCCTCTTGGGGAAGCCCTAGGGGTCTTCTTTCTTCTTTTCGGCATCTTAGAGAATTCAAGGTACGCATAGAGCCTTGAGTTCGTGAAAGACCAGAGAAGATCGTCTACAGTTGGCCTTCATCTTCAAAAGAGAAGATTTCAACGTCAGATCGTCCAAAGGAGCTGCTTGACAGATCCCATCACCACAGATCCCACAAATCATTGTAAAAGAGAGCGATTGAGATATAAAATCCTCTCGTTTGTTCTTTCTTTTTCTTGTTCTCTTTCGTTGTAATTCGAGTTTATTCAATGGAAGGAAGGCGAAGAAATTCCGCTGCGAACAAACTGGCGACCACAGTGGGAGTCGTCTCTTTCACTAAAGAAGAGATTGTAGCGCAATCGGACGTCGATATGATCGGATCCGACGTAGACATGCTGGTCGTTGAAATCGACCAGCAGAAGTACGAGGAGTACCTCTGCTCTGAATCATCTGGTAACCTGAACGACACACGACACTATCGTTGCGTGCTCTCCAATACCCGAGCAACGGGTAAAAAGGTATCCACCGAGGAACGGAGATCCTTGGAGACCGCAGCCATAGAGCCGGTGTTCAGGCAGGAAATCCTAGCAGAGGATGGTCCCTCTACTGCCGAAGAAGACATAGGAACTGGATTGACCAGAACCCAACTCCGAAATAGAAATCGGAGAGCAAGGCGAAAAGCCCTCAAAGCCCACCTTGGACGCGGAGCTATCATCAAAGAACGCGAGGCTATGGTCCCTCACAAACTGGCTCGTGCTAATCGCGAGTCCAATCATTATCACGTTAAATGCGAAGTTACAACTTGCATTGATCGCAAGGAAAAGTCAGCGTGTGATACTCCACGCGAGGCTATTACTGAGCTTAGCGAGAAACGCGAAGCCAGTAAGATTTGCGTTAGTCCCAAAATTTCTGACACTCGCGAGAAACGCGAGTATAAAATTTTCTCACAGCCAGCGTGTGATTCTCCACGCGAGACTAATACTGAGCTTAGCGAGAAACGCGAAGCCAGTACAACTTGCGAGAAACGCAAGATTTCTGACACTCGCGAGAAACGCGAGTATAAAATTTCCTCACATCCAGCGTGTGATTCTCCACGCGAGGCTATTACTAGACTTAGCGATCAATGCAAAGCCAGTACAACTTGTGAGAAATGCAAGATTTTTGACACTCGCGAGAAATGCGAGAATAAAATTTTCTCACAGCCAGCGTGTGATTCTCCACACGAGGCTAATACTGAGCTTAGTGAGAAACGCAAAGCCAGTAGTACTTGCGAGAAACGCAAGATGCCTCAGCTCCGTGTACATCGCGAAGACGATTGGCAAATTGTCGTTAATCGTAAAAATCGCGCTAGACGCGAAATTATGACTTGTTATAATCATAAGAGTAAGCCAGCGTACAAGAATTTTATTCCACACAGGGCTAATATTCCAGAAGAGAAATTTCTGAAGAAACGCCAAGCCAGCGTAGCAAAAGGCGAGGCCAGCGTAGCAAAACGCAGAGCTACTCTTCAGGCCCGCGACACGAAACGCGAAGCTAACTTTCAGCCCCACGCTCCGGAATGAGAAGCTGTCTTTCAGCTCCGCGTAGATCGACCTGAATATCAAATCAAGGCTGATCGTTACACCAATGGATCAGAACTGGACTCCATTAATCTCAAGAAGCTTCAGTGGGCCCCTCGACCCTCTCAGCAGATGAGTAGACCCCACAACTCCATGACTAAAGTCACCGACCTCAGGGAATACTTAACCAAGAAGAGAAGCATAGAACAAGTTCAATCCGAATCTTCTTGTCATTGCCAACAACTTATGACAGCGGTATCCGCTGTGGTAGATAATTGTTGCTGCAATAAGGACAGGGTATCGGTGTTCGATCGATTAACCGAGTAGGACAAAAACCATGCTAAGAAAACGAAAGTTACTCCCCGAAAAGAATGGAGAATTGTAACCTCCAATATGGTTGGAAAGGGGAAGAAGATTGTAGAGATGTATAATGATCCGGAATCAAGTGATGAAGAACCTCATCACAACACCCGACTTAAGTCAGGAGCTGTCCCGCCTCGAAACTATAAGAAACTTACAAAAGATTCTCATGACGACGACAACGATAATTCGGCTATAGCTTCACCTCATTCCTCTGCATCTTCGCTGCAACAAAGAACGGCATCACACATGGCAGAAAAATAAGATGACATTGATCAAAGATTTGAAGCCCAGGAAAAGATGATTCGGGAGCAACAAAAAACAATTGAAGATCTTAGAATGATGCTCTCGAAAGTGGTCGAAAATACTCAGAAGATTGTTGAGGATAATGCTAAGAAAGAAAAAGAAACCTTGTTCAACAAACTGAACGAGGAAGATAAAGAAGAAATAGCCCACTCAACACATGAGGACGAGGACAAATATTCTTTTCATGATCCACATGAAGAGAAAATTGAGAAATTGCAAAATTAACTCGAAGCGCTAATGCACAAAAAGGAGTTGAAAGAATCGGGAGTCTCAAGACCATATCCACCTGAATGGGATATGGTACTGTACCCTCAGAAATATAAACCGCTCAAACTGGAGCCATATGACGGGAAGGGTCTCCCAGTCAACATATCTACTATTTCTTGTCCCAAGCAGGATATTTGATGGGCAATGACCCAATAATGACCAAGGTATTTGCAAGTACCTTGCGAGGGCCTGCATTTACTTGGTTTATGCAGCTGCCCCCAGGTACTATTAATACCTGGTTTGATGTTGAGAAACTATTTCTCTCACGTCTCTTTGAGGATGATACCGAAATTACGGTTCATTCCCTCCTTGCAACTAAACAAGGGGAACAAGAAACAGTAAAAGACTTCATAGAAAGGTTCCGGGAGAAGTCCGTACATTGCAAATACGGAATGGTCTAGGAAACTCTAGTCGAGACATGTCGACATAATGTTAAGACTAATATGCTCCTAAAAATGGGGACCCTAGAGTCTAAGACATGGAGGGATTTGCTCAAACAGGTAGAGCAAGCCGAAAATTTGATTCATCGAGTTGAAGAGTCTCGTGGATCAAGAAGTACCGGAAGTAGTAGGCCATGCGATCAAAATAACAATAAAAATAAAGGTAAAGCGGCAATGGCATCAGAGGCAGCTCCACAAAAGACAAATCCTCCGAGCCCAAAGCCCCAAAATCAAAAGGGCCCAAGGAAAAATAGGCCTCAACAGGAGAGGACCTATACTTTCAAGGCGGAACAGACGCCTACACTCTTCCACCTGCTCTTGAGGAAGGGAATGTTGAAACTTCCGGAGAATAGGAAGCCGGAGGACGCTAGTAAAACCAACGACCCCAATTATTGCCTCTACCACCGGAATGTTGGACACTCTACTAGGGATTGTTACCCTCTAAAGAACAGAATCCAAGCACTGATAGAAGCTGGAGTTCTGACGCTTAAAGAGGAACAAAAGAATGTCACTGCCAATATGGCAACCATAGTGGTTGGAACCCATGAGTTCCCCGCAGGGGTGATCCCAATTCCAAAGGGGAGCTGGTTATGAAAAACCATGACCCGCACAATAAGGCTCAAGAAGGACTTGTCCCCGTAGCAACCCAAAAGGGGGAAGTTATGTGGGTTCACCCTGATTTACTACAGGATGAGCAGTTGAATACCACAGAGGGTCAAAAGAAAAAGCAGACTGTTAATGCCATCTCCGCAGAGATAAAGGAAGAATATATAGTTTCGGGAGCCTTCACCGATTCTGAAGAAGAGCCCGAAATAATGGCCACTCATCAAGATGGGGCTGGCCCTTCCGGTACTCAATCTGGAAAAACATATCTCAAGAACTACACCAGAGTAGATCCGAAAGACATATATACGAAACTCGCAAAACCTGCAAAACAAAAGGGTTGAGAGAATCCTGTTAGAAATGAAGAGGTTAAGGAGACTACCTTCAAATTTGATATAATAGCTCAGCTGGCAAATATTCCAGCTCGAGTCACACTTTACGAGTTATTACGATTATCAAAATCGACTCGCGAAGCATTGAGAGAAGCCTTGGCAGACTCTGAGTCATTCTTAGCTTAGATTGTCGAGCCGGCCGATGAGGAACATGACTCTTGCCCCAGCTGTCATCAAGTAAGGAGGCAGGGCCCACAAATTACTTTCTCTCTGGAGGATATGCAGGTAAGGAATATAAAGTATAATAGGCCTTTATATTTCACCGGATATGTCGGATCCACCAAGATGGAACACATTTAAATCGATCCGGGGTCTGCACTAAGCGTTATTCTCAGAAGGCTAATGTAACTATTGGGAATATCTCCTCATCATTTGACGCCTACAAACACTACTATCTACGAGTTCAATGCTAATAACAGCTGTCCTCTTGGTAAAATCCGACTGCGGTACCAAATTGGAGATTTAAAGATGGAGGTTACATGCTATGTTATAGACGCAGATACGTCTTATAACATCTTACTGGGGCGACCTGGATACATGCATATATGATAGTCCCGTCGACTCTCCACCAGTGTATGAAATACTGTGATGAACAGGGAGAAGTCCGGACACTAGTGGCAAACAGGCAACCATTCAAGGGACTAGAGAATTACTTCACGGATGCCAGGCTCTACAAACTAGTCCATGAGGTCCCGTACGACAATCCCAGTAGGCTTCAAAAGCCCGATGACAGCGGCAATGAAGCCGACACGGAGTACGAGTCTCCTGAAGATAACGATAGGGGTGATTATGAAATCAACCCTCACATAGATTTTAATTTGAATTTTGATAATAATGTAGCTGATGTAGTAGAGAGTGAGTGGATTATCAATGAAGATATAAAGTTAATCTACGAGCCTGCTATAGCTACTGAGTCTGAACGCTCTTGTACTTCCACTGAAGTGGATGGCCTGACCGAACTTGAAGTTCTGGCGGCATACCATTTGCCCCTCAGGTCATCCCTCCTCTCTCAATTAAAGATAACTAAGGGACAAGGTCACTTCTTTAAAGTGCCTCCTCGACAGGGATCCCAAAAACCGATCATGTTCGGCAAAGTAATTACGTCACTTCGACAAAGACAAAGCAGTGAAAGTGATGAATAAATATCACCTCAATTTCACTTATATGAACCGAAATCTCGGCAAATGATGGAGAATATGGGTTATAATTTTACCTAGAAACGGGGATTAAACTTTGGAAAAGGGCGACGGAATCTTATACCCTCATTTAGACCGAGAGGAAAGAGCCCTGACTATTATCAAAAGACTCGCAGGGGGTTAGGCTATGTATCTACTCCTCTCTCACCACCATGCCAATATGAGGAAAGATCTTCGTCCGATGAGGATTTAAACCCACTTGACCATGACTCGGATCAAAGTACTAGCGCTTGGTTTCAATCCTTGATAGCCAATATGGTTTCAGCAGCACCAGAAAGCGACGAGGAACCAATTGATGTTCAAGACGATTCCTGGGCTAAGCATATGGACACTCTCTGGGATGTCCATTTTGAACAGCGTGACTTGCCCACAGAAGACAAATTGGTACAAGTTAATATGGGAACGGAAGAAAACCCGAAACCCATCTTCATAAGCGACACGCTAACTCCCTTAGAAAAAGATAAACTTATATCTCTTATCAAAGAGTATATAGACGTGATTGCATGGAGCTACGAAGACATGCCCGGACTTGACCCTCAAATTTCCACACACCGGTTAAATATTAAAGAAGATGCTAAACCAGTTAAACAACAACAAAGGCGTTTTCGACCGGAATTGATGGAGGCAATCGTTGCTGAGGTCAACAAGCTTATAAAATCTGGATTCATCCGTAAAGAAGCAACATCCTGATTGGGTGGCTAACATAGTGCCTGTTCATAAGAAGAATGGCAAAATCCGAATATGCATCGATTTTCGAGATTTGAACGCTGCATGTCCTAAAGATGAATTTCCACTCCCCATAACCGATGTGATAATTGATAATACTTGTGGTTATGAGAGGATGTCCTTTATGGATGGCTTCTCAGAATATAACCAGATTAAAATGCACCCAGATGATAAAAAGCACACGGCTTTCAGAACGCCGCTGGGGGTATACTGTTATACGGTGATGCCTTTCGGATTAAAGAATGCCGGTGCCACCTACTAATGAGCGATGAGTGTCATATTCAAAGAACACATGCGCAAAACAGTGGAGTGCTATGTGGATGACTTAGCGGTCAAAAGCAGGAATAAAGAAGATCATCTGCATGACCTAAGGACAATCTTCGGTCTTATGTGAAAGTACCATCTGAAGATGAATCCCACTAAGTCTTTTATGGGATTGTCCAGCGGGAAATTCCTTGGGTTCATAATAACCTCAAGAGGAATTTTTCTTGACCCCGAAAAGGTGAAAGCAATTAGTGAAATGTCACCACCCCGCAATCTTAAGGAATTAAGGGGGTTATAAGGAAAGTTAGCCTATATCCGACGCTTAATCTCCAATCTATCAGGGCGATGCCAACTGTTCTCCAGACTCATGAAAAAAGGGGTTTCTTTCATATGGGATGAGGCATGTCAATAGGCATTTGACGATCTCAAAGAATATCTTACTAAACCTCCTGTCCTCATGGCACCCGTACCTGGACAGCCATTTCTTATATATGTAAGGGTCATGGATGATGATTTAGGAGCATTACTAGCTCAATATAATGAGCACGGCCATGCACACGCCCTTTATTACTTAAGCAGGACTATGATCGGAGCCGAGCGTCGATATACCCCGATCGAAAAAGAATGTTTAGCCCTAGTGTTCGCTGTTCAGAAAATGTGACACTATCTTTCAGGGCAAACGATACATGTCATCTCACTGGTTAATCCTTTGAAGATTCAGATGACAAGACCGGGATCCTTAAACGGCCGATTGGCGAAATGGACATTATTGCTATCACCATATGATATACACTTAGTCCCTCAAAAAGCCATGAAGGGACAGGCGATTGCTGATTTCCTTGCAGACCATCCAATTTGGTCCAATTCCAAACAGACGTCAGAGGTCGACACAGTTAGCAAAGAACAACCATGGCAAATGTTCTTTGATGGTGCTGCTAGACGATCTGCTGCTGGAGTGGGGGTTGTGCTAATATCCCCACATAGACATATATTGTCTAACGGTTACTCATTAACAGAACCGTGTACGAATAATGTGGCGGAATACAACGTGCTCATTATCGGCTTAAAAATGGCTCTGCAACTGTGGGTGAATTATTTAGAGGCATATGGAGACTCTAAGCTCATCGTCAATCAGATGACGGGTGAGTATGAAGTCAGACATGAAGCCCTCATCCCCTATCATCAGCTAGCCATTGAGCTAGCAGGATATTTTGAATAATTTTAGATATATCATCTATCCCGGAATGAGAACGTCTATGCAGATGCTCTTGCTGCGTTAGCTGCAACATTGGCAATCCCACCAGGTGAAGCTAAAAGCATCACCATTGGTAGCAGAGAACTCCTCCACCCAGACACGGTATCCCAAACCAAAGAGGTGTGCCAGACAGGTCTAATACTGGAATCCCGAGATTGGCGATTTCCATTTGTAGATTACGCCTTATATGGGATACTACCAGAGGATCCAAAGGAAGCCGCTTCGATAAAGAGGAAGGCCACGAGATTCTACTTTGATCGTACACTTCAAACTTTGTACAGAAAGTCAAATGATGGTCTGCTACTACGCTGCATATCAAAAGCAGAAGCAGATGAAGTGCTGAGGGAAACACATAATGGAGTGTGTGGAGCTCATCAGCCTTGTCCAAAACTCGGAGACCGCATAAGAAGGCTGGGATACTACCGGCCGAAGATGATTACTGAGGCAATAGCATATGCTAAACGGTGCCATGCATGCCAAGTGCATGTCAATTTTATTCATCAACCCCGGAATACTTGCATAGTACCGTTGCTAGTTGGCCATTTGAGGCATGGGGAATGGATATTGTGGGGCCAATAACTCCTTCGTCATCCAGAGGACATCGGTTTATTCTTGCAATAACCAATTATTTTTCGAGATGGGCCGAAGCCGTGCCCATGAGAGAAGTGAAAACGACAGATGTGATTAATTTCATCAAGCATCATGTCATTTACCGTTTTGGCGTTCCCCGAAGGATCATTCATGATAATGGACCGCAATTCATCAGCCAGGGATTCTCAAGATTCTGTGATAAGTTCAGAATCAAAGATGTTGCTTCAACACCATATAATCCTACAGCAAATGGATTAGCCGAAGCCTTTAACAAGACGATCATTAAACTCCTTCGAAAGTTTGTCTCTTCCAACAAACGAGACTAGGATGAAAAGCTAGGAGAGTGTTTATGGGCTTATCGCACCACCGTTCGCACTCCGACAAAAGCTACCCCGTTCTCCTTGGTTTACGGAAGTGAGGCCGTCTTGCCTCTTGAAATCCAGATACAATCATTAAGAGTGGCCTTAGCCACAAAGATGACGATAGAAGAACGCCATCAACAAAGATTGCAAGAACTAGAGGCGTTAGATGAAAAACGTCTCAGGGCTCAACAACAAATTGAGTTGTATCAAGCCCGAATCTCGCAAACGTTCAATAAGAACGTTAAACCAAGGACCTTTAAAAAAGGAGACTTAGTCCTGGCAATTAAAAGGCCAATGATTCTAACCCACAAGACTAAGGGTAAATTTGAACCCAAGTAGGAAGGACCGTTTGTTGTGGAGACGGTATACTCTAGTGGAGCCTATCGCTTAATGAATCAGAACGGCGATAGAATAATGATGCCGATCAACGGTAAATTTCTGAAGAAATACTATGCCTAAAATAAACTAGAATGATGACAGAGTAACTGTCATATCTGGTTCAGATCACTAGGAGTATAACCATCCACTTGTTCAAGTTACGCATATGAGCACTTGAACTTTTTGCTTAAAACTAGGCATGCGAAATTTGGTGCCTCTGCGGAAATCTGATGATCCTGACCCGGTCATATTGGTATGTGCAGTTCAAGTTATGCATGAAAGGCTTGAACTGCCTCCACTTGTTCAAGTTATGCAGATGAGCACTTGAACTTCTTGCTTGAAGCCAACCCTGCGCAATTTGGCACCTCTGCCAAAATCTGATGATCCTGACCAGATCATCTTGGTATGTACAGTTCAAGTTACGCATGAGAGCCTTGAACCGCCTCCACTTGTTCAAGTTACGCAAATGAGCACTTGAACTTCTTCATTAAAACTAGGCATGCGCAATTTGGCGCCTCTGCCGAAATCTGATGATCCTGACCCAGTCATCTTGGTATGTACAGTTCAAGTTACGCATGAGAGCCTTGAGCGGCCTCCACTTGTTCAAGTTATGCAGATGAGCACTTGAACTTCTTCCTTAAAACTAGGCATGCGCAATTTGGCGCCTATGTCGAAATCTGATGATTCTGACCCGGTCATCTTGGTATGTGCAGTTCAAGTTACGCATGAGAGCCTTGAACCGCCTCCACTTGTTCAAGTTACGCAGATGAGCACTTGAACTTCTTCCTTAAAACTAGGCATGTGCAATTTGGCGCACTGCCAAAATCTGATGATTCTGACCCGGCCATCTTGGTATGTGCAGTTCAAGTTACGCATGAGAGCCTTGAACCGCCTCCACTTGTTCAAGTTACGCAGATGAGCATTTGAACTTCTTCCTGAAAACTAGGCATGTGCAATTTGGTGCCTCTACCGAAATCTGATGGTCCTGACCCGGTCATCTTGGTATGTGCAGTTCAACTTATGCATGAGAGCCTTGAACCGTCTCCACTTGTTCAAGTTACGCAGATGAGCACTTGAACTTATTCCTTAAAACTAGGCATGCGCAATTTGGCACCTCTGCCGAAATCTGATGATCCTGACCCGGTATCTTGGTATGTGCAGTTCAAGTTACGCATGAGAGCCTTGAACCGCCTCCACTTGTTCAAGTTATGCAGATGAGCACTTGAACTTCTTCCTTAAAACTAGGCATGCGTAATTTGGCGCCTCTGCCGAAATCTGATGATCCTGACCCGGTCATCATGGTATGTGCAGTTCAAGTTACGCATGAGAGCCTTGAACCGCCTCCACTTGTTCAAGTTACGCATATGAGCATTTGAACTTCTTGCTTGAAGCCAGGTATGCGCAATTTGGCGCCTCTGCCGAAATCTTGTGATCCTTACCCGATTACCTTGGTATTAGCAGTCCAAGTTACCGAGATGACCGATTACCCGGTCATCTTGGTATGTGCAGTTCAAGTTATGCCTGAGAGCCTTGAACCGTCTCCACTTGTTCAAGCTATGAAGATGAGCACTTGAACTTCTTCCTTAAAACTAGGCATGCGCAATTTGGCGCCTTTGCCGAAATCTGATGATCCTGACCCGGTCATCTTGGTATGTGCAGTTCAAGTTACGTATGAGAGCCTTGAACCACCTCCACTTGTTCAAGTTACGCAGATGAGCACTTGAACTTCTTCCTTAAAACGAGGCATGCGCAATTTGGCGCCTCTGCCGAAATCCGATTATCCTGACCCGGTATCTTGGTATGTGCAGTTCAAGTTACGCATGAGAGCCTTGAACCGCCTCCACTTGTTCAGGTTACGCAGATGAGCACTTGAACTTCTTGTTTAAAACTAGGCATGCGTAATTTGGCGCCTCTGCCGAAATCTGATGATCCTGACCCGGTCATCATGGTATGTGCAGTTCAAGTTACGCATGAGAGCCTTGAACCGCCTCCACTTGTTCAAGTTATGCAGATGAGCACTTGAACTTCTTGCTTGAAGCCAGGCATGCGCAATTTGGCACCTCTGCGGAAATCTGGTGATCCTTACCCGATTACCTTGGTACTAGCAGTCCAAGTTACGCAGATGAGCCTTGGACTATTTGACCTAAACAACTAAATCATTTTGATGACAAGTTATCTGTTGTGCAAAACCATTTTTGTAGCCAACAGGTAAAAAAATCAAAAGATTACCTTTATTCATTAATAAGGATGAAGTTACAAAGAATTAGTAAAGTTCTCTCTTTTATTACAAGTTCTTATTACAAAAAGAATGAAGAATAAAAGAATAAAAGAAAGTTATGGATCTCCTAGAAGCCTCAATTTATTTGTCATCTCGTCAATCACTCGACGACGAGTTTCCTCCACAGAGTGTTGGGCCTGCTGCGTAAATCGTCATCGTTTTTTTACAGTTATTGGGCCAACTGCTGAAGAGATTCTTCAATAGTACGGCTCCTCATTATGCCTTCCTGTTCGAGCTGTCCCTTTTGAAGAATCAGCTCTTCCCGTTTCTTAACAGATTCCCCTAATCGAGACTCACTAGCTTCCAAAATAGCTCGAGCCTTAGCAATGGTCTCTCTGACTCTAAATGGCGGCCTGACTCCCCTCAATCTCGAAGTCCACTATCTCTAACCCCCTGAGGATTGATTCTTGACTGGCTCGTAGTTCTGCCAACTCCCGAGACCAGACTTCCTCTTGGCACCTCAGTTCCTCTTGACGAGCCGCCAACTCTGTCCGGAGACGCGCCGACTCGATCTCAGTGATCGCTTCCACATCCGCTTGGCGAACTGTGTTTAGCATATTCACCTGATCTTCTAAAGCTTCGAGACGGGCCTGATAAGGAGTTGCTAGGTCTCGTCCCCCAATCCTTTCAATGTTATCCAGATAGCTGGACAACATTGGACGTCCAAGATTAAAGAAATCTCTTCCGTCAAGGATCATCCCGATACATCTCCTTAGCAACCGCGTAAAGTCATTAATACTGTGGTTGAAAAATTCTTCAAGAGGGTCCGCAGTGTCTGTATTTAAAGTAGGCAGCGCTAAAGATGATGTTGCTAGGGAAGGAGTGGCGTCCGTTGGGGCCGAGGAAGAAGAAGCCCGTCCCTGTAGCAGATTCATAACATGCGGGGCCAGTAAAGCCAATATGGACTTGGCGGAACTAGGAACCCGAGGAGAAACATCATTAGTACAGATCACTCGGACAGCGCCACCAGCAGGGGTAGACGATGGTGTGTCTTCACCTGAAGTTCCTCCCGTGGCAGAAGTGGCTTCAAATGAGAACTTCAAATTTTCTTCATCTCCCGCTAGCGGAGGACTCGGGGCTGGAGGAGTCACCAACGGCTCAACAACCATAACGGTAGATGGCGTTAATACTGCTGGTTGGGGAGCAGAGGGCATACCAACAACCACCGGAAAGGTTTCTTCAGAGCAGACCACGGGTGTCGGAGATGGCAGACTTCGAGATGGGGTAGCCTCTTTTACTGCGGCTGCAACAACCACCTATGTCCTATCATCACTCCCGAGTTCATCAATTGGGGGAACTGAAGAAGGAACAGAAGGAGGAGTTGTTGTAAAGTAGTCTGTGTCAAACTCATTTGCAGAACTACCTAATCCACCCGCTGAGCCAGTTGTGCCAGACTAATCCACCTTCTCCTCAGACTCTCCCCTGGTAGTCGAATGCATTTGCGAGTGGGGCTGACCACATACAAAAAAGCAAACAAATAGTGTTACATATAATGATGCAGTGAATAATAGACAGAAGATAGAATATGAAAACCATACCAGGAGATACAAGTCCAGTTATCAGACTTAAAGGGGGAATCATCGCTGTTTCTAGGAGCACACCCGTTTCACTACCCAGAGGTTGCATCGCAGGGTGTTCGACAGATTCTGCAGTTGGAGGAGTCGGGACCTCAGTAGCACTTGGAGTTTCAGCAGGTCTACTCTCCTGTACCGGTGTCAGAGGTAGAGTTGAAGCCAACAAATCTGAAGCAAACTTGGCTGCCGCCTCTTGAGGGACTAAGAGGGTCCCCGGGGCTAATTTCTGCTTCTTTTTGCCCGTTCGCCTCTTACAGGTCCGCGACGTTTAACGGTTGGACTCCGGGGATGGGGAACCAAGTCTTGAGGGGCACCACCATCATCACCGTCATCATCATGACCATTATCATCATCACCATCAGAGTTGCCCAAGTCTGATGGGTCGACCGCCGCACCAAGGAATTCATCCATTCCTTTCACCCTCACTCTTTTGGCTCCTTTGCGGCTAGCATAAAAGGCCTCTATCTCTTTGCAGCAGCTGCGGTTGATGGAGAAGTTGGGCACTTCAGCATTAGCAACGCTGTACCAGTTACAGAAGCTTAACACCATGCTGAGCTCTGGCGATTTCAGGGGTAGCATAAATTCTGCTCCGGTTCCTCCAGCAACAAAATGGAACCAGCCCCATGCCCCTGTGATGAATATCATATATTGTATTTTTCCTCTCATACTTTATCTATTTTTGTATATAAATAAATGCTACTCGGGTATTTTTAGTGTCTTTTTCAGGTAATTCGATTCGTACAAGGAGATGGCAAGAAATCAATGTTGGAGTAGGAAATCAGAGTCCGAAAAGTTTCTAAAGTGAGAAAAACTACGAGACTACGATATTACAGAGATGCAAAGTCAAATACAGTCAAGGAAATATAATGAAAAAGACACGGGACGCACGTGGAAGAAATTTAAATTGATTTTCTTGAAATAAAACCGCTATTTAGCGGTTTTCACCGCCATTTAGCGGCTAACTGTGGGCTCCACATGTTGAATTTTCTTCCGTGGCTTCGCTGTAATTTTGTGGTTTTCTAGTTCTGCTATAATTAGGGTTTGATTTCCGAATCCTATATATTGGCCGTATCCTTGTATTCTAGGTTTTATGCAGTAGTTAATGTAGATTAGGATTTAGTTTGTACTCGTATTTCATTAATAAAATTAAGGTTTTGCTGAAGGGGTGGCGGCCACAATACCGTGCTCTAGAGGTAAGCCATTGTTTTGAGATCTTTATTTGCTTTCTAGATAGATTTAATTGCTTTCTAGTATAGATTTATTTGCTTTCTAGATTATATTTAATTGCTTTCTAGAATCATGTGTAGCTAATTAGTTTAGCTCTAGGATGTAGATGAAGCTAGGATCCACCATGTAATTGCTTTCTAATATCTTTCTTCTTGAATAAAAATAAATAAAGACATGATTTTTCTCTAAAAGGATTAAAATACAAGAACTCGAAGATTAAGACTTTGATAGGTTATACTTGAATTAGCTTTCTTGATAGCCTATGCTTAGTTAGGGTTTGGGGTTGTTGATTTTATCTTTTTCATTGAATTATCTAAAGATTTAGTTTGTTTTTATGAGAAGTAGTATTTTTGATGAGTTATACTTGCACACCACTTGATAGCTCATACTTAGGGCACTTTAAATAAAGATTAAACTAAAAAGATCAAATTTTTATGAAAGAAGAAGATAGTAGAAGTAAATACATGGTTGGAAACTAGTGGATTCTATATCCTAGGCTATTTAGATTAATCCAACTTCAACCTAGAATTCTTTGTTAATCCACTAGACTAAGGAAAGAGTAAGAATCGCAAAAACACCCTAGATCCCTGTGGGACGACCTGTATAGCGCTACACCGACACTGTGCGCTTGCAGTAATTTATCACATCAAGTTTTTGGCGCCGTTGCCGGGGATCGACGGTGTTTTTCTTGCTTTTCTAACGTTTTACGGCTTAACAGTGTGTGTTGAGTGTGTATAGATCTGAAACTGTAGATACAGAAAGACAAAAAGGAATAAAAGAGTCGTGGAAGCGCACTACAAAAAGCCAAGAGGTAATCGCCTAGATTTTACCGCTAAATAGCGGTATTTACCGCTGTTTAGCGGCAATATTTTTCCACTTATCCCTCCAGTTTTGTCTGTGTCTGTATTTATAGTTCTTGATTCTATAAACAAATATTAAAAAAATATAAAAATCAAATTTCAATTGTTTTTATTTTTTCTTTTCCATCTCTTTCCCTCTCCGCCTTCTTCAAAACAAACAAAAAAAAATTAAAAAAAAAATGTTTCAAAATCAAACTGCTTGCTATCATTGTCATGATCCATATCATAATTATTATCAGTGTCCATGGATAGGAAGTTCGCTAGGACTAGGTCATAATCAAATTCACAATACATATAATGAACCTACGAGCGCTTCTTATACACAAAATTATAATTATGAATGGATGAATAATTCTAATTTTGCATATAATCAAGAGCCATATCAAGAGAGTCCTCAATCTGATCCTTTCTTTATGGGCTATTCATCTTCATGTTCCACATTTAATCATGAATAAGATATTCAATTGAACTTGTTAGATGAAAGATTAAAAAGATTAGAAGCGAGATATACATGTCATGAGAATCTACCTCTAACCACTTCATATCTGTCATCAAATTTGTATATGGATCCATCATATCACTCTTCAAATTTCACTCATGACCTAGAGATGCAATCATTTGAGAAAAATAAGGAAAATTACGATCATGAGTCTGAGGAACGAAGACGTAGAATAGAGGAAGATATGGAAGTTTTGCTAAAATTATCATCTCAAAAATCATCCTCTAAAATTGAATCTTGTATGGAAGATCTTCTCAAAGCGATTTCTCAGGCTAAATTTTTTATAGATCAACCATCTAATAGTTTGAACATATCTGACTCAAACGAGCAATCACTCCAGTCATCTTCTGAAGTAGATATGATTCAAAATGAATTAAATAATTTTGTGCATAATGAGTCTATAATTCAACATTGTGATGAACCTATTTTAGACCATTGTGGCAATAATTATGAAAAAAACCAGTGATAAAGAAAATATTTTGCTTGATGGTGAGCTTGCTAGTGACACATTATCATTTGTTTCTTTTGATGTAAATTGTGAAGAAGAATTTTTATCCATTCATAATAACTTGACTAATGATAAGTCCACTAGTATGGCATTTTCTTTTGAGAATTTTGATGACAGGTTTGAAGAAAATTTGCATGACAAGCCCATAATAATTGAGGGAAGGAAGGAATATCAAAAAGAAGAGGTCATAGTACCCAATGATTTGGAAGGACGATCCAAAATCGAGCTCATGATTCCGTTACATCAAAGTGAGTATGATATTTCACATGTTGATCAAACCACAATACTTACTGCCATGAAAGATACTCGTGGTTCGAATATGAACGTTAAAGGTACGCTTTCTAAGCTCAAAACTTTACTACTGAATAAAAGAAAGAAGGGTAGAAATAAATTAAGAAAAATTAAAAGTAAGATGGAGAGATTAAATGCAAAATTAACAAAAAAGTTAAGTTCATCCATATCAAAACATAAAAGGACACATTATGAGAGTGGAAAGCGATCAAGAGGTCGTAACCGTTTGAATTTTCTAATAAGTGTATAATATCTGTATAAAAGCTTTCTTTTTTTTATTTTACCACCCTTGGTTTGTGTATGAGGGCATACACAAGTTTAGGTGTGGGGGAGTAGATTAGGAGATTTTTATTTTTTAGGATTTTATTTTTGTTTTTAGGATTTTCTTTTTTAGATTTTGGGTTTCTTTATTTTACACTTTGGGTAGTTTTTAGGGTAACTAACTGAAAAAAATTAAAAAACTAAAAACAAATTTAAAAAAAAAACTGAAAAGAAAAATAAATTAAAAAAAACTTATGTATTTTTATCAATAGATCAAACTACTTACAGATAAAGGAACAAATTTAGATTTGAAATTGGATAGGAGAGTAGATTGGATGATGCACTTTGAATTTTATAAAAAAGATCAAAATCCAAAAAATAAATATTGCTAACAGTAGTTTTGAGGCAAGTATACATCTATTTTTCACTTCACAATAGTTTATTAGATTAAGGACAAAGATGATAACGATTGAGTAAGTTTTCTCTCTCTAAACAAAAAAAAAAAGAGAAAAAAGAGAAAAAAAAAGAAAAAAAGTGAGAATAAAATAATGGGGTGAGCCTAAGGCAATAGCCTCGAGAGTGATAAAATAATGGGGTGCGCCTGGTATTAAGGCAATAGCCTCAAGAGTGAAAAAAAAGAGTATGATCTGAGTAATCGGGTACTTTGCGCCTAAGTAAGTGTAAATATTCGCATGAAAGGTGAAATATTCTAAAAAAAGGAAAAGGAAAAAAGAAAAGAGTATGAACCAAGTAATCGGGTATGTTGCGCCTAAGCAAGTGTGAATATTCGCATGAAAGGTGAAATATTCTTAAAAAAAAAAGAAAAAAAAGAAAAAAAATTTGTTATGAGAGAGGAGATGAATCATGAGTTAGAGTTTGAGTCTAAGGCCGAAATAAACTATCACACGTGCACGTAGTTGTATAGGAGCTAATGAATTATCTGTTAGTAGGTATTGAAAGATGGGATTTAAATTTTTGATTAAAATGATAAGTGTATCTGATATGACGCTCGATTTGAAAATTGATAATCTAAATGCGTTCTTGAGTTTGTATATTAGTGAGATTAATTGATGAAAATATCGTAAAAAAAAAGATTTTTCTTTCCTTTGTATAAAATTTCTATTTTTCTTGATTTTCGGTTATCCTTATTTTTCTTTTCTTTATTCCTTAATCTATTTTCTTCTTGAATTTTGTGGGTATATTCACTGCAAACCCTCACGAGACAATACTCGTCCACTAGGGTAACCTAGGGGTTTAAAGGCTTATTGCACGTGCTAAGTGCAATCGCGATTCCTGCGAAAGTGAGTTAGGATTTTTATTTTTCTTTTTAGATTTAGGTTTTGCTCGAGGACTAGCAAAAGATAGGTGTGGGGGTGTGATGAATATCATATATTGTATTTTTCCTCTCATACTTTATCTATTTTTGTATATAAATAAATGCTACTCGGGTATTTTTAGTGTCTTTTTCAGGTAATTCGATTCGTACAAGGAGATGGCAAGAAATCAATGTTGGAGTAGGAAATCAGAGTCCGAAAAGTTTCTAAAGTGAGAAAAACTACGAGACTACGATATTACAGAGATGCAAAGTCAAATACAGTCAAGGAAATATAATGAAAAAGACACGGGACGCACGTGGAAGAAATTTCAATTGATTTGCTTGAAATACAACCGCTATTTAGCGGTTTTCACCGCCATTTAGCGGCCAACTGTGGGCTCCACATGTTGAATTTTCTTCCGTGGCTTCGCTGTAATTTTGTGGTCTTCTAGTTCTGCTATAATTAGGGTTTGATTTCCGAATCCTATATATTGGCCGTATCCTTGTATTCTAGGTTTTATGCAGTAGTTAATGTAGATTAGGATTTAGTTTGTACTCGTATTTCATTAATAAAATTAAGGTTTTGCTGAAGGGGTGGCGGCCACAATACCGTGCTCTAGAGGTAAGCCATTGTTTTGAGATCTTTATTTGCTTTCTAGATAGATTTAATTGCTTTCTAGTATAGATTTATTTGCTTTCTAGATTATATTTAATTGCTTTCTAGAATCATGTGTAGCTAATTAGTTTAGCTCTAGGATGTAGATGAAGCTAGGATCCACCATGTAATTGCTTTCTAATATCTTTCTTCTTGAATAAAAATAAATAAAGACATGATTTTTCTCTAAAAGGATTAAAATACAAGAACTCGAAGATTAAGACTTTGATAGGTTATACTTGAATTAGCTTTCTTGATAGCCTATGCTTAGTTAGGGTTTGGGGTTGTTGATTTTATCTTTTTCATTGAATTATCTAAAGATTTAGTTTGTTTTTATGAGAAGTAGTATTTTTGATGAGTTATACTTGCACACCACTTGATAGCTCATACTTAGGGCACTTTAAATAAAGATTAAACTAAAAAGATCAAATTTTTATGAAAGAAGAAGATAGTAGAAGTAAATACATGGTTGGAAACTAGTGGATTCTGTATCCTAGGCTATTTAGATTAATCCAACTTCAACCTAGAATTCTTTGTTAATCCACTAGACTAAGGAAAGAGTAAGAATCGCAAAAACACCCTAGATCCCTGTGGGACGACCTGTATAGCGCTACACCGACACTGTGCGCTTGCAGTAATTTATCACATCACCTTGCGTACAGATTTCCCTCGTACGCCAACTCGTTGTTTGGATTTCCTATATAAAGCTACGTATATCCAAATTGACGAGCAAATCTGCTCGGGATATACGGCTCTATATAGCACATGGTGTCTTGCCTGTACACCAAGTGTCCGGGGCTAATATTCAACAACCACCAGAATACCCCTGAAGATAAGGTGGTGAACTGGTCTGCTCCCAAAATATCTTTAAATTTAGATCCATACTCTCCCCCAGGAAAGTCTGAAAAGCAGTGGAAGATCTCATAGTTTTGATGGTGACGGAGTGTTCTGCGGATTTGAGACATATAGTTACTCCTCCAGACAGAGCGCTCGTATTTCTCTACAAGAAACGGCTTGTCAGTTGGGTTGTAATCCGCAGCGTTCATAAAAAACGGACAGTGCATGACTAGCCACGCCATTAAATATGTATAGGGCATCTCTACCCTTGGGTTCGGTGTCTTCACCGTGGTAGCTTCTTTGGCCGCTTTACCCTTTCTAGCTTTGCCTTTATTCTTCTCCGCTGGCATGAAGCTGTTGCAAAGGGCCCGGAGCCCACTTTGGAGGTTGGCAACTATTGCTGGTAACAACCTGAATGGTCGACCATAGGCCAATAGAACGACTGGATAGAAGACATCTTTTGCGATGGCCTCCTTGGGAAGAGAAGGGACAACACATCTAAGCATCAGGAATCCCGAAGCAGACCCCTGTCTGAAATTGGAAACTGTGCCTGGTAGTGGAAGCTCTGAAAGACAGTGCCCGGACCAAATCCTTCTTCATTTGATTCGGTCGTGTATGATGTGGCTTCT
This sequence comes from Dracaena cambodiana, assembly GCA_036321105.1. Classification (NCBI taxonomy): domain Eukaryota; kingdom Viridiplantae; phylum Streptophyta; class Magnoliopsida; order Asparagales; family Asparagaceae; genus Dracaena; species Dracaena cambodiana. The sequence goes on from JAYEPQ010000007.1 coordinate 5,197,460, forward strand.
AAGCTGGAGATACGCTCCTTCACTTCTTCAATACTAATGGAAGGGCGTCCACGAACTATAGGGAGACTCTCCTTCAGATTAATGAAGAGATAGTCTGCCCACTTCTTATGGCCAATTCCTTGGTTCCGTACTCCAGCCAAGTCGGCGCAAATATGATAGTGGCACATCATTTCCCAGTAGATCTGCTAGATGTGCTCATCCCCCGCTTTCAACATCTTTAATTCTTCAGCAGTGGGGATATATTCCTCATAAGGGACTTCGCCCATTGATAAACCCGACACTTCGAACATCTCATGGAGAGCAAATCCAAGCTCACCCACTGGTGTGAAGAAGGTGCCGGTCTCAGGGTTATACATCTCTAGCAGGCAGAATAAGTGATATGCACTTTGAGGCAAGCCAAACTGGACGTTTCTAATGCCTTTGTACAAGCCAATTTCCTTTAGGGTTTGCTCATGGGTGTCCAGTATGTGTTTGACAAGACTGAACCACCACATGTTGTCCTAGGAGTGGACCCATCCAAGCATTCTAAAGTCTTTGGGAGGGTACTGACCACCCTTGGCTAAGAATTCGTAAGGAAAGTCTTAGCACGAATCGGGACTTCACCAACAGGGTGCTCTTTGGTGACTCTGCCTGGGAGGAGCCCCGTAATACATCTGGGAGGACCGTCTTGAAAGGCCCCATTTGCGCCAAATTTGTCGGTCGCAACACTATCATATTCACGAGTTAGCTCAAATTCTAACTCGCGGCGGGAAGAAATCCTCTGGAGATACACCAAGGGGTAACTACGCTCCATGTCAGGAAGAAACATGAGCAGATCCCCGACCTGGTACAGCCATTTGCCCTCCTCTTCAAAGAGGATCTTATCAGAGTGATCCAACATATCTCCGAAGAGGAATACGGGCTTTTCCAATGCCTCTCGATTCGTAGCCTCAAAAGGGGCGTCAGTGATAATTTCCCGTGCAGTAGCAGGGCTGTATCTGATCAGTTTTTCCCTGCACTTCCTGAGACCTGGCTTGAAGGCGGGAAGATTAGTGGTGAAACGGAACTAAGTTGCTGAGTCTGCACCCCCACCATAGCCGAAATGATGCCCTTTGGAGATTGGATCCACTGAATAGCCAACTGTAAAAGAGGAATTAAGAATTAGGAAAATTTCTACAAATCAGAAAATTTTTCTAAGTATGAAAACGCGGAGCTAGAGATAACTCCACGCGAAGTGAAGAAGTTAGCCTCGCGTTTTGGCAAAACACGAGGATGATAAAATAACTTCGCGTTTAAAAACGCGAAGCTAAAATTCTAACCTCGCGTCCGAACACGATAGTTAGCAAAAATAACTTCGCTTTTAAAATGCAGAGATAACGCGATAGCTTCGCGCGGAGGAAGATCAGAGATTTTTTTCCTTCTTCTCCAAGCCATTTGGCCGGAGTACAGCGCGATCTCGCCGATAAAAGAGACGATTGGCCAGTTAAAACCGAGTCAAATCACTCTAAAAATGTTCTAGAAAACCCCAAAAGTGAGGTTCTTACCTCCGATAGGTGAGGCATGGACTAGTTCACCACCGCCACGGCCGCTGTCGCCGCTCTTGCGACAGTCGCCGACGGCGAGGCTGCGCGTGAAGAATCACGGGTCTTGGGTGCCATTGATTTTCGAGAAATCTTGGAGAAATCGATGAAAATTCGGTCGAAATTGATCGGGTCGCCTGGTCGCTAGAATCGCCTGAGCTCTAGTCGCCTGATTTCTTGAAATCTCTTCGAATGGAGTAAGGAAGAAAGAGTTAAAACTCCATTTAAATGAAGAAAACCGCCTCTTGGTATTTGGCGTGAAAATCGGAGTGACTAACTGATCAGTTACTCTCTAAAACGCGAAGCAATTTAGCTTCGCGTGGTCATCTGAAACGCCAAGCTATTAGCTCCGCGCAACTATGCAAAATGCGAAGCTAACTTGGTATTTTATCTACGCGTTTCTATGAAGCCTGGACTTGGCAAGCGTTATTCGGCGCCTCTGCCAAAATCTGATAATCATCACTCGATTATCTTGGTATATGCAATTCAAGTTATGCATGAAAGTCTTGAACTGCCTCCATCAAACTAAGGCATGTGCAATTAAGCGCCTCTGTCTAAGTTAAATGATCATTATCCGATCATTTCAGGTACTAACAAATCTAAGTTACGCAGATGAGCCTTAAATTGTTTTACCAAAACTATGAATCATCTATTTGTTGAGCAAGCAAAATTCTTGAAGCCAAGAGATAAAGAAAAAAAGAATTATCTTTATTCTTGAAGTAAAAGGTTACAGAAGAAGAGGGAGTTATAACTCTCCCAAAAAGCTTCAACCTATTTATCGACTCATCAATAACCCGACAACTAGTCTTTAACATGGGGTGTTGAAATTTCCTGGTTCACATGCAAAAGATTCCCTCTGCAAATGTCAACTATGATCTGTTTAAAGCTCTAGTGGATCATCTGAAGATATTGCTACAAGAATCCTAATGAAGATGCACAAATTGGATTCGACATGCTACAAGCCCTTAGATGATCAGCTCTATCGTTTTGGAAAGCGACAGAGATTGTCATCTAATAGAAATGGTCCTCAAGAAAACTTAATGAGCTACTGCAGAGTTCTTGTAACTCCTTCAAAAGTTTATCTTTTGGAGCCAAAACTTGAAACCTGCAACTATGTTGTAAAGCATATGCTTCTGGCTTCTATAGAGTTACTTTTGCTGACAAAGACTGGTAGAGCCACATGCACTCCTCTTCAAAAAGGATCTGGTCCGAATACTCCACTGCAAAAGAAGAATCAAGAGTTAGAGAAAACTCGAAAAATCTTCTAAGTATAAAAACGCGGAGTTAAAAAATAACTTCGCGCGTAGCTGAGGAAATAGCCTCACGTTGAAACGCGACTGCTAGTCAAAATAGCCTCGCGATTGAAACGTGACTGCTAGTCAAAATAGCCTCGCGATTGAAACGCGACTGCTAGTCAAAATAGCCCTGTGTTTCAAACGCGAGGATGACGCGATAACTTCGCGTAAGAAGAAGACCAGAGTTCTTCTCTTTTCCTTTCTTCCCAAGTCTTACGGTCGGAGAACGGCGATCTCGCTGGTTCAAAAATGGCTGGTCGGATAAAACCGAGCCAAAATACTCCAAAATTGATTTAAGGAGTCTAAAAGTTGAGAATTTCTACCTCCAATTGGTGCAGCATGGACTGGCTCGCCATTGTGGCCACTGCCTCGGCCACCGCCACTGCTACTAGTGTCGGTCGCCGATGGTGAGGAGGCGTGCGATGCCGTACTCTTCTTAGATGACATCCTAGTGATGGAAAATCTTTGGAAAGTCGAAGGAAGTTCAGTTGAAAATCATCCCTTCAAATTGATTCGCCTGAGTCGCCTGAGCTTTAAGCTCTTGAAATTCTTCGGATGAAATGAAGAAGAAGAAGAGCTTGAGGCTCTATTTAAATGATCCGCCTCTTGGTATTCGGCGCGAAAGTCAGAGCAGGAGTAATTACTGAGCTATTACTGAGTAATTACTGAGCAATTAATGAGCAATTACTCACTGAAACACGAAGCTATTTAGCTCCGCGCAAGTGAACAAAACGCGAGATAAACTTGGTATTTTAACTCCGCGTTTTCAATTTGAAGATCCAAAGTATTTCAAAATTTGCTAAAACTATTTTAAAAACTTTGGAGGGGGTTCTGTTGGCAATAAAAATTTCTAAGTTAAAAGGATTTTCCACAACAGAACGCGGAGCTAACTCATTAACTCCGCGTTTGGCTATATTAGCCTCTCGTTTGAACAAAACGTGGAGATGTTTAGTAGCTCCGCGTTAGTTCCGCGTTCTGTCTCTTAGCTCCGCGTTTTGGTGAGTTTAACTCCGCGTGAGCAGATAACCAGAATCTCAAATTGATTGAGATTATAATTTGGGCTTATCCAAAAATCCAAATTAAGTCCGATCAGAACTCTAAATCAAAAGATTTAAATCAAGACTAAGATATTTGATTGGAATCCTTGATGAGAACAAATTCTATTTAGATAGAAACTCTCAAATCATCCTAAGGCTATAAATACCCTCTTGGGGAAGCCCTAGGGGTCTTCTTTTCTTCTTTTCGACATCTTAGAGAATTCAAGTTACGCATAGAGCCTTGAGTTCGTGAAAGACCAGAGAAGATCTCTATAGTCGGCCGTCATCTTCAAGAGAGAAGATTTCGACGTCAGATCATCCAAAGGAGCTGCTTGATAGATCCCATCGCCACAGATCCCACAAATCATTGTAAAAGAGAGCGATTGAGATATAAAATCCTCTCGTTTGTTCTTTCTTTTTCTTATTCTCTTTCATTGTAATTCGAGTTTATTCAATGGAAGGAAGGCGAAGAAATTTCGCTGCGAACAGAAGCAGATATCATCAGATTCGTATCCGTGAAGGTGATGAATGGAAAACTGCCTTTAAAATTAAGGACAGATTGTATGAATGGTTGATCATGCCTTTTGGTTTATTTAATGCTCTCAGCACATTTATGAGAGTTATGACCCAGATATTGCGTCCTTTCTTAGGCAAGTTCGTTGTTGTCTATTTTGATGACATTCTCGTCTTTAGTCAAACCTGATAAGTATCATATATTGTATTTTTCCTCACATACTTTATCTATTTTTGTATATAAATAAATGCTACTTGGGTATTCTTAGTGTCTTTTTCAGGTAATCCGATTCATACAAGGAGATGGCATGAAATCAAAGTCGGAGTAGGAATCAAAGTCCGAAAAGTTTCTAAAGTGGGCAAGACTACGAGACCACGATGCTGAAGAGAACCAAAGTGCAATACAGTCAACAAAATAAACTCAAAAGGAGAAAATACTCGAGGGGAAAAAATTTCATAATTTATTTCTTTATTTTTACTGCTTATTAGCAGCCCATTGTGGGCCCCACTCTCCGGATTTTCTCCCTTGGCTTCGTTGTAATTTGGTGGTCTTGTAGTTGTGTTATAATTGGGTTTGATTTTCTGAAGCCTATATATTGGCCGTATTCTTGTATGTTAAAGATAATACTGAACTTTTGTGCTCGTTTTAAATTAATAAAATTAGGGTTTTGCTGAAGGAGTGGCGACCACAATACCGTGCTCCAGAGGTAAGTTATTACTTTTAATTCTTTATTTACTTCCTAGATAGAGTTAATTGCTTTCTAGTTTAGATTTATTTGCTTTCTAAATTAGATTTAATTGCTTTCATGAATAGAAATTTTATTTTGCTTACTAGAAATATGAGTAGCTAATTAGTTTAGCTTTAGGATTTAGATGAAGGTAGGATTCACCATGTAATTGCTTTCTAATATTTTTCTTCTTAATTAAAATTAATAAAGACATGATTTTTCTATAAAAAAGATTAAAATACAAGAACTCGAAAATTGAAACTTTGATAGGTTATACTTGAATTAGGTTTCTTGATAGCCTATGCTTAGTTAGGGTTTAGGGTTGTTGATTTTATCTTTTTCATTGAATTGTCTAAAGATTTAGTTTGTTTTTATGAAAAGTAGTATCTTTGATTAGTTATGCTTGCACACCAATTGATAGCTCATACTTAGAGCACTTTAAATAAAGATTAAACTAAAAAGATTAATTTTTATAATAGAAGAAGATAATAGAAGTAAGAACATGATTGGAAATTAGTGGATTTTAGATTCTAGACTATTTAGATAAACTCTACTTCAAACTAGAATCTTTGGTTAGTCCGTTAGACAAAGGAAATAGTAAGGATCGCAAAACACCTGAGATCTCTGTGGGATGACCTGTACAGCACTACACCGACACTGTGCGCTTGCAGTAATTTATCACATCAAAATCCAAATAAAGAGCATCCTTTTCATTTGACACAGGTTTTAGAGACTCTACGTAAGGAGAAACTGTTTGTCAATTTGAAGAAATGTGCGTTCTTAGCTTCCTCTGTTCACTTTCTTGGGTTCATCGTCTCTAAAGACGGAGTAGCAGCAGGCCATAAGAGAATGGCTTACTTCTTGTACGATCCATTAAGCCAGGAGCTTTCATGGTTTGGCCACATTTTATAGGAGGTTTGTTAGGGGATTTAGTACTATTATGGCTCCGATCACTGATTGTCTTAAGAAAGGGGAGTTTCAATGGACTAAATCTGCTACTCATGCTTTCGAGGAGATTAAGGAGAAATTGACTACTGCTCCGGTCCTTCATTTTCCAAATTTCTCGAAGGTTTTTGAGGTAGCATGTGAAGTATCAGGCGTAGTTATATGAGGCGCTTTGAGCCAAGAAAATCATCCTATTGCCTTTTTTAGTGAAAAATTAAATTAGACAAAACAACGCTACGATGTTTATGATAGAGAGTTTTATACAGTAGTGCAATGTTTGCGTCATTGGCATCACTATTTGCTAGCAAAAGAGTTCATTCTATACTCAGACCATCAAGCTCTACGCTATATCAATTCCCAAAAGAGAGCAGGGTATTGACACATCAAGTGGCTTGAGTTTATTCAGGAGTACAATTTTATACTCAAACACTGTGTCGGAACTGAAAATAAATCCGCTGATGCATTAAGTAGGAAACTTTGCACTTTACAGACGATGAGTGCAAAAGTTATCGGATTTGAGCAAATCATTCAAGACTATCCTATTTGTCGGGACTTTGGTGATATCTATTCATCTCTGACACAGGATCCTCCTACTACAGTAGATACCTTCACCATTGTTGATAGTTTTTTATTTCGAGGTACCCGTCTATGTATTCCCAATACTTCTTTGCGCGATCATCTGATTTGGGAAATGTATGCAGGAGGGATCGCTGCATACATTCTTGTAGAGGCAGATCCATCGCTGCAGGAGGGATCGAGATAAAACTATCATTCTTGTAGAGGACCGATTTTATTGGCCAAGCATTAAATGTGATGTTGCGCAAGTTGTGTCGCATTGTCGAGTTTGTCAGGTAGCTAAGGGTAGGAAGCAGAATACAGAACTCTACACACAATAACCAATACCCTTTGCACCTTAGGAGCATTTTAGCATGGATTTCATTTTAGAACTCTCTCGCACACTTAGGAAATATGATGCAATATTAGTCATGGTGGATAGATTTTCTAAAATGGCCTATTTTATCCTTTGCCACAAGACTTCGGATGCCTCACATGTTGCACACTTGTTCTGTAAAGAGATAGTTCGTTTGCATGGCCTTCCTAAGTCAATTGTTTCTGACAGAGATGTTCGGCTCACAAGTCATTTTTGGCGAACTCTCTGGAAGAAAATGGGTACCACACTTAAGTTCTCCACTGCTTATCATCCACAGATAGATGGTCAGACAGAAGTTGTCAATCGTAACTTAGGTGACTTGCTTCGATATTTAGTGGGCAACCATTTCACCACGTGGGATCTTATTTTGCCTATAGCGGAGTTTGCATATAATTGTTCAGTCAATAGGACTACTGGGATGAGTCCATTTGAGGTAGTTACTGGTTATAAACCTAGAAAACCTATAGACCTTCTTCCACTCCCCATAGGTGCTAGGTTTAGTGCTTCAGTAGAGTCTTTTGCATAGCATTTGCATGATCATATTCGTCAGCAAATAGTAATTAGTAATAATAACTACAAGACTATAGCAGACTTGCCAAAAGGTTGCAGGAATTTGCAGTTGATGATGAAGTGATGGTTAGAGTGCGTCCGGAGAGGTTCTCTCCAGGAACTTTGAAGAAGCTTCATACTCGACGTATGGGTGCTTACCGAGTTCTAAAGAGGATTGGTTCTAATTCTTATGAGCTCGTGATCCCCCATAATCTCGGGATCAATCCAGTTTTCAACGTCGAGGACATGACTCCATACCGTGCTCCATTTGATTATCCAATAGTTATTCCAGATCTACCATCATCTATTTTACCTGGACATTGATATTTTTCCATCCGTACACGCCTCCTCTTGCTCCACAAAAGCATCATATAGATCAGATTAAAGACATTCTGAATGATGAGATTGTTTCGACTGCTAATGGTGGATATCAGTGTTATTTGGTGCGTTGGCGTGGACGTCCAGACTCAGATTGTACTTGGTTGCGCACCGAAGAAGTCCAGCAGCTCGACCCAGATTTGCTCGATAATTATCATCTTCGTCATTCACCAGAGGTTCATGTTTTGAAGCCGGGGAGAATTGATGGAGATCAGGATTTGATTTGATTTGATTTGATTTTGGACCTTATTAGGATTTGGATTTTACTAAATATTTGATTTGATTAGGAGTTTGGATTATATTAGGATTCTGTTTGTTAGGGTTTCCCTATATATATGGTTTGTATGAAGTATTAAAAAGATGAATGATATTTTTTGAAAAATTCTTGAGAAATCTCTGGCGTGGAGTTCGCTAAAATCAAAATCTTTCCTCGTGGATTCGTAGAGAGTGGGCGTGGGCCTGGGTGAATTCCCAAATCATGTAAGTTTTCTCCAATCTATCTTTTCTTTCCTAATTCCTCTAAAAAAATCTTAATTTTCAAAACCCCAACCCTAATTTCGCCTGTGTCCTACGTCATGAAGGCCACAGGAGTGCTGTAGACTGGTGGACTTTCGGCATCTTCCTCTATGAACTTCTCTACGGCAAGACTGTTGGATAATCTTGTTGCATTGTCTCAGCATTTTTAGATAAGAAGATTAGTTCAGTTTGGTTTTGAATTAGTCAAGATAAGAAGATTAGTTCAGTTTGTTAGATAAGAAGATTAGTTCAGTTTGTTTTTGAATTAGTCAAGATAAGAAGATTAGTTCAGTTTGTTATTTGAATTAGTGATCCGCTTAGAGGCGTGAGTTTTGTACTCTCTATATATAGATGAAATAATCAAGAGGAAGTTGCAAGGAAAAGAAAGCTCTCTTCTAAAAAAAAAAATCTTCTTCTGTTCTTGTTGTTTTTCTACATTTGGTATCAGAGCTCGTGTTGTATGCCAAAGATCATGCTGCGAAGCATCATCACCAGTGGAAATGACGGGACTGTCTCGGGTGCGCTGGCGAAGGAAAGCACCGATGTCTCCCTCCATAACCCGATGCTGACGAATACGAACTACGCAACCTGGGCTATCAAGATGCGTGTGTACCTACAAGCACAAGGTGTGTGGGACGCCATCCAGCCCGGGACCGACGTGGAGACAAGGAAGGACAAGATGGCACTCGCTGCCATCTATGAAGCTATCCCCAAGGAAAACCTTCTTCTCATAGCGGAGAAGGAGACGGCAAAGGAGGCTTGGGAGACGCTCAAGACAAAGTACGTGGGTGCTGATCGAGTGAAGCAGGCGAAGCTCCAAACTCTAAAGAGTGAGTTTGAAACTCTCCGCATGAAAGAAGCGGAGACGATAGATGACTTCGCCGGGAGGCTGACAGCCATAGTCAGTAAGTCCGCCGGCCTCGGCGGCAAGATCGAAGAAAGCACTGCCGTCAGGAAGTTCTTGGTCGCCGTCCCCAACAAATTCCTACCCATTTTCACGTCGATCGAGCAGTTTGCCGATCTGACGACGATGACATTGGAGGAGGCGATTGGTCACCTCAAGACTTTCGAGGAAAGGATTCGTGGTGCCGATGGCAAGGACGATGAACATCTTCTACTCACGAAGGCGGAGTGGAAGGCTCGCTGGAAGCAGTCCGGTGAGGGTTCATCATCGAACGCGTCAAAGGGGCACGGCAAAGGAGCCGGGCGCGGCCAGGGGCGCGGTTCTGGATGCGGCCGCGGCACTGGGCCTAGAGAGGAGAACCGTAATGAAGAGCAAGGTGAGGAGAAGAAGAAGTTCGACCGGATGAAGGTCAAGTGCTTCAACTGCGGCATTCTCAGGCACTACGCAAGAGAGTGCCGCAAGGAGCAGGTGAATCTTACGCAGGCTCAGGATGATGAGCCCACGCTGCTGATGACGCAGGTCTACGTGCTCACGGAAACGCCGACCGTTGACATCATGCTCAACGAGGTTCACGCGAGAGTGCACCTTAGCTGGGAGAAAGAGTACCACGACGACATCTGGTACTTGGACACCGAGGCTAGCAACCACATGTCCGGGTGCAAGGTGAGCTTTGCCGAGCTGGACTCCAACATAAAGGGCTCGATGAAGTTTGGAGACGGCTCCGTCATCGATATTTGTGGACGCGGAACGGTGCTTTTCACTTGTCACAACAGCGAGCACCGTGTGCTGACGGACGTCTACTACATCCCAAAGCTCCGCAACAACATAGTGAGTCTTGGGCAGCTCGACGAACACAACTACCAGACACTCATCGAGGATTGTATGCTGTGGATCTGCGACCGGCAGCTGCTTGCCAAGGTAAAAAGGACCAAGAACCGCTTGTATGTGCTTAATCTTGATTTATCACAGCCTGTGTGCTTGGCGGCAAGGTGCAATGAAGATGCGTGGCGGTGGCACGTGCACTACGGACACCTGAATTTTCAGGCCCTCCGTAGGCTGGCGCAACATGGCATGGTTCATGGACTGCCACAGATTGATCAGGTGGACCAAATCTGTGATGGCTGCCTTGTGGGCAAGCAACGACGGACCCCGTTCCCGCAGGAGGAGAACTATCACTCGGAGAACGTGCTGGACCTGGTACACGGCGACTTGTGCGGGCCTATCACGCCGGCCACACCAGGAGGCAAGAAGTATTTCTTGCTCTTGGTGGATGATCTCAGCCGCTACATGTGGCTGACACTCTTGGAGTCCAAGGACAAGGCAGCGGCAACCATCAAGCAGTTCCAGGCGGGAGTTGAGCTGGAAGCTGGCCGCAAGCTGAGGGCCCTCCACACCGATCGCGGCGGCGAGTTCACATCTGCGGAGTTCGGCAATTACTGCGCAGACCGTGGCATTAAGTGCTTTCTCACAGTGCCATACTCGCCGCAGCAGAACAGCGTCGTTGAGCGGCGAAACCAGACGGTGGTCGCAATGGCCAGGAGCCTGCTCAAGTACAAGGGGATGCCAGGAAGGTTTAGGGGTGAGGCTGTCACAACGGCAGTACATATCCTCAACCGCGCGCCAACTCACAGCGTCGACGGCAAGACGCCTTACGAGGCGTGGTACGGGAGACGTCCGAACGTTCACTACTTTCGTACATTTGGGTGTGTTGGACACGTGAAGGTGGTGAAGCCAAACGTAAAGAAGCTGGACGACAGAAGCACGCCCATGGTGCTCATTGGCTACAAGTCCGGCTCCAAAGCCTATCGAATGTATGATCCAGTCGGCAGAAGGGTACATGTGACCCGGGACGTCGTGTTCGACGAGGAGGCGAAATGGGAGTGGGGTGCGTCAGGGGGTGACGAGGAGAGGACTGCTCCTGGTGAAATATTCACCGTAGAGTATACTTTCCGTTCTGTCACAGATGATGTTCGTGACGACATGCTGGCACATGGGAGTGGCAAAGTGTCGGTACCTGCTTCGCCGAGTCGCGCACCGGACAACGGGCCGCTGACGTTTTCTCCAAGCGTACCCACAACGATGGCAACCCCAGCTGCACCCGGTGGCATGGAATTTGCAACCCCGCCAAGCAATGCTTCGCCCACCTCGGACGGTGCAGTGCCGCGGTACCGCACATTGACGAACATCTACCGGAACACATCCGAGGATGAGCACGAGTACAGCGGTCTGTGTCTCATGGCGGCCGAAGAACCTGGAAATTTTGTAGAAGCTGCAAAGCACAAGTGCTGGCGGCAGGCGATGCAAGAGGAGATAAAATCCATCGAGGAAAATGAGACTTGGCATCTCACCGATCTGCCAAGCGGGTGTCGATCCATAGGCTTGAAATGGGTCTACAAGATCAAGAAGGACTCGCATGGTGCTGTGGTGAAGCACAAGGCACGGCTCGTCGCCAAAGGGTACGTGCAACGGCAGGGTGTGGATTTTGATGAAGTGTTTGCTCCGGTTGCTCGTCTCGAAACGGTGCGGCTGCTCATAGCATTGGCAGCACATGAAAGTTGGGAAGTACATTACATGGATGTCAAATCGGTATTTCTTAACGGTGATCTTGAAGAGGAGGTCTACGTAACCCAGCCGCCTGGTTTCGTGGACGTGGACGAGGACAATGAACAGAAGGTGTTGAAGCTCAAGAAAGCGCTCTATGGCCTGCGCCAAGCGCCTAGAGCATGGAACTCGAAGTTTGACAACAGTCTTATGTCACTCGGGTTTGAGAGGTATCCATCGGAGCATGCTATGTACAAAAGAGGTATTGGCTCATCAAGTTTGCTTGTGGGTGTATACGTTGATGATCTTATTAACACAGGACCACATCCGCAAGAAATCAACAAGTTCAAGGAGGAGATGAAGAAATTGTTCAGCATGAGCGACCTAGATTTGTTGAGCTACTACCTGTGCATAGAGGTGCAACAGACCGGCGATGGTATCACTCTGAACCAGTCGGCCTATGCACTAAAAATCCTGGAGAAGTGTGGCATGGACGGCTGCAACCCGTGCCAAGTTCCCATGGAAGCAAGGCTCAAGTTGAGCAAGGAAAGCACCAGTCCTCCTACTGATGCCACGTTCTATAGAAGTGTCGTGGGGAGCCTGAGATACCTGGTGCATACGCGAACGGATATAGCCTACTCGGTAGGGTACGTAAGTCGTTTTATGGAGGCTCCAACCACTGAGCACCTAGCAGCCGTGAAACATATTCTGCGGTACATCTGTGGTACTCACAATATGGGCTGCTACTATGAAAGGAGGAGAGAAGAAGAGCCACACTTGATCGGGTATAGTGACAGCGACATGGCAGGAGATGTAAATGACCGCAAAAGCACAACGGGTGTGTTGTATCTGCTCAGAAAGAGCCTTATCAGCTAGCAATCTCAGAAGCAGAAGGTGATGGCACTGTCGTCCTGCGAGGCGGAGTACATTGCTGCCACAACGGTGGCATGCCAAGGAATTTGGCTAGAGCGCCTATTCGGTGATTTAACAAAGAAGGAGCCCAGCAGCGTTACACTCAGAGTGGACAACAAATCAGCTATATCCTTGTGCAAGAACCCTATTTTCCATGATCGAAGCAAGCACATCGATACCCGCTATCATTTCATTAGGGAGTGTGTTGAAGGAGGGAAGATTGCGGTTGAGTACATTAGCTCGGATGATCAGCTTGCCGACATCCTAACGAAGCCTATCGGGCGCATCAAGTTCCTGGAGATGCGCAAGAAGATTGGGTTGATTGAACTCAAGAAAGTGCAACAAGATTAGGGAGTGATTATTGAATAATTTTGTTGCATTGTCTCAACATTTTTAGATAAGAAGATTAGTTCAGTTTGGTTTTGAATTAGTCAAGATAAGAAGATTAGTTCAGTTTGTTAGATAAGAAGATTAGTTCAGTTTGTTTTTGAATTAGTCAAGATAAGAAGATTAGTTCAGTTTGTTATTTGAATTAGTGATCCACTTAGAGGCGTGAGTTTTATACTCCCTATATATAGATGAAATAATCAACAGAAAGTTGCAAGGAAAAGAAAGCCCTCTTCTAAAAAAAAAAAAAAAATCTTCTTCTATTTCTGTTGTTTTTCTACAAAGACACCCTTCAAAGGGTCAGGCAACCGGGCAACATTCTTCAACGTGGTTGGGCAGCAGCTCAAGTTTCCTGATGCACCTTCGACGAGCTACTCGAGTCGAGACCTGATACGGGGGCTTTTAGTGAAGGAGCCGCAGCAACGGCTAGGAGTGAAGAGGGGAGCCACGGAGATCAAGCAGCACCCGTTCTTTGAGGGTGTGAATTGGGCTTTGATTAGGTGCAGCACCCCACCGGAGGTTTCAAGGCCCGCACCAGAGACTGATCTTCAAACGAAGCTTGGGATCGGGTCAGGGAGCAGCAGCAAGAGGATGATGGTAGGAGCCGAGGTCAAGTCTGGGGGGAAGTTACTGGATTTTGAGTTCTTTTAGCAATGTTCGACGCCTGTTGTGTGGTTTCTCTTGATGTTGTGTTTTCTGTTTCTCTATCTCATTGTTCAGATCTGAGCTATGCGCTGCATTTTCGCTGTGAAAGACATTGTTCTTAGTTGGAGCCAGGATGAACCAGTTAGTAGGCAGTTTAAATGAGTTTAGATAGACTAAGATGCTGATTCAGACAAGGGAATGTTGTCAGCAAGTGAAAGAGTCTTACAATTGTATCTGTAGGTGATCAATTACATGTATCTGTAGCTCCTTTCTTGTTCAAGCTTTCTTGATCTAGCATGCACAGTTAGTGGGTTTCGTGATCCTGTCTGCATGCAATATATGTGCATTCGGATGGCTGGACATGAATGATCCACAAATAGATACTTGAGGTATGTCGCAGGAAGTATAGAACCTGCATTTAGATTGCTGAGCCCTACAAGAAAAAAAGGGTCTTTTCCAAAGGTTGACTAGCGTTGCCTTCTATAAGAAAATCGTTACAAAATTTATATGCAACGGTTTTGATATCCGTTATGCTAACTGCTATTATAGATATTTGTAATGGTTGTTATGCTAGCTGCTATTATAGATATTTGTAATGGTTGTGTGGGGCTAGCTGTTATTATAGATATTTGTAATGGCTGTGTGAAGCTATTGTAATGGTTCTTCTAATTGTTGAATTTAAATTTCGTTATAGTTATGTACAACTATTACAATACTTTACTATAATGGTTATATTAACTGTTATATGAAATTGTTACAAATCAATGATACTGGCTAAGTGAAACCATCACAATCATAATATACTTGACAAGAAAATGTTGCAATTAATACATGTCTATTTTAATATTTATGAAAACTATTACAATTAGTACATGCCTATTATAATACTTATAAAAACCGTTCTAATTAATACATATCTATTACAATGACTATAAAAACCATTGTAATAAGTTTTAACATATTGCAATATTTGAAGGAAACTATTGCAATAAGAAGTCTCCGGAAACTACGGATTATCCACAAACAGATAGTACTTTCAAAGTCTAATGTCCATATTGAGTCTGGCCTAAAGCAACTCTCACAAATGCATTTCCAACGACGTGAGTTTGGTCTAAGTCAACTCTCACAAGTGCATCTCCAACTCACAAGTGCATCTCCCACTACGTGAGTCTGGTCTCAGTCACTCTCACAAGTGCATCTCCCACGACGTGAGTCGGGTCAAAGTTAACTCTCACAAGTGCATCTCCAACGACGATGACTCCACTGTGAGGGTCATGACATCTACACTCCATTGGAAGGTTTCAAGAAGATTCATGTGTTTTCGGTTGAAACAGGATTGGATTTTTCCATTGCCATTGACAGAGAAAATTTACAGATTATAAAAAAATTTCTCTTTTTTGAATTACAATGAAAAGAAAATTAAAAAAAACAGACAGAGAGGACTTATAGATCGTCGCTCTCTTTTTACAGAAGATGTGGGATTCGGGGCAGCTATGGGGATTGGTTCTCTCCCCGTTGACGATCTGATGTCGATGGTTGGAGGCTAGATCGTTCTTCTTCTCTGTTAATTCTTAGAGGAAGCACGAACGCTTTGACAGGAGAGAGATCTGGCCAAAAGTCTTCTCTTCTTTTGTTGCAAGACTTTGAGACTCTCGCACATAGATTAATTTGCCAAAGGTCCTTTCTGAGTTCTCTTAGAGGGTATTTATAGGCCTTCGGTTGTTGAAGAGGTTTCTTATAGATAAGAACGAGATCTGGCTTCTTGTAGATAAGAATTAGATCCGGTTTCGTTGTAGATAAGAACGAGATTCGGTTTCCTTATAGATAGAATCGAAATCTCTTTGTGATCTCATTGATGAGATATTCAAATCTTTTCTTGACTTGAAGATTCATCAAATCAGGTCCTGTTTCTGCACCCAAAATCAATTAAACTCAAATTAGAATTTAATTAGAATTTGTATGATTATCAAACTCTAATAAAATTAATTTAGAATTTTCCATCCAAAAATTAATTTGAGCTTGATTAAAAATTATAGAATTGTCCAAACTCCAATAAATTGAATTTAGAATTTCTTATCCAAAAATCAATTTGATTCTAATTAAAAATTTGGATAGAATTAGAAATTACAAAATAATTGGAGATTGGACCAAAATACGTTGCGCGCATGAAATTGGGAGCTTATTGTGAGAAATCGGACGACTGAACGGGACGAGCGAGCAATCGAATATGGATGACGAAATAGAGAGATTTTAATTTTTTTTAATTTTGCTAATTGGGACCCCCTTTCATTTTTGCTTATTGTGCACACGAGGAGCCTCCTGAGCAAAAATCTTTAAATTTTTTTTTTTCCTTCTCCTTAAATTGCATGGGAGATCCTTCTGAGCCTCGCATCCACGCGAGGCTGCCTCGCGTGGGTGCGAGGCTCGCTGCCTTTTCTTTTTTCTTTTCTTTTTTTTTTTTTTGTTCTCAGCTTCAGCCTCGCATCCATGCGAGGGTGCGAGGCTCGCTGCCTTTAATTTTTTTTTTTCTCCTCTCGGCTTCAGCCTCGCATCCACGCGAGGCTGCCTTGCGTGGGTGCGAGGCTCGCTGCCTTACTCGGATTTTGGATCTGGATTCGGATTTGGACTCAGATTTTGGATCCGGACTCAGATTCGAACTCAGATTTTGGATATGAACTCGGACTTGGACTCAGATTTTGGATTCGGATTATTTTTATCATTCTACAAAACCCCCTCCAAAGTTTTCAAAATTTTGTCTCTTCTGGAAATTTTGAAATACTTTGGATTTATTTATATTTTTTTTTTTGAATGGGTGGATGAGTTCACAGAGATAGAACTTGTTATTTCTTGTGGAGATACTTTAACAAGTTGAGTATTTTGACTGTGATGGGACTCGTTTGGGTTGCCAAACAGAGCCGATGACTTATCTGATAGAAAGACATAGCCGACGATTACTTTCGAATCGAGATTGAAGAACCATGAGCAGAGGTGTTCAGAAAACGTACTCATGAGGCTTTGACAGAGGTATCTTGTTAAGCATATCAAGACTGCTTGGTATGTTTAATGGGTTACCTTCTCTCTTTTCCTTTTCGGCATTGGATTGTTTCTACCCCCAGTATGATAAGACCGATCGAAAGTTTTAACTACCTATTGCCCCTTGCCTCAAGGGCGTTGGGCTGTCAGCTCATTCTTTCTTATCAAAATAGGTAATCATTCAATAGATTGTTGGATTGTGACCGGGTGACGGTCGAAAACCATGGGCAGAGGTGTTCAGAAAACGTGCCCATGGGGTCTCGGCAGAGGTGTTCAGAAAACGTACCGAAGTGACCGGGTTAGGATCAGAAAACCATGAGCAGAGGTGTTCAGAAAACGTACTCATGGGGTCTTGGCAGAGGTGTTCAGAAACGTACCAAGGAATTTCGACAGAGGTGTAATGTTAAACATACCGAAGGGGTCTCAGCAGAGGTGTTCAGAAAACGTACCGAGCTAACCGGGTTAGGGTTAGAAAACCATGAGCAGATGTGTTCAGAAAACGTACTCATGGGGTCTTGGCAGTTCAGAAAACGTACCAAGGAGTTTCGGCAGAGGTGTATTGTTAAACATACCGAAGGGGTCTCAGCAGAGGTGTTCAGAAAACGTACTGAGATGACCGTATTAGGGTCGGAAACCATGGGCAGAGGTGTTCAAAAAACGTACCTATGGGGTCTTGGCAGAGGTGTTCAAAAAACGTACCAAGAAGTTTCGGTAGAGGTGTACTATTAAACATACCGAGATGATTGGATTTAAGTTATAAGGTAGCTCATCCGGTTGATAGACAGAGCTGATGACTCGCCTGACTGATAGACAAAGCTGGTGATCATGTTGGGATCACATATTATATTATTTGTGGTTGCTCAAATCTTACTGTTAGAGGTAAGATCTTAACATGACAGGTTCACGGGATTTTTAGCAAACCCCCAGCTATGAACGGATTTGATGTGCCTTTACCAATCGTCGTTTACGTTGGGCTAGCCATACTTTTTCCCTCAGCATGATGAGTTATTGAGAGTTTTATTTGGGCTTAAATGCCAAACGTTCCCTCTCCCTTTACCTTTTTAGTATTGGGCAATTGGTTTCATACTCTTACCCCCAGTATGATAGGGTTGGCGATAAATTTTTGATTTCTCTTCCCGTTACTTCTAACAGTATTGGACAGTTGATTCGTTAACCTTCCCTTATTTTTTTTTAAGGTGGCTAGATGTAGTATTTCTTCAAGAGTTTGCCATTGATCGGCATCATCATCTTGTCGCCGTCTTGATTGATCAAGCAATAGGCTTGCATACAACGTCGATTGGTGTGGGTCCCACCCCCTGTGTGGGCCCATTTGAGTAGTCATTGTAATTCAATTGACCGCCTTCTTCTTCTTTGAAGTTTGAGCGAGGTTGAAAATTAATTTTGCATTTTGGATTTCTTCGTGCGTTGGATCTGCCTCAAGCGCTATGTCTGTAGCACGCGAGCTTATCTTTGCATATTGAAAACTTTATGCCCGGCTGCAATATTGACTTGTATTATGCACTTCTTCTAATAATGAGACTATCAAGACCGAGGCTAGGCTCGTTGCACAAGGCAAATGTTGGGCTCGCCGTGGGAGGTGAAGACTGGGCTTACTGTGCGAGGCAAATGCTGGGCTCGCCGCGCAAAGCGGAGGCTGGGCTCGTCGCGCAAAGCGGAGGCTGGGCTTGCCTCATGTATATGTTATCCTCGCGTTTCAACTGTTTTATGCGGGGCTGCAAATTAGCCATGCGTTTTGGAGTTTTTGCACTTTTGAATAAGTTATATACGTTGGCTTGGCTTTGCATAGTCTTGCGTTGCCCGTAGGTATTAGCCTCACGTTTTTTTGCGCTGGCTTCATAAATATCTTTGTTTGGTTGGATATGGGTCCCACCCCTTGCATGGGACTTGTTTGGCTATCCATGAGTTTCGTCATGTAGTGATAGACTGATTTCTCTTCTTTGCAATAGACTGTTGGGCTAAACTTATCAACGTATTTCTGTTCACTTTTGTACTCTAGTGAATTTTGTGCGCTGGCTTAGCCTCGCACACTGGTATGTAGACACTAAAAATAATTAAATTAAAAAAAAAAATAAAAAAAAAAAATTAATAAATTTCTAAGTGGGCACACCCGCGGGTGCACCCGCGGGATGCAACCCGCGGGAGCACCCGCGGGTTGCAACCCGCGGGAACCCCCGCGGGAAGCAACCCGCGGGAGTTCTCCCGCGGGTTGCAACCCGCGGGAGCCCCCGCGGGTTGCCACCCGCGGGAGGTCTCCCGCGGGTTGCAACCCGCGGGAGCCCCCGCGGGTTGCCACCCGCGGGAGGATTCCCGCGGGTGGCAACCCGCGGGGCGATCCCGCGGGTTGCCACCCGCGGGTTGTTTTTCGTTGTTTTCCCGTTGTTTTATTTCCTATTTTGTTTTCCTGATAATCCGTGATCCGCTTTTTCAGGAGGGAATTGAGCCGGATTTCGAGCTTCTTCGGTTTATAAAATACAGGAATTTAACGAGAGAGGGGACTTTTGACTTTTGGACTTTTGGATTGGGGGGAGATTCTTTCGGGAAGAGTCCAATTTTCCAGAGTCCAAATATCCAGAGAGGAGTTCCTCAATTCAGAGAGATCGGATCGTCAACGGAGTACAGAAACAAAGCTCCACCGCTGCCAGACCCACAAAAATAAAGGGGAATCGAAATCAATCGATCCCCATTCTTGTAATCTCGATTTTCTATTTTGTAATTTTTCTTTTATTGCTGTAATTCAAAATTAAATTGGCATATAAAGGAAGATTCAATTTTTCGGGCGTACAAGAATTGGCGACCACAGTTGGAGCTCCTCTGTTTACCACAGAGAATTTGGTGGCGCAGTCCGACCGGGTGCCGATTGGCTCAATGGTTGAGATGCTGGTCATAGAAGTTGACCAGCAAAAATATGAGGAATTTCTTTCCTCCTCTGATTCGGACCCTAGGCGTCATCGCCGGGTGACGATGAAAAAAGGTGAGGCGTCATCGCCCACTGGAAATCAAAAGGCGTCATCGCCTATGAAAATTTACGAGGCGTCATCGCCCGTTGAAATTTACGAGGCGTTATCGCCCGTTCCAAAGTCAAGTCAAAAGTCAAATCAGTCCCTGACCCGCTCTCAGAAGAGAAACCTGAGGCGTAAGGCACAGCGGGCCCGCCTCAACAGTGCCTCTGGAAAATTGCGCTCGGAAAATCCAGATCAGGAAACATCGGAAAGAAAAAATTTCAAAAATAAAAATTCCAAAAATAAAAATCCGCAGGCAGAAGTGCGGGTTGCACCGCACGGGGGCAACCCCGAGGTTGCAACCGCGGGTGGAAACCCGCGGTTCCAACCGCGGGTTGCACCCCGCGGGGACAACCCCGCGGTTGCAACCGCGGGTGGAAACCCGCGGTTGCAACCGCGGGTGGAAACCCGCGGTTCCAACCGCGGGTTGCAACCGCGGGTGGAAACCCGCGGTTCCAACCGCGGGTTGCACCCCGCGGGTGCAACCCCGCGGTTGCAACCGCGGGTGCAAACCCGCGGTTCCAACCGCGGGTTGCACACCGCAAGTTGCAACCCGTGGGTTGCACCCCGCAGGAAAAATCAAGGGTTGGTTCTGGTGTCTATTCGGGCACACGCGCAGTGAGCACACAGCGCACATCTAACTTTTTGGTTACTCTCTCAGATGTACCATCCCGTTCCTCTACAAATAAATATAAGGATGTGCTCATGAACTCACATGAGGATAGATCTTCAAATTTCTCTTCGGATGAACATATTCATGATAGAATCCTCCAGATCCCGAAGAACAAGTCAGATGCGTGCGAGGCCCGCACAACTGCGCAGGCCAGCATACACTCCAGAAGAATCCGCAGAAGGGTTGGAGAACAATCTAATGCTGGAAAAGAGCTCAGCCCTGAGATATTGCAGACTCTCAAGTATTATGAACCAAGTTTGCGACGCAAGCGGCGTCAGGTTGCAAATAGAGAGGAGAAGATATCTCAAGACTTGAGAGAATACCTCAATTGGAAGAAGAACTCTGCACAGAATACTCCTCAATGCCAATGCGAACAGTTAATCTCAACTGTTCTATCAAACTGCGAGTGCCATCTGAGACAATCCGTTTTTGAGCGGATCACCGAACCTAAAAGAATACGGACGGTGAAAAAGGCATACTCTGGGACCGATCTACCTGCTGCCTCATCAAATATGGTTAATAAAGGTAAAAAGGTCGTCGGAAACAACCCTTCGGATAAGGAAATCACTCCAGAATCAAAAGGAGTTTCTATCGAACCAGAGGGCGCACTTCTAGAAGAAGTCTCTGAAAGACTTGAGAGACAAGAAAAACGTCTCGAACAACACGAGGAGACCATAGAAGAAATGAAACAACTTTTGATGGAGTTGCTGGCTCAAACTAGAAAGAACCAATCATCGCCGTCCATTTCTAGTCGGCAGAAAGGAAAACGGCCTGTCCAAATAAATGAAGACAGCGAAGACGAAGATGAAGAAGTGCCTCCTCATTCAAGAGAGGAAGAGGAAGTGAAAGTTATCCTCAATCCTCACGCAGAGAAAATAGAAAAGATGGAGAACCAATTACAAGCTCTTCTTCATCGCAAAAAGCTACAAGAGGTGGGGGTAGTCCGTCCATATCCCGTAGAATGGGAGACCGTACCCTATCCTGCAAAATATAAACCGTTGAATCTTCAATCATTCGACGGTAAAAGTTCGCCGCAGCAACACATCTTCTATTTCCTCTCACAGACAGGACATCTCATGGGGAATGATCCAACTATGACTAGGATATTTGTGAGCACTTTACGGGGGCCCGCATTTACCTGGTTTATGCAACTTCCCCAGGGAACAATTAAATCTTGGGCTGATGTAGAACGTGAGTTCCTAGCCCGATTCTTTGAAGATGATACAGAAGTCTCCATATTATCTTTGCTAGCAGCGAAGCAAGAAGAAGGCGAAACGGTCAAAACTTATGTCGAGCGGTTCCGAGAACTTTCCGTTCGATGCCCACATGGCATGACGCAGGATACGCTTGTGGAAACCTGCAAACATAACTTGTTGACCGATATCCTAGACAAGATGGGTTCGGTCGAATCCAAGTCATGGAAGGATCTGCTTAAGCAGGGCGAACAGGCCGAAGAAATACTTCGACGTCTCGAAATGCAACAGTCTGCAACCGGAGACGGTGCAAACGAATCTTCATTCCATTTTTCCCGTTCAAAAGGGAAAGACATAACGGCAATGGCGGTAGAAAGTACACTGAAGCAGAAACTATGGCCAACTACAAGCAACACAGCAAAGTCGCCCAGACTTCAAAAGCAGTATTCGTTCAAGGATGAACATACTGCTACTATGTTCAATCTGCTCACCAAACGCAAGATGCTTAAATTGCCGGAGAGCAAGAGACCTGAAGAAGTAGGAAAAACTAACGATCCGAACTACTGCCTGTACCATCGGATTGTAGGTCACCCCACAAAAAATTGTTTTATCTTAAAAGATAAAATTCAAGCGTTGATTGACGCTGGAGCAGTTCAGCTCAAAGCTGAACAAAAAAGGAGTTAGAGCTAATTCCGACACATTTAATGTGCGTGGTCTAAAGGTACTACTTGGGCTCACAACAATTTCCAAGACGAGCTCAGGACGGTTAATTTAAACCCCCAATTAAAAATAAAAAAAAAAAAAAAAAAAAAAGAGAGGGAAACACCCAACGCCGACAAGGCTACGGGAAGAGAATAAATTTCTCGCCAACCCCACCATGCTGGGGGTAAAAAAAGCATGAATCGCCCAACGCCGCTAAGGCTACGGGAAGAGAATAAATTTCTCGCCAACCCCATCATACTGGGGGTAAAAAGTATGAATTTCCCAACGCCGCTAAAGCTACGGGAAGAGAATAAATTTCTCGCCAACCCCATCATACTGGGGGTAAAAAGTATGAACCGCCCAACGCCGCTAAAGCTACGGGAAGAGAATAAATTTCTCGCCAACCCCATCATACTGGGGGTAAAAAGTATGAATTACCCAACGCCGACAAGGCTACGGGAAGAGAATAAATTTCTCGCCAACCCCATCATACTGGGGGTAATAAGTATGAACTGCCCAACGCCGACAAGGCTACGGGAAGAGAATAAATTTCTCGCCAACCCCATCATACTGGGGGTAATAAGTATGAACCGCCCAACGCCGACTAGGCTACGGGAAGAGAATAAATTTCTCGCCAACCCCACTATGCTGGGGGTAAAAAGCATGAATCACCCAACGCCGCTAAGGCAAAGGGAAGAGGAAAAGTTTGGCATTTAAGCCCAAATGAAATCCTCGACAACTCACTATGCTGAGGATAATAGCATGGCTAGCCCAACTCAAACGGTAGTTGGTAAAGGCAAAATCAAACCCGTTGATAGCTGGGGGTTTGCTAAAAATCCCACGACAAATCTGTCACAACAGTATTCTTATCCGAATATAAGAATACATCACTGCCCTAAGCTGCTAAGGCAAAGGAAAGAGGAAAAGTTTGGTATTTAAACCCAAACGAAATCCTTGACAACTCACCATGCTGAGGGGAATAGCATGGCTAGCCCGACTCAAACGGTAGTTGGTAAAGGCAAATCAAACCCGTTGATAGCTGGGGGTTTGCTAAAAATCCTAATCAGATAAATCTCCTGTCACGTTAAGATTTCACCTCTGACAGCAAAACTTTTCTTGTCATTTTGCTCTAACAGAGCAAGCAACACTCCAAAATATTAGTCAAGTTAAAATCATACCTCTGACATCATAATTCAAAATCAAATGAGATAAGATCCGATTAAATCCCCTGTCACGTTAAGATTTCACCTCTGACAGAAAAGAAAATTCACACTTCATCAAGTCCAACATTATAACCTCTGATGAACGTGCTTTTGATATCGTTAAGTTAAAAATTACCTCTGACGAAAATCATCTCCCTATCAAGTTAACAGTTACCTCTGATAGTCCGATTCCAAAACTAAATACGTTAACCGTCACCTCTGTTTAGTCAGCTTGACCCTATCACGACCAGATCCTCTGAATAGGTTAAACTCCAAGACACGTTTAATGTCACCTCTGTCTTTTCCTGATTCGTCATACTAGATGTCACTGAACGGTTAGGATTAAAATAAGCACGTTAATATTATACCTCTGCTTGACCTAAAATAAGCACGTTAACATTATACCTCTGCTTGTCCTCTAATGAGTACGTTAAAATCATACCTCTACTTGTTATGGAATAAATAAATATATTAACAGTTATCTCTATCGACCAAATCTTTTAAAAGGTCCATAACCAAAATTAAAAAAAAAAAAAATCCAAAGTATTTCGAAATTCAGTACGGTTCAATACAGAACTTCAAAAACTTTGGAGGGGGTTATGTAGACACTAAAAATAATTAAATTAAAAAAAAAAATAAAAAAAAAAAAAATTAATAAATTTCTAAGTGGGCACACCCGCGGGTGCACCCGCGGGATGCAACCCGCGGGAACACCCGCGGGTTGCAACCCGCGGGGGCACCCGCGGGAAGCATCCCGCGGGAGCACCCGCGGGATGCAACCCGCGGGTGCACCCGCGGGTTGCAACCCGCGGGGGCACCCGCGGGAAGCAACCCGCGGGAGCACCCGCGGGTTGCAACCCGCGGGAACCCCCGCGGGAAGCAACCCGCGGGAGTTCTCCCGCGGGTTGCAACCCGCGGGAGCCCCCGCGGGTTGCCACCCGCGGGAGGATTCCCGCGGGTGGCAACCCGCGGGGCGATCCCGCGGGTTGCCACCCGCGGGTTGTTTTTCGTTGTTTTCCCGTTGTTTTATTTCCTATTTTGTTTTCCTGATAATCCGTGATCCGCTTTTTCAGGAGGGAATTGAGCCGGATTTCGAGCTTCTTCGGTTTATAAAATACAGGAATTTAACGAGAGAGGGGACTTTTGACTTTTGGATTGGGGGGAGATTCTTTCGGGAAGAGTCCAATTTTCCAGAGTCCAAATATCCAGAGAGGAGTTCCTCAATTCAGAGAGATCGGATCGTCAACGGAGTACAGAAACAAAACTCCACCGCTGCCAGACCCACAAAAATAAAGGGGAATCGAAATCAATCGATCCCCATTCTTGTAATCTCGATTTTCTATTTTGTAATTTTTCTTTTATTGCTGTAATTCAAAATTAAATTGGCATATAAAGGAAGATTCAATTTTTCGGGCAAACATGGTATAACCATGCATGCTGGTTTAATCTCGAGTTTGTCTCGCATATGGATGACCTTACGCTGGCTTAGCCTCACATTGTACGCGGGCATAGCCTCGCGTTCTTACTTTGGGCTGTTTGATTTCATACTATACCCCAGTATGATAGGGTTAGCGAGAGTTTTACTCTCTTCCCGTTGCTTTGGCGGCATTGGGCAACAAAAACTCATACATTTTTCTTCTTTTTTTATTTTTTTTTGAATTTTTCTTTACAGGCATTTTGCCATCAAATTTTGTAGATTGCATTCGCGGACACTTTCTTTTGTTCAGGTCTCAACTGGATCACGTTTGCATCGACAAGTACCTGAATTTTATCTTTCAGATCATAACAATTCTTAGTTGGGTGTCCGATATTTTGATGGAAGAGACAATACTTGGGATCATCTGTTCTTCCAGCTTCCTCTGGCCTCTGATTTTCGGGTAACCTGAGCATCCCCTTTTTATTGAGTAAATTAAACAGAGTCACTGTTTGCTCATCCTTGAAACCGTATGTCCGTTGCGATCTAGATGAATCTAGACTATTTTGTGATTTTTTGTTAGCAGCAGATTTGGTGGTCATTGTCTCATTTCCCTTAGGATGTGATGATGGTGGCTGCAGCCGATTCATGATCATTCTTTTCTCGGCATGGTATTCATTAATACGGCAGATTATGTCCTCCGCCTGCTGCCCTTGTTTGACTAGATCTTTCCAGGTTTTTGACTCTACTGCTCCCATTTTGATTAATATCCTGGTCTGGAGCTTATGTTTGCAAGTCTCCACCAATGTTTCCTGCGGCATGCCATGCTTGCATCGCACTGACATTTCACGGAAACGCTCAACGAAACTTTTAACCGTCTTGTCTTCTTTTTGCTTATTTGCCAGAAGAGAGTGAATGGATACTTCATTGTCATTTTCGAAAAAGCGAGTTAGGAACTCTCTCTCTACGTCAGACCAGGCATTAATGGTTCCTGGGGGAAACTGCATAAACCAAGTGATTGCAGGCCCTCGCAGAGTACTTGCAAAAATTCTTGTCATTACTGGGTTATTGCCCATGAGATGGCCGGTCTGCGAAAGGAAGTAGTACATATGTTGGTTCGGGGATCCCTTTCCATCATATGACTCTAACTCGAGAGGCTTGTATTTTGTCGGAAATGGTACGGACTCCCACTCTATTGGGTAGGGTCTCGTAATCCCTGCTTCCTGCAATTCCTTTCGGCTCATTAAAACTTCTATTTGGCTTTTAAGTTTCTCTATTCTTTCAGCATGAAGGTCAACATAATATTTGTCCTCATTGCCTTTTATCTCGGTATCTGGGTTGGATTTAGTCTCCTCCTTCTTGGCCTCATCAGAAGAGGAAGAACCCCCTGGTCCGTTTTCGGTGCTATTTTGAGTGTTCTCCAAGACCTTCGCAATCATTGTTTTGAGGTCCTCAATGCTTGTTGCTGCTCTTGAATGAGGCGTTCTTGCGCCTCAATCTTTTGACTCATCTCAGCCGACCGTTCAACCATGTGGACCGTCGTTCTGCCAAACCAAGAGAAAGCGTGCGATCGCGGCATTGCTATAGCCGAATTCTCGCTAAACTCTTCAGATTCCTCATCAGAACCCCCTGCCAATCTTTCGTAACCGTGGGGAGCCGTCATGTCGGACCTGATGCAGGTATGATGAAAGGTTTCCTCTGTTTCCGCATCAGAGACATACATTTTGACGACTGGTTTCTTGCCTTTATCCACCACATTCGACGTGAAAGCAGGTAAGTCTTGATCTGAGTCGGACTTTTGTTTTTGCAACCATCTTCTTTTTTGAATATTAGATTCCAGTGCTGACAACTGGTTAAATGCAGATGGTCTTGAGGCTTGACAACGACAGTGAGTCAAAACTGCCGCAATCAATTCCTCACAGTAGCAGGACTGATGGGGTTGTATTACCCTTCTTTTATTTGCGAGATATCTCCATAAATCTGGAGTTTCTTTCTGTTGTACTGACATCACCACCTTTTGCGAGCGAGGCCCGCTTCTTGTGCGAGGTCTGTTTGTCCAGACAGATGTCTCTGAGAAGTCATAAAAGTTACATTTGTCAACCCCCAGTTTGGTTTAATATTCATCATTAGTTTTGATATGTCTTGTACAAATTTGCTGGGTAGCTTGGCGTGCTGATCTAGCCTCGCACGAACTAGTCTCGTGTGCTGGCTTAGACTCAGTTTGGTGTTTAAGTTTACTCATGCCAGGCTGGCATCTGGTTTTATTCATGTCAGACTGATATGTGCTACGCTGAGTTTTGCTTGGCTGAGAGATGCTAGACTGATATTTGATAGGATGAGAGATGCTAGGCTGACCTCTGCCAGGATGAGAAGTGCAAGGCTGCCCTCTGCCATGCTGAGAGGTGCAAGACTGCCCTCTGCCATGATGAGAGGTGCTAGGCTGATCCTTACCAGTATGAGAGGTGCTAGGCTGGCCTTTGCCAAACTGATGGGTACAAGGCTGGCCTTCGCCAAGCTGATGGATGTAAAGCTGACTTTCACCAAGCTGATGGGTGCAAGACTCTCTTTTGTCAAGCTGATGGGTGCAAGGCTGACCTCTGCCAGGATGAGAGGGGCTAGGCTGATCCTTGCCAGTATGAGAGGTGCTAGGCTGCCCTTTCCCAAGCTGATGGGTACAAGGCTGACCTCTGCCAGGATGAGAGGGGCTAGGCTGATCCTTGCCAGTATGAGAGGTGCTAGGCTGCCCTTTGCCAAGCTGATGGGTGTAAGACTGATCTTCGCCAAGCTGATGGGTGCAAGGCTGTTTTTGAGCCTGGCATCCTCCTGGCTTCATGCTAGACTGATTTTGAGCCTGACATCCTCCTCGCTTCATGCTAGGATGATTTTGAAGCTGGCATCCTTCTTGACTTATACCACGCTGATTTTGAGCTTGGCAATGAGCTTTGAGTGCTCTGTGGCGTGCTTTTCGATTCTGGTTGCTGATTTGAATCTGTTTTTGTATCGCGATAGGTTTTCCTTTGGCGTCATATGTAGCTAGTTCTGATGGACTAGAGTTTGAAAATTCAAGTGGCTGTTGAGAGATCAACGCCTCCTTGTTATTCAAAACTATTAGGTCATATTTTTGTGATTTTGAATATTTTGAGCCGATCTCGACCTCGATCACCAATTTTTCCATTGTCTCTCTAATTCTTTTGACGTCAGATTGGACCGCCATCTCCTCTTCAGTACAGGAGATTTCTCTCACTGTGGTCGCCAGTCTGTTTTCGGTTGAAACAGGATTGGATCTTTCCATTGCCATTGACAGAGAAAAATTTACAGATTATAAAAAAATTTCTCTTTTTCGAATTATAATGAAAAGAAAATAAAAAAAAAACAGACAGAGAGGACTTATAGATCGTCGCTCTCTTTTTACAGAAGATGTGGGATTCGAGGCAGCTATGAGGATTGGTCCTCTCCCCGTTGACGATCTGATGTTGATGGTTGGAGGCTAGATCGTTCTTCTTCTCTGTTGATTCTTAGAGGAAGCACGAACGCTTTGACGGGAGAGAGATCTGGCCAAAAGTCTTCTCTTCTTTTGTTGCAAGACTTTGAGACTCTCGCGCGTAGATTAATTTGCCAAAGGTCCTTTCTGAGTTCTCTTGGAGGGTATTTATAGGCCTCCGGTTGTTGAAGAGGTTTCCTTATAGATAAGAACGAGATCCGGCTTCCTTGTAGATAAGAATTAGATCCGGTTTCCTTGTAGATAAGAACGAGATTCGGTTTCCTTATAGATAGAATCGAAATCTCTTTGTGATCTCATTGATGAGATATTCAAATCTTT
The DNA here is from genome assembly GCA_036321105.1 of Dracaena cambodiana. NCBI lineage: Eukaryota > Viridiplantae > Streptophyta > Magnoliopsida > Asparagales > Asparagaceae > Dracaena > Dracaena cambodiana. The sequence continues at coordinate 5,226,357 of JAYEPQ010000007.1, forward strand.
TCTTAACTTGAAGATTCATCAAATCAGGTCATGTTTCTGCACCCAAAATCAATTAAACTCAAATTAGAATTTAATTAGAATTTATATGATTATCAAACTCTAATAAAATTAATTTAGAATTTTCCATCCAAAAATTAATTTGAGCTTGATTAAAAATTATAGAATTGTCCAAACTCCAATAAATTTAATTTAGAATTTCTTATCCAAAAATCAATTTGATTCTAATTAAAAATTTGGATAGAATTAGAAATTGCAAAATAATTGGAGATTGGACCAAAATACGTTGAGCGCATGAAATCGGAAGCTTATTGTGAGAAATCGGACAACCGAATGGGACGAGCGAGCAATCGAATATGGATGACGAAATAGAGAGATTTTAATTTTTTTTAATTTTGCTAATTGAGCCCCCCTTTCATTTTTGCTTATTGCGCACACGAGGATCCTCCTGATCATGCAAAAATCTTTAAATTTTTTTTTTTTTCCTTCTCCTTAAATTGCATGGGAGATCCTTCTGAGCCTCGCATCCACGCGAGGCTCGCTGCTTTTTTTTTTTTTTTTTCGTTCTCGGCTTCAGCCTCGCATCCTCGCGTGGGGGGCGAGGCTCGCTGCCTTTAATTTTTTTTTTTTTTTTTTTCTCTCGGCTTCAGCCTCGCATCCACGCGAAGCTGCCTCGCGTGGGTGCGAGGCTCGCTGCCTTTAAATTTTTTTTTTTTTTTTTGCACGCGAGGCTCAGCCTTGCGTGGGTGCGAGGCTAATTTTATTCTTTTTTATATTATTATTATTATTATTTGAATTAGGACTCGTATTTGTATTCGAATTTTGGATCTGGATTCGGATTTGGACTTAGATTTTGGATCCGGCTCAGATTCGAACTCAGATTTTGGATATGAACTTGGACTTGAACTCAGATTTTGAATTCGGATTATTTTTATCATTCTACGTGATGATGGTGGTGGAGGTGGTGCCAGTTCAATACAGAGAAAAGTTTACAAGTCACGTGGAGGAAATTTCCTTGATTTCAACTTCCACTTGCAACTTGATGTTGGATACAGTGGGTGGGCTCTACTAGTAGACTAATTCTGTGAAATTTGTGACCTCTGTTTCTGTCACAGTTGAACGAGCAAGTGGATGTCATGATTGCCATGATTGTATATATCTTTGGGTAATGAAATGTGCATCACTTGCATCACCCATTAATCGATAACTGATGGAGTTCAATCCATTTGTCTGTGCTGCCTTGCATTCCATACTCCTGTTGTTGCCCTCACCCTCATCGGCAGTGCAGCACAACAACCTCACCGACCTCACAGCACTGCTGGCCTTCAAGGCTCGTGTGAGTGACCCATACAACACTCTATCCACAAACTGGACTGCCAATGCATCCTTCTGCACCTGGATGGGCGTCTCATGCAGCCGCCGGAGGCAAAGGGTAGTTGCTCTTCAGTTCGAGAACTTCCCGCTCTATGGTACAATCTCCCCACACCTTGCAAATCTCTCCTTTCTGTCCGTCCTCTTCCTCACCAACAACAGTCTTGTTGGCCCCATCCCCGATTCCCTTGCGCAGCTCCCTCGCCTCAAGGAACTCGGTCTCCAACTGAACCAGTTGTCAGGTTCCATACCTCCTGCCATTTTCAACATGTCATTGCTGACTGCTTTATCCCTGGCTGCCAACAATCTTTCAGGAACTCTACCCTCAAATCGTAGCTTGATTCATTCAATGCTTCCTCGAGTTCAACTTCTCAGGCTGTCCAAGAATCAGCTCAGTGGGAACATCCCTGCCGGACTTTGTCATTGCCATGACCTCAGACGTCTTTCATTGTCTTACAACCAGTTCAGTGGCAACATACCGATGGAGCTTGGAAATATGAAGCGGCTTACAAATCTACATATTGGCGAAAACAATCTGACAGGTACTATTCCGGCATCTTTAGGCAACCTTACGAATCTGCTTGAATTGGTGCTTAGCATGAACAGCTTCCGGGGGAGCATTCCTGAGGAGTTGGGTGGGCTTTCACATCTCCAAATGTTAAATCTCGGTAGCAATCCTGCCATAACTGATCCTATACCAATTTCCCTCTCGAATCTGTCGTCGCTCTTCATTTTAGACCTGCACGACTGCACGCTCAGCGGATCGATACGTGTGAACTTTAGGAATATGCTTCATCTTGAGAGCTTGTTTCTAGGGGGGAACAAGCTAACTGGGGGGCTTGACTTTCTCGGATCGCTTTCAAGCAGCAAAGTTCTTGGAATTATTGCTTTGGAAGACAATGAGCTAGATGGCTTTCTTCCAAATACGATAGGTAACCTCTCAAGGAATCTTTATGTTTTCAGTGCATATGGTAACCATATCAGGAAAAAACTACCTGCTGAACTCGGTAATCTGTCTAGTTTAGAGTATCTGCAGTTGGGCACCAATGAGCTAGTCGGAACCATACCTTTACAGATCACAACGACGAAGAACCTTCAGTATATAGATTTGGCATATAACATGATCAATGGGTCCATCCCACGTGAGCTTGGCCAGTTAAGATTGTTGAACATACTTCTACTTCGAGGGAACCGTCTTTCTGGACCCATACCCGACTCACTGGGAAATATCAGTATGTTACAACGCTTATGGCTCGGTGCCAACTCAATATCTTTCAAAATACCTCATAGCATGTGGAGTCTGACTAGCCTAATTGAATTGGATCTATCGCAAAATTTTCTCAGCGGATTCTTATCTTCAGAGGTAAGCAATATTAAAAATATTGATACACTTGATATATCAAGAAATCAACTGTCAGGTGATATCCCAAGTTCTATAAAGGAGCTCCAAATGCTTGAATATCTAGATCTTTCGAACAACTCATTCAATGGTCAAATTCCGCCATCATTTGCCGAGCTTATAAATATTCAGGTTTTGAACCTTTCAATCAACAATTTGTCAGGAGTTATACCTGCATCCATGGCCAATCTCCGGTACCTCAGCAGTATAAACCTATCTTTCAACAAGTTGGAAGGAAAGATCCCAAGCAGCGGTGTCTTCTCAAATATCAGCTTCATGTCGTTAGTAGGGAACACGGCATTATGTGGAGCTCCAGGTTTAGGATTCCCACCTTGTTCTGTAACAGCTCATTCTACTTCTAATTCTATGATGCATTTGCTATGGTATACTCTCCCTGTAGTTGCTTCTGCTGTGATCATTGTTATTGTTTGCTGGATATTATTCCGAAAGCAAAGCATGAATGTTGCTTCTGCACATACTCAATCTTCTGATAACTATAGACTGATATCATACCATGAACTTGCTCGTGCAACTGATAACTTTAGCGAAGCAAATTTACTGGGAAGGGGAAGATTTGGGTCCGTTTACAAGGGATGTTTAGATGATGGGCTGCTCATTGCAGTAAAAGTTCTGAATTTGGAAGTTGAAGGAGCTTCAAGGAGTTTTGATGCAGAGTGTAACGCATTGCGGATGGTTCGCCACATAAATCTAGTTAAAATCATCACCACTTGTTCCAACTTGGACTTCAAGGCACTTGTTCTTCAATTCATGCCTAATGGGAGCCTCGAAATGTGGCTCTACTCCCCCAACTACTGCTTGAGCCTACTTCAAAGGATTAACATAATTGTCGACGTGGCTTCAGCTCTTGAGTACCTCCATCACAACTATTCTCCTATTGTGCTGCATTGTGATATGAAGCCGAGCAATGTTCTTCTGGATGAAGAAATGACTGCTCATTTGAGCGACTTTGGCATTGCAAAACTGTTGGGCAGTGATAGTCAGAGTGCAACATCGACAAGCACACCAGGGACGATAGGCTATATATCTCCAGGTAATTAAATTTATATGCATTCAGTGTAAATGTAATAACAAATTAACGTTACTAAATTTATTATCTTGGTGTGTTGAACAGAGTATGCATCGACTGGACGAGTATCAAGAAAGGGAGATGTCTATAGCTTTGGGATATTATTGCTCGAGATGTTTACGCGAAAGAAACCTACTGATCCTATGTTTGTTGGGGAGTCAAGCCTGCGGCAATGGATATGTGATGCACATCCTGATGCTCTGCTAGAGATTATCGATAACCATCTTTTGAAAGATGGTTCTGGGAATGAAATATCAAGCGAAGATCAAATATCTTTGCGTGCGTGTCTATCTTCTATCATGGAGTTGGGCATAATCTGTTCAAAGGACTCGCCCAAAGAAAGGTTCGCTATGAAAGAAGTGGTTCCAAAACTAAAGAAGATCAGATCTGACTACTTGTCGTTTCTCCCTATTGTGTGAAGCTTGTCCTTTTCTATCTCTAGAATAACTTCTGCATTTTCAGTTTATGTGCCAATTATAAGAAGCTCTATACATCTTTAGTTTTATTTGTACCTGAGGTTTTGCATGTACTTAAACATCTGTTTCATCAAACAATATCCGTTTTAGCTTAAATTGCAAGCTGGAAATGAACAGATGATTATTTTAGTATTTAGATTTCAAAATTTTCAATCTCGTTTGTTGTAATGTTATAAATAAATACACAGATGCACTGAAAAGGGAAAAGGGCATAAAGGCTTTTGGCGTTCAGAAAAGATTCATAGATTTGGTTGAATGAATACCCCTTGAAGGGAATTCTAAAATCTTTTTATTTTTCAGTTTCGTTTCGTTTTTTTTTTTTTTTTTCCTCTATCTTTTGGTTGAATGAGTTACCTAGTTTTAAACTTTGTTTTTCTCTCCCCTTCATCCTACTAGTTTATCTTCAATATAAGGAAAATACTAACTAATACTTATTTTCAGCCACGGGGTTGGGTTATTTGTTTGCACTGGGATTATTCCACAAAACTTTGAAGAATTCAGGTATTTATCTTAATCGACTCTAGACTTGTCAAGTCCTGATTCCTAACATATCAATATTTTAATTTCTTAATTAACATCAAATCCTTTAACTCAAATCAAACCCTCTCAACTCGAAATGTAACACACAATTCAATATTATCATATAACACAATATCATCCAATATATATATATGTCTCCTTTTTCACTGTCGCCTCCGCCCTCCCTCATCCTCCTCCCTCCTTTCTCTACCCCTCCTCCGTTTCCTTGAACTGTGTTAGACTGGAGAAGGGAAACAAAAAAGAAGATAATTTAGTCTAGAAATTTCGATGAGAAACTTATTATTATTTTTTTAAGGGTTAATTGCAGTTAGACCCCCTATAGTATTGGAGGTGTGTAACTTAACACTCCTGAAGTTTGAAACTCTCAAAAAACCCCCTGAACATAGTTATTTTCACTATCTTTTTTATTAAAGTGCACTTTTATCGATCAAATTCTTATTCTACCCTTATCCCTCCTTTTAACCAATACACTCTCTCTTTCTCTCCTCTCTTTCTCTCTCTCTCTCCCTCTCCATCCCTCTCTCTCAGTCACTCTCTCTCAGTCAGAGAGGGAGCATGAGTGACTGAGAGAGAGGGATAGAGAGGGAGAGAGAGGAGAGAGAGAGGAAGTGTGCTGGTTAAAGAGAGGGATGAGGATAGAATAGGAATTTGAGGGACAAGAGTTTACTTTAAATGAGAGTGAAACTAAGTTCAAGAGGTTTTTTAAGAGTTTCAAACTTCAGGGGTGTTAAGTTACATACTCTCTATATTACAGGATCTGACTGTAATCAACCCTTTTTTAGATATCCAAACTGCGCTATGTGAGCAAAGTGTTGGGCTTAAATAGAATTTCCACCTGGGTTACTTAGAAAAAAATGGGGGCGCATTTAGAGTTTAACCCTTTGGAAAATTGTTCTTGTGTAGGCGACGGGGAGCGTGGGCGGGCGCTGAGACCTCGCTGGAGGTTCCGCCATGAGCGGGGCCTCGTCCAGATCGCAAAGGCTGAGATCTCCTGACCGCCAGAGGGAGGGGAAGTGGGTTCTTCGACAGCAATCTGCGGCGACGGGGAGCGTCCCTTCCGATCGATGCTGTCACTACTGCGGTCATCATGTGGAATCAGGTCAATTTCAGTCCTTCATCATTTATTTTCCCCTCTTACTACTAAAATTTGTAGTCAATCTATCTGCATTATATCAGATCAAGATTAGTTTCTAATGATACAAGTTCTAGCACTCGAGAAATTATAATTTGGTAAAAATCCCGTTAATGATGATCAAATATTACTTGATTTTTGAATTACATATTTTTAGGGTTTGATTTCAGCTCCTAAGATAGTTTTGTTATTTATTTATTTATTTTGGGAAAAGCTTCTAAGATGTTTATTGAACATGTTATCAGAGTGTTTTTTCCTATTTTTGAGCCTAACCAGGTGATGATCCCATTTATTTTGTGCTTGCTTTGTAGTTGCAGTACGGCTGGAGTGTTGTTGAGTGGTTTGTTTTCCCTGATTTTAGGATGCAGTGGGAGGAATATCAGAATGTCTGAGAATGAACATGCCGCAAGGCTGTGAATATCTCAAATTTTGGCTTATTCATTATCAAAGTTGCAGATTTAAACATTATTTTAGGTTAGCTTTTGATTTATGTCATTGAGATTGCACCTATCTAGTTTCTATCTCAGCTAGTTTTTGTTATTTGGGTTTCTATGAATAGTGCAATGAGATGGCTTTAGTTTCGGTTTAAAAGCTCAGAAGCAGTATTTATATCATCAAATGGTTTATGGTATAAGAAATAGGCAATGTCTGGCGTATCAAAAAAATATGCAATATTGGCAAATTCTCCCACTCTCCTAGATATTGTGGACGATAATTTCTTGAATGACGAGTCTAGAAATGAAAGGCCAAAGCATATCTAATTAGATATACGTGATTGTCCGTCTTCTATGATGGATTTGGGCATTTGCTTTTCTAAGGAGTCACAAATGAAATGCTTGCCAAGTTGCAACGAAATAGATAGTCCCAAAATTTCAAAATATCAAAATGGACTACTTTTGGATGTTTCTCAATTCGTAGAGCATTGCTTGAGTTTATGTTGAACCTGAACACTAGAATTTGGAATGAATCCTTTTTTCCCACTGTACTAGTTGTGTAATATTTTAATCATCTTTCTGCTGTATAAGATTGAATAAAGGAGACGCTTGTAACAACATAAGTTCTGACAAGAAGGATAAAATGAAAGTTTCTTCACATATTTCATTTCTCATTGTGATCTCTAATCTTACCATATTTTTCCTTTTCATTAATGGAGAAAACTCACCTCATGATATGTGAAAAAATTGTGGGCTTTGACCTACCATGCTTTATTTATATTGTTGTCACTTGAGAGGTCCAATTAATTGTTGTGCTTTTATGTCATGTTAGTTGATGTTTATTATAAATACTTTGTTGCTTGTTATATGCTTGAATGTTAACTAAAATTTGGAACCTCCAATCTATTTTTTGTTAATATAGAGAGTAGCCTGTACTGCATCTTTTTAAACAATTATGTTTGCTTTCTTTGATTTTTTTTTTTTTAATATAAAATTTTGACATTTTCTAGAGAAATTTCTCTTTTTGATATTGCACTATAATTTAGAAAACTTCCCAAATCAATATCAAGATGCACATTCATTATCTAAACTCGAATTTCCCCCACTTTCAGATATTGCACTAGTCATTTTAATATGCAAATTTAGCATAGAAACTTTGAAGTATGGGCACTTCAAACTGAGAACTGTGTCAATGTCAGATATGTAAGAGAAATCGACAATTTGCATGTCAATGTCATATATGTAAGAGATATCGACAATTTGCATGTCACTTCTTTATACATATAAGACATACCAAAGCCGTATCATATTTTAAAAACCCAAAAACATGCATGTTGGAATCACATTCGCTATGAAAAGGTCATAAAAATAGTGTGTTTAGGCATCTATGCCGTAAAAAATCATAGAGATTGTTTGTTGAATCCTATGACATCATACATTGCTTAAAAAAATATAAATAATCTTTTTACGTAAAAAAGTTACTAAGCTAATAGTAAAAATGTCTTGCAAAAATTATAATAAAGAATTAGAATACTATAAATTATTTGTTCATAAATTATTTTACATTTATCAAAAATTTACTTTATTTTCCTATAATAAGAAAATAAATATTTGAATGAAACTGTGAAAACTTGATATAACCATTGGAGTATGAATATAATCGATACTTGGACATTAGAAAAGAAATAAAAAAGAAATATTTGAATTAAAATACAGGAAGTTAAATAATTCGAGTAGGAATATAATCAATACTTGGATATTAGGACCATTGGCGTACTCTGTAACAAATTAATCGAAGAAAAATATGATGTAGAAATATTAAAATAAAAAATTTGATAATTTAACCAAATATAAATACTGAATTCTAATCTAAATATTATTAAACATATTAAAAGCATTTGATTTTATTGCTAAGTTCAATAATAAACTAAACATAATTTTATCCTAATTGAAAATTATAACTATAATAAGATTTGACAAGTGAGACTAGGCTATTCTGAATAAAATTATTGGTATCAAAATTATTAAAGTTTATATCTCTTTTGAAAATATGGGAACCAAATGTCCTAACAAGTTTATTGGAAATTTTGAATTAAATTTGGATTACCGTTAAAGTAAAATTGAATACATGATTTATCATGAATCGTCATTGAGCGACTATAATTATATTACTCAATTTGCCAAGAGGACAAGTCAAAGACAGACTGAATCAACCTAAGTATGTTTTTCGGGCTCATTTATCTTATCATACATTAGATAAAAGTATTTTCATTTTAATATAATTAGACTGTTGATTATGATTGTATCCTTGTTACTACTATCTAATTTACTGTTTAACGATATTTTATTTTCGCTGCATAGAATTCATAAGTGTAAAAATGTATAATATTATGAAACTATTTTATTTTGCTTCACTATTTATAAGAAACTATCAAAAAATGATGAATGGATAGTAAAATATTATGAATATAATTTAAAAATGTATAATACTGATTTTTGATCATTCATCTAATTGGTGCCTAAGAAAATTCCAAATATAGTGGTTATTTCATTAAGAAATGTGCGTAGCACATAAACCTCATATGTACTTACACTTTTCTGGATAATCGATCCATCCTGATTTGCTAATAGAAGGGTTAAAACAAAATTCGTAGTACTAAAAAATAAATACTAAATATAATATATGTATAGAACTATTGTTTGAATGTTGGACACTATTAGAGTATTATTAATTGACATAGTCATGACATGATACTGAACGAATACTGAATGAATATTGTCACCAAACTTAAATAATTTAACATGAAATTGATATGGGAATTGAGAGGAGCTAAAAGATGGAAATATACATATATTTTAGGAGTTTAACACAGAATAAGTCGTAATTATATAGTTTATTTTCACTGTAAGGATTACAGTTGATTACTTGGACCACCATCTATTTAGTGAATAATATCTAGTGTTACTATCCTACTTAGTAGGACGTTCGGTTTAACATTGGAATATGGACTGCAATCTCGGATATGCATGGAAAATGCTCAAAATACAACTCTTTCCATCTGCTACTTTCCATCGATACGATACACGACATTAAACTAATTGATTATATAATTATTATCCATAATTCATTATCGATTATTTTAAACTTATAGATTTGTCTTGCTTGAAACTTAAATATTGACCACTACCTGACGGTTAAACAAGTGCATCCTGCTAGCAAAGTAGACCTTAGTGAAGATACAGTTGTGCTAATGCTATCCACCAAAGTTGATTGAGTTTTGACACAATTTTGACTGCTATTGGTGTCAAATTAGCTCCTTTGAGGCTGTTTTTTTTTTTTTTTTTTTTTTTTTGTCATAGCCTTCTCTTGACTTTTAGATCCTTTCATCTAATTTGAATCCCGAAACTGCTTTTGTAGTGTTGCACCATAACCTCTTATGGGTAAATGGTAGTCTTTTTTTTCTTTTTTTTTTTAACTGTATACTTACTACTGAGTATTGTTATGATATATATATATATATATATATATATATATATATATATATATATATATATATATATATATATATATATATATATATATATATATATATATATATAATTGTGGAAAGATATAAATAATAGTACCATACCAAAAACTTAGTATACTCTGTGTATACAATCAACGTCTTTGTACTCTGTATTCCGGGTATATGGGATGTTCCATCGATATCAAAAGGTAAGAAAGTATGATCTTAGAAAGATTCTGATAGGAGTAACTTTTTGATTTAGTGACCTTTTGTTTTCTTGAAAGTAAAGTTATTTATATTATTGGCGAGGTTAGATACTCAAAGTGTCGATAAGTTCTAAACATGGATAGACGTTTTGGAGGTGGGCTTGGTACCTATAAAGTATAAAATATAGACACTTCTAACGTGAGTATTATGTCTATATCAGATATGTATCGAACACCAACACTTGCGTCATACTTGTCGATATGTATCAACTATGGTATACAGGCTCCATAATGGCAATACTGGCACAACATACTGGCGCGAGGTTAATCCAAAAAAAATACATAGGATACTAGTGTCCAATGCGCATTCGATACACGTATCCTTTGTGTTTTTATGGATTAACCTTGTATAAATATGTCATGCCTGTATTGGCATTGTTATATCCGTACATCACAGCTATGCCAATGTATCAGACACGTGTGTCTGATATTGAAAAGAATTCATGATATAAGTGATTGTGCTTCGTAGCATATCGGACACACCAAACTTGTCTCGAATTTTAAGAATCCAAAGATTTGCAGCCAGGTACTACTTAACTTTTGACTTATGGAGCTTTTCAATTATTAGCTCGATCTTAAATGATGATTAATATGAGAAATGCAGCTAATATTCCTTGGAGTCCTTAAAAGTAGGAATATGCATTATTCGTTCGATTATGTTCTCTCTATTCAGTGTCCTGATACACTTAAAATTTTTTATGGTTTCAGAACCTTCTTCTCTTGGTTGTCGTGATGACAAGTTTAGATGAGTGATTTTGTAGTTTGTCCGTATGATGAATATTGATCAGCGAACATTTTCGTTTTCTTTGAATTCTGTCCAATAAATGTATATTTTCCTCATATCCTGTGCAATTAATAATTTAGGCAAGTGCAAAGCTAAATGCCCGTTTGCAGCAAAAAAGTGGATTTCACCACATGCTAATATTCTTATTTTATGTTCTTCATCTAAATCATTCTTGCAGTCATAAATTCTATCAATGTTGTGAAAGAACTCTATTTAACTTCTATACAAGTTTATGGAGCAAATGCTGCAAAAAGGCAAACCAAATAATGTAGTTAGAGCTTTTATTCCTTGCAACAAAGGCTGCATATAACAAATGTTGGGGTCACTTCAGAAGTTACTGCTCAACAAACACAGTCCGAAGGAGGGCACGATATTTGGGGAAACAAAAAAAAGGCATTGTACCTCAATTTTTGGAGAGGGATGTTAGTGACGAAACATTTAGTCTGTCACAGTTTGGAATATAAACTGGAAAGAGGAGACAATATAACTTTCTGGCATGCTAAATGGTGCTCACAAATCCCACTCAAGATACTATTTCCGGATATTTTCTAGAAAGGAAGGGATAAGAATGCAAGGATTAGTCAATATTGAGGAAGCTCGAAATGGAGATGGAATTCGATGGCATTGTCTAAACAGGATCTTGCAAGAGTTAGAATGCTTAAATAATTTCTGAGTGACTGGATCCCATCCTTGTTAGAGGAGGATAGGCCAATTTGGAGGTGGGAGAATGATGGTAAATTCACAGTTAAATCCACATAGCGCTATTTCATAAATGATGGAGTCATCTCGATAAACAACAAATGGCTTTGGAAAGCTAAATGTCCCCAAAAGGTTAGAGTATTCGTATGGCTCGTCTACAAAGATGCTCTTCTCACCGGGCCGAAATTGCAAAAAAGAGGTTGGAGTGATCCTAACATTTGCATTTTGTACAAGAGAGAAGGAGAATCGATCGAGCACATTATGTTTAACTGCTCTTATTCCAGAAGCATATGGGAATTATATACGAGGTCGTTAGGGGTGAATGTTAATATAACCCTGGACATAAATTCGTGGAGAAGACTTGATAAGGGGGGTAAAACAAATCGAAAAATTAGAACACTTATTGTTGCATTTTGCTGGACCATATGGAGATAGAGAAATAATAGATTATTTAATGAGAAATATCATTCCGTAGATTATTGCATAAAGCTTACTGTTCGTGATTTTATTATTTGGACAGGTATCCCGTCAGACGAAGAGATACTCCATCTAATCTATCAGATGGCGAGAGCAGACCACCACAGGAGGAGTAGGGGAATATTTTCGGAGGACTGATGGGTGATGGACTGGTAGTGGATCCATCGCTTGGCTGCAGGAGTGTTGTGCTTTGTTCGGTTTCTTCATTTTGTTGTTTGCTTCTTATGTACTTTTGATTAAATGCTTTGATGTATAAACTTATTAGGTCCCTCATATTGATAGACCAAGACTATGATTGTTTTGTTATTATCTCATTAATGGAACACGAAGGGATATACCCCGCCGTTTAACGTAAAAAAAAAAACAAATACTGCATTTGCATTGCAAAAACCGAAACCTCCAACAACCGTCACCACCAACAAAAAAAAAAGTGAGTACTGAAAGGAAACCTGACTGCATTAGAAATACCTCCTTTAAAGTAATCCCATACTTGTTAACAAACGTCAAAAGCTGTGACATGTATAAGATTTTACATTATTACCCGCTAGCAAATAGTTATGGATATATCCGCGCTTTTATGTCTTCATCCAAAATTTTGAAGTTGGATGCTATGTGTCATGCGTGTGATGCCTGCAGAAGGTGGTGATGGGTGGGCATTAGCTGATTGAGAGATGTACCTTCTTATATGGTAATGCCATTGTTGTTTTGAGTTATGATGCTCGAATATTTTCAGTTGTGGAGATTCTCAAGTATTTGATATGGATACTTGATGGACACGAGTCAAATATTCTTATAATGTAGCCTGAAATTTGTAACGGCCTTTTCTCTAACAATTATCAAAGTTTAATGATTGGGCCTGAAAGTCCTCGAGTCAATTTGAGGTTACGATGTTCAAGTTCTAGTGCATACATGATAAGCTCGCTTATTCAATTTTATTCCAGGATGTATTTGTATCATGAAGTCAAGATTTGCCGTGTCCACATGCTTGTATCATTTTGTATTGTCCTATGCCCATACAAGTGCATAATTTGGATGGAAGTTGCTCACAGGCATGACATCTAGCTAGGTTTGGATAGGTCGTCGACAATCTGGATAAAACTTCTTCATACAGGAAGTAATTCAGATATGACGAGAAGATTCACAACTGCAAAAGCTTGGAATCTGTGGCTAGAGAGAAACAGAAGAATTTTTTGTGATATGGCTTGTACTTTGGCCCATTATATTTACAGTATTACTAACGATGTGTTATTATGGACAATAGTATTTGGAGATGCATGGACGACCTCTCATGGTACTACCCCCAGGATGATTGTCTCGAACACCCCGGCCCCGCACAGGGGACGACAGCTGCAGATACTGATACAACCATTACCGCACTAGAAGATCTGGACTATGAGGAGTAGGGGATAGTAGATGCCCACGCAGAACCTAATTGTCTTCCTATTATCTGTAGCATGTATTAGACTATGATGTAACACATTCTACTTATGCATGGGTATTTGTACTCTCTGCATTTCTCTTTGTACTTTTTTTTTATAGTTTTGCCTATGTAGTTCTGTTAAAATTGTTTTAATGGAGCGCAGGGGACATTAGCTCACCGTTTCTTATAAAAAAAAAAAAACTATTATAGTAACGGTTATAATAACTGTTATTCGAAATCGTTACAAATCAATGATAACGATTAAGTGAAAACGTCACAATCATAATTCACTTGACAAGAAAATGTTGCAATTAATACATGTCTATTATGAAAACAATTGCAAATAGTACATTTCTATTATAATACTAATAAAAACCGTTCTTGATAATACATATATATTACAATGGATATAAAACTGTTGCAATAAGTTCTAACGAATTTGAAGGAAACTATTGCAATAAGAAGTCTCCGGAGACTATGGATTGTCCGCAAACAGATAGTACTTTCAAAGTCTATTGTCGATATTGAGTCTGGTCTAAGTCAACTCTCACAAGCATATCTCCAACGATGACGACTGCACTGTGAGGGTCATGACGCCTACACTCCATTGGAAGGCTTCAGGAAGGTTCATGATGGTGATGGAAGTGGTGTCAGTTCAACGCAGAGAAAAGTTTACAAGTAACGTGGAGAAAATTTCATTGGTTTCAACCTCCACTTGTAACTTGATGTTGGATACAATGGGTGGGCACTAGACTAGTCCTCTGGAATTTGTAACCATTGTTTCTGTCACAGTTGAATGAGCAGGTGGATGTCCTTATTGACATAGTTGTATATATATCTGTAGGTAATGAAATGTGCATCACTTGCATCCCCCACTTATCGATAACTGATGGAGTTCAATCCCTTCACCTGTGCTGCCTTGCATTTCATGGTCCTGTTGTTGCCCACACCCTCATCGGCAGTGCAGCACAACAACCTCACCGACCTCACAGCGCTGCTGGCCTTCAAGGCCCGTGTCAGCGACCCATACGGCATCCTGTCCGCAAACTGGACTGCCAAAGCATCCTTCTGCACCTGGATGGGCGTCTCATGCAGCCACCGGAGGCAAAGGGTAGTTGCTCTTTATTTCAATAACTCCTTGCTCTATGGTACAATCTCCCCACACCTTGCAAATCTCTCCTTTATGTCTGTCCTCTACCTCTCCAACAACAGTCTTGTGGGCCCCATTCCCGATTCCCTTGCGCAGCTCCCTCGCCTCGAGGAACTCGTTCTCCAACTGAACCAGCTGTCAGGTTCCATACCTCCTGCCATTTTCAACATGTCGTTGCTGACCACTTTGTCCCTGGCTTCCAACAATCTTTCCGGAACTCTACCGTCGAATCGTAGCTTGATCCCTTTCATGCTTCCTCGAGTTCAGACACTCACTCTATACAATAATCAGCTCACTGGAAACATACCCGCAGGCCTTTGTCACTGCCATGATCTCATTCAGCTCGCACTGTCTAGGAACCAGTTCCATGGCAACATACCGGTGCAGCTTGGCAATCTGAAGCGGCTTACAATTCTATATCTTGGCAGAAACAATCTCACAGGTACTATTCCGGCATCTTTGGGCAACCTTACGAATCTGCTTGAATTGGACCTTGACTCGAACAACTTCCAGGGGAGCATTCCTGAGGAGTTGGGCGGGCTTTCACATCTCCAAAAGTTATATCTCAGTGGCAACCGTGCCATAACTGATCCTATACCAATTTCCCTCTCAAATTTGTCGTCGCTTTCCATTTTAGACTTGACCGACTGCACGCTCAGTGGATCGGTACATGTGAACTTCAGGAATATGCTTCATCTTCAGAGCTTGGTTCTAGGGGGGAACATGCTAACTGGAGGGCTGGACTTTCTCGGATCGCTTTCAAATAGCAGAGTTCTCGGAATTATTGCTTTGGAAGGTAATGAGCTGGATGGCTTTCTTCCAAATACGATAGGTAACCTCTCAAGGAATCTTTATGTTTTCAGCGCTACTGGTAACCATATCAGGGGAAAATTACCTGCTGAACTCGGTAATTTATCTAGTTTGGAGTATCTGCAGTTGGGCAACAATGAGCTAGTTGGAACCATACCCTTACAAATCACAATGACTAAGAACCTCCAGTATATAGATTTGGGATATAACAAGTTAAATGGGTCCATTCCACGTGAGCTTGGCCAGTTAAGATTGTTGAACATACTTATGCTTCGAGGAAACCGTCTTTCTGGGTCCATTCCAGACTCACTGGGAAATACCAGTTCATTACAACGCTTGTTGCTTGGTACCAACTCATTATCTTCCAAAATACCTCAGAGCTTGTGGAATCTGATTGGCCTAATTAAATTGGATCTATCACAAAATTTTCTAAGCGGATTCCTATCTTCAGAGGTAAGCAATATTAAAAGTTTGAATACACTTGATATATCAAGGAATCAATTGTCAGGTGAGATCCCAAGTTCTATAAAGGAGCTCCAAATGCTTGAATATCTAGATCTTTCGAACAACTCATTCAATGGTCAAATTCCACCATCATTTGGCAAGCTTTTAAGTGTACAGGTTTTGAACCTTTCAAACAACAATCTGTCAGGAGTTATACCTGCATCCCTAACCAATCTCCGGTACCTAAGTACTATAAACCTATCTTTCAACAAGTTGGAAGGAAAGATCCCAAGTAGTGGTGTCTTCTCAAATATCAGCTTCATGTCGTTAGTAGGGAACACGGCATTATGTGGAGCCCCAAAGTTAGGATTCTCACCTTGTTCTGTAACTGTTCGTTCTACTTCTAAGTCTATGGTACATTTGCTGTGGTATATTCTCCCTGCAGTTGCTTCTGCTGTGATCATTGTTATTGCCTGCTGGATATTATTCCGAAAGCAAACTAAGAATGTTGCTCCCGCACACACTCTATCTCCTGATAACTATAGATTGATATCGTACCATGAACTTGCTCGTGCAACTGATAACTTTAGCGAAGTAAATTTACTAGGAAGGGGAAGATTTGGGTCCGTCTACAAGGGATGTTTAGATGATGGACTCCTCACCGCAATAAAGGTCTTGAATTTGGAAGTTGATGGAGCCTCAAGGAGTTTTGATACTGAATGTAATGCTTTGCGAATGGTTCGCCACAGAAATCTGGTTAAAATCATCACCACTTGTTCCAACTTGGACTTCAAGGCACTTGTTCTTCAATTCATGCCTAATGGGAGCCTCGAAGTGTGGCTCTACTCTCTCAACTGCTGCTTGAGCCTACTTCAAAGGATTAACATAGCTATCGGCGTGGCTCTAGCTCTTGAGTATCTCCATCACAACCATTCTCATATTGTGTTGCACTGTGATCTGAAGCCGAGCAACATTCTTCTAGATGAAGAAATGACTGCTCATTTGAGCGACTTTGGCATTGCAAAACTATTGGATAGTGATAGTCGGAGTGCAACATCAACAAGCATACCTGGGACGATCGGCTATATATCTCCAGGTAATTAAATTTATATGCATTCACTGTAAATATAATATCAAATCAACATTATTAAATTTATTGTCTTGGTGTGTTGAATAGAGTATGCATCGACTGGACGAGTCTCAAGAAAGGGAGATGTCTATAGCTTTGGGATATTATTGCTCGAGATGTTCACCCGAAAGAAACCTACTGATCCTATGTTTGCTGGGGAGTCAAGCTTGCGGCGATGGATATGTGATGCACATCCTGATGCTTTGCTGGAGATTGTCGATAACAATCTTCTAAAAGATGGTTCTGGGAGTGAAATATCAAGCGAAGATCAAATATCTTTGCATGCGTGTCTATCTTCTATCATGGAGTTGGGCATAATCTGTTCAAAGGACTCGCCCAAAGAAAGGCTTGCTATGAAAGAAATTGTTCCGAAACTGCAGAAGATCAAATCTGACTATTTGTCATTGCTTCCTATTGTGTGAAGCTTGTCTTGCTTGCTTACAGTTGTGCTAGCATACTTATGTCGGCCCTTTTCTATCTCTATAATAACTTCTTCATTTTCAGTTTATGTGCTAGTTATAAGAAGCTCTATACATCGTTAGTTTGTTGTACAAGAGGTTTTGCATGTACGTAAACATCTATTTCATCAAACAATATCAGTTTTAGCTTAAATTGTGAGCTGGAAATGAAAATATGAGTATTTTAGTACTTAGATTTCAAAAATTTCAATCTAAAAAGTTCTCGTTTGTTGTAATTTTATAAATAAATACACAGATGTAGGAGGTAAAAATTTCCAAATAAAGAAAAATAGCAAATAGCTCGCAGAACGCGAAACTATTAATTAGCTTCGCGCGGCAGAAGCTTAACTTCGCATAGATAAGAAGTTAAAATCTTAGCTCCGCGTCTAAAATATTTAACTCCACATGATCAGATTCTCAGAATCCTAAATTGATTGTTATTGAGATTTGTGCTTATCCAATACCCGAATTGAGTCCAATAAGAATCATAAATTGATTGTGATTGAGGTTTGGGCTTATCCAATACCCGAATTGAGTCCAATCAGAATCCTAAATCAAGATATTTAAATCAAAATAAAATATTTGATTAGAATTCTTGATAAATACAAAAATCTTCTATTCCTAGTCCAATGGAGACCTTCTATTTTTATTCCTAAGGAAACTCTCATAACCAACTAAAATTTATTAATACTCTATTTGAGGAGACTTTAGAGATCGATCTTTGATCTTTTTGATCTCTTGGCAATTCAAGTTACACACAAGAGTCTTGAGACCAGAGAGAGAGAAACTAGGGCCGGCCACCATCATCTTCTTCAAAGAGAGGAGATCTTCACATCGGATCATCAACAAGTTCTACTAGTTAGATTACATCGCCACATTAGAACCCACTTTTATTGTAAAAGAGAGCGATAAATTATAAATCCTCTCGTTTGTTTTTCTATTGTTCCTCTTTCGTTGTAATCATTGTGATCAATGGAAGAAAGTAAGATTTTTGCGGAGAACAAACTGACGACCACAGTGGAAGACGTCTCTTTTACTAAACAAGAGATCATGGCGCAATCCGTTGTGAAGAAAATTGGATCAGTCGTGGATATGCTCGTCGTTGAGATCGACTAGCAAAGGTAGAATATCTCTTCTCTGGATCGGGTGATCTGACTGAAACGCGGTGCGATCATCACGTAATTTCTAAAATCCGTAAATTAGGTAATAAGGAATTCTCCGTTAATCGGAGATCCTTTGAGTCCGCGGCTATAGAGATATTGTTCAACCAGAAAAATCCTAACGGAGAATGCTATTCCTACTCCCGAACAGGGTCAAGAGACTGACTTTACAAGATCTCAACTCCGAAATCGAAACCGTCGATTAAGACGAAGAGCCCTCAAAGCCCACGTAAAATGCGAGGCTGAGGCAGAGACAGAATGTGAGGTTATACCTTGTGAACTGGCTTGCATTAATCACAAGACCAGTAAAAATCGCGTAAAACATGAAGCTAACTGTAAGCCAGTGTGTGAAGAAGTCTCTCCACGCAAGGCTACAAATCTTGGACATGAAATCATGAAAATTGACAACACTTGCGTAAAACGCAAGGTTAATCTCAGAGGCAAGACAACGTGTGAAGAAGTCTCTCAACGCGAGGCTGTCGAACTTGACTATGAAACTGACAGAAGTGCCAGAACTCGCATAAAACGCGAAGATAAGCTAACATACGGTGAAAATTCTCCACGCGAGGCTATCAAACTTAAACAAAAACTTTAGCTAGCGTTAAACGCGAAGCCAAGAATTCTTGCGTAAATCGCGAGGTTATACCAGCGTACGGTGAGAATTCCCCACGTGAGACTATCAAATTTAAACAAAAACTTGAGCTAAGCGTTAAATGCGAAGCCAAGAATTCTTGCGTAAATTGAGAGGTTATGCCAGTGTGTGAAGATACTCTCCCACGCGAGGATAAACAAACAACAGAAGTTAAAAATCTTCAAAAATGCCGAGTCAGCATAAAAAGCGGGGCTAGCGTAAAATACGAAACTACATCTCAGTATTGCGTGAGTGCTCTAAAACGCGAAGCTAACTCTCAACTCCGCGTAAAACAGCCAGTATACAGAATCAAGGCTGATAAACAAAACGTTGAATATCTGATAGACCAGCAGTTCAACGCCATCAGCACTGAAAAGTTTCAGCAGGCACACGGACTTTTTCGATAGCCAAGTGGGTCCCACGCCCAAAACATAACTAAAGATTCTCTATCTTCTAAAGTTCTAAGTTCTTGATCTCATATAATACTTTACAAATAAAAGGAAAGCAACTCAAACTCAGTCACACTCAACATGCCATTGTCAACAACTAATATCAGCTATATTAAATAATTATTATTGTAGCAAGAAAAAGGTGTCTGTATTTGACAGAATAACCGAGTCTCGTCAAAATACTCCAAAAAGGAGAAAGAGTAATATAAAGTATAGAATCAAGGAAAAAGAATTGAGAGCGGTGACCTCAAATATAGTCGGTAAAGGTAAAAAGGTCATGGAAGAAAGAAATGAGTCGGATGTAGTTAACGAATAACCTCACCATTTCACCCAGCTCAAGTCAGGTTCCGTCGCTCCTCGAAATTATAAAAAACTCGCAAAGGGTTCATACAATGATGATAGCGACAATTTAGCCATAGCATCCCCACAGTCATATGCTTCTTCCCAACTAAGAAAATCGGCATCGCACGCAGTGGACACGTACGATGATGTGGACCAAAGGTTGGAAGCCCAGGAGCAAATGATTCGAAACCAACAAAAGACTATTATTGACCTCAAGGCAATACTCTTGAAAGTGGTCGAGAATACTCAGAAGATAGTCGAGAATAAGGCTAACACCTCCTCCTCGGGACCACCACCCAAAATAAATGAGGAACCGCTGCTCAAGACAAATGAAGAAGATAAAGCAGAAAAAGCTTATTCAGTGTATGAAGAAGACGATAAGTTTTCCTTCCATGATCCTCATGAAGAAATATGGAGAAACTACAGAGCCAACTTGATGCATTGATGCAGAAAAAGGAGTTAAAAGAATCAGGGATTTCAAGGTCATACCTGCTTGAGTGGGATTTTGCCGCTTTTCCTGAAAAGTACAAACCCCTTAGACTGGAATCATATAATGGAAAGGGGTTCCCAAGCCAACACATGTACTACTTCTTGTCGCAAACAGGTCATCTGATGGGAAATGACCCCATAATGACCAAGATATTTGCGAGCACCCTGCGAGGGCCTGCTTTTACATGGTTCATGCAGTTGCTCCTGGAAACCATTAACACTTGATATGATGTGGAGAAACAGTTCTTAACACATTTCTTTGAGGATGAGACCAAAATATCAGTTCATTCCCTACTGGCGATGAAACAAAAAGAAGAAGAGACGGTCAAAAACTTCATAAAACGCTTCTAGGAAAAGTCCGTGTAATGCCGACATGGTATGACCCAGAAAACATTGGTGAAAACCTGCAAATATAACTTCAAGACCGGCGTGCTGATAAGAATGGGTGTTGTAGAGTCCAAAACCTAGAAAGATTTGTTGAAGTAAGGAGAGCAGGCAAAAGTATAATTCGCCGGATTGAGAAATCTCGTGGTACAAGAAACTCTACAAATAACATGTTATATCTACAGAATCATAAAAATAAAGGGAAGGTTGTGGTGGCATCAGTTACAGGATCCGAATCCAAGACCACAAAAACCAAGAGGCGCGGAACCTGATAGGACTTATTCATTCAATACAGAGCAGATAGGAACTCTGTTTCACTTCCTCAATAAAAAAATATGTTAAATTTTCCAAAGAACTAGAAGTCAAAAGAAGCAGGAAAGACCAACGACCCTAATTATTGCCTGTACCATCAGAATATCGGGCATACACTAAAAATTGCTACCCTCTCAAGAATCGAATCCAAACATTAATAGAATCCGGTGTCCTGCAGCTCAAAGAACAGAAAAAGTTTTCCGTGAATAAGGCAACTCTAGTTATAGAAACCAATGAGTTCTCTGCCAAAATAACCCATGCATCAAGAGGGAAGCCAATATTAATCAATCATGATCCCCATAAAATGAAGCAGAAGGAACTCTTTCCGATTTCTACCAAAAAAGAAGAAACCATGGGGGTACACTTAGATTTGCTGAAAGACAAACAATTGATTTGCTTAGCTAACTCAATAAAAACCAAGAAAAATACTCGATCGACACCAAGTACGGGCAGCCCACACTTGCAAGCTTGCTCCTTGGGTACGCTCCGAACCACTGCTGCGACGAAGTCCTCATTGGCTGGCAGCCGGATTGGATCAGGGATGCCGAAAATATTGATGGTGATAAACATCATGTTGCTTCTGCTGCTCTTGTTAGACATTGGAAAATTTTGTGTGATGACTGGAAATTTGATGGCAAATTGATTGTCATAAATTTAAAAAAAAATAAAAAAAGAAGAAAAACAAAAAAACAAGAAAAAAAAGAAGGTATGTAAATATATATATATATATATATATATATATATATATATATATATATATATATATATATATACGAATATAATTTTGCTACCCAATGTTGTTAAAGTGACGGAAAGAGAAGATCAAGTTTCTCGCTAACCCTATCATAATGGGGGTAAGAATATGATCATCAATCACCCGAAGTCTTAAAGGCAAAGAGAAGAGAAAACGTTTGACATTTGAGCCCAAACAAAAGTCTCGACAACCTATCATGTTGAGGTAAAAAGTATGAATTGCCCAATGCTGTTAAAAGTAACAAGAAGAGAATATGTTTCTCGCTAATCTATCGTGCTAGGGGATAAAAGATGAACCACCCAATACTGTTAAAGTGGTAGAAAGAGGAGATCAAGTTCCTCGTCAACCCTACCATATTAGGGTTAAAAGTATGAAATCAATAAATTGAAAGCCCAAAAAGGCCAAGGAGAGTGGAAATCAAATCCTCGACAACTCACCATACTGAGGGGAATATAGCATAGCTAGCCCAATACAAACGGCAATTGGTAAAGATATTCCAAATCTGTTGATAGCTTAGGAGTTGGTAAAAATTCCGTAAACCTATCATATTAAGCTCTTATCTCTGATAGTAAGATTTAGATTATTACCGTCCAAATGTAATAAACTTTGTCATATTAAACTCTTAGTTCTGACAGTAAGTTCAAATTACGCGTGAGAGTCTTGAACCGTCTCCACAAAAAATGTTAGGCATGTGCAATTAGGTGCCTCTACGGAAACTCGATGATCCTGACCCGACCATCTTAGCGTATGCAAATTCAAGTTACGCGTGAGAGTCTTGAATTGTTTTCGCCAAAATTCCAGGCATGTGCGATTAGACACCATTATCGAATTTTTTGATTATCACCAAATTAAATATCCAAAGTATTTCAAAATTTGCCAGGTCATAAACCATTCTGAAAACTTTGGAGGGGGTCTTGTTGGAGGTAAAAAATTTTCAAATAAAGAAAAGATGGCAAATAGCTTGCAGAACGCAAAGCTATTAATTAGCTTCGCGCGATAGAAGCTTAACTTTGCGTAGATAAGTAAAATGCGAAGCTAAAGTCTTAGCTCCGCGTACAGAGATTTAACTCTGCGTGAGCAAATTCTCAGAATCCTAAATTGATTATGATTGAGATTTGAAGATATTCAATACCCTAATTGAGTCCAATCAAAATCATAAATTGATTGCGATTGAGATTTGGGCTTATCTAATAACCGAATTGAGTCCAATCAGAATCCTAAATAAAAAAAAACAACAACAACAACAACTAAGCCTTTTTATCCCAAGTATTTGGAGAATCAAGAGATTTAAATCAAAATTAAATATTTGATTAGAACTTTGATGAATACAAAAACCTTCTATTCATATTCCTATGGAGAGCTTCTATTCCTATTCCTAAGGAAACTCTCATAACCAACTAAAGTCTATAAATATCCTCTTTGAGGAGACTTTAGAGATCGATCTTTAATCCTTTTGATCTTTTGGCAATTCAAGTTACGCGCAAGAGGTTTGAAACCTTGAGACCAGAGAGAGAGAAGCTAGGGCCGACCACCATCATTTTCTTCAAAGAGATGAGATCATCATCTTCTTCAAAGAGATGAGATCTTCACATCGGATCGTCAACAGGTTCTACTAGTTAGATCTCATCGCCACATTAGAACCCACTTTTATTGTAAAAGAGAACGATAAATTATAAATCTTTTTGTTTGTTTTTCTATTATTTCTCTTTTATTATAATTATTGTGATCAATGGAAGAAAGTAAATTTTTTGCAGAGAATAACAGATGCACAGGGCATAAAAGGCTTTAGGTGTTCAAAAAAGATTCATGGATTTGGTTGAATGAGTACCCTCTTGAAGGGAATATTAAAATGTTTTAATTTTTCAGTTTCGCTTCCCCACCACATTCCCCGCCGCTTTTTTTGTTGAATGAGTTGCCGAGTACTAAACTTTTCTTTTTTTTTCTCTCCCCTTCAACCTACTAGTTTATCCTCAATGCCAGGGAAATACTAACTAATACTTGCTTTCAGCCAAGGGGTTGGATAGTTTGTTTGCACTAGGATTATTCCACAAAACTTTGAAGGATTTAGGTATTTATCTTAATCGAATCCAGACTTGTCAAATCATGATTCCTAACATATCCATATTTTAACTTCTTAATTAAAATCAAAACCTTTAACTCAAATAAATCCTCTCATCCAATAATTCAACTAGTGAACAACAATATAGAAAATTATCACGAATAAACTTTTGACAAAACATATTAAAATATTAAAATAAACGGAAATGATATATATATATATATATATATATATATATATATATATATATATATATATATATATATATATATATATGATTACTGCAGGTGAACCGTCAACTAAAAAAAGTTACGTGAGTTAACGACAAAACTATAATTATCCAAAGACCGGCACCTCCAGAAGGCTAGCTCCTCCAAACCTGCATGGCGGTGCCTGAGACCTCCTACGAACCCAACAACTCCCCGCAGCAGCGACAGTGGCAATATGAGTCCTATACCCTCTACTCTTTGGCCCAAGAAGTCCCATCGCCACCACAGCCCTGAACTGGTTCGTTGCAGTCATCAAGCAATAGGCTATCGAATTTCACCGGTCAATTCAACTTCTTGTTGGTCAAGAGAGTCGTCTCATTGAAGATTTTGCTTATGGAGATGGTGGAAAAGGTTTGGAAAGAGGAATCGGCCAGTCTATGATGCGGATGAGGGAATGTCCTCAGGCTACAACTACAACCCATGGAGCATGTTTCCGTGTAAACTGTGGACTGTATTGCTTGATCTTCATTTTTATTTGTCATTGATATAGAATTATAGATAGAACTTGTAAAAAGAAAAGCAAAGAAAACGATTTGAGCATGTTTTGTGTTCTCTTCATTCAGATGCTAGAGATGGCTTCAGATATCATCATGCTTGCACTTTAACCTACGAATTGATGAACTAATCCACTGACAAATTCCAATATTGAACTATCTGTAAATAGAAATTGCTCTACAAGAAAAAACTGAGGTGATTCTGTGAAGGTAGAGACTGAAAAGAAAGAAATTCTAATGTATTGTTTGGAAAAGCATTTGCAACTTAAAAAACAAATACATGGGAGAATCATTTTTCTTGTGAATTTGGTAGCTGAAGAGAATCTCTGAGTAGGACAGTTTAACATATTGAAAATTTAGTGAAAGAACAAAAAGTAGACTAGACTTCAGCTTTTTCTGCACTAGAATAGACTAACCTAACAATACAATCTTAGGTAAATAACGTGTGATAGGGGAACAGAAGTTCTTTATATTTTGGGTCAAACTGATTCTCAGTTTTGTGTTTAGATCCATCGTACTCCCCGTTGGACCCGGCATTCTCCCCAACAATTGGTATTAGAGTCCAGCTTTGGACCAAATTATTGTCGGGTCAATGGGTCAGGTTATGGCCTAGGGAGGAGTGAAACCGATGTTTGAAGCCCGAATTGGCCGAGTTAACTTTGGGTTTGATTTTTCATGTGTCGGCTCTCAATGTGGATGGTTACCAAAGTTAAGTTGGTAGGATTAACTTTGGGTTTGGTTTCCTGTGTGTCTGCCTCCACGTGGATGGTTGCCAAAATTAAGTTGGAAAACTCACAATGAAGGGGGAGATTATTAAGTTAGTTCATATGTGAGTATAGTCCCACATTAGATAAGGCAAAAAAAGTTTATGGGTTTAAATACAAAGTTGGGGCCTTGACATAATGGCTTAAGTTTTTAGGTCAAACCGGTTCTCAGTTTTGTATTTAGACCCATCATGATCTGTCATAGAAAACTTTTAGTGACGACTTTCATTGTCACAAATTTCCATGGAAAACTTTCAGTGACGACTTTCATCGACTTTCATTGTCACAAATTTCCATTTTTCTAGTAGTGACAAGACACAAAATGTGAAGGACTTGGGAGACACTTTCAGCTGTAAACATCCTCACCAAACCAAGAAGCCTTCTTCATGGAATGGGAAAATGCATCGTCATATGATCAATAAACAAGAAATTAAGTCCTCTCTAATGTCTATTTGTAGCCTGTTACCGATAAATCTTTAGAACTATCTAATGTTTTAAGTCTACAAAGAATTTCCAAGGAATGGAAAAATTTTCAGAATGTTTAGTAGAGAAATCTATTGAATGTGGATTTTTTGCACAGGTAAAGACTGAGTATATTATTTCAGCCGAGTCTAAGAGTCTTAATCAGTAACAAGAGTTTGTTACTGATTACTTCTATAAAATTTGACAATTCAAGTTTACCAATCTGTAAAAAAAAAAAAGGCAACTAAACTCTCTTATACATATATAACATAATAGAACACTAGTATACAAAAATTACATATTCAATCTTTCATCATATTACGATTTTTCTAGATCAGATGTCACTTTTCAGAAATGAAAAATAAGTTGACATTTGGATAAAATGCAAATGTTGTCGAATGTTGAATTGGTTCTATGAACTGACACAATAAATTCTTTCTTATTACAAGTCAAGGTCTCATTATACTTGTTATCATTACCCTTTCTAAATTTATAGATACAAGGCATTGCCGTGTGCTGCATGTGTTTATATTTTTCTTATTTCCTTGTCCGTCAAAGAAGGCAAATATTTTCTATGGGGTGACTTATCAACTGAGACGGTATAAAAAAAATACCCCTATAGTATTAAGAGTAAATTGTCGTGAGTAAGTAGAATTTCTAGGAGTACAGGGATTAAATTAAGAGTTTTAAGTTAAGGATAACAAGTCACAATACCCCTATAGTATAAGGGGGATCTCACTGCAAGTAACCATATTATTTATTTATGAATTTATTTATTTATTTTGAGAGAGATCCTAAGATGTTTAATGAACCTTTAATCACTGTGATTTTTCCTATTTTTGAGCCTGACCAGGTGATGATCACATTGGTTTATGTTTGCTTTGTGTTGCTGGAATGTTGTGGAGTGGTTTGCGTTCCCTAATTTTAGGTTGGAGTGGGAGGAATATCAAAATGTCGAGAATGAACATATTGCAAGGCTGGAAAAGAGGTGAATATCTCAAATTTTTGCTTATGTATTATCAAAATTGCAGATTTAAACACTCAACTCCACGTTGAGTTGAGTGTGGAATTTGTGAGACGGTTTCAAGAAGGTTCATGATGGTCAGTTCAACGCAGAGAAAAGTTTACCAGTAACGGGGAGAAAATTTCATTGGTTTTAACTTCCACTTGCAACTTGATGTTGGGTACAATGGGCGGGCTCTCTATCAGTAGACTAGTCATGTGGAATTTGTGATCTCTGTCACTGTCACAGTTGAGCGAGCACTTGGACCTCATGTTTGCTTTAGCTGTATTTATCTAGGTAATGAACTCTGCATCACTTGCATCCCCCACTTATCGATAACTGATGGAGTTCAATCCCTTTGTCCGCGCTGCCTTGTATTTCATGCTCCTGTTGTTGCCCTCACCCTCATCGGCAGTGCCGCACAACAACCTCACCGACCTCGCAGCGCTGCTGGCCTTCAAGGCCCGTGTCAGCGACCCATACAGCATCCTGTCCACAAACTGGACTCCCAATGCATCCTTCTGCACCTGGATGGGCGTCTCATGCAGCCACCGGAGGCGAAGGGTGGTTGCTTTTCAGTTCAAGAACTTCCCGCTCTATGGCACAATCGCCCCGCATGTTGCAAATCTCTCCTTTCTCTCCGTCCTGTACCTCTCCAACAACAGTCTTGTTGGCCCAGTCCCTGATTACCTTCCGCAGCTCCCTCGACTCAAGAAACTCGTTCTCGAACTGAACCAGCTGTCAGGTTCTATACCTCCTGCCCTTTTCAACATGTCGTTGTTGACCGTTTTATCCCTGGCTGTCAACAATCTCTCAGGAACTCTACCCTCAAATCGTACCTTGGTTCATTCAATGCTTCCTCGAGTTCAACTTCTCAGGCTATCCAAGAATCAGCTCAGTGGGAACATCCCTGCCGGACTTTGTCATTGCCATGACCTTAGAGTTCTCGCATTGTCTATCAACCAATTCAGTGGCAACATAACGATGGAGCTTGGAAATCTGAAGCGGCTTACAATTCTATATCTTGGCGGAAACAATTTCACAGGTACTATTCCGGCATCTTTGGGCAACCTTACGAATCTGCTGGAATTGGAGCTCGCCCTAAACAGCTTCGGGGGTAGCATTCCTGAGGAGTTGGGCAGGCTTTCACATCTCCAAAACTTAAATCTCGGTGGCAACCATGCCATAACTGGTCCTGTACCAATTTCCCTCTCGAATCTGTCGTCGCTCTTCCTTCTAGGCCTGGAAAACTGCACACTCAATGGACCGGTGCGTGTGAACTTCATGAATATGCCTCGTCTTAAGAGGTTGTATCTAGGGGCGAACAAGCTAACTGGAGGGCTGGACTTTCTCGGCTCGCTTTCAAGCAGCAGAGTTCTCGAATTAATTGCATTGGAACTCAATGAGCTGAATGGCTTTCTTCCAAAAACGATAGGTAACCTCTCAAGGAATCTTTATGTTTTCAGTGCTGCTAATAACCATATCAGGGGAAAACTACCTGCTGAGCTCGGTAATTTGTCTAGTTTGGAGTATCTGCAGTTGGGCTACAATGAGCTAGTCGGAACCATACCCTTACAAATCACAACGACGAAGAACCTTCAGTATATACGTTTGGAATATAACATGATATGTGGGTCCGTTCCACATGAGCTTGGCCAGTTAAGATTGTTGAACATACTTCACCTTCAAGGAAGCTATCTTTCTGGGCCCATACCCGACTCACTGGGAAATATCAGTTCGTTACAACACTTGTTGCTCGATACCAACTCATTATCTTTCAAAATACCTCAAAGCATGTGGAGTCTGACTAGTCTGATTGAATTGGATTTATCGCAATATTTTCTCAGCGGATTCCTATCTTCAGAGATAAGCAATATTAAAAGTTTAGATTTACTTGATATATCAAGGAATCAGTTGTCAGGTGAGATCCCAAGTTCTATAAATGAGCTCCAAATGCTTGAATATCTAGATCTTTCGCACAACTCATTCAATGGTCAGATTCCGCTATCATTTGGTGAGCTTATAAGTGTACAGGTTTTGAACCTTTCAAACAACAATCTGTCAGGAGTTATACCTGCATCCCTGGCCAATCTGAGGTACTTGAGCAGTATAAATCTATCTTTCAACAAGTTAGAAGGAAAGATCCCAAGCAGCGGTGCCTTCTCAAATATCAGCTTCATATCATTAGTAGGGAACACGGCATTATGTGGAGCTCCAAGATTAGGATTCCCACCTTGTTCTGCAGCTGCTCGTTCTACTTCTAAGTCTACGGTGCATTTGCTGTGGTATATTCTCCCTGCAGTTGCTTCTGCTGTGATCATTGTTATTACCTGCTGGATATTATTCCGAAAGCAAACCAAGAATATTGCTCTTGCACACACTCAATCTCCTAATAACTATAGATTGATATCGTACCATGAACTTGCTCATGCAACTGATAACTTCAGCGAAACAAGTTTACTTGGAAGGGGAAGATTCGGGTCCGTCTACAAAGGATGTTTGGATGATGGGCTCCTCACTGCAGTCAAGGTCTTGAATTTGGAAGTTAATGGAGCCTCAATGAGCTTTGATGTCGAGTGCAATGCTCTGCGGATGGTTCGCCATAGAAATCTAGTTAAAATCATCACCACTTGTTCCAACTTGGACTTCAAGGCACTTGTTCTTCAATTCATGCCTAATGGGAGCCTCGAAATGTGGCTCTACTCTCTCAACTGCTGCTTGAGCCTACTTCAAAGGATTAACATAGCTATCGACGTGGCTTCAGCTCTTTGAGTATCTCCATCACAACCATTCTCATATTGTGTTGCACTGTGATCTGAAGCCGAGGAACGTTATTCTGAATGAAGAAATGACTGCTCATTTGAGCGACTTTGGCATTGCAAAACTATTGGATAGTGATAGTCGGAGTGCAACATCAACAAGCACACCAGGGACGATCGGCTATATATCTCCAGGTAATTAAATTTATATGCATTCACTATAAATATAATATCAAATCAACATTACTAAAATTATTGCCTTGGTGTGTTGAACAGAATATGCATCGACTGGACGAGTCTCAAGAAAGGGAGATGTCTATAGCTTTGGGATATTATTGCTCGAGATGTTCACGCGAAAGAAGCCTACTGATCCTATGTTTGTTGGGGAGTCAAGCCTGCGGCAATGGATATGTGATGCACATCCTTATGCTTTGCTGGAGATTGTCGACAATAATCTTTTGAAAGATGGTTCTGGGAGTGAAATATCAAGCGAAGATCAAATATCTTTGCGTGCGTGTCTATCTTCTATCAGGGAGTTGGGCATAATCTGTTCAAAGGACTCACCCAAAGAAAGGCTTGCTATGAAAGAAATTGTTCTGAAACTGCAGAAGATCAAATCTGACTACTTGTCATTGCTTCCTATTGTGTGAAGCTTGTCTTGCTTGCTTACCGTTGTGCTAGTATACTTATGTCGGCCCTTTTCTATCTCTATCATAGCTTCTTCATTTTCAGTTTATGTGCTAGTTATAAGAAGCTCTATACATCGTTAGTTTGTTGTACCAGAGGTTTTGCATGTACGTAAACATCTATTTCATCAAACAATATTAGTTTTAGCTTAAATTGATAGCTGGAAATGAAAAGATGAGTATTTTAGTACTTAAATTTCAAAAATTTCAATCTAAAAAGTTCTCGTTTGTTGTAATTTTATAAACAAATACACAGATGTGGGAGGTAAAAATTTCCAAATAAAGAAAAGATAGCAAATAACTCGCAGAACGCGAAACTATTAATTAGCTTCGCGCAGCAGAAGCTTAACTTCGCATAGATAAGAAGTTAAAGTCTTAGCTCCGCGTCTAGAGTATTTAACTCCGCGTGATCAAATTCTCAGAATCCTAAATTGATTGTTATTGAGATTTGTGCTTATCCAATACCCGAATTGAGTCCAATAAGAATCCTAAATTGATTGTGATTGAGGTTTGGGCTTATCCAATACCCGAATTGAGTCTAATCAGAATCCTAAATCAAGATATTTAAATTAAAATAAAATATTTGATTGAAATTCTTGATGAATACAAAAATCTTCTATTCCTAGTCCTATGGAGACCTTCTATTCTTATTCCTAAGGAAATTCTCATAACCAACTAAAGTTAATTAATACCCTATTTGAGGAGACTTTAGAGATTCATCTTTGATCTTTTTGATCTCTTGGCAATTCAAGTTACGCACGAGAGTCTTAAAGTCTTGAGACCAGAGAGAGAAACTAGGGTCGGCCACCATCATCTTCTTCAAAGAGAGAAGATCTTCACATCGGATCATCAACAAGTTCTACTAGTTAGATTCCATCGCCATATTAGAACCCACTTTTATTGTAAAAGAGAGCGATAAAGTATAAATCCTCTCGTTTGTTTTTCTATTGTTCTTCTTTCGTTGTAATCATTGTGATCAATGGAAGAAAGTAAGATTTTTGAAGAGAACAAACTGACGACCACAGTGGAAGACGTCTCTTTTACTAAACAAAAGATCATGGCGCAATCTGTTGTGAAGAAAATTGGATCGGTCGTGGATATACTCGTCGTTGAGATCGACCAGCAAAGGTATAAAGAATATCTCTTCTCTTGATCGGGTGATCTGACTGAAACGCGGTGCGATCGTCATGTAATTTCTAAAATCCGTAAATCAGGTAATAAGGAATTCTCCGTTAATCGGGGATCCTTTGAGTCTGCAATTATAGAGATGTCGTTCAACCAGAAAATCCTAAGGGAGAATGCTATTCCTACTCCCGAACAGGGTCAAGAGAATGACTTTACAAGATCTCAACTCCGAAATCGGAATCGTCGAGTAAGACGAAGAGCCCTCAAAGCCCACATAAAACGCAAGGCTGAGGCAGAGACAGAATGCAAGGTTATACCTTGTGAACTGGCTTACGTTAATCGCAAGACCAGTAAAAATCACGTAAAACGCAAAGCTAACTGTAAGCCAGTGTGTGAAGAAGCTCTCCACGCAAGGCTACAAATCTTGGACATGAAATCAGGAAAATTGACAACACTCGCATAAAACGCAAGGTTAATCTCAGAGGCAAGACAATGTGTGAAGTAGTCTCTCTATGCGAGACTGTCGAACTTGACTATGAAACTGACAGAAGTGCCAGAACTCGCATAAAACGCGAAGATAAGCTGACATACGGTGAAAATTCTCCACGCGAGACTATCAAACTTAAACAAAAAACTTTAGCTAGCGTTAAACGCGAAGCCAAGAATTCTTGCGTAAATCGCGAGGTTATACCAGCGTACAGTGAGAATTCCCCACGTGAGACTATCAAATTTAAACAAAAACTTGAGCTAAGCGTTATACGTGAAGCCAAGAATTCTTGCGTAAATTGAGAGGTTATGCCAATGTGCGAAGATACTCTCCCACGCGAGGCTAAACAAACAACAGAAGTTAAAATTCTTCAAAAATGCCAAGTCAGCATAAAATGCGGGGCTAGCGTAAAATACGAAACTACAGCTCAGCATCGCGTGAGTGCTCTAAAATGCGAAGCTAACTCTCAACTCCGCGTAAAGCAGCCAGTATACAGAATCAAGGCTGATAAACAAAATGTTAAATATCTGACAGACCAGCAGTTCAATGCCATCAGCACTGAAAAGTTTCAGCAGGCACACGGACTTTTCTGACAGCCAAGTGGGTCTCACGCCCAAAACATAACTGAAGATTCTCTATCCTCTAAAGTTCTTGATCTCAGATAATACTTTACAAATAAAAGGAAAGCGATTCAAACTCAGTTACACTCAACTTGCCATTGTCAACAATTAATATCAGCTATATTAAATAATTATTATTGTAGCAAGAAAAAAGTGTCTGTATTTGACAGAATAACTGAGTCTCGTCAAAATACTCCAAAGAGGAGAAAGAGTAATGTGAAGTGTAGAATCAAGGAAAAAGAAAGCGGTGACCTCAAATATAGTCGGTAAAGGTAAAAAGGTCATGGAGGAAAAAAATGAGTCGGATGTAGATAACGAATAACCTCACTATTTCACCCAGCTCAAGTCAGGTTCCGGCGCTCCTCGAAATTATAAAAAACTCGCAAAGGGTTCATACAATGATGATAGCGACAATTCAGCCATACTCTTGAAAGTGGTCGAGAATACTCAGAAAATAGTCGAGAATAAGGCTAACACCTCCTCCTCGGGACCACCACCCAAAATAAATGAGGAACCATCGCTCAAGACAAATGAAGAAGATAAAGCAGAAAAAGCTTATTCAGTGTATGAAGAAGACGATAAGTTTTCCTTACATGATCCTCATGAAGAAATATGGAGAAACTACAGAGCCAATTTGATGCATTGATGCAGAAAAAGGAGTTAAAAGAATCAAGGATTTCAAGGTCATACCTGCTTGAGTGGGATTTTGCTGCTTTTCCTGAAAAGTACAAACCCCTTAGACTGGAATCATATAATGGAAAGGGGTTCCCAAACCAACACATATACTACTTCTTGTCGCAAGCTGGTCATCAGATGGGAAATGACCCCATAATGACCAAGGTATTTGCGAGCACCCTACGAGGGCCTGCTTTTACATGGTTCATGCAGTTGCTCCTGGAAACCATTAACACTTGATATGATGTGGAGAAACAGTTCTTAGCACATTTCTTTGAGAATGAAACCAAAATATCAGTTCATTCCCTTCTTGCGATGAAACAAGAAGAAGAAGAGAGTCAAAAACTTCATAAAACGCTTCTAGGAAAAGTCCGTGTAATGCCGACACGGTATGACCCAGCAAACACTGGTGAAAACCTGCAAATATAACTTTAAGACCGGCGTGCTGATAAGAATGGGTGGTGTAGAGTCCAAAACCTAGAAAGATTTGTTGAAGTAAGGAAAGCAGGCGGAAGATATCATTCGCTGGATTGAGAAATCTCGTGGTACGAGAAACTCTACAAATAACATGCAATATCCACAGAATCATAAAAAATAAAGGGAAGGCTATGGTAGCATCAGTTACAGGATCCGAATCCAAGACCCCAAAAACCAAGAGGCGCGGGACCTGATAGGACTTATTCATTCAAGACGGAGCAGACAGGTACTCTGTTTCACTTCCTCAATAAAAAAAGATGTTAAATTTTCCAGAGAACCGGAAGTCAGAGGAAGCAGGAAAGACTAACAACCTTAATTATTGTCTGTACTATCAGAATATCGGGCATCCACTAAAGATTGCTACCCTCTCAAGAATCGAATCCAAATATTAATAGAAGTCGGTGTCCTGCAGCTCAAAGAACAGAAAAAGGTTTCCGTGAATATGGCAACTCTGGTTATAGAAACCAATGAGTTCCCTGTCAAAATAACCCATGATCAACAGGGAAGCCAATATTAATCAATCATGATCCCCATAAAATAAAGCAGAAGGAACTCTTTCCGATTTCTACCAAAAAAGAAGAAACCATGGGGGTACACTTAGATTTGCTGAAAGACAAACAATTGACTTGCTCAGCTAATTCAATAAAAACCAAGAAAAATACTCGAGCGACACCAAGTACGGGCAGCCCACACTTGCAAGCTTGCTCCTTGGGTACACTCCGAACCACAGCTGCGACGAAGTTGTCCTCATTGGCTGACAGACGGATTGGATCGGGGGATGCCGAAAACATTGATGGTGATAAGCATCATGTTGCTTATGCTGCTCTTGTTAGACATTGGAAAATTTTGTGTGATGACTGGAAATTTGATGGCAAATTGATTGTCATAAATTTTTAAAAAAAATAAAAAAAAGAAGAAGAAAAACAAAAAAACAAGAAAAAAAAGAAAAAAAAAGAAGGTATGTAAATATATATATACGAATATAATTTAACTACCCAATGTTGTTAAAGCGACGGAAAGAGAAGATCAAGTTTCTCGCTAACCCTATCATAATGGGGGTAAGAGTATGATCATCAATGAGCTTAAGTCTTAAAGGCAAAGGGAAGAGGAAACGTTTGACATTTGAGCCCAAACAAAAGTCTCGACAACCTATCATGTTGAGATAAAAAGTATGAATTGCCCAATCCTGTTAAAAGTAACAGGAAGAGAATATGTTTCTCGCTAATCTATCGCGCTAGGGGATAAAAGATGAACCACCCAATACTGTTAAAGTAGCAGGAAGAGGGGATCAAGTTCCTCGCCAACCCTACCATACTAGGGGTAAAAGTATGAAATCAATAAACTGAAAGCCCAAAAAGGCCAAGGGGAGTGGAAATCAAATTCTCGACAACTCACCATGCTGAGGGGAATATAGCATGGCTAGCCCAATGCAAACGACAATTGGTAAAGGTATTCCAAATTCGTTGATAGCTTAAGAGTTGCTAAAAATTCCGTAAACCTGTCATATTAAGCTCTTATCTCTGATAGTAAGATTTGGATTGTTATCGTCCAAATATAATAAACTTTGTCATATTAAACTCTTAGTTCTGACAGTAAGTTCAAATTATGCATGAGAGGCTTGAACCGTCTCCACAAAAAATATTAGGCATGTGCAATTAAGTGCCTCTACCGAAACTCGATGATCCTGACCCGACCATCTTAGTGTATGCAAATTCAAGTTATGCGTAAGAGCCTTGAATTGCTTTCGTCAAAATTCCAGGCATGTGCGATTAGACACCGCTATCGAATTTTTTGATTATCACCAAATTAAACGTCCAAAGTATTTCAAAATTTGCCAAGTCATAAACCATTTCGAAAACTTTGTTGGGGGTCCTATTGGAGGTAAAAAATTTCAAATAAAGAAAAGATGGCAAATAGCTCGCAGAATGCGAAGCTATTAATTAGCTTCGCGCGATAGAAACTTAACTTTGCATAGATAAGTAAAACGCGAAGCTAAAGTCTTAGCTCCGCGTACAGAGATTTAACTCTGCGTGAGCAGATTCTCAGAATGCTAAATTGATTATGATTGAAATTTGAACTTATCCAATGCCCTAATTGAGTCCAATCAGAATCCTAAATTGATTGCGATTGAGATTTGGGCTTATCTAATAACCGAATTGAGTCCAATCAGAATTCTAAATAAAAAACAACAACAACAACAACAACTAAGCCTTTTTATCCTAAGTATTTGGGAAAATCAAGAGATTTAAATCAAAATTAAATATTTGATTAGAACCTTGATGAATACAAAAACCTTCTATTCATATTCCTATGGAGACCTTTTATTCATATTCCTATGGAAACTCTCATAACCAACTAAAATATATAAATATCCTCTTTGAGGAGACTTTAGAGATCGATCTTTGATCCTTTTGATCTTTTGGCAATTCAAGTTACGCGCGAGAGGTTTGAAACCTTGAGACCAGAGAGAGAGAAGCTAGGGCCGGCCACCATCATTTTCTTCAAAGAGATGAGATTTTCACATCGAATCGTCAACAGGTTCTACTAGTTAGATCTCATCGCCACATTACAACCCACTTTTATTGTAAAAGAGAGCGATAAATTATAAATCTTTTTGTTTGTTTTTCTATTGTTCCTCTTTTGTTGTAATTATTGTGATCAATGGAAGAAAGTAAATTTTTTGCGCAGAATAACAGATGCACAGGGCATAAAAGGCTTTAGGTGTTCAAAAAAGATTCATAGATTTGGTTGAATGAGTACCACCTTGAAGGGAATGTTAAAATGAGTACCAAGAAGTGGGCTTCACTTCCTCATGGAATGGGAAAATGCATCGTCATATGATCAATAAACAAGAAATTAAGTGCTCTCTAATATCTATTTGTAGCCTGTTACCGACAAATCTTTAGAACTATCTAATGTTTTAAGTCTATAAAGAATTTCCAAGGAACAGAAAACTTTTTAGAATGTTTAGTAGAGAAATCTATTGAATGTGGATTTTTTGCACAGGTAAAGACTGAGTATATTATTTCAACCAAGTCTAAGAGTCTTAATCAGTAATTACAAGAGTTTGTTACTGATTACTTCTATAAAATTTGACAATTCAAGTTTACCAATCTGTAAAAAAAAAGGCAACTAAACTCTCTTATACATATGTAACTCACTAGTATACAAAAATTACATATTCAATCTTTCATCAGATTACAATTTTTCTAGATCAGATGTCACTTCTCAGAAATGAAAAATAAGTTGACATTTGGATAAAATGTAAATGTTGTCGAATGTTGAATTGGTTCTATGAACTAACACAATAAGTTCTTTCTTATTACAAGTCAAGGTCTCATTATACTTGTTATCATTACCCTTTCTGAATTTATAGATACAAAGTATTGCCGTGTGCTGCATGTGTTTATATTCTTCTTATTTCCTTGTCCGTCAAAGAAAGCAAATATTTTCTATGTGGTGACTTATCAACTGAGACGGTATAAAAAAAATACTCCTATAGTATTAAGAGTAAATTGTTGTGCGTAAATAGAATCTCTAGGAGTACAGGGACTAAATTAAGAGTTTTAAGTTAAGGGTAACAAGTCACAGTACCCCTATAGTATAAGGGGGGTCTCATTGCAATTAACCATATTATTTATTTATTTATTTTGAGAGAAGATCCTAAGATGTTTAATGAACCTTTAATTGCGGTGATTTTTCCTATTCTTGGGCCTAATAAGATGATGATCACATTGGTTTATGCTTGCTTTGTGTTGAAGTATAGCTGGAATGTTGTGGAGTGATCTGCGTTCCCTAATTTTAGGTTGGAGTGGGAGGAATATCAAAATGTCGAGAATGAACATATTGCAAGGCTGGAAAAGAGGTGAATATCTCAAATTTTTGCTTATGTATTATCAAAATTGCAGATTTAAACACTCAACTCAACTTCATACTTTGCTTGTGGTTTTTTTTCTGACTTAAAACAACGGGCTAAAATACGGATGGTCAAAATATTTTGGAAATTATTTGTTTTACACCTCCATTTTAGAATGTGGGGATCTGTCCTGATCTCGTTCATATAGATCCTCTATATAAGGATTTAAGGTTGCCTCCATATATAACTATATGGAGACTCTCTTTGCAATTTCTGCTATAATACATTATATATCATAGGGTTAATTACACTCAGACCTCCTGATATATATAGAAGGTTCTGTTTGATTAAAGTTGGGTCTGGGTTAGTTCGAGGGTCATTCTAAATTAACTTTAGGGTCAAAACTTTTCAGATCAAACACAATCTAAGAATCCCAACTAACTTTTTCAAGTTGGATTTGGGTTACTATTCGATGTTAGCTTCAAGCCTAGTGTATTCTTTTTGTTGTAGTCATAGATGAAATCATATTTGTATATTATCTCCCATCTTTTTGTCAATTCCATCTCACTTAACAATCAACAATCAACAATGCTGAATAATCGTTTTTTTTTTTTTTTAAAGCTTACCTATTGCATCTTCCTCTCTATAGTCTATATCCCCTAATTTTGAATGGATTTAATTCTTTGTTACTTAGATTAATCATAGAACCTACCCATTTGGTCAAATATCATTCATTATTATTTTTACAAATGTAGAATGCATAAGCTCTAAAATTTAGTTTTTTCACAGATAAGTACTTGATCATTTCTGAACAGCCATTATTTGATTTTATCTGATGTTTTTGGGTTTTAGACCTGAAAATGATGACTCAATCTAAATATAAAATTATCAGTAAGAAGTTCTTCTTTTTTTTTTTCCCTCCCTCTTTCAGAAGTCCAAAAAGATTTCTTTTCTAATTTAAACATTACGAGCAGTTTGTAGCCCTAGATATTTTCATGGAATTAAAACTTCCTTCATTACATTACCAGGCTTTATGCTGCTGAAGTGCTGTTAGCTCTGGAGTATCTACATGCAATATATGTGCATTTGGATGGCTGGACGTGAATGATCCACAATACTTGAAGTACGTATGTCGCATGAGGTATAGAACCTGCATTTAGATTGCTGAACACTACAAGAAAAAAGAATTTTTTCCAACAGTTGACCAGCGGTGCCTTCTATAAGAAAATCGTTACAAAATTTATATGCAACGGTTTTGATATCCGTTACGCTAGCCACTATTATAGATATTTGTAATGGTTGTGTGAGGCTATTGCAATGGTTTTTTTAATTGTTGTATTTGAATAAATTCATAATAGTTATGTACAACTATTACAGTACTTTACTGTAATGGTTATAATAACTGTTATACGAAATTGTTACAAATCAATAATAACAATTAAGTGAAAATGTCATAATCATAATACACTTGACAAGAAAATATCGCAATTAATACATATATATTGTAATGGTTATGAAAACTATTATGATTAGTAAATGCCTATTATAATACATATAAAAACCGTTCCAATTAATACATATGTTTTTATAACCATTGCATCAAGTTCCAACATATTACAATATTTGAAGGAAACTATTGCAATAAGAAGTCTCCGGAGACTACGGATCATCCAGAAACAGAGAGTTTCAAAGTCTGTTGTGGATATTGAGTCTGGTCTACGTCACCTCTCACTAGTGCATCTCCAACTAGCTAGGTGAGTCTGGCCTAAGTCAACTCTCACAAGTGCATCAACAATGACGACGACTTCACTGTGAGGGTCATGACATCTACACTCCATTGGAAGGTTTCGAGAAGGTTCATGATGGTCAGTTCAGCGCAGAGAAAAGTTTACAAGTAACGTGGAGAAAATTTCTTTGGTTTTAACTTCCACTTGCAACTTGATGTTGGGTACAATGGGCGGGCTCTCTATCAGTAGACTAGTCATGTGGAATTTGTTATCTCTGTCTCTGTCGCAGTTGAGCGAGCAATTCATGTTTGCTTTTGCTGTATATATCTGTAGGTAATGAACTCTGCATCACTTGCATCCCCCACTTATCGATAACTGATGGAGTTCAATCCCTTTGTCCGCGCTGCCTTGTATTTCATGCTCCTGTTGTTGCCCTCACCCTCATCGGCAGTGCCGCACAACAACCTCACCGACCTCGCAGCGCTGCTGGCCTTCAAGGCCCGTGTCAGCGACACATACAACACTGTATCCACAAACTGGACTCCCAATGCATCCTTCTGCACCTGGATGGGCGTCTCATGCAGCCGCCAGAGGCAGAGAGTAGTTGCTCTTCAGTTCAAGAACTTCCCGCTCTATGGTACAATCTCCCCACACCTTGCAAATCTCTCCTTTCTGTCTGTCCTCTACCTCTCCAACAACAGTCTTTTTGGCCCCATCCCCGATTCCCTTGCGCAGCTCCCTCGCCTCAAGGAACTCATTCTCCAACTGAACCAGCTGTCAGGTTCCATACCTCCTGCCATTTTCAACATGTCGTTGCTGACCGTTTTATCCCTGGCTAACAACAATCTTTCCGGAACTCTACCATCAAATCGTAGCTTCGTTCATTCAATGCTTCCTCGAATCCAATTTCTCAGTCTGTCCACAAACCAGCTCAATGGGAACATCCTGGCAGGCCTTTGTCACTGCCATGATCTCAGTCAGCTCGGACTGTCTGACAACCAGTTCAGTGGCAACATACCGATGGAGCTGGGAAATTTGAAGCAGCTTACGAATCTACATCTTGGCGGAAACAATCTCACAGGTACTATTCCGGCATCTTTGGGCAACCTTACGAATCTGCTTGAATTGTATCTTAACTCGAACAGCTTATGGGGGAGCATTCCTGAGGAGCTGGGCGGGCTTTCACATCTCAAAAAGTTAAATCTCGGTACAAACCATGCCATAACTGATCATATACCAATTTCCCTCTCGAATCTGTCGTCGCTCTCCCTTTTAGACTTGAACAA
Organism: Dracaena cambodiana; assembly: GCA_036321105.1. NCBI lineage: Eukaryota > Viridiplantae > Streptophyta > Magnoliopsida > Asparagales > Asparagaceae > Dracaena > Dracaena cambodiana. The sequence continues at coordinate 5,267,209 of JAYEPQ010000007.1, forward strand.
CTGCACACTCAGCGGATCGATACGTGTGGACTTCAGGAGTATGCTTCATCTTGAGAGATTATTTCTAGGGGAGAACAAGCTAAGTGGAGGGCTGGACTTTCTCGGATCGCTTTCAAACAGCAGAGTTCTTCTATATATTGCTTTAGAATTCAATGAGCTAGATGACTTTCTTCCAAATACGATAGGTAACCTCTCAAGGAATCTTTATACTTTCAGTGCTTCTGGTAACCATATCAGAGGAAAACTTCCTGTTGAACTCGGTAATCTGTCTAGCTTGGGGACTCTGGAGTTGGGCATCAATGAGCTAGTCGGAACCATACCTTTGGAAATCGCAATGATAAAGAACCTCCAGTATATAGATCTGGGATATAACATGATAAATGGGTCTATCCCGAATGAGCTTGGTCAGTTGAGATTCTTGAACGAACTTTACTTTCCAGGAAACAATCTTTCTGGGCCCATACCCGACTCACTGGGAAATATCGGTTCATTACAATACTTGTTTCTCGATGCCAACTCATTATCTTTCAAAATACCTCAGAGTATGTGGAGTTTGACTGGCCTGATTGAATTGGGTCTATCGCAAAATTTTCTCCGCGGAATCCTATCTTCTGAGGTAAGGAATGTTGAAAATTTAGATAGACTTGATATATCAAGGAATCAGCTATCAGGTGAGATCCCAAGTTCTATAAAGGAGCTCCAAATGCTTGAATATCTAGATCTTTCAAACAATGCATTCAATTGTCAGATTCCGTCATCATTTGGCGAGCTTATAAGTTTAAAGGTTTTGAACCTTTCAAACAACAATCTGTCAGGAGTTATACCTGCATCCCTGGCCAATCTCCGGTACCTCAGCAGTATAAACCTATCTTTCAACAAGTTGGAAGGAAAGATCCCAAGCAGCGGTGCCTTCTCAAATATCAGTGTCATGTCATTAGTAGGGAACACGGCATTATGTGGAGCTCAAGGATTAGGATTCCCACGTTGTTCACTAACTGTTCGTTCTACTTCTAAGTCTACAATGCATTTGCTGTGGTATATTCCCCCTGCAGTTGCTTCTGTTGTGATCATTGTTATTGCCTGCTGGATATTATTCCGAAAGCAAACCAAGAATATTGCTCCTGCACACACTCAATCTCCTGATAACTATAGATTGATATCGTACCATGAACTTGCTCGTGCAACTGATAACTTCAGTGAAACAAATTTACTGGGAAGGGGAAGATTCGGGTCCGTCTACAAAGGATGTTTGGATGATGGGCTCCTCACTGCAGTCAAGGTCTTGAATTTGGAAGTTAATGGCGCCTCAATGAGCTTTGATGTCGAGTGCAATGCTCTGCGGATGGTTCGCCACAGAAATTTAGTTAAAATCATCACCACTTGTTCCAACTTGGACTTCAGGGCACTTGTTCTTCAATTCATGCCTAATGGGAGCCTCGAAATGTGGCTCTACTCCCTCAACTGCTACTTGAGCCTACTTCAAAGGATTAACATAGCTGTCGACATTGCTTCAGCTCTTGAGTACCTCCATCACAACCACTCTCATGTTGTGCTGCACTGTGATCTGAAGCCGAGCAATGTTCTTCTGGATGAAAAAATGACTGCTCATTTGAGCGACTTTGGCATTGCGAAACTGTTGGATAGTGATAGTCGGAGTGCAACATCAACAAGCACACCAGGGACGATTGGCTATATATCTCCAGGTAATTAAATTTACATGCATTCAGTTTAAATGTAATATCAAATCAACATTACTGAATTTATTGTCTTGGTGTGTTGAACAGAGTATGCATCGACTGGACGAGTCTCAAGAAAGGGAGACATCTATAGCTATGGGATATTATTGCTAGAGATGTTCACGCGAAAGAAGCCTACTGATCCTATGTTTGTAGGGGAGTTAAGCCTGCGGCGATGGATATGTGATGCACATCCTGATGCTCTGCTGGAGATTGTCGACAACAATCTTTTGAAAGATGCTTCTAGGAGTGAAATATCAAGCGAAGATCCAATATCTTTGCGTGCGTGTTTGTCTTCTATTGTGGAGTTGGGCATAATCTGTTCAAAGGACTCACCCAAAGAAAGGTTCGCTATGAAAGAAGTTGTTCCGGAACTACAGAAGATCAGATCTGACTACTTGTCATTGCTCCCTATTGTGTGAAGTTTTGCTTACCATTGTGCTAGCATACTTATGTCAGTCCTATTCTATCTATAGAATAACTTCTACATTTTAAGTTTATGTACCAGTTATAAGAAGCTCTACACATCTTAAGTTATGTTTGTACCTGAGGTTTTGCGTGTATTTAAAAATCTATTTCATCAAACAGTATTCGTTTTAGCTTAAATTGCAAGCTGGACATGAAAAGATGAGTATTTTAGTATTTAGATTTCAATATTTTCAAATTAAAGAGTGTCTCATTTGTCATAATTTTATAAATAAATACAGAGATGCAATTAAAATCAAAACCTTTAACTCAAATCAAATCCTCTCAACTCAAAATGTAACCCACAATTCAATATTATCATGTAACTCAATATCATCCAACAATTCAACTAGTGAACAACAATATAGAAAATTTCAAGAATAAACTTCTGACAAAACATAGAAAGATATTAAAATAAACAGAGGCTATCGAATTTCACCGGTCAATTCAACTTCTTGTTGGTCAAGAGAGTCGTCTCATTGAAGATTTTGCTTATGGAGATGGTGGAAAAGGTTTGGGAAGAGGAATCAGCCAGTCTATGATGCGGATGAGGGAATGTCCTCAGGCTACAACTACAACCCATGGAGCATGTTTCCGTGTAAACTGTGGACTGTATTGCTTGATCTTCATTTTTATTTGTCTGCGTTTTTTTGTTTTTGTCTCTAAGGTAGAAAAGTCGTTGATATAGAATTATAGATAGAACTTGTAAAAAGAAAAGCAAAGAAAACAATTTGAGCATGTTTTGTGTTCTCTTCATTCAGATACTAGAGATGGCTTCAGATATCATCATGCTTGCACTTTAAATCACTGCTCTCCTGAGTTCACCTTAACCTACTAATTGATGAACTAATCCATTGATAAATTCCAATATTGAACTATCTGTAAACAGAAATTGCTCTACAAGAAAAAACTGTGGTGATTCTGTGAAGGTAGAGACTGAAAATAAAGAAATTCTAATGTATTTTTTGGAAAAGCATTTGCAACTTACAAAAAAATACATGGGAGAATCATTTTTCTTGTGAATTGGTAGCTGAAGAGAATCTCTGAGTAGGACAGTTTAACATATTGAAAATTTAGTGAAAAAACAAAAAGTAGACTGGACTTCAGCTTTTTCTGCACTAGAATAGACTAACCTAACAATATAATCTTAGGTAAATAACGTGTGATAGAGGAACAGAATCATCATAATCGAAATCTGCCTAGAAAATGGATTTTCTTGGTGTTTGGCACCTGAGATTGATGACCTAAACTTGTCATGGAAGACTTTTAGTGACGACTTTCATTGTCACAAATTTCCATTTTTCTCGTAGTGACAAGACTAACACAAAATGTGAAGGACTTGGGAGACACGTTCAGCTGTAAACATCCTCACCAAACCAAGAAGTGGGCTTCACTTCTTCATGGAATGGGAAAATGCATAGTCATATGATCAATAAACAAGAAATTAAGTGCTCTCTAATGTCTATTTGTAGCCTGTTACCGACAAATCTTTAGAACTATCTAATGTTTTAAGTCTACAAAGAATTTCCAAGGAATGGAAAATTTTTCAGAATGTTTAGTAGAGAAATCTATTGAATGTGGATTTTTTGCACAGGTAAAGACTGAGTATATTATTTCAGCCGAGTCTAAGAGTCTTAATCAGTAACAAGAGTTTGTTACTGATTACTTCTATAAAATTTGACAATTCAAGTTTACCAATCTGTAAAAAAAAAAAAAAAAAGGCAACTAAACTCTCTTATACATATATAACATAATAGAACACTAGTATACAAAAATTACATATTCAATCTTTCATCATATTACGATTTTTCTAGATCAGATGTCACTTTTCAGAAATGAAAAATAAGTTGACATTTGGATAAAATGCAAATGTTGTCGAATGTTGAATTGGTTCTATGAATTGACACAATAAATTCTTTCTTATTACAAGTCAAGGTCTCATTATACTTGTTATCATTACCCTTTCTAAATTTATAGATACAAGGCATTGCCGTGTGCTGCATGTGTTTATATTCTTCTTATTTCCTTGTCCGTCTAAGAAGGCAAATATTTTCTATAGGGTGACTTATCAACTGAGACGGTATAAAAAAATTCTCCTATAGTATTAAGAGTAAATTGTCGTGCGTAAGTAGAATTTCTAGGAGTACAGGGACTAAATTAAGAGTTGTAAGTTAAGGATAACAAGTCACAATACCCCTATAGTATAAGGGGGATCTCACTGCAAGTAACCATATTATTTATTCATGAATTTATTTATTTATTTTGAGAGAGATCCTAAGATGTTTAATGAACCTTTAATCACTGTGATTTTTCCTATTTTTGAGCCTGACCAGGTGATGATCACATTGGTTTATGCTTGCTTTGTGTTGCTGGAATGTTGTGGAGTGGTTTGCGTTCCCTGATTTTAGGTTGGAGTGGGAGGAATAACAAAATGTCGAGAATGAACATATTGCAAGGCTGGAAAAGAGGTGAATATCTCAAATTTTTTCTCATGTACTATCAAAATTGCAGATTTAAACACTCAACTCAACTTCATACTTTGCTTGTGTTTTTTTTTCCTTTGACTTAAAACAACGAACCAAAGTCCTCCGTGTTCCTGCCCTTTTGCAACTGCCAAATGTATGGTCAAAATATTTTGGAAATTATTCTTTTTACACCTCCATTTTAGAATGTGGGGATCTGTCCAGATTGTTCATATAAATCCTCTATATAAGGATTTAAAGTTGCCTCCATATATAACTATATGGAGACTCTCTATGCAACTTTTGTTATAATACATTATATATCATAGGGTTAATTACACTCAGACCTATATATAGAAGGTTCTGTTTGATTAAAGTTGGGTTTGGGTTGGTTTAAGGGTCATTCTAAACTAACTTTAGGGTCAAAACTTTTCAGATCAAACACAATCTAAGAATTCCAACTAACTTTTTCAAGTTGGATTTGGGTTACTATTCGATGTTAGCTTCAAGCCTAGTGTATTCTTTTTGTTGTAGTCATAGATGAAATCATATTTCTATATTATCTCCCATCATTTTGTCAATTACATCTCACTTAACGATCAACAATGCTGAATAATCTTTTTTTTTTAGCTTACCTATTGCATCTTCCTCTCTATAGTCTATATCCCCTAATTTTGAATGGATTTAATTCTTTGTTACTTAGATTCATCATAGAACCTACCCATTTGGTCAAATATCATTCATTATTATTTTTACAAATGTAGAATGCATGAGCTCTAAAATTTAGTTTTTTCACAGATAAGTACTTGATCATTTCTGAACAGCCATTATTTGATTTTATCTGATGGTTTTTTATTTTAGACCTGAAAATGATGACTCAATCTAAATATAAAATTATCAGTGTGAAGTTCTTTATTTTTTTATTTTTTTTATTTTTCCTCCCTCTTTCAGAAGTCCAAAAAGATTTCTTTTCTAATTTCAACATTACGAGCAGTTTGTAGCCCTAGATATTTTCATGGAATTAAAACTTCCTTCATTACATTACCAGGTTTTATGCTGCTGAAGTGCTGTTAGCTCTTGAGTATCTACATGCAATATATGTGCATTTGGATGGCTGGACATGAATGATCAACAAATAGATAGTTTTGAAGTCTGTTGTCGATATCGAGTCTGGTCTAAGCTAATCTCACAGTCTTCTCGTTCACACTCCACTGGAAGGCATCTTGGAAAAGTTCATGACGGTGATGGAGGTGGTGCCAGTTCAACGCAAAGAAAATTTACAAGTTATGTGGTTATAATGGGCGGGCTCTCTATCAGTAGACTAGTCCTGTGGAATTTGTGATCTCTGTCCCTGTCACAGTTAAGTGGGCAGTTGGATGTTATGTTTGCCATAGTTGAATATATCTGTAGGTAATGAAATGTGCATCACTTGCATCCCCCACTTATCGATAACTGATGGAGTTTAATCCCTTTGTCTGTGCTGCCTTGCATTTCATGCTCCTGTTGTTGCCCTCACCCTCATCGGCAGTGCCGCACAACAACCTCACCGACCTCGCAGCGCTGCTGGCCTTCAAGGCCCGTGTCAGCGACCCATACAGCATCCTGTCGACAAACTGGACTGCCAATGCATCCTTCTGCACCTGGATGGGCGTCTCATGCAGCCGCCGGAGGCAAAGGGTAGTTGCTCTTCATTTCAAGAACTTTCCGCTCCATGGTACAATCTCCCCACACCTTGCAAATCTCTCCTTTCTCTCTGTCCTCTACCTCTCCAACAACAGTCTTGTTGGCCCCGTCCCCGATTCCCTCGCGCAGCTCCCTCGACTCAAGAAACTCGTTCTCGAACGGAACCAGCTGTCAGTTTCTATACCTCCTGCAATTTTCAACATGTCGTTGCTGGCCACTTTATCCCTGGCTGTCAACAATCTTTCAGGAACTCTACCCTCAAATCGTAGCTTGGTTAATTCAATGCTTCCTCGAGTTCAACTTCTCAGGCTGTCCAAGAATCAGCTCAGTGGGAACATCCCTGTTGGACTTTGTCATTCCCATGACCTCAGAAGTCTTTCATTGTCTTACAACCAGTTTAGTGGAAACATACCGATGGAGCTTGGCAATCTGAAGCAGCTTACAATTCTGTATCTTGGAGAAAACAATCTCACAGGTACTATTCCGGCATCTTTGGGCAACCTAACGAATCTGCTTGAATTGGCACTTGAATCGAACAGCTTCCGGGGGAGCATTCCTGAGGAGTTGGGCGGGCTTTCACATCTCCAAAAGTTATATCTTTGTTGCAACCATGCCATAACAGGTCCTGTACCAATTTCCCTCTCGAATCTGTCGTCGCTCCTCCTTTTAGACCTGGACAACTGCACGCTCAGCGGATCGATACGTGTGAACTTCAGGAACTTGCTTCATCTTCAGAGATTATTTCTAGGGGAGAACAAACTAACTGGAGGTTAGGAGTTTCTCGAATCACTTTCTCACAGCAGAGTTCTCAAAATTATTGCTTTGGAAGTCAATGAGCTGGATGGCTTTCTTCCAAATACGATAGGTAACCTCTCAAGGAATCTTTATTTTTTCAGTGCTGCTAGTAATCATATCAGGGAAAAACTACCTGCTGAACTCGGTAATTTGCCTAAATTGGAGTATCTGGATTTGAGCAATAATGAGCTAGTCGGAACTATACCCTTACAAATCACGACGATGGAGAACCTTCAGTTAATAGATTTGGAATAACATGATAAATGGTCAATTCCACATGAGCTTGGCCTGTTAAGATTGTTGAACATACTTCTGTTAAGATTGTTGAACATACTTCTACTTCAAGGAAACCGTCTTTTTGGACCCATACCAGACTCACTGGGAAATATCAGTTCGTTACAATACTTGCGGCTCGGTGCCAACTTATTATCTTTCAAAAATCCTCAGAGCATGTGGAGTCTGACTGGCCTAATTGGATTTGATCTATCGCAAAATTTTCTCAACGGATTCCTATCTTCAGAGGTAGGGAATATCAAGAACCTAGAGACACTTGATATATCAAATAATTAGCTGTTAGGTGAGATCCCGAGTTCTATGAAAGAGCTCCAAATGCTTGAATATCTAGATTTTTCGAACAACTCATTCAATGGTCAAATTCCGCCATCATTTGGCAAGCTTATAAATGTACAGGTTTTGAACCTTTCAAACAACAATCTGTCGGGAGTTATACATACATCCCTGGCTAATCTCCGGTACCTAAGCAGTATGAACTTATCTTTCAACAAGTTAGAAGGAAAGATCCCAAGCAGTGGTGTCTTTTTAAATATCAGCTTCCTATCATTAGTGGGGAACACGGCATTATGTGGAGCTCCACGATTAGGATTCCCACCTTGTTCTGTAACTGCTCGTTCTACTTCTAAGTCTACGCATTTGCTGTGGTATATTCTCCCTACAGTTGATTTTGCTTTGATCATTGTTATTGTCTGCTGGATATTATTCCGAAAGCAAACCAAGAATGTTGCTCCTGCACACACTCAATCTCCTGATAACTATAGATTGATATCATACCATGAACTTACTTGTGCAACTGATAACTTCAGCGAAGCAAATTTACTGGGAAGGGGAAGATTTGGGTCTGTCTACAAGGGATGTTTAGATGATGGGCTGCTCATTGCAGTAAAGGTCCTGAATTTGGAAGTTGATGGAGCTTCAAGGAGTTTTGATGCTGAATGTAATGCTTTGTGAATTGTTCGTCACAGGAATCTTGTTAAAATCATCACCACTTGTTCGAACTTGGACTTCAAGGCACTTGTTCTTCAATTCATGCCTAATGGGAACCTCGAAATGTGGCTCTACTCCTTCAACTACTGCTTGAGCCTACTTCAAAGGATTAACATAGCTGTGGCTTCAGCTCTTGAGTTCCTCCATCACAACCATTCTCCTATTGTGCTGCACTGTGATCTGAAACCAAGCAATGTTCTTCTGGATGAAGAAATGACTGTTCATTTGAGCGACTTTGGCATTGCAAAATTGTTGGGTAGTGATAGTCGGAGTGCAACACCAACAAGCACACCAGGGACAATTGGCTATATATCTCCAGGTAATTAAATTTATATGCATTCAGTGTAAATGCAAAATCAAATCAACATTGCTAAATTCATTGTCTTGGTGTGTTGAACAGAGTATGCATCGACTGGACGAGTCTCAAGAAAGAGAGATGTTTATAGCTTTGGGATATTATTGCTCGAGCTGTTCACATGAAAGAAGCCTACTAATCCTATGTTTGTTGGGGAGTCAAACTTGCGGCGATGGATATGCGATGCACATCCTGATGCCCTATTGGAGATTGTCGATAGCAATCTTTTGAAAGATGGTTCTGGGAGTGAAATATCAAGCGAAGATCAATTATCTTTGCATGCATGTCTATCTTCTATCATGGAGTTAGGCATAATCTGTTCAAAGGACTCGCCCAAAGAAAGGCTCGCTATGAAAGAAGTTGTTCCGAAACTACAGAAGATCAGATCTGACTACTTGCTCCCTGTTGTGTGAAGCTTGTCTTACTTGCTTACCATTGTGCTAGCATACTTATGTCGGTCCTTTTCTATCTCTAGAATAATTTCAACCTTTTAAGTTTATAAGCCAGTTATAAGAAGCTCTGTACATCTTTGGTTTTGTTTGTACCTGAGGTTTTGCATGTGCTTAAACATTTGTTTCATCAAACAGTATAAGTTTTAGCTTAAATTGCAAGTTGGACATGAAAAGATGAGCATTTTATTATTTGGATTTCAAAATTTTAAATCTAAAAAGTTTCTATAAATAAATACACAGATGCACTTAAAAGGGCATAAAGGCTTTTGGTGTTCAGAAAGGGTTCATGGATTTGGTTGAATGAGTACCCCTTGAAGGCAATATTAAAATCTTTTTATTTTTCAGTTTAATTTTTTTCCCCTCTCTTTCTTGGTTGAATGAGTTATCTAGTTTTAAACTTATTTTTTTTCCTCCCCTTCATCCTACTAGTTTATCCTTAATGCAAGGAAAACTAAGTAATACTTGTTTTCAGTCAAGGGGTTGGGTTGGTTGTTTGCACTGAGATTATTCCACAAAACTTTGAAGGATTTAGAATCAAAACCTTTAACTCAAATCAAATCCTCTCAACTTGAAATGTAAGCCACAATTTAATATTATCATATAACACAATATCATCCAATAATTCAACTAGTGAACAACAATATAGAAGATTATCACAAATAAACATCTGACAAAACATATTAAAATATTAATATATATATATATAGAGAGAGAGAGAGAAAGTAAACGGGAAATTCACCGGCGGTGAAGGGTTCACTTGCTACAAGAAAAGGTGGTTTTCTGCGATGGTTGATAAGCGTTGCCTTAAATATCAAAACCGTTGCTATATTTATTTGCAATGGTTTTGAAATCCATTGTGCTAGCCAACGTTGCAAATATTAATAGCGACGGTTTTGATTAAATATTGCAATGGTTATTAGAATTGTTATGTAAGAATAAATTTATAATGATTAAATATAACCGATGCGATCTTCGTTGCAATGGTTGTTATAAGTGTAGTATTAAAATGTTGCAACTAATTAGTAATGGTTATAGATAAATGTTACACTATTCCTGCAATGTTTATTAGAAATTGTTACAATTCATACTAACCTATTAAAATGGTTACGAAAATCGTTGCCAATTAAACATGTCTATTACAATAGTTACAAAAACCGTTGCTATTTATATATATTTATTACAATGATTATAAAACTCGTTGCCAATTCCGTTGCTATTTATACATATTTATTACGATGGTTTTAGAAACTATTGCATTTTATATTTGTCTATTACAATATTTTAAAAAACCATTGCAATTGCAATGGTTTAAAACCGTTACTAATTTTTTGAAAACTGTTGGCAAAAAATACTGTATACCAAATAACAATATTTACTAATAACTGTTGTTAACTATTTGCAATGTTTATGGGCTACCACAGTTAAAAAATTGAAACAATTACATAACCGTTGCGATTAAAAATATATATCTCACTGCATATTATATTATTTCATGTACACCAATGTATCTACAAAATATTCATCAAATGAAATACATCAACAACATGAGCCCTTTTAAATGTCTCCAACAAGTTAGACTAGGCATTCATATACAAAATAGATATTAATAATTTAAATAGAACAATAAAGATACAAATGATGTTAACATATCCATGTTAATTTGACATATGTAATAACGTTCAAATAACTACAAACTGTTGTTCTAAATCAATAAACTACAAATTGAACTCAAAATCATAACTATGGATGTTCTTACAAAAAAAAACAAAATATAATTAATAAGTTTCACTAGATGAATTTAAATAAAACCTTCATACATTGTTCATTTCTATGGCGTTAGTATCTATACCTCTTTCTATATTAGGGTTATTATCATCTTGACCCACCTATAAAACAAATTTATAAGAAAAATTAGAATAATAAAACTTAAGACTATATACGTGTATACTATATGAATATATAAAAAAACTAAATTCCAGAATTAATAACTTGCATTTATAATAATTGAAATTGAGAGTTATAAAATTAACCAATATGTTTAGACTTATTTGTGGTAGTAGATGTGTATTCTTTAAATATCTGAAAGACACTTTCTGCTAGAAGAGACTGTGGGACAATAAGTAGAGGACTATTAAATAAATCAGATATTTGGATATTTGGATTAATTTGCTTTATTTGAGCTAATATGTCTTGCAATCCATTCATCATCATTTCGTACTTCCTCTCCATCTCAGCTGCTCTCTGTTCTCTAGCAAGTAGGTCTGTGATGGTATTATTAGATAGAGAGCTCTTTGTTGGTTTTTGTAAATTTGATAGTGTAATACCCTTTTCATAAAGTGGTACTCGACCGGGATGGTATTTGAATACTTTCTTTATAAAATTATCCCGGGCTATTCTGTTTTCAAATGTTTCCGATTAAATCAGCAGGATGTCTTAGTTTATCATTCTTTATACGCTCCTCATCGTGCCATCTCATTAACTAACCAGTTTTTGAACACATGAATAGCCGTTGGAGCCTTTTTTTAATGGGAAGACGACGCAATATCTTTTTTGCAATTTTCTTACCTTTTGGTAGTGAAATATTTCCATGTGCATTATCCTTTTTTATGTTATTATCTTCATCAGTAATCCATTGACATTCACCACATATATGACAGATTTTTGAGTCAGCATGTTCCTTCCAAAATAGCATGCAATCGTTCTTGCAAGCATCAATTTTTTTCAAATCTATCCCCAATCCTCGCATTATTCTATGAGTCTCATTAAAACTTTTCAGAATTGTTTTTACATTTGGAAATGCCTCATTTAGAACCTCCAACATTGCAGCGAAGGACACATTGGACCATCCATGAAGACACTTTATAAAAAAACATCCTAACAATGAATGTAAGTTTAGTTACTGGAGCTTCAGGATATAATTCATGTTCACAATCTTTTAGTAGGTTTTGAAGCTTCTCCAAATCAATATCCAACTCAGGATCAACACCATCATAATTATTTTTATCTTCGCCTCTCTCAAGATATTCATAGATGTAAGGATGTGCATTTTATAGTATCTCCTCAATGTTATTATGCAAGAGGGATTTATTTTCCGTATGATCTTCTCTACCATATGAAAATTCAGTGTTATAAAATCCTAAACCCTCCTCATGGAAATGCCAATTCTTATATGTTGGATTAATACCTTTAATTATTAAATGGCTATGCACATCCTTTCCATTTTGCCATGCATAATTGTTGTACTCATTACATGGATATAAAATGTATCCTTCTTGAGTTGTATTAGTCAGAACAAAATTCAGAAAACTTAAAACTCCATCAACATATTTTTGGGTGATTCTATTACAATGCATCCAACTTTTGTCCATTTTTTGTTAGACTATTATATGTAAACTAAAAATAATGAACGGTAGTGATTACATTAAATAGGTGAAAGGGATACAATAATAAAATACTTATTAGATTGTGATGTAAAAATAATTAATTTTTTGTAATTTTTAATGGTGTGCTTCTTTGGAAACTCCCAGCTCTGCCTTTTTGGGGCAAGCCTTCTTCATTTTCAAACAACAATTTCTCCAAAAAATTCCAAATCAAAAATCAATGGAGTAATCAGCAGCGGGCCGATGGGTTCCCCTCGAATCCAACCCCGATGTCACAAAGCAGGTCAATTTCAATTTCTCTACAAAATTTCTCCCCTTTTTCATGAATTATTACTCTTATAAATCAATTTCAATTCTTGGATGTAAGAAATTCTCATTAGGGCATGCTTAACAATGGATTCACTTTTTCTTGGTGATTTGTGACCTAAAATCGATCGTTTTTTGAACATTTTTTTTTACTAGAACAGTTTATGTGGGGAGTGGGAGTACCAGAGAGTGAAGCTGAGTTCTATAATGTTTATGGGTTAGATGAGGAACTGTTAGAAATGGTGCCGAAACCTGTTATTGCGGTGATTTTTTCTGTTTCCTGAACCTCCCCAGGTGATGATTTCATTAGTTGATGCTGAATTAACTATTTATTTTTTCGATTTTTTTGTCTACTAATTTTGATGTATAGCTTCTGTTTTTGTTTCATCTTGATTTAGGATGCATTGGAAAGGGAATAGGAGAATGAGCAGATCATTGAGAGCAGAAAGGAGGTTACATAGTTTGTTTTTCTTGAATTGTTTTTCTTGAATTTTGCTTGTTATTTATTTATTTATTTTATTAGCATAAATGGTGTGGGACTAAGTCTCCCGTGATTTAGAAATTAACGAAACTAGTGCACAGTACACACATAGAGTAGAAAGAAAATAGAACACGAGAAAGAGAGTACAACAGACTGGTACAGACATAAAAATCGATCATGTTTTTGCTCCACTTTTTGAGAAGAAGGGTACTAAAGATTAAAGAGAGATGTAGCAAGAAAGTACCAGAGGAAGAAGAATATATAAGGGCAAGGGAGGATGCCAGTTTCACATACGAGAGGCTGCCACACCAAAAATTTGAGTAGAATGCCACTTTATGCTGCAACGTCTCTAAGGCCTGCCTCTTGGATAAGGAGATACTGACATTGCTCTCGGGCCAAAACAGCCACACTGCAACAATCACGATGCAGTTCCAAGGCCGCAGGTGATCACTGTGGATGTTGGTATTCCACCAATCACCTTAATGATCCTTAACTGATGCTGGTAGTGGGGAAGGAGCGAAGTATTGTTTGACAGCCAGCCATACATCCTGTGCGAAGGAGCAGTGATGGAATAGGAGCATAGTCATCCGCTTCGTGCATGATACAGTTGTCAAGTTGAGGCCATCCTCTTTAGGCTAGGTTATCTATTGTGAGCAATTTGTCAAGGACTGCAAGCCACATGTCTTTGCATTTTATTCTTAGTTATGGTAACTTGCAGTTATGCACGCTTATCCCTTTGGTATGTTCTTAGGTTTGGCTTAGGATTTGGCTAATTAGGTCGCATTATTAAGCTTTGTCAGTTTTATAGTATTTTGGGCTTCCATGTAATATGGATTGGTTTCGTTAGTAATGGAAACCTGTTAGTTGGTCAGATGAGTAAAGGAATCACTAGGATCCCAAATAATTTTGATAGGTTATTGGATGACAAAGGTCTAAACCGAACCAAAACAGGTTTCATAGTGGTTCCTAGAGATCCATACATCCATTACCATTTTCGCTCATTACCAAAATGCCAGCTGCTTTCTTAGATAAGAATGATTAGTAGATCATGTTGGCCTATAATTTTCTTTTTTCTTCTGTAAGAACATGGAAACAACTATTCTATTCGTGTAAATATGGAAACAACCATCCATTAGAGTGGGTGTTAAAGTGGGTGTCTCCTGCTGGTTGCGCCCCTCATTATGGGAGATTCTAGGCTATGAAGTATGGACACGGTGCATAGGTATGACAGGTCACAGATACGAGGATATGCAAGCCCTAAGAAAGTAGTGCAAGGGGATATGAGAACACAAGTATGAATGTATTTTTGCATGTGATATATACAAAACACATCAAAAATCGTAATCATCGAGACTCATTCTCTTTGAAGTAAAAAAGAAGATTAATGATATAAATATATATTCTAAGCAAGTAACTATCGAAAAAAAAAAAAAAAAAATCTGAATTCAATCCAATGGATCAATACTGTAAAAAAATATTTGAAGCCTATATCTATGCAAGGCATTTGGGACATATTAGCTTAGTATCTTTTTAATGTCGAAATAATTTTCTGTATGCCTTTACAACTTCATATTACTTAAAATGTGATCTTTATGACTTTATAAAAATGGACATGACCTCGGCAAATGATTTGTATTTTTGAAAATGGATATAACTCCGGCACACATGCTTTAGGATTCTTATAATCGTGTATGATTCTAATGTGTCTAATACATATTGACAAGTATTGTGCGAGCGTTGATGTATGTTCTTACATATCTGACATGGTCACAATACTCACTTTGAAGTGTCTATATGCAATCGGTTTATGTGGAAGTCTTTGAGGGGAATTGGGTTGTTGAATAACCATTTGTTTACTTATATGTGGTTAATTATTTAGCCTGATACGATTTCAATATATTTGATACATATTTGTAAGTGTCGTGCAGGTGTTGGTGATCGTTATGTATCCGATATGGTCACAGCAATCTCATTAAAGTGCCCATGCTCAATAAGTTCTAGTTTCCATTGTTTTGGAAGTCTTCTGAGGGGAATCGGTTGGATAACTATTTGGTTAATTATGCGAGATTAATTTTCTTAATCCATTGAAAGTAGGCAATAATTAACTCTTATAAAGTGATTTCCATGCCCGGATCATTCTAAAAAGAATTTCTTAATTTTGGCTTTGGTCTATATTAAAGATCTGAAGGGAGGCTGCTGACGCAAGAACAACTGGAGGGGTTTTTTGTGGTTTGTGTAGTTCATTGCGACCATCTAGGTGAGATTAGTGTTCTAAAAAGAAGATTAGGCGTAGGCGTTAAAAATATGAAGATTGCAGATCATGAAAAAGGTCTACGCTCGTGGAATCAAGTTTATTTGAAGCCTGTTCAACAATGTTGCCTTCGAGGTCGGTTTTGATCATGATACAATCTGAACTGGAAAATATATATATTCAGAGAAATTAAAGAGCTTTTGAGTCATCTTTCTAGTGGTTTTTGGGTCTCCTTGCTTGGATTTCAGAATCAGAAAGTTTCGTTGTAGTGTTGCATGCTGGTCTGTGAAGGAGCTATCAATAGCTCTTTTTGGTCACCGATGGTAGCCATCAATGGTGCCGCCAACCATCGATGGTTCAGCTATATGAGGCGTCCCTTTGCTGAGGGGTTTGATATCGCCATCGATGAGTCATTTGCTAGAGAAGACATTTCACTACAGAGTTCGCTAGCTATCGATGGCACCCCTCAATCATCGATGGCCTGTCATTCATGGCGACTTACCTACTATTGATGGATCGACGAACTGACAATGCAGTGCAAATTTTGGATGCGATTTCTAGGCCTGTGAGCTAGCAATTTGATTTCTTTTTGAGTTAAGGTTGTTCTCGATGGTCCTAAATTTGAAAAGCGTGGTTGTAGGGCTTAGATTATAATTGGATTTATCTTAAAGGCCAAGATTAATTTAAGGATCTGAAGATCAATAAAACTCTATAGATACCCTATGATATTGAGATTTGGGAAGCCTCAAACAATTATAAAGGATTCGATATGAAGGGATTGTTCAATTGAAGAAACGCTAGGGAGCTATTGAGAGCCGTCAAGGGAGAGATCTTGCTGTCAATAAGATAACCTTAGTAATTTGGCGAGTGCTATAAAAAAAATAGGTGGTTCTAATAACTGAATGGGCTTAGTAATTTGGCAGATGCCCCCAATGGGTGGATATCCTCGGTAATTTGGAGGGTGCCCCCAATTGGTGGATGCCCTTGGTGATTTGGGTGGTGCACCCAATGGGTGGGTGCCCTTAGAAAGACGGTGCCCCTATTAATTAGGTGGGGGCCTCTAGTGATTGTTTAGGTGCCCAAAGACAGTAGGTTCACTTAATAATGTGGTGTGGGTGCTCCCTAGTACTTCGGTGGTGCCCTTAGTAATGTGGTGGGTGCCCTCATAATTGTTTGGGTGCCCTCAGAAAGTGAGTGCCCATAGCAAATTGGTGAGTACCCTCAGAAAGTGTGTCCATAGTAAATGGGTGAGTGCCATCAGAAAGTGGGTGCCCATTAGTAATGTGTTGGGTGCCCTCAGAATATGGGTGCCCATTTGCCCGCAGAATATGGGTGCCCCTAGTAATTGGATGGGTGCCCTTAGTAATGTGGTGGGTGCCTTAGAAGGTGTTTAATGGGCAGGTGCCCTCAGAAAGAGGGTGCCCAAATGGGTGGGTGCCCTTAGAAAGTGTGAGATGGATGGGTGCCCCCAGAAAGTGGGTGCCCCAGTAATTGGGTGGGGTCCTAAGAAAGTGGGTGCCCTTAGTATTGTGGTGGGTGCCCCCTAATAGTTGGGTGGGTTCCCTCAAAAAGTGGGTGTCCTTGGTAGTGTGGTAGGTGCCGTAAGAAAATGAGTGCTCGCTAGTAGTTAGGTGTGTGCCCTACGAAAGTGGGAGCTCTTAGTAATTGGGTGGCTGCCTGGGTGCCTCCTAGTACTTGGGTGCCCCTAGTAATTGGGTGTGTACCCTCAGAAAGTGGGTGCCCCTAGTAATTGGGTGGGTGCCCTCGGAAAGTAGTTGCCTTTAGAAATTGATTGCCCCTTGTAATTTGGTGGGTGCCCTTAGAAAATGGGCATCCATATGAATAAGAGGGTGCTCTTAGAAAGTGGGTGCACCTAGTAATTAGGTGGGTGGCCTCAGTAAGTGGGTGCCCCAAGTAAATGGATGGGTGCTCTCAAAAGGGAAGTGTTAGGGGGTCCTCAAATATTGAGTGCCCTAAGTAATTTAGCAGGTGCTTTCAAAAGTGGGTACGTGTAGTTATTCGGTGGGTACCCTTTGAAAATGGGTGCCTCTCGAAGTGGGTGCTTTAGTAATTGGTGGGTGATCTTAGAAACAGGGTGCCCTTAGAAGTGGGTGCTCGCAGAAAGAGGATATCATGAGAAGTGGGTGCCCTTAATAATTTGGTGAGTGTCCTTAGAAGGGAGGTGCCCTGAGTGATTTTGTGGGTGTCCATGGAACATGGGTGCCCTTAGTAATTTGGTGAGTGCCCTAGAAGGTAGGGGCTCTTAGAAATTAAATGCCTTCTAGTAGTTTTGTGTGTGCCCTTAGAAAGCAGGTGACAATAGTAATTTGGTGGGTGCCGTTAGTGATTAGTAATTTGGTGCGTTCCCTTAGTGATTATGATTTTACCCAATATTAAGGCTTGTATTTGTGCGTGTCTTCAACCACTTTTTTCTTTATATATATATAATTATTATGACTAGATATATGCACGTAATAAATTTTGAGATAATGCGAATCAACTTTTTCTTTTCTTTTAGGAAAGATTATATGAATTTGGGAGAGTGTTAAGTCATTGGCAATATTGTGAGGCATGTTCAAATAATTTTTTGGAAAATTATTTTTGAAAAATTAATTTTCGTATAATATGTACCCTAGGTACACTTTATATATAAAATGCATTTTCAATAAGTGTTACATTAAAATAATGCATTTTCGATAAATTTAACAGTATATTGGATATGCATAAAATGAATGGTTTATCAATGATAGAACAAATAAGACCTCTTGATCGATGATGAAAAATGTCTAAATCAAATGATTTTTTTATGAATTTTTTATATACAACCTATATAGAGCATGTAAATCATAATTAATGGTTTGGATCGTCTAGCCACACTATCTACGTTGAGATTCGAAAGCGTCTCTATAATCAATTCTCAATGAAGACATCTTAGGTATGTCATTCTATATCAACTACTTGCTTAGTGTCCTATTTAATTGTGAGCAAAATAATTTGAAATGCATGTCTAGCAAGTGTTTATATATTTTAAATAGCTATCAAAGACCATCCATAGCCAAGAAGCTACCTACCTTTTGATCTCTAACTCTTTCTTCTTCCCTGCATCCTGTTTCCATCGAAAGAAGCTCTTCGTTTCATTGCCATGAATAAATAAAAGTTGCAACGAATAATATCCAAATTACAATGATAAAGAAAACAAAAGAAACAAATGAGGGAGATTTATACATCACGTCTCTCTCTTTTACATAAGTTCGTAGGTTCTAAAGTGGCTATGGAACGTCGCTTTTGTGCTCTGTTGACGATCTAACATCCAAAATCAGTCTTGAACATGGAGAATAGATTTTGGACGGTGGCTTCTCACTGCTGGAAGGCGGCTCTCTGCAGAAATAATCTGATATCAAATCTCTCTTCCCAAAAGATCCCAAAAATCCCTTCTTGGGTCATATTTATAGATTTCAGAGTTTCCTTCAAGATAAAAATGAAATTCCAATTAAATCCATCTCTGATTTCGTATTTAAATGCGAAATCTTTGATTCCAAGTGATTGGATATAATTAGAATTGAAATTTCGGGTTGAAATCTAAAAGAAAACTCAATTTAGAAACTGAAACAGTCCCACTTGGTCATTAACGAAGACGAGTTACGCTATTAAGTGCTATCCACTGTGGAAGAAAGTCAGCGAGTGGGTCTTGAAGTGGCAGAATCAAGTTTAAGGATTTTAGGCAACGATTAAATCTTTCGTCCTCTCTTTGTTTCTTTTCTTTTTGAACAATAAGGTTGTTTGTACCGCCTTACTTTCTTCCTTTGTTTTGTAAATAAACAAATAATTTTGCTTCAATGTGTTGCTTTGCTATTTTGGAGGTGCTGTTTTGCCATTTTTGTTGATATACCATAGAATTTTGAATAGATCTTTCGGGTTTTGATACATGATGTTGCTTTCATAGCCCCACTTTTTTTTGAAGTAAACTCATCTAAGAAACAGACAGAATCGAGATAGGACATATTGGAAATATAGAGTTGTGGATTTTGGACGATGAAGTTGCGGAATGTAGAACTTATCATGGCAATGGTGGGACCATAACAAGTTTAATTTCAGAATTTGTACTGAGAGTGACTTATCTGGATAACAAACAGAGTCAGGGTGATTCGCCTAGATAACAAACAGAATCGATTTAAGATTTGGGAGTGACTTACCTGGAAAGTAGACAGAGCGAGTGATTGAGTCAAGACCAGAATAATGAGCATTCACTGAAGTATTTATGAGGTGACCTTTGAAATGGGTAAGATAATCAAATCATGCTGCTAGAGGTAAGAGCTTAATATGATAGGTTTGCAACGGATATCATTTATATGGTGATTAGACAGTTCGAATCTCGCTGTCAGAGATAAAATCTTAACATGACAGTTTTGCGACGGATGTCATTTATATGGTGATGAGACGGTTCAAATCTCGCTGTCAAAGGTAAGATCTTAATATGACAGGTTCACGGAGCTTTTAGCAAATTCCTAGATATAAATGGATTTGGTATGCCTTTACCAATCGCTATTTGTATTGCGCTAGCCATGCTATTCCCCTTAGCATGATGAGTTATCGTTTGGACTTAATTGTCAAATGTTCTCTCTTCCCTTCACCTTTCGGTTTTGGACTGTTTAGTTTCATGCACTTATCCCTAGTATGATTGAGTTGGCAAAAAAGATATCTTTTTCCCATTGCTCTTGTGGCATTGGGCAATTCATGCTTTTTACCCTAGCATAATGGGTTGGTGAGAAATAAATTCTCTTCCCGTTGCTCTAATGGCATTGGGTAATTCATGCTTTATCCTTAGCATGATGAGTTGTCGAGAATTTTGTTTTGGGCTTAAATGCCAAACGTTTCTTCTTCCCTTACCTTTTAAGGCTTCGAGCCATTGATGGTCATACTCTTACTCCCAATATGATGGGGTTGATGAGGCTTTTGTTTGGACTTAAATACCAAACGTTTCCTCTTCCCATTGTTTTGGTTGCATTGGGCAATTCATGCTTTATCCCCTAGAATGATAGGTTAGTGAGAAATTTGTTCTCTTTCTTTTGCTTTAACAACATTGGGCAGTTTATGCTTTTAGCTCAGTATGATGAGTTATCGAGGCTTTTGTTTGGACTTAAATACTAAACGTTTCCTCTTCCCATTGCTTTATGAGCTTCTGGCTGTTGATTTCATACTATTACCCCTAATATGATAGGGTTGGTGAGAAATTTTTGATTCCTCTTCCCGTTTGCCTCGGTGGCATTGGACAGCAAAATTTTTACATATCTTTTTCTTTTTTTTGTTTTTTCCTTCTTTTTTTATTTTTTTCTTTTTTTGAATTTTTTTAGCACTCATTTTGCCATCCCAATAGCTAGTAAGAATAGTAAAAGCAACATGACGCTTAGCGTCAATATTTTCGGTACCCCTAGCCTATACCGGTTGCTAGTGAGTGAGGATGACTCAGTTGCAATTGTGGTTCGGAGCATACTATGGAAGCTCGCTTGCCAGTGCCGGCTACTCGTGCTCGATAACGACTCTAGCGGGTTCAATCTCTGCTGTGTTAGCGTCGATAGAATGTTTTCCTTAGTTTTTGTTGAATTCGCTGAGATAATCGATTTGTTCGTCTTTCAGCAAGTCTGGGTGTTTTTCCATAATTTCTTCTTTTTTTGCAGAAATCGGGGAGTCCTTTTTGCTTCAAATTATGTAGGTTATAGCTGTTTACAACCATCTTTTCCGCAAAGATCATTACGCTGGCCGGGATTTTCGAGAATCCCATGGTAATTATCGCTCCATTTGTTGAAACATTTTTCTGTTCAGGTCTCAGCTGGATTACATTTGCATTTATGAGTGCCAGAATTTTATCTTTCAGAACATAGCAATTCTTGGTTGGGTGTCCAATGTTTTGATGGTAGAGACAATACAGGGGATCATGTGTTTTCCCAGCTTCCTATGACTTTCGATTTTCGGGTAAGTTGAGCATTCCCTTTTTATTCGGTAGGTGAAAGAATGTAACTGCTTGTTCATCTTTGAAATCGTATATCTATAGTGATTTAGAGGAATCTTGATTATTTTGTGGTTTTTTGTTTGCAGTGGACCTTGCAGTCATTATCGCCCATCCCTTAGGGTGGGGTGATTGTGGCTATGGTCGGTTTGCAGACATTCTCCTCTGGACATGGTTTTTATTGATACGTTGGATTATGTCCTCCACTTGCTGCCCTTATTTGATTAGATTCTTCCATATTTTGTACTCCACAGCTTCCATCTTAATGAGTACGTTGATTTGGAGATTGTGTTTGCAGGTTTCAACCAGCGTTTCTTGCGACATACCATGCGGATATCGTAGTGACATCTCTCAAAAACGTTCTACAAAACTTTTCGAGGTCTCATGCTCTTCTTGTTTATTTGCAAGGAGAGCATAGACCGAGATCTCCGTATCGTCTTCGAAGAAGCGGTGCAGGAATTCCTTCTCTATGTCAGACCACGACTTAATAGTCCACGACTTAATAGTCCATGAGGGCATTTGCATAAACTATGTAAATGCAGGCTCTCTCAACATACTTACAAAGATCTAAGTCATTATGGGATCATCCCCATAAGATGACCTGTCTGTGTCACAAAGTAATATAGGTGTTACTTGGGAGAATCTTTAAAATCAAAAGATTCTAACTGTAAAGGATTATATTTTTCTGGAAAAGGAGCCGATTCTTACTCCATTGGGTACAGTCTAGTAACGCCGACTTCTTGCAAATCTTTCCTGCGCATCAAGACTTCTAGTTGGTCATGCATCTTTTGTATGACTTTCGATTGGTCATGATTCTAACTGTAGAGGATTATATTTTTCTGGAAAGGAGCCGATTCTTACTCCATTGGGTACGGTCTAATAACGCCGACTTCTTGCAAATCTTTCCTGCGCATCAAGACTTCTAGTTGGTCATGCATCTTTTGTATCTTTTGTATCTTCCTCGCGCATGGAATTAACTTCATGCATGGAATTAGCGTCGCACAGAGAATTAGCTTTGCACAGAGATATGCTAAGTTATTTAGCCTGGCGCTTGGCATTAGCCTCGCGCATAGTTATGCTAGGCTATTTAGCCTAGCACTTGGCATTAGCCTCATGCATGGTCTTGAGACCAGATTCGCCTGGAACTTGATTTTTCAACATTTGTCACTGTGCTCGATGGTTTCAATTGCGAATTTGAGTTCTGTTCAGTTCAGACTTTGGTTTTTCTTCAGTATTTTGTTCAGCCCTGATAGTAAAGGATTTTTCATTTCTCAAAAGATTGGAATGCGAAAATCCAAGGGGGTCCTATTCAACGGAAGTCCCTTTGTTAGTGGAATTCGTAATTTGGATCTCTTCTTGTTCAGAACTCGAAGATCCAAAAAGTTCCTATTCAACGGGAATCATCTCATCATTCGAGTCTATTTCTTGGACTTCTTCCTTTTCCAAGATCAAAAATCTAAGGGGCTCCTATTCAACGGGAGTACTGTTTTCATTTGAACTTGTACTTAGGGTTTCCAGGTGGCGATGGAACCATCTTTATCTAGAGGACAAATACTTATATTTATTTTGATCGATTTCTACGATCTTCTCCACAGACTTACCAATTTTATGGGTATCAGATTAGGCCACAATTTTCTTATTGTTGAAGACTTCTTCCACTGTGGTCACCAGCTTATTTCCGTCGAAAGATGTTCTTCCTTTTATTGCCATGGATAAATAAAAGTTACAATGAATAATATTCAAATCACAATGATAAAGAAAACAAAAGAAACAAACGAGGCAGACTTATAGATCACGCATCTATTTTTTAAAGAATTTCGTGGGTTCTAAAGTGGCTATAGAGCGTCACTCTTGTACTCCGTGGATGATCTAACACCCACAAACAGTCTTGAACGTGGAGAATAGCTTCTGGACGGTGGCCTCTCACTGCTGGATGGCGACTCTCTGCAGAAATAATCTAATATCAAGTCTCTCTCTTACCAAAAGATTCCAAAAATCCCCTCTTGGGTCATATTTATAGATTTCGGGATTTTCCTTGAGATAAAGATGGAATCCCAATCAAATCCATCTCTGAATTCGTATTTAAATACGAAATCTTTGATTCCAAGTGATTGGATATGATTAGAATCGAAATTCGGGTTGAAATCTAGAAGGAAATCCAATTTAGAAACTGAAATAACCCTGCATGCGCAAGACTGTCATCCCCGTGCGAGGCTATTAGCCTCGCACAGAGTTACGATGGGCTGATTAGTCTGGCGTTTTGAAATAGCCTCGCGCTGAGTTATGCTGGGTTGATTAGCCTGGCTTTTTGAAATAGCCTCGCGCAGAGTTTCGCTGGGCTGATTAGCCTAGCATTTTGAAATAGCCTCGCGTACACCTCAATTTTAGAACGTGGGGATTTGTCTACGTCGTTCATATAGATTGTCTATATATAAGAATTTAAGGTTGCCTCCACAGTAACTATATGGAGACTCTCTATGCAACTTTTGCTATAATACATTATATATCATCTATAGAAGGTTACGTTTGATTAAAGTTGGGTCTGGGTTGGTTTGAGGGTCATTCTAAACTAGCTTTAGGGGTCAAAACTTTTCGGATCAAACACAATCGAATAATCCCAAGTAACTTTTTTCAAGTTGGGTTTGGGTTCCTATTCGATGTTAGCTGCAAGCCTAGTGTACTCTTTTTGTTGTAGTCATAGATGAAATTATATTTCTATATTATCGCCCATCTTTTTGTCAATTCTATCTCACTTAACGATCAACAATGCTGAATAATCGTTCCTTTTTTTTAGCTTACCTATTGCATCTTCCTCTCTATATTTATTACAGATCTAATTCTTTGTTACCTAGATTCATCATAGAACCTACCCATTTGGTCAAATATCATTCATTATTATTTTTACAAATGTAGAATACATTGTTGGCAGTGAAAATATCTAAGTTAAAAGGATTTTCCACAACAGAATGCGGAGTTAATTCAATAGCCCCGCGTTTGGTTATATTAACCTTGCGTTTGAAGAAAACGCGGAGATGTTTAATAGTTCCGCGTTGATTCCGCTGTCTGGCTAGTATTAGCCTCGCATTTGAGTAAAACGCGGAGATGATCAATAGCTCTGCGTTAGCTCTGCGTTTTGGTTATTTAGCGCCGCGTTTTGATGAGATTATCTCCGCGTGGCAGATAACCAGAATCTCAAATTGGTTAAGATTATGATTTTGGGCTTATCTAAATACCCGAATTGAATCCAATCAGAATTCCATCAAAACTAAGATATTTGATTGGAATCTTTGAGGAATCCTTGATGAATACGAGTTCTATTTAGATAGATACTCTTGCATTAATCTGGGGCTATAAATACCTTCCTGGTGAAACCCTAGGGGTCTTTTTTTGGGCAATTGTCTTCTTTTTTGGATCCTTTGACAGTTCAAGTATGCGAGAGAGCCTTGAAGTCAGAGGTATTCTTCTTCTTCCTTTTGGTTCTTAGAGAATTCAAGTTATGCACAGAGCCTTGAGTTCGGAAGAGATCGAAGAAGATAGTCTACGATCGGCCGGTATCTTCGAGAGAGAAGAGTTCGACGATTCAATCGTCCAAAGGAGCTGCTCGACAGATCCCATCGCCACTGATCCCACGTTTACTATTGTAAAAGAGAGTGATAATATATAAATCTTCTCGTTTGTTCTTTCTTTTTCTTGTTCACTTTTCATTGTAATTCAAGTTTATTCAATGGAAGGAAGCAAAGAAACTTTTGCGGTGAACTAACTGGCGACCATAGTAGGAGCCATCTCTTTCACTGAGGAAGAGATCGTGGTGCAATCGGACGTCGACATGATCGGATCCGAAGTAGGCACGCTGGTTGTTGAAATCGACCAACAGAAGTATGAGGAGTTCCTCTCCTCTGAGTCAGGTAACTTGGACGAGACGCGACACTATCGTCGCATGTACTCCAATGCCCGAGCCACGGGTAAAAAGATATCCACCGGGATACGGGGATCCTTGGAGACTGCAGCTATAGGGTCGATGCTCGGACAGGAAGCCCTAGCAGAGAAGAGCTTCCGACTGCCGAAGAAGACCTGGGAACTGGATTGACCAGAACCCAACTCCGAAATAGGAATCGGCGACTAAGGCGGAAAGCCCTCAAAGTCCGCCTTGGACGCGGAGCTAACCTTAGAGGACGCGAGGCTATGGACCCTCGCAAACTGGCTCACGTTAATCGCGAGACCAGCCACTATCGCGTTAAATGCGAAGATACAATTTGCCTTAAAAGCAAGGAAAAGCCAGCGTAGGATTTTCCACGCGAGGCTGATACGAAGCCGAGCGAGAAACGCGAGGCTAGTAATACTGGCGAGTTACGCAAGACTCCTTACACTCGCGAGAAATACGAGTATGAAAATTCAATAAAGCCAGCGTGTGATTTTCCACGCGAGGCTGATACTGAGCCAAGCAATAAAGCGAGGCCAGTAATACTTGCGAGAAATGCAAGACTCCTTACACTCGCGAGAAACGCGAGTATAAAAATTCTTTAAATCCAGCGTGATTTTTTCCACGCGAGGCTGATACTGAGCCAAGCAATAAAAGCAAGGCCAACAATACTTGAACGCGAGGATGATTGGCAAATAGTTGTCAGTCGTAAAAATCGCGCTAAACGCGAAACTATGACCTGCGTTAGTCACAAAGATAGGCCAGCGTGTTAGAATTTTCCTTCATGCGGGGCTATTATTCCAGAAGCTAAACTTCTGAAGACAAGCCAGGCCAGCGAGAAACGCGAGGCTAAATTGGTAAGATGCGGAGCTATTCCTTAGCCTCGCGGAAAAATGCGAAGCTACTTCTAAGCTCCGCGTGGATCAATCCAGCCGCAGGATCAGGGCAGATCCTCATACCAGCGGACCAGAGATGGACTCCAGTAATCTTAAGAAGTCTCAGTGGGTTCCTAGACCCTCTCAGAAGCTGAATAGATCCCATGATTTCATGACTGAAGACGTTGATCTCAGAGAGTATCTGTCCAAGAAAAGGAGCATAGAACAACTTCAAGCCGAACCTGTTTGTCACTGCCAGCAGCTTATAACAGCGGTGTCCGCCGTAATGAACAACTGTGGCTGCAGCAAGAGTAGGATATCTGTGTTCGACCGATTAAACGAATCAAACCAGAACCCTGCTAAGAAGACAAGAACCACTTCCCTTAAGCAATGGAGAGCTGTAACTTCCAACATGGTAGGAAAAGGGAAAAAGATAGTAGAAACGGATGATGATTCGGAATCAAGCGAGGATAGATTTTCTTTCCATGATCCGCATGGGGAAAAAATAGAAAAATTGCAGAATCAACTCGAAGTTTTAATGCATAAGAAGGAGTTGAAAGAATCAGGGGTCTCAAGACCATACCCTCCAGAATGAGACATGATACCTTACCCACAGAAGTATAAGCTGCTCAAGTTAGAGCCATATGATAGGAAGGGATCGCTTAGTCAACACATATATTACTTCCTGTCTCAAGCAGGACATCTGATGGGCAATGACCCGATTATGACAAAAGTATTCGCAAGAACTTTGCGAGGGCCTGCCTTTACTTGGTTCATGCAGTTGCCCCCAGGAACTATTAATGTCTGGTTTGATGTGGAAAAATTATTTCTCTCACGTTTCTTCGAGGATGATACCGAAATTACTGTTCATTCCCTCCTTGCAACTAAACAAGGGGAACAAGAGACGGTAAAAGATTTCATAGAAAGGTTCCGGGAGAAGTCCGTGCATTGCAAATACAGAATGATCCAGAAAACTCTAGTCGAGACATGTCGACACGATCTTAAGACTAACGTGCTCCTTAAAATGGGGGCCGTAGAGTCTAAAACGTGGAGAGATTTGCTCAAACAGGGAGAGCAAGCCGAGGACTTGATTCGTCGAGTAGAAGAGTCTCGTCGATCAAGGAGTGCTGGAGGTAATAAGCCATATACCCAGAATAATAGCAATAAAAATAAAGGAAAAGCGGTGATGGCATCAGAAGCTGCTCCTCAAAAGACCAATCCTCTACCAAACCCAAAGCTTCAAAATCAGCAGGGCACGAGGCAAAATAGGCCTCAGCAGGAGAGAAATTATACTTTCAAGGTGGAACAGACGCCTGTCCTCTTTCACCTGCTCCAAAAGAAGGGAATGCTGAAACTTTCGGAGAACAGGAAGCCAGAAGACGCTGGCAAGACCAATGATCCTAATTACTGTCTTTATCACCGGAATATTGGACACCCAACTAGGGATTGTTACCTTCTTAAGAACAGAATCCAAGCACTAATAGAAGCTGGAGTTCTGACGCTTAAGGAATAGCAGAAAAGGTCACCGCCAACATGGTAATGATAGCGGTTGGAACCCATGAGTTCCCCGCAGGAGTGACCCCAATCCCAAAAGGTAGGATGGTTACAAAGAACCTCAATCCCTATAAGAAAGCTCAAGGACTCGTCCCTAGAACAACCCAGAAGGGGGAAGTTATGTGGGTTCACCCTGACTTATTAAAAGACGAGCAGTGGACTACCACAGGTCATGGGAAAAAGAGGACGGTTAATGCCATTTCTGCAGAGATAAAGAAAGAATATATAGTTTCGGGGGTTTTCACAGATTTTGAGGAAGATCCCGAAACTATGGCCACTCATCAAGATGGGGCAGGCCCTTTCGGTACTCGATCTAGGAAGACCTATCTCAAGGACTACACCAGAGTAGATTCGAAAGACATATATACGGAACTTGCAAAACCCGCAAAGCAGAAAGGACTTCGTTTCCAAAAGAATCCTACTAGAGATGGAGCCAAAGAGACTACCTTCGAGTTTGACATAATTGCTCAGCTGGCTAACATTCCGGCACGAGTAACGCTTTATGAATTGTTGAGGTTATCAAAATCAACACGTGAAGCGCTGAGAGAGGCATTGGTAGACTCTGAGTCATTCTTAGCTCAGATTATCGAGCTGGCCATCGAAGAACGGGACTCTTGGCCCCACTGTCATCAAGTGAGGAGGCAGATTCCACAAATTATCTTCTCTCCGGAGGACATGCAGGTGAGGAATAAAGCATAACAGGCCTTTATATTTCACCGGATATGTTGGGTCTACAAAGATGGACCGAATTCAAATTGATCCGGGTTCTGCACTCAGTGTCGTGCCCAGAAGATTGATGCAGTTGTTGGGGATTTTCCTTCATTGCTTGACACCTACAAATACCACTATTTACGGATTCAACGCTAATAACACCCATCCTCTTGGTAAGATCCGATTGTGGTGTCAAATTGGAGACTTGAGAATGGAGGTTACATGCTACGTTATTGATGCTAATACTTCCTACAATATTTTATTGGGACGGCCTTGGATCCACTCTCACATGATAGTCCCGTCGACTCTTCACCAATGCATGAAATATTGCAATGAGGAAGGAGAAGTCCGGACACTTGTTGCAGATAAGCAACCATTCAAAGGGCTAGAGAATTACTTCACAGATGCTGCACTCTATAAACCAGCCCATGAAGCCTCTAATGAAGATCTTAGCAAGTCTCCAAAGCCCGACGACAGTGGCAATGAAGCCGACACTGAGTACGAGCTTCCTGAAGAAGACGATGGGGGAGATTATGAAATCAACCCCTACTTAGATTTTAGTCTGAGTATTGATAGTGATGTAAACGATGTAATAGAAAGTGAATGGGTTATTAATGAAAGTATAAGATTGGTCTATGAGCATGCTATAGCTACTGAATCAGAACCCTCTTGTGCTTCTACTGAAGTGGATGGCCTATCCGAACTTGAAGTTCTGGAGGCATACCATTTGCCACTTAGGTCATCCCTCTTCTCTCAGTCTAAAATAGTTAAGGGAAAAGGTCACTACTTTGAAGTGCCTTCTCAACAAAAGTCCCAAAAACCGATCATGTTTGGCAGGATAAATACGTCACCTCGACGAAGACAGACCAGTGAAAGTGATGAACAAACATCACCTCAATTTCACCTGTATGAACAGAAGTCCCGGCAAATGATAGAGAAAATGGGTTATAATCTTACCCAGAAATCGGGATTAAACTTTGGAAAAGGGCGACGGAATCTCATACCCTCATTTAGACCGAGAGGAAAGAGCCCTGATTATTATCAAAAGACCCGCAGGGGTTGGGTTATGTATCTACTCCACCCTCATCACCATTGAAAGATGAAGAGAGTTCTTCGGCCGAAGAAGAAACATCTTCACCCGACCATGATTCGGATATAAGTACCGGTGTTTGGTTTCAATCCTTGACAGCCAATATGGTTTCAGCCGCACCAGAAAGCGACGAGGAACCAATTGACATTCGAGATGATGCTTGGGCTAGGCATATGGATACTCTCTGGGATGTCCGCTTTGAACAGCGGTATACCCCGATTGAAAAGGAATGTTTAGCCCTAGTGTTCGCTGTTCAGAAAATGCGACACTATCTTTCGGGGCAAACAATCCATGTTATTTCACGGGTTAACCCCTTGAAGATTCTGATGACAAAATCAGGATCCTTAAATGGCCGATTGGCGAAATGGGCGCTTCTACTATTGCTCTATGACATACATTTTGTCCCTCAAAAGGCCATGAAGAGGCAAGCGATTGCCGATTTTCTTGCAGATCATCCAATTTGGTCTAATACCAAACAGACGTCAGGGGTCAACACAGTTACCAAAGAACAATCATGGCAAATGTTCTTTAATGGTGCCGCGAGACGATCTGCTGCTGGAGTGGGGGTTGTGCTTATATCTCCACATAAACATATATTGCCTAACGGTTACTCATTAACAGAACCATGCACGAATAATGTAGCGGATTACAACGCGCTCATTATCGGCTTAAAAATAGCTCTGCAGCTAGGGGTGAACCATCTAGAGGCATATGGAGACTCTAAGCTCATCGTCAATCAGATGACAGGTGAGTATGAAGTCAGACATGAAGCCCCCATCCCCTATCATCAGCTAGCTATTGAGCTAGCAGGATATTTTGAACAATTTTACATATATCACATATCTCGAAATGAGAACGTCTATGCAGATGCTCTTGCCGCATTAGCCGCAACACTGGCAATCCCGCCAGGTGAAGCTAAAAGCATCACCATTGGTAGCAGAGAACTCCTCTACCCAGACGCGGTGTCTCAAGCCGAAGAGGTATGCCAGATAGGCTTAAAGTTAGAACCCCGTGATTGGCGATTTTCGTTTGTGGATTATGCTTTACATGGGATATTACCAGAAGATCCAAAGGAAGCCACCTCGATAAAGAGGAAGGCCCAGAGATTTTATTATGACCATAAACTTCAGATTTTATATAGAAAGTCAAGAGATGGTCTACTGCTACGCTGCATATCAAAAGCAGAAGCAGAAGAAGTACTGAGAGAAACGCATGATGGAGTATGTGGAGCTCATCAGCCCAGTCCAAAACTCGAAGACCGTATAAAAAGGCTAGGATACTACTGGCCGAATATGATCACGGAAGTAATGGCATACGCTAAACAGTGCCATGCATGCCAAGTTCATGCCAACTTTATTCACCAACCCCCAGAATGCTTGCACAATACTGTCGCTAGTTAGCCGTTTGAGGCCTGGAGAATGGACATTGTGGGGCCAATAACTCCCCCATCATCCAGAGGACATCGGTTTATTCTTGCAATAACCGATTATTTTTCAAAGTGGGCCGAAGCCTTGCCCATAAAAGAAGTGAAAACGACAGATGTGATCAAGTTTATCAAGCATCATGTCATTTACCGATTTGGCGTCTCTCGACGGATCATTCATGATAATGGTCCGTAATTCATTAGTCAGAGATTCTCCAGATTCTGCAATAAGTTCAGAATCAAAGATATTGCTTCTACACCATATTACCTTGCGGCTAATGGGTTAGCGGAAGCTTTCAACAAGACGATCATCAAACTCCTTCGGAAGTTCGTCTCTTCCAATAAACGAGATTGGAATGACAAGTTGGGAGAATGTTTGTGGGCTTATCGCACCACTATTCGCACCCGGACCAAAGCTACCCCGTTCTCTTTGGTTTATGGAAGTGAGGCTGTCTTGCCTCTTGAAATCCAGATACCATCTTTGAGAGTGGCCTTAGCCACAAAGATGACGACAGAAGAGCGCTATCAGCAAAGATTGCAAGAACTAGAGGCGTTAAATGAAAAACGTCTCAGGGCTCAACAACAAATTGAGTTGTATCAAGCCCGAATATCTCAAACGTTCAATAAGAACGTTAAACCAAGGACCTTTAAACAAGGAGACTTGGTTCTGGCTGTCAAAAGGCCAATGGTGCTAACCCACAAGACTAAGGGTAAATTCGAACCCAAGTGAGAAGGACCGTTTGTTGTGGAGATTGTATACTCCAGTGGAGCCTACCGCTTAATGAATCAGAATGGCGATAGGATGACGATGCCGAGCAATGGCAAGTTTCTGAAGAAATACTATGCTTAAGCATGCGCATTGGGCGTCTCTGACCTAAAACCTGGTGTGCCCGGTTCTCAAGTTTGAGCCGCCTCCAGTCTTTTACTTAGGCATGCGCATTGAGTGCCTCTGACCTAAAACTTAGTGTGTCCGGTTCTCAAGTTTGAACCGCCTCCAGTCTTTTACTTAGACATGTGCATTGAGCGCCTCCGACCTAAAACCTGGTGTGCCAGGTTCTCAAGTTTGAACAGCCTCCAGTCTTTTTCTTAGGCATGCGCATTGAGCGCCTCTGACCTAAAACCTGGTGTGCCCGCAGTCTTTTTCTTAGGCATGCGCATTGGGCGCCTCTGACCTAAAACCTAGTGTGCCCGGTTCTCAAGTTTGAACCGCCTCCATTCTCTTACTTAGGCATGCGCATTGGGCGCCTCTGACCTAAAACCTGGTGTGTCCGGTTCTCAAGTTTGAGCCGCCTCCAGTCTCTTACTTAGGCATGCGCATTGGGCGCCTCTGACCTAAAACCTGGTGTGTCCAGTTCTCAAGTTTGAACCGCCTCCAGTCTTTTACTTAGGCATGCACATTGGGCGCCTCTGACCTAAAATCTGGTGTGTCTGGTTCTCAAGTTTGAACCGCCTCAAGTCTTTTTCTTAGGCATGCGCATTGGGCGCCTTTGACCTAAAACCTGGTGTGCCCGGTTCTCAAGTTTGAACCGCCTCCAGTCTTTTTCTTAGGCATGCGCATTGGGCACCTCTGACCTAAAACATGGTGTGCCCGGTTCTCAAGTTTGAACCGCCTCCAGTCTTTTTCTTAGGCATGCGCATTGAGCGCCTCTGACCTAAAACCTGGTGTGCCCGGTTCTCAAGTTTGAACCGCCTCCAGTCCTTTTCTCAAGTTTGAACCGCCTCCAGTCCTTAGGCATGTGCATTGAGCGCCTCTGACCTAAATTTCATGAATCCTGACCAGATCATCGTGGTGTGCCCAGTTTGAGTTTCGTCATTAACTCAGGGACCGCCTCCATTTGCCCGACGCTGTTATAGCAACGGGAAGAGGAGATTAAACTCCTCGCCAACCCTATCATACTGGGGGTAAAAGTGTGAAACCACTTGTCCAATGCTGTTAATAGCAGCGAGAAGAGGAGATTAAATTCCTCGTCAACCCTATCATACTAGGGGTAAAAGTATGAGATTAACTGCCCAATGCTGTTAATAGCGGCGGGAAGAGGAGATTAAATTCCTTACCAACCCTATCATACTAGGGGTAAAAGTATGAGATTAACTGCCCAATGCTGTTAATAGCGGCGGGAAGAGGAGATTAAATTCCTCGTCAACCCTATCATACTTGGGGTAAGAGTATGAGATTAACTGCCAAATGCTGTTATAGCAGCGAGAAGAGGAGATTAAATTCCTCGCCAACCCTATCATACTGGAGGTAAGAGTATGAGGTTAACTACCCAATGCTGATTAAAGGCAAAGGAGAGAGGAAATTAATTCCTCGACAACTCACCATGTTGAGGGGAATAACATGGCTAGCCCAACTCAAACGGTAGTTGGTAAAGGCTAATCAAACCCTTTGATAGCTGGGGATTTGCTAAAAATCCCATAAATCCTGTCATGTTAAAATCTTACCTCTGACAGTATGACTTGGAACACTTTGCCTAAAAAACAGATAAAACTACTTTTGATGACAAGTTATTTGTTGTGCAAATTTCCTAGCCAACCAATAAAAGAATCAAAAAGTAGTTATCTTTATTCATCATTCAGAAGGAATGGAGTTACAAAAGAAGCCTGAGAATCAACAAAGTTCTTTCTTTTACTACAAATTCTCATTACAAAAGGAATGAAGAATAAAAGAAAACTATGAGTCTCCTAAGAACTTCAACTTATTTGTCGCCTCATCGACCACTCGACGACGAGTTGCTTCCACGGATTGTTGAGCCTGCCGAAGTAAGTCATCATCATTCATTGCAAGTTGCTGGGTTAGATGCTGACGAGACTCTTCCATGGCGCAGCTTCTTATTGTCTCCTCCTGATCAACTTGCTCCCGTTAAAGGATCAGCGCTTCCCGCTTCTTAACGGCTTCTCCTAATTGGAGCTCGCTGGCTACTAAGATCGCCCGAGCATTAGCAATGGCCTCCTGGGTGCTGAGAATGGCAGCCTGACTCCCCTCAATTTCAGAGTTCACCAACTCCAAAGTCCTAAGAATGGGCTCCCGACTAGTCTGGAACTCTGCTAACACTCGAGACCATTCTTCTTCTTGGCGCCTCAATTCCTCTCGACGAGCAACCAACTCCACCCGAAGACAAGCCTGTTGGCAGTGAAAATTTCTAAGTTAAAAGGATTTTCCACAACAGAACGCGGAGCTAATTCAATAGCCCTGCGTTAGGTTACATTAACCTTGCGTTTGAATAAAATGCGGAGATGTCTAATAGCTCCGTGTTGATTCCGCAGTTTGGCTTGTATTAGCCTCGCGTTTGAGTGAAACGCGGAGATGATCAATAGCTATGCGTTAGCTCCGCTTTTTGGTTATTTAGCGCCGCGTTTTGATTCGATTAAAACTCCGCGTAAGCAGATAACCAGAATCTCAGATTGATTGAGATTATAATTTTGGGCTTATCCAAATACCCAAATCAAGTCTAATCAGAATTCCATCAAAACTAAGATATTTGATTGGAATCCTTGATGAATGCGAGTTCTATTTAAATAGAAACTCTTGCATTAACCTGGGGCTATAAATACCTTCCTGGTGAAATCCTAGGGAGCTCTTTTTCGGCAATTAAGATATTTTTCTGAAATCTTAGAGAATTCAAGTTACGCACAGAGTCTTGAGTTCGTGAAGATCAGAGAAAATCGCCATCTTTTTCCTTTCGGTTCTTAGAGAATTCAAGTACGCGAGAGAGCCTTGAGTTCGGGAAAGACCAGAGAAGATCGTCTATAATCGGCCGATATCTTCGACAGAGAAGATTTCAACGTACCGATCGTCCAAAGGAACTATTATAGATCCCATCGCCACAGATCCACAAAACTATTGTAAAAGAGTGAGATTGAAATATAAAATCCTCTCGTTTATTCTCTGTATATCTTGTTCACTTCTATTGTAATTTAAGTTAATTCAATGGGAGGAAGCGAAGGAAATTCTGCGACGAACAAACTGGCGACCATAGTGGGAGCCATCTCTTTCACTGATGAAGAGATTGTGGCGCAATCGGACGTTGACTTGATCGGATCCGAAGTAGACACGCTAGTTATTGAAATCGACCAGCAGAAGTACGAGGAGTTCCTCTCCTCCGGATCAGGTGACTTGAATGAGACACGACACTATCGTCGCATGTACTCCAATGCCCGAGTGACGGGTAGAAAGGTATCCACCGAGAGACGGGGATCCTTGGAGACTGCGGCTATAGAGCCGGAGTTCACACGAGAAATCCTAGCCGAGGATGAGCTTCCGATTGCCGAAGAAGACTCAGGAACTGGGCTGACCAGGACCCAACTCTGGAACAGGAACCGGAGAGCGAGGCGTAGAGCCCTCAAAGCCCGCCTTAGACGCGGAGCTAATACCAGAGGACGCGAGGCTATGATCCCTCACAAAATGGCTCGCGCTACCCGCGAGACCAATCTCTACCGCGTTAAACGCGAAGATACAACTTGCCTTAAAAGCAAGGAAAAGCCAGCGTGTGATTCTCCACGCGAGGCTATTACTGAGCCTAGCGAGAGACGCAAAGCCAGTAAGGGTTGCGCTAGTCGCAGAATACCCAACACTCGCGAGTTACGCGAGTATAAAAATTATTCAAAGCCAGCGTATGATTCTCCACGCGAGGCTATTACTGAGCCTAGCGAGAGACGCGAAGCCAGTAAGGGTTGCGCTAGTCGCAGAATACCCAACACTCGCGAGTTACGCGAGTATAAAAATTATTCAAAACCAGCGTGTGATTCTCCATGCGAGGCTATTACTGAGCCCAGCGAGAGACGCGAAGCCGGTGATACTTGCAATAAACGCAAGACTTCTGACACCCACAAGGGACGTGAAGATGATTGGCAGATAGTTGTCAGTCGTAAAAACTGCGCTAAGCGCGAAGCTATGATCTGCGTTAATCGCAAAGATAAGCCAGCGTGCAAGAACTTCCCTTCACACGGGGCTATTATTCCAGAAGCTGAACTTCCAAAGACACACCAAGCCAGCGAGAAACGCGAGGCTAGGATGGATAAGCGCGGAGCTATTCTTCAAGACCGCAATATGAAACACGAGGCTATTTCTAAACCACGCGAGGATCGGTCTAACCTCAGAGTCAGGGTTGATCCTTCAAAGAAGCTTCAATGGGTTCTCAAACATTCTCAAGAGTTGAATAGACCTCTTGACTCCATGGCTAGAGGCACTGATCTCAGGGAATATCTCTCTAAAAAGAGAGGCATAGACCAACTTCAAGATGAACGTATCTGTCATTGGCAGCAACTTGTGATGGCAGTATCAGCTGTGATGGACAACTGTGGCTGCAGAAAGAGCAGGATATCTGCGTTCGATCGATTAAATGAGTCAAACCAGAATCCTGCTAAGAAGACAAGAACCACTTCCCTGAAGCAATGGAGAGCTGTAACTTCCAACATGGTAGGAAAAGGGAGAAAAATTGCAGAAACGAATGATGATTCAGAATCAAGCGATGAAGAACCTCATCGTGTTACTCAACTAAGATCAGGAGCCGTCCCGCCCCGAAATTATAAGAAGTTTGCAGGGGATTCTTACTATGAGGATAGCGATAATTTCGCTATAGCCTCGTCTCCATCCTCTACATCGTCTCGACTGAGGAAGTCAGCATCGCATATGGCGGATAAGTCCGACGATATCAATCAGAGATTTGAAGCTCAAGAAAAGATGATTCGAGAGCAGCAAAAGATGATTGAAGGTCTTAAAAGCATGCTATCGAGATTCGTGGAAGATAATACCAAAAAGGGCAAAGAAACTCTGAATGAAGAAGAACAGGAAGAGAAAGCCCACTTGATGCATGAGGAAGAGGATAGATTTTCTTTCCATGATCCGCATGGGGAAAAGATAGAAAAGCTCCAGAATCAACTCGAAGTTTTAATGCGTAAAAAGGAGTTGAAAGAAGCAGGGGTCTCAAGACCGTATCCTCCTGAATGGGACATGATACCTTACCCACCGAAGTATAAGCCGCTCAAATTAGAGCCATACGACGGAAAAGGATCGCCCAGCCAGCATATATATTACTTTTTATCCCAAGCAGGACACTTAATGGGTAATGACCCCATCATGACCAAAATATTTGTAAGTACTTTGCGAGGGTCTGCCTTCACCTGGTTCATGCAGTTGCCCCCAGGTACTATTAATGTCTGGTTAGATGTCGAGAAGTTATTTCTCTCACGTTTCTTCGAGGATGACACCGAGATTACGGTTCATTTCCTCCTCGCAACTAGACAAGGAGAACAAGAAGCGGTTAAAGACTTTATAAAAAGGTTCCGGGAGAAGTCCGTACATTGTAAACACGGAATGATCCAGTAAACTTTAGTCGAGACCTGTCGACACAATCTTAGGACCAATGTGCTCCTCAAAATGGGGGCCGTAGAGTCCAAGACGTGGAGGGACTTGCTCAAACAAGGAGAGCAAGCTGAAGACTTGATTCGCCGAGTTGAGGAATCCCGCAGGTCAAGAAATGCTGGGGGTGGTAAGCCATATACCCAAAATAATAACAATAAAAATAAAGGAAAAGCAGTCATGACATCAGAAACTGCTCCTCAGAAAACCGGTCCTCCACCAGAGTTAAAGCCTCAAAATCAGCGAGGATCAAGGCAAATCAGACCGCAACAAGAAAGGAATTACACTTTCAAGGCGGAACAGACGCATACCTCTTTCACTTGCTCCAGAAGAAGGGAATGCTAAAACTCCCGGATAATAAGAAGCCAGAAGATGCTGGTAAAACTAAAGACCCCAACTACTATCTTTATCACCGGAATGTTGGGCACCCTACCAGGGATTGTTTTCCCCTTAAGAACAGAATCCAAGCACTAATAGAGGCTGGAGTTTTGACGCTTAAGGAAGAACAGAAGAAGGTCACCGCCAATATGGCAACCATAATGGTCGGAACCCACGAGTTTCCTGCAGGAGCGACCCCAATCCCTAAGGGTAAGATGGTCACGAAGAATCTTGATCCGCATAACAAAGCCCAAGAAGGACTTGTCCCCGTAACTACCCAGAAGGGGGAAGTTATGTGGGTTCACCCTGATTTGCTAGAGGACGAACAATGGACTACTTCAGGAGGTCAAGAGAAGAAACGGGCTGTTAATACCATTTCTGCAGATATAAAAGAAGAATATATAGCTTCGAGAGCCTTCACAGATTCTGAAGAACCCGAAACTATGGCCACCCATCAAGATGGGGCAGGCCCTTCCGGTACTCGATCTGGAAAGACATATCTTAAGGACTACACTAGAGTTGATCCAAAAGATATCTATGCAGAACTCGCAAAGCCTGCGAAGCAGAAAGGACTTCGTTTCTAGAAGAATCTTACCAGAGATGAAGGAGCCAAAGAAACTCCCTTCGAGTTTGACATAATTGCGCAGTTGGCTAACATCCCAGCACGAGTGACACTTTACGAATTGTTGAGATTATCAAAATCAACACGTGAAGCTTTAAGAGAGGCCTTGGCAGACTCTGAGTCGTTCCTAGCTCAGATTGTCGAGCCGGCCATCGAAGAACGGGACTCTTGCTCCCACTGTCATCAAGTGAGGAGGCAAGTCCCACAAATCATCTTCTCTCCAGAAGACATGCAGGTGAGGAATATAAGGCATAATAGGCCTTTATATTTCACCGGATATGTCGGGTCCACAAAAGTAGACCGAATTCAGATTGATCCGGGTTCTGCACTCAGCGTCGTGTCCAGAAGATTGATGCAGCTGTTGGGAATTTCCCTTCATCGCTTGACACCTACATACACTACCATCTATGGATTCAACGCTAATAATAGCCATCCTCTTGGTAAGATCCGATTGCGGTGTCAAATTGGAGACTTGAAGACGGAAGTTACATGCTACGTAATTGATGCTGATACCTCCTACAATATTTTATTGGGGCGACCTTGGATCCACGCTCATATAATAGTTCCGTCAACTCTTCACCAGTGCATGAAATATTGCGATGAGGAAGGAGAGGTCCGGACACTAATTGCGGACAAGCAGCCATTCAAAGGGTTGGAGAATTACTTCACAGATGCTGCACTCTACAAGCCAGCACATGAAGCCTCCAATGACAATCTTAGCAAGTCTCCAAAGCCCGACGACAGTGGCAATGAAGCCGATACTGAGTACGAGCTTCTTGAGGAAGACGACGGGGGCGATTATGAAATCAACCCCCACTTAGATTTTAGTCTGGGTATTGATGATGTAATCGAAAGTGAATGGGTTATTAATGAAAGCATACGGTTAGTCTATGACCATGCTGTAGCTACTGAATCAAAACCCTCTTGTATTTCTACCGAAGTGGATGACCTATCCGAACTTGAAGTTCTGGCGGCATGTCATTTGCCACTTAGGTCATCCCTCCTCTCAGTCTAAAATAACTGAGGAGAAAGGTCACCACTTTGAAGTGCCTTCTCAAAGAGGATCCCAAAGGCCGATTATGTTCTGTAAAGTAATTACCTCAACTCGCCGAAAACAAAGCAGTGAAAGTGATGAGCAGACATCACCCCAATTTCACCTGTATGGATAGAAGTCTCGACAGATGATGGAGAAAATGGGATATAATCTTACCCAGAAGCCAGGACTAAACTTTGGAAAAGGGCGGCGGAATCTCATACCCTCGTTTAGACCAAGAGGAAAGAGCCCTGATTATTATCAAAAGACCCGCAGGGGGTTGGGCTATGTATCTACCCCACCTTCGTCACCATTAAATAATGAAGAGAGTTCTTCGGCCAAAGAAGAAACATCTTCACCAGATCATGATTCAGATATAAGCACCGGTGCTTGGTTTCAATCTTTGACAATCAATATGGATTCAGTCGCGCCAGAAAGTGACGAGGAACCAATTGACATTCAAGATGATGCTTGGGCTTCAGATATAAGCACCGGTGTTTGGTTTCAATCTTTGACAATCAATATGGTTTCAGCCGCGCCAGAAAGTGACGAGGAACCAATTGACATTCAAGATGATGCTTGGGCTAGGCATATGGATACTCTCTGGGATGTTCGCTTTGAACAGCGTGACCCGCCCACAGAAGACAAATTAATACAGGTTAACATGGGAACGGAAGAAAATCCGAAACCCATTTTCATAAGCGACACACTAACTCCTTTAGAAAAAGAGGAACTTATATCCCTTATCAAAGAGTACATAGATGTGTTCACATGGAGTTATGAAGATATGCCTGGACTTGACTCTCAAATTGCCACACACCGGTTAAATATAAAAGAAGATGTCAAACCTGTTAAACAGCAACAGAGGCATTTTCGACCGGAATTGATGGAGGCAATAGTTGTTGAGGTCAACAAGCTTATAAAATCCGGGTTTATCCGAGAAGAACAGCATCCTGACTGGGTGGCAAACATAGTGCCAGTTCGCAAAAAGAATGGCAAAATTCGGATATGCATTGACTTTCGGGATCTGAACGCTGCATGTCCCAAGGATGAATTTCCACTCCCCATCACCGATGTGATGATCGATAATACTTGTGGTTATGAGAGGATGTCCTTTATGGATGGCTTCTCAGGTTACAACCAAATCAAGATGCACCCGGATGATGAAAAGCATACAACTTTCAGAATGCCACAAGGAGTATACTGTTACACGGTGATGTCATTCGGATTAAAGAATGCAGGTGCCACCTACCAACGTGCAATGAGTGCCATATTCAAAGAACACCTGCGCAGAATAGTGGAGTGCTATGTGGATGACTTAGCAGTCAAGAGCAGAGACAAAGAAGATCATCTTCACGATTTAAGAGTGGTCTTCGATCTTATGCGGAAACATCACCTGAAGATGAACCCTACCAAGTCGTTCATGGGGGTATCCAGCGGGAAGTTTCTGGGGTTCGTAATAACCTCAAAGGGAATTTTTCTCGACCCCGAAAAGATAAAAGCGATTAGCGAAATGCCGCCTCCCCGCAATCTCAAGGAATTAAGGGGATTACAAGAAAAGCTCGCTTATATTCGGCGCTTCATATCCAACTTGTCTGGACGATGCCAACCATTCTCCAAACTTGTGAAAAAGGGAGTGTCTTTCATATGGGATGAGGCATGTCAGCAGGCATTTGATGACCTCAAGGAGTACCTTACTAAGCCTCCTGTTCTCATGGCACCAGTCCCTGGGCAGCCCTTATATATGTAAGGGTCATTGATAATGCTTTAAGAGCATTACTTGCTCAATATAATGAGCACGGCCATAAACATGCCCTCTACTATTTAAGTAGAACAATGATTGGGGCCGAACAGCAGTATACACCGATTGAAAAGGAATGTTTAGCCCTAGTGTTTGCTGTTCAAAAGATGCGACACTACCTTTCAGGGCAAACAATTCATGTTATATCAAGGGTTGATCCCTTGAAGATTCTGATGACCAAACCGGATCCTTGAATGGCCGATTGGCAAAATGGGCCTTGCTACTATCACCTTATGATATACATTTCGTTCCTCAAAAGGCGATGAAGGGCCAGGCAATTGCCGACTTTCTTGCAGACCACCCAATTCGGTCTAATACCAAGCAGACATCAGAAGTCAACACAGTTAGCAAAGAACCACCTTGGCAAATGTTCTTTGATGGCGCTGCCAGACGATCTGCTGCTGG
Source organism: Dracaena cambodiana (assembly GCA_036321105.1). Taxonomy (NCBI): domain Eukaryota; kingdom Viridiplantae; phylum Streptophyta; class Magnoliopsida; order Asparagales; family Asparagaceae; genus Dracaena; species Dracaena cambodiana. The sequence goes on from JAYEPQ010000007.1 coordinate 5,309,029, forward strand.
AGTGGGGGTTGTACTAATATCCCCACATAAACATATATTGCCTAACGGTTACTCATTAACAGAACCGTGCACTAATAATGTAGCGGAGTACAACGCGCTCATTATCGGCTTAAAAATAGCTCTGCAGCTGGGGGTGAACCATCTAGAGGCATATGGAGTGAACCATCTAGAGGCATATGGAGACTCTAAGCTCATTGTCAATCAGATGACAGGTGAATATGAAGTCAGACATGAAACTCACATCCCCTATCATCAGCTAGCTATTGAACTAGCAGGATATTTTGAACAATTTTACATATACCACATATCTCGAAATGAGAACATATATGCAGATGCTCTTGCCGCATTAGCCGCAACACTGGCAATCCCGCCAGGTGAAGCTAAAAGCATCACTATTGGAAGTAGAGAACTTCTCCACCCAGACATGGTATCTCAAACCGAAGAGGTATGCCAGATTCGCTTAAAGTTAGAACCCCGTGATTGGCGATTTCCGTTTGTGGATTATGCCTTACATGGGATATTACCAGAATATCCTAAGGAAGCCACCTCAATAAAGTAGAAGGCCCAAAGATTTTATTATGACCATAAACTTCAGACTTTGTATAGAAAGTCAACAGGGGGTCTATTGCTACGCTGCATATCGAAAGCAGAAGCAGAACAAGTGCTGAAAGAAACACATGATGGAGTATATGGAGCTCATCAGCCCGGTCCCAGACTTGGAGACCGTATAAAAAGGCTAGGGTACTACTGGCCGAGCATGGTTCCGGAAGCAATGGCATACGCTAAACGATGTCATGCATGCCAAATACATGCCAATTTTATTCATCAACCCCAAGAATACTTGCACAATACCGTGGCAAGCTGGCTATTTGAAGCCTGGGGAATGGACATTGTGGGGCCAATAACTCCCCCGTCATCCAAAGGACATCGGTTTATTCTTGCAATAACCGATTATTTCTCAAAATCGGCCGAAGCCGTGCCTATGAAAGAGGTGAAGACGACAGATGTGATCAAGTTCGTCAAGCATTATGTCATTTACCGATTTGGCATCCCCCGACGGATTATTCATGATAATGGTCCGCAATTCACCAGTCAGGGATTCTCCAGATTCTGCAATAAGTTCAGAATCAAAGATATTGTTTTAACGCCGTATAACCCCGCGGCTAATTCGGAAGTTCGTCTCTTCTAATAAACAAGATTGGGATGAAAAGCTAGGAGAATGCCTGTGGGCTTATCGCACCACCATTCGCACCCCGACTAAAGCTACCCCGTTCTCTTTGGTCTATGGAAGCGAGGCTGTCTTGCCGCTTGAAGTCCAGATACCATCCTTGAGAGTGGCTTTAGCCACAAAGATGACGACAGAAGAGCACCATCAGCAAAAATTGCTAGAACTAGAGGCGTTAGATGAAAAGCGTCTCAGGGCTCAACAGCAAATTGAGTTGTATCAAGCCCGAATATCTCAAACGTTCAACAAGAACGTCAAACCAAGGACCTTTAAGTAAGGAGACTTGGTACTGGCTGTTAAAAGACCAATGGTGCTAACCCACAAGACTAAGGGTAAATTTGAACCTAAGTGGGAAGGACCGTTTATTATGGAGACAGTATACTCCAGTGGAGCCTATCGCTTAATGAATCAAGAGGGCGACAGGATGATGATGCCGATCAATGGCAAATTTCTGAAGAAATACTATTCTTAGTATACCTGGAGATACAAGTTCCTTTTTCTTAGGCATGCGCATTTGGCGCCTCTGACCTAAACCTGGTGTGTTTGGTTCTCAAGTTTGAACCACCTCCAGTCTTTTTCTTAGGCATGCGCATTTGGCGCCTCTGACCTAAACCTAGTGTGTTTGGTTCTCAAGTTTAAACCACCTCCAGTCTTTTTCTTAGGCATGCGCATTTGGCGCCTCTGACCTAAACCTGGTGTGTTTGGTTCTCAAGTTTGAACCACCTCCAGTCTCTTTTTTAGGCATGCGCATTTGGCGCCTCTGACCTAAACCTGGTGTGTTTGGTTCTCAAGTTTGAACCACCTCCAGTCTTTTTCTTAGGCATGCGCATTTGGCGCCTCTGACCTAAACCTGGTGCGTTTGGAGTACTCAGTTCAAGTTACGCGAGAGAGTCTTGAACCGCCTCCAGTTTGGTTCTCAAGTTTGAACCACCATCAGTCTTTTCCTAGGCATGCGCAATCTGGCGCCTCTGACCCAAACATGGTGTGCTTAGTTCTCAAGTTTGAACAGCCCCCAATCTTTCTTTTAGGCATGTGTAATTAAGCACCTCTGACTTAAAAAATATGAGTTGCCCAATGTTTCTATAGCAACGGGAAGAGGAGATTAAATTCCTCGCCAACCCATCATGCTGGGGTAAAAGTATGAATTGCCCAACGCCGGCTAGGCTATGGGAAGAGAACAAGTTTCTCGCCAACCCATCATGCTGGGGTAAAAGTATGAATTGCCCAATGCCGGCTAGGCTATGGGAAGAGAACAAGTTTCTCGCCAACCCATCATGCTGGGGTAAAAGTATGAATTGCCCAACGCCGGCTAGGCAATGGGAAGAGAACAAGTTTCTCGCCAACCCATCATGCTGGGGTAAAAGTATGAATTGCCTAACGCCGACTAGGCTATGGGAAGAGAACAACAAGTTTCTCGCCAACCCATCATGCTGAGGTAAAAGTATGAATTGCCCAACGCCGACTAGGCTATGGGAAGAGAACAACAAGTTTCTCGCCAACCCATCATGCTGGAGTAAAAGTATGAATTGCCCAACGCCGGCTAGGCTATGGGAAGAGAACAAGTTTCTCGCCAACCCATCATGCTGGAGTAAAAGTATGAATTGCCCAACGCCGACTAGGCAATGGGAAGAGAACAAGTTTCTCGCCAACCCATCATGCTGGGGTAAAAGTATGAATTGCCCAACGCCGACTAGGCTATGGGAAGCGAACAACAAGTTTCTCGCCAACCCATCATGCTGAGATAAAAGTATGAATTGCCCAACGCCGACTAGGCTATGAGAAGAGAACAAGTTTCTCGCCAACCCATCATGCTGAGGTAAAAAGTATGAATTGCCCAACGCCGACTAGGCTATGGGAAGAGAACAAGTTTCTCGCCAACCCAGCATACTGGGGTAAAAGTATGAATTGCCCAATGCTTCTATAGCAACGGGAAGAGAAGATTAAATTCCTCGCCAACCCTACCATACTGGAGGTAAGAGTATGAGATTAACTACCCAATGCTGACTAAAGGCAAAGGGGAGAGGAAATGAATTCCTCGACAACTCACCATGTAGAGGGGAATAACATGGCTAGCCCAACTAAAACGGTAGTTGGTAAAGGCTAATCAAATCCGTTAATAGCTGGGGGTTTGCTAAAAATCCCATATTAAACTTTAATTCTTACTTCGGCTCGAAAAATCGAGCATAAAACGATACCGAGATAAATCGTTTTGACGACAGGTTATTTGTTGGGCAAGCAAATCTGTTTTGAAGCCGGCAAATAAAAGAGTCAAAAGAATCATCTTTAATTAAAAAGGTAAAGATACGAAATGAATCTCAAAGAAACATCGTAAGGTTATCTCTCTCCTGTTCACGAAGTTCTTATTACAAGGGAGATAAAAGCGTAAAGAGAGATAAAACTATTGGCCTCCCAGGAGTCTCAATTGGTTTATTGTCTCGTCCAAATTGCTGCGATGAGAAGCCTCCACGGTTTGCTGAGCTTGCCTACGCAACTCATCATCACTTATTGTAAGTTGTTGCTGACGAGATTCTTCTATGGCACGATTCCTGGCCATCTCCTCCTGTTGAATCTGCTCCTGCTGGGCAAGCAACATCTCTCGCTTCTTGACGGATTCTCCTAATCGGAGTTCATTTTCTATTAAAATGTCCCGAGCTCTGGCAATCGTCTCCTGGGCTTTAGAAATGGCTGCCTGGCTTTCCTCAATTCCAAATTTTACCCTCTGCAGGTCGCCAAGAACGGATTCCGGACTGGCCTGAAGCTCTGTCAGCTCCTGCGACCATCTCTCCTCCTGCTGCCTTAAAATATTTCTTCGAGATAAGAATTCTGCCCAAAGCCGCGCCAGCTCTATCTCAGTAATCGCCTCCACATCCGCCTGACGGAGTGTGTGTAGCGTGGTCACCTGTTCTTCTAAAGTTGCAAGGCGGGCCCGGTATGGAGCTGCTCGATCTTGTCCACCAAATTCTTCAATATTTCCTAGGTAGCGGAATAACAGTGGACGTGCGAAGCTGAAGAAATCGTGGCCAGCAAGAACCATCTCGACACATCTTCTTAACAAATGCATAAAATTCTCGACAGTGAAGCTGAAAAGTCTTTCAAGAGGATTTGCAGTGTCGGTAGGCAAAATAGGTAATGCCAAAGGAGGTGTCGTGAGTAAGGGAGCAGTAGTGGCTGGAATTGGAGAAGAAGAAGCCCGTCCCTGCATTAAATTCATAATCTGGGGGACCAGTAGAGCCAGTGCAGATCTGGAAGAGCTGGAAACCCCAGACGAAGTACCGTCAGTACAAATCACTTGGGTACCCCCACCAACAGGGAAAGAAGATGGGATCACTTAGCCTGAAGCTCCTCCGTTGGGAGAAGCATCTTCGAATAAAAATTTCAAATTACTCTCCTCCCCTGCTGGAAGGATGGGGATCGGAAGAGTCGCAGGTATCTCAGCAGCCACGACAACGGACGGCGTTAAAATTGCCGACTGAGAAGGCACGCCAACGACCGTGGAAAATGTCTCAGTGGAGCTAACTGGCGTTGGAGACGGCATGCTAGGAGAAGATGTAGCCTCATTAGCAGCACCTGCGATAATGACTTCTGTTCTCTCATCGCTCCCCAGTTCGTCAATTGGGGGAATTGAAGAGGAAACAGAGGCAGGAGCTGGTGTGGAATAATCAGCTGCAAATTCACCAGCAGAGCCACCTACAGAGCCACCTACGCTACCAGCGGAGCCGGAATAGTCCATTCTACCGTCAGACTCTACTTGGATAGTTGAATGCATTGGTGAGAGAGGTTGAACACCTGCATGACAGAAGGCCAACAAAAAAAAGCAGTGTTACGTTAAATAATAACAAGCAGAAGATAAAATGCTAAAGGCCATACCAGGCGGTACAAGTCCAGCCGTCGGACTTGAAGGGGGGCCATTGTCGTTTCCAGCAATGTACCCGTCTCGCTACCCGCTAGTTGCGCCATAGGTTCTGCCACAGGCTCTATGGCCAAAGGAGCCGAAACCTCAGCGACACTTGGAGCTTTAGCAGGTTCATCCTCCCTTGCTGCAACTGGGGGTAGAGCTGACGCCAACAAGTCAGAAGCAAGTTTGATAGCCATTTCTTGGGGAGCTATCAAAGTTTCTTGTGCCAGTTTCTGCTTCTTATCCGGCCTTTTCTTTAAAGTGCCACGGCGTTTGAGAGTTAGACTCAGGGGACGACTGACAACAGGCTGAGGAGCTCCACCAGCACCGGTATTGTCGTCATCAGCACCAGCATCATCGTCTGATTCGCTGACGTCTGAAGGCTCAGCCGCAGCGCCAAGGAACTCTTTCATTCCTTTTATTCTCACCCTAGAAGCACCTTGGCGGCTAATACAGAGGGCTTCAATCTCTTTGCAACAACTACGATTGAGAGAGAAGCCGGGTACGTCAGCATTCGCAATGTTGAACCAATTGCAGAAACTGAGAGTCATGGCCAATTCCGGCGTCTTCTGGGGCAAGGAGAATTCAGTTTCGGTCCCGCCCGCTACAAAATGGAACCAGCCATGGGCACCTTCATGCAGGTCTCCCTCGTGAGCAAAATCTTTATTTGGATTACCCACATAGAGTTGAGAGTATCCAAACTGGCGAGCAAAGCGACTCGGAGTATATGGCTCGATCTGACACCGGAGATCCTGACGATACACCAAGTGTCCGGGACGGATGTTGACAAGCCACCAGAACGCTCCTGTAGATAAAGTTGTGAACTTATCTACTCCCACGGCGTCCTTCAGCCTCGTCCCATATCCTCCGCCTGGGAAGTCGGGGAAACATCTGAAGATCTCATAATTTTGAAAGCTACGAAGAGTTTTTCGAATTTGAGACATGTAATTCTGCTTCCATGAAGAGCGTTCATACAGCTCTATAAAGAAGCACTTTTCGCCCGAACGACGCTCTGGTGCACTCATTAAAGAGAGACAGTGCAACACGAGCCACGCATCAAATAGGTGTAGGGCATCTCCACCCTAGGGTTTGGAGTTTTCGGCTGAGCAGTCTCTTTCGACTTGCCCTTTCCTTTCCCCTTGACCTTAATCGAGGGAAGGAAATCACGACAGAGCACCCTCAGTCCATACTGCAAATTGCATACCATGGCGGGAAGGAGTCCAAGGGTTCGATCATATGCAAGAAGAAGCGCGGGATATACCACGGTCATTGTGATTGCTTCCTTGGGCAATGACGGCACGACGCATCTCTTAAGCCACAGCATTAAAAACCCGGCAATGAGATCTCTGTTGGAGACCGGAAGCTGGGCTTGATAGTGATAGCTCTTGAAAGAAATACCGGGACCATATCCGTTTTCATTGGATTCCGTGGTATAAAACAAACAGTAATGGCCCCTGGCTACACGTTGGTCAATCTCTGAAATGGGGACAGGAGAATGACCATAGATAGTGGCAGAGCTATCCTTAGAATTTAAGTTGGCAAAGAGATACTCGGCCCACTTCTTGTGGCCGATACCGTGGTTACGCGCACCCGTCAAGTCAGCGCAAATATGATAATGGCATATCATCTCCCAGTATGTGGCATAGATGCGCTCATCCTTCGCCAGTAGCATGTTCATATCATCGGAGGTAGGGATATACTCCTCGTAAGGGACTTCGCCCATCGAGAGCCCAGAAACCTCAAACATCTCGTGGAGAGCGAACTCTAGCTCACCCACTGGTGTAAAGAAAGTACAGGGCTCAGGGTTATACATCTCCAAGAGGCAATAAAAGTGGTAAGCACTCTGGGAAAACCCGAATTGGACATTCCTGATGGCTTTATACAAGCCAATATCCTTTAAGATGGGCTCGTGGGAATCCAGCATGTACTGAACAAGGCGTGCCCACCACATATTGTTGGAAGAATGAACCCAGCCAGGCATCTTGAAGTCGCTAGCCGGGTACTGACCATCCTTTGCCAGGAACTCACTTAAGAAAGTTCGGGCACGAGATGGGACTTCTCCTATTGGAAGCTCCTTGCCAAATCGGCCTGGAAGCAAGCCAGTAATGCATCTGGAGGAACCGTCTTGATAAACCCCTTTTGCACCAAATTTGCCTGTTGGGACGCCATCTTGCTCTTGAGTCAGTTCCCACTTTAATTCTCGAGGCATCGCTAGCCTCTGACGATAGACCAAAGGATAGCTACGATCCATTCTAGGCAGAAACATCAGCATTTCGCCTGAGTTATATAACCAAACATGCTCCTCTTCAGAAAGGATCTCATCTGAGTGATCCATCCTGTCTCCAAAGAGGAAGGCGGGTTTCTCCATTGCCTTTCTATTCACATCTTCAAAAGCCGCATCAGTTATGATCTCCCTCGCGGTGATGGGATGATATTTGATCAACTTCTCCCTACGATCCTTCGGGTCTGGCTTGTACGAGGGCAGGATGGTAGTGAAACGGAATTGGCCTGAGGGATCAGAACCCCCAGCAAAGCCGAAGTAATTCATGTGGGGAAGGGATTCCATCGAATACCCTACTGCAAAAAGAAAAAACACCAGAGTTAGAGAAGTTTCTATGAGATGGAAAATTTCTCTAAGTATGGATGCGCGAAGCTAAAGATTAGAACGCGCGAAGCTAAGAATAGTGCCGCGCGAAGCTAAAGATTAGACCGCGCAGAATTCAAGATAGCCTCGCGTTTCAGCGCGACTGCTACTTAAAAGAGCCTCGCGTTTCAGCGCGACTGCTACTCAAAAGAGCCTCGCATTTTCAGCGCGACTGCTACTTAAAAGAGCCTCGCGTTTCAGCTTAAAATAGCCCCGCGCTTTAAACGCGAGGATGACGCGATAACTTCGCGTAAGAAGAAAGTCAGAGACTTTTCTTCTTCTCCAAGCCTTACAGCAGGAGTACGGCGATCTCGCCGGTAAAGGAGTTGATTGATCAGTTAAAATTGAGCCAAATCACTCTAGAAATGTTCTAAAGAGTCTCGATGGGAAGATTCTTACCCCCGATGGGCGAAATGTGGGCTGGTGCGTCGCTGCCTTGGCTGTCGCCACCACTGCTTGTGCCAGTTGCCGATGATGGAGCCGCTCGAGAGGTAGCACGAGTTTTGGGTGCCATTACTGGGGAAAATCGACTGAAAATCGGAAGGAAACTCGGTCGGAAGAAGCTCGGGTCGCCTGGACTGTGATCGCCTGAATCTCTAAGTTTCTAGAAAATTCTCAAAGTAAAGTGAGAAGGAGAGGAATAGAGATTTTATTTAAAAGAGAGGAACCGCCTCTTGGAATTCGGCACGAATTTCGGAGAACATGACGGGTCAGTTACTCTCCAAAACGCGAAGCTATTAGCCTCGCGCGATGATGGAAAACGCGAAGTTGTTTAACTCCGCGCAGCTATACAAAACGCGAGGATAGCCCGGTGCCTTAGCTTCGCGTTTTTATAGAAAAACTTAGATTTTTTATAAGTGCAATTAGGCGCTTCTATCTAAGTTAAAATGATCCTTAACCGATCATTTGGATTAATAATCTAAGTCACGCGGAAGTGCCTTAGACTATTTTACCAAAATTATTGACCATCTATTTGTTGAGCAAGCGAAATTATTGAAGCTGACAGATAGAGAGGAAAATAATTTGATCTTTATTCATGAAAGAAGAGATTACAAAAAAGGAGTTATAGCTCTCCCAAAAGCTTTTACATGATCAACTCATCAATAACCAAACAGTAAGACTTCTCTACGGGGTGTTGAAGCTCAGTTCCCTGGTTCACATACAAAAGAATTCCATATTTCTCTACGGGGTGTTGAAGCTCAGTTCCCTGGTTCACATGCAAAAGATCTCCTCTGCAAATGTCAACTAGGATCTGTCATCCGAAATGAAGCACGAGAGGAAAGGAAAGTGCTGCAGCTCCTTGCAAGTGCTGCAGCTCCTTATTTACACGAGTTTATCTCTCAGGGCCAGAGCTTGAAACTTGCAACTATGTTGTAAAGCATATGCTTCTGACTTTCTTAGAATTACTTTCGATGAAGATCGATGGACCCGCATATGTTCCTCTTCAGAAAGGACTGGACTTACTGCAAAAGGAACAGAGTTTCCAAAAGAGTGAAAACGCGGAGCTAAGTTAACTCCGCGCACAGTTGAAGAAATAGCCTCGCGCTTTGGATGCAGAGATGGATGCGATAACTTCGCGTAAAGGAGGGCCAAAGTTTCTCTCTTTCATAAGCTTCGCGACTGCTAATCACAGATAGCCTCGCAATTCATAGCGACTGCTAATCACAGATAGCCTCGCAATTCATAGCGACTGCTAATCACAGATAGCCTCGCAATTCATAGCGACTGCTAATCGAAGATAGCCTCGCAGGCGATCTCGCCGACAAGATAAGCAATTGGCCGGATTAAAATCAAGTCAAAATATCTCAGAATGGTTCTTAGAAAACTAAGAGATGAGGTTTTTACCTTCGGAAGACGCTGCATAGACTGGTTCGCCGTCGCGTTTACTTCCATGGCCGCTGACATTAACGCCGGCCAACTTGCGAAAAGCCAAACTCCTCTGGAGAGACATCCTATGGAGAGTTGAACGAAGATCAGTTGAAGATCATTCATGAGTCACTCGAGTTCTCAGAAATTCTTCGGATGAGATGAAGAAGAAGATGAGCCGGGAGCTCTATTTAAACAGAATTTGCGTCGCTTGGTATTCGGCGTGGAAACTCGGGGTAATTAATAACATAATTACTCATTTCACTGAAGACGAAGTGAAGCTGATTAGCTCCGCGTAAGTGAGCAAATAACGCGAGATAGACTTGGTATTCTAACTCCGCGTTTTCAGTTTGAAAATCCAAAGTATTTTAAAATCTGCTGAAGTCTAAACCATTTTGAAAACTTTGGAGGGGGTTCTGTTGGCAGTGAAAATTTCTAAGTTAAAAGGATTTTCCACAATAAAACACGGAGCTAATTCAATAGCCCCGCGTTTGGTTACATTAACCCTGTGTTTGAATAAAACGCGGAGATGTCTAATAGCTCCGCGTTGATTCCGCAGTTTGGCTTGTATTAGCCTCGCGTTTGAGTGAAACGCGGAGATGATCAATAGCTCCGCATTAGCTCCACGTTTTGGTTATTTAGCGCCGCGTTTTGATACGATTAAAGCTCCGCGTAAGCAGATAATCAGAATCTCAGATTGATTGAGATTATGATTTTGGCCTTATCCAAATACCCGAATCAAGTCTAATCAGAATTCCATCAAAACTAAGATATTTAATTGGAATCCTTGATGAATGCGAGTTCTATTTAGATAGAAACTCTTGCATTAACTTGGGGCTATAAATACCTTCCTGGTGAAACCCTAGGGAGCTCTTTTTCGGCAATTAAGATATTTTCTGAAATCTTGGAGAATTCAAGTTACGCACAGAGCCTTGAGTTCGTGGAGATCAGAGAAAATCGCCATCTTCTTCCTTTCGGTTCTTAGAGAATTCAAGTAGCGAGAGAGCCTTGAGTTCGGGAAAGACCAGAGAAGATCGATATAATCGGCCGATATCTTCGACAGAGAAGATTTCAACGTACCGATCGTCCAAAGGAACTATTATAGATCCCATCGCCACAGATCCCACAAAACTATTGTAAAAGAGAGAGATTGAAATATAAAATCCTCTCGTTTATTCTCTGTATATCTTGTTCACTTCTATTATAATTTAAGTTAATTCAATGGGAGGAAGCGAAGGAAATTCTGCGACGAACAGAGCCCACTCGATCCCAATAATCGTCTCAACATCCGCTTGGCGAACTGTGTTGAGTATGTTCACTTGCTCTTCTAAAGCTCTAAAACGGGTCCGGTAAGGGGCTGTCCGGTCATGTCCCCCGATCCTTTCTATATTGTCTAAATAACTGAGTAACATTGGACGTCCGAGACTAAGGAAATCTCTTCCGGCAAGGGTCATCTCGACGCATCTTCTCAGCAACCGCATAAAATCATTAACACTGTGGTTGAAGATTTCTTCAGGAAGATCCACGGTGTTTGCATCTAAAACGGGCAATGCTAATGAAGATGTCGTGAGAAGAGGAGCGGTATCCGTTGGAACTGAAGAGGAAGAAGCCCGTCCCTGTACCAGGTTCATGACCTGCGAGGCCAGTAGAGTCAATGCAGATCTGGTGGAATCAGGAACCTGAGGAGGATTGCTAATACAAGTCGCCCGGGCAGCGCCACCAACAGGAGAAGATGAGGGGGTGTCTCCACCAGAAGCTCTTCCGATGGCAGAAGAAGTTTCGAATGAGAACTTCACACTCTCCTCATCCCCGGCTGGAAGATTTAGAGTTGGAGGAGTTGCAGATGTCTCAACAGCCATTACGGTAGAAGGCGTTAGAATCGCTGGCTGAGGAGCAGAAGGCATACCAACGACTATGGGAAAAGTCGCGTCAGAACAGGTGTTTGGTGTCGGAGATGGCAAGCTGGGAGAAGGAGTAGCTTCTTTTGCTACGGCCGCGACAATTAAGTCTGTCCTATCATCGCTCCCAAGATCATCAATTGAGGGAACCGAAGAAGGAACGGAAGGATGAGTTGTCGCAAAGTGGTCTGCGTTTAGTTCATTTGCAGAACTACTTAGCACGCCCACTGAGCCGGTGGTGCCTGAGTAATCCACTCGCTCCTCAGACCCCCCTTTGGTGGTCGAGTGCATCGGTGAGAGGGCGTGACTAACTGTACCTCAGAAAAGTAAAACAAACAAAATTGCATATCAGTACAGAAAAGTAAATAGAAGACGGAGTATAAAAGCTGAAAAAGTTATACCAGGGGATACAAGTCCAGTTGTCGGACTTGAAGGAGGAGCCGCTGTCGTCTCCAAAAGAATACCCATCTTATTAACTAATGGTAACGCTGTGGGTTGTTCAATAGTCTCTACCACTGGAGGGGCTGGAACTTCTCTTGCACTTGGAACCTCAGCAGGCCCACTCTCCCCTGACGGCACTTGAGGAAGAGTTGAGGCCAGCAGATCCTAGGCAAACTTGGCAGCTGTTTCTTGTGGAGCTATTAGGATTCCCGGAGCCAATTTTTGCTTCTTTTTAGAGGGTCCCTTCTTTAGAGTACCACGGCATTTTGGGGTTGGATTCCAGGGGCTAATAGCGACAGGTTGAGAAGCACCCACGGCATCAGTATTATCATCATTATTGTCATCATCATCATCGTCAGACTCGCTGACGTCTGATGGTTCGGCCGCGGCGCTAAGAAATTCATCCATCCCTTTTACTCTAACCGTGGAAGCACCTTGGCGGCTGATGTAGAAAGCCTCAATCTCTTTACAACAGCTTCAGTTGATCGAGAATCGAGGCACGTCGGCATTAGCAATACTATACCATGTGCAGAAACTGAGGGTCATGGACAAGACTGGCAACTTCTGGGGAAGGGTGAATTCAGCTCTAGTCCCACCAGCTACAAAGTGAAACCAGCCGCGGGCACCGTCATACAGATTTCCCTCGTAAGCTAAAGTCTTGGTTGGATTGCCCACATAAAGTTGGGAATATCCAAATTGGCGTGCAAAGCGACTCGGAATGTACGGTTCGATAAGACACTATCTTGACGGTACACCAGATGTCTGGGCCGAATATTAAGAAGCCACCAAAAAGCTCCCGAAGATAAGGTAGTAAAATTGTTTGCTCCTATAGTATCCTTCAACTTCAATCCGTATCCTCCACCAGAAAAGTCAGGGAAGCACCTGAAAATCTCATAGTTCTGGTGTTGCCGGAGAGTCTTACGGATTTGGGACATATAGTATTGCTTCTATGAGGAACGCTCGTATAGCTCCACAAGATAGCACTTGTCACCTGAGCGGCGTGAGGCAGCACTCATCAGAGAAGGGCAGTGCATTACAAGCCATGCCATCAGATAAGTGTAAGGAAGCTCCACCCTAGGATTCGGAGTCTTCACTTGGGCAATTTCTTTCGACTTGCCTTTCCCTTTTACCTTGCCTTTACCAGCAGGGATGAAGTCCTGGTAGAGCGTCCGCAAACCATCCTGAAGATTGCACATCATGGCAGGGAGAAGTCCAAAAGGTCGGCCGTATGTAAGGAGAACTGCTGGATATACCACAGTCATTGCAATTGCTTCTTTAGGCAGCGACGGCACGACGCATCTCTTCAGCCACAGCATCAAGAAATCGGCAATAAGGCCTCTATTGGATATCGGGGACTGTGCCTGATAATGGTAACTCTTGAATGAGATACCAGGGCCAAATCCGCCTTCATTGGAATCAGTCGTATAAAACATTAGTCGGGTCTTGGCAATACGGCAATCAATCTCTGTGATATAGACAGGGGCATGGCCATGAACAGTTGTTGAACTGTCTTTGGAGTTCAAGTTGGCAAAGAGGTAATCGGCCCATTTCTTATGACGATACCTTGATTACGCACACCTGCTAAGTCAGCACAGATGTGGTAGTGGCACATCATCTCCCAATATGTGGCATAGATGCGCTCGTCCTTAGCCAGTAACATGTTCAACTCCTCAATAGTGGGAATATACTCCTCATAGGGGACTTCGCCCATTGAGAGCCCTGATACCTCAGATATCTCATGGAGAGCAAACCCCAACTCACCCACTGATGTAAAAAGAGTACAGGTCTCGGGGTTATACATCTCAAGAAAGCAGAAGAAATTATATGCACTCTGAGGAAACCCGAATTGGACATTTCTAATGGCCTTGAACAGACCAATCTCTTTCAAAATAGGTTCGTGGGAGTCCAACATGTACTGAACGAGGCGTGCCCACCACATGTTGCCAGAGGAGTAAACCCAACCGGGCCTTCTAAAGTCGCTAGCCGGGTATTGACCATCTTTCGCCAGGAACTCACTTAAGAAAGTTCTTGCGCAGGTAGGAACTTTTCCTACTGAGAGCTCCTTGCCAAAACGGCCTGGAAGCAAACCAGTAATGCATCTGGGGGGACCATCTTGATAAATCCCTTGTGCACCAAATTTGCCCGTTGGGACACCGTCTTGCTCTTGAGTTAGTCCCCACTTTAACTCCCGGGGCATCTCTAAAGATAGACCAGGGGGTAGCTGCGATCCATTTCGGACAGAAACATTAAAGCCTCGCCTGAGTTAATAAAGCCACATACAATCCTGTTCAGAGAGGATCTCGTCGGATCGCTCCATCTGATCCCCAAAGAGAAATGCGAGTTTTTCTAATGCCTCTCTGTTTACATCTTCGAAAGTTGCATCAGTGATAATCTCACGTGCAGTAGTGGGATGATACTTGATCAACTTTTCCTTGCGCCCTCTTGAGTCGGGTTTATATGAGGCAAGGATGGTGGTGAAGCGAAATTGAGCTGATGGATCAGAGCCACCAGCAAAGCCAAAATAGTGTTTATGGGAAAGAGTTTCCGTTGAGTACCCTACTGCAAAAAGAACAGCCAGAGTTAGAAAAGTTTCTACAAAGATAGAAAATTTTCTAAGTATGGATGCGCGAAGCTAAAAGTTAGAACGCGCGAAGCTAAAAGTAACTCCGCGCGAAGCTAAAAATTAGACCGCGCAGATATTAAATAAGCCTCGCGTTTCAATGCGATTGCTACTCAAAATAGCCTCGCATTTCAACGCGACTGCTACTCAAAATAGCCTCGCATTTCAACGCGACTGCTACTCAAAATAGCCTCGCGTTTCAACGCGACTGCTACATCAAATAGCCCCGCGCTTCAAAACGCGAGGATGACGCGATAACTTCGCGTAAGAAGAAAGTCAGAGACTTTTCTTCTTCTCCAAGCCTTACAGCAAGAGTACGGTGATCTCGCCGGTGAAAGAGTCAATTGATCGGTTAAAATCAAGCCAAATCACTCTAGAAATGTTCTAAAGAGTCTCGATGGAGAGATTCTTACCCCCGATAGACGAAATGTGGTCTGGCGAGTCGCTGCTATGGCCGCCACCACCACTGCTTGCGCCATCGCCGATGATGGAGTTGCGCGAGAAGTAGCATGAGTTTGGGTGCCATTGCTGAGGAGAATCGACGGAAAGTTGGGAGAAACTCGGTCGGAAGATAATCGGGTCGCCTGAACTCTGGTCGCCAGAATCTCTAAAGTTTCTGGAAATTTCTCAAGTGAAGTGAGAAGAATAAGGAATAGAGATTTCATTTAAATGAAAGAAACCGCCCCTTGGAATTCGGCGCGAATTTCGGAGAAAAATGACTGGGCAGTTACTCTCCAAAACGCGAAGTTAATTAGCCTCGCACGATGATGGAAAACCCGAATTTATTAACTCCGCGCAACAAGGCGCGAGGATAACCCGGTGCCTTAGCTTCGCGTTCCTATGAAAAACTTGGATTTTTGGCGAGTGCAACTAGGCGCTTCCATCTAAGTTAAGATGATCCTTACCCGATCATATGGGTATTAATAGTCTAAATTATGCAAATGCATGAGCCTTAGATTATTTTACCAAAATTATAAACCATCTATTTGTTGAGCAAGCAAGATTCTTGAAGTCGACAGATAGAGAGGAAAATAATCTGCTCTTTATTCATAAAAGAAGAGAGTACAAAGAGGAAGTTATAGCTCTCCCAAAAGCTTCTACAAATTCATCAACTCATCAATAACCTAACAGTGAATTCCTCCGCGGGGTGTTAAAGTTAAAAGATCTCCTCTGCAAATGACAACTATGATCTGTTTAAAGTTCTTAGTGCATCATCTGAAGATACTGCTATAAGAATCCTAATGAAGATGCACAAGTTGAATTTGAAGTGCTGCAAGCCCTTACAGAGATTGTCATCTAATAGAAATGATCCTCAAGAAAACATAATAGGCTGTCGCAGAGTTCTTGTAACTCCTTCAAAAGGAGCCAGAGCTTGAAACCTGCAACTATGTTGTAAAGCATATGCTTCTGGCTTCCTTAGAGTTAAATTTGCTGACGAAGACTAGTAAAGCCATATGCACTCCTCTTCGAGAAGGATCTGGTCCAAGTACTTCACTGCAAAAGAAGAATCAAGAGTTAGAGAAAACTCGAAAAAATCTTCTAAAGTATGAAAACGCGGAGCTAAGGATTAACTCCGCGCCCAGTTGAGAAAATAGCCTCACGGTTCAGCGCGACTGCTAGATCAAAATAGCCTCGCGATTTAAACTCGATTGCTAAATCAACATAGCCTCGCGATTGAAAAGCGACTGCTAGTTAAATAGCCCCGCGCTTCAAAACGCGAGGATGATGCGATAATTTCGTGTAGAGAGAAAGATCAGAGTTCCTCTCTGACTTCTCCTTCTCCTTCGAAGCCTTATGGCCGGAAAACGGCGATCTCGCCGACTCAAAATTGGCTGGTCGGTTAAAACCGAGCCAAAATGCTCCAAAATTGATTTAAGGAGTCTAAAAGTTGAGAATTTCTACTTTCAATTGGTGTAGCATGGATTGGCTGGCCATTATGGCCGCTGCCTCGGCCGCTGCCACCACTGCTAATGCTGGCCGCCGATGGTGAGGAGGCGCGCGATACCGTACTCTTCTTAGATGACATCCTAGCGATGAAGATCTATTGAAAGATGAAGGAAGTTTGGTTGAAGATCATTCTTTCAAACTGATCTGCCTGAGTCACCTGAACTCCGAAGCTCTTAGATTCTTCGGATGAAATGAAGAAGAAGATGAGTCAAGGACTCTATTTAAACTAAATTTCCGTCGCTTGGTATTCGGCGTCGAAATTCAGAGTAATTAATGAAACAATTACTCATTTTTCACTGAAAAAGAAGCTGATTAGCTCCGCGTAAGCGAGCATAACGCGAGATAGACTTGGTATTCTAACTCCGCGTTTCAGTTTAAGTATCCAAAGTATTTCAAAATCTGCTAAATTCGAAGCCATTTTGAAAACTTTGGAGGCGGTTTTGTTGGTAGTGAAAATTTCTAAGTTAAAAGGATTTTTCACAATAGAACGCGGAGCTAATTCAATAGCCCCGCGTTTGGTTATATTAACCTTACGTTTGAAGAAAATGCGGAGATGTTTAATAGCTCCGCGTTGATTCCGCAGTCTGGCTAGTATTAGCCTCGCGTTTGAGTAAAACGCGGAGATGATCAATAGCTCTGCGTTAGCTCCGCGTTTTGGTTATTTAGCGCCGCGTTTTGATGAGATTATCTCCGCATGAGCAGATAACCAGAATCTCAAATTGGTTGAGATTGTGATTTTGGGCTTATCTAAATACCCGAATTGAATCCAATCAGAATTCCATCAAAACTAAGATATTTGATTGGAATCTTTGAGGAATCCTTGATGAATACGAGTTCTATTTAGATAAAAACTCTTGCATTAACCTGGGGCTATAAATACCTTCCTGGTGAAACGCTAGGGGTCTTTTTTTCGGCAATTGTCTTCTTTTTGGATCATTTGACAGTTCAAGTACGCGAGAGAGTCTTGAAGTCAGAGGTATTCTTCTTCTTCCTTTCGGTTCTTAGAGAATTCAAGTTACGTACAGAGCCTTGAGTTCGAGAGAGACCGAAGAAGATAGTCTACGATCGGCCGGTATCTTCGAGAGAGAAGAGTTCGACGATTCGATCGTCCAAAGGAGCTGCTCGACAGATTCCATCGCCACTGATCCCACATTTACTATTGTAAAAGAGAGCGATAATATATAAATCCTCTCTTTTGTTCTTTCTTTTTCTTATTCACTTTTCATTATAATTCAAGTTTATTCAATGGAAGGAAGCAAAGAAACTTTTGCGGCGAACATACATGAGCTCTAAATTTTAGTGTTTTTCACAGATAAGTACTTGATCATTTCTGAACAGCCATTATTTGATTTTATTTGATGGTTTTTGGTTTTAGACCAGAAAATGATGACTCAATCTAAATATAAAATTACCAGTAAGAAGTTCTTTTTTCCCCCCTCTTTCAGAAGTCCAAAAAGATTTATTTACTAATTTAAACATTACGAGCAGTTTGTAGCGCTAGCTATTTTCATGGAATTAAAACTTCATTATATAACCAGGTTTTATGCTGCAGAACTACTGTTAGCTCTAGAGTATCTACATGTGCTGGGAATAGTCTACATAGACCTGAAACCCGAGAATGTTCTTGTCCGTGATGGCGGCCATATCATGCTCTCGGATTTTGATCTCTCCTTCCGCTGTGCCATCTCACCAACCCTTATAAAAACCTCGATGCTTGATTCTGATCCTTCCAAACGTCCAACTGCATTCTGTGTCCAGCCGTCTTGCATCAATCCTTCTTCTTCATGTATCCAACCGTCTTGCCTCCTTCCTCACCTCTTTCCTCACAGGTCCGAGAACAAGAAGAAAAGCTCAAGAAATCCCCAGGTCCAGTCAGGCCATAATTCAGGCTCCACCCTGCCCGAGCTAGTGGCGGAACCCACAGCTGCCCGATCCATGTCCCTTGTCAACACTCATGACTACCTTGCTCCTGAGATCATCAAAGGTGAAGGCCACGGGAGTACTGTAGACTGGTGGACCTTCGGCATCTTCCTCTACGAACTTTTCTATGGCAAGACACCCTTCAAAGGGTCAGGCAACCGGGCAACACTCTTCAACGTGGTTGGGCAGCAACTCTAGTTTCCTGATGCACCTTCGATGAGCTACTCGAGTTGAGACCTGATACGGGGGCTTTTAGTGAAGGAGCCGCAGCAGCGGCTAGGAGTGAAGAGGGGAGCCACTGAGATCAAGCAGCACCCGTTCTTTGAGGGTGTGAATTGGGCTTTGATTAGGTGCAGCACCCCACCGGAGGTTCCAAGGCCTGCACCGGAGACTGATCTTCAAACGAAGCTTGGGATCGGGTCAGGGAGCAGCAGCAAGAGGATCATGGTAGGAGCCGAGGTCAAGTCTGGGGGGAAGTTTCTGGATTTTGAGTTCTTTTAGCAATGTTCGACGCCTGTTTTGTGGTTTCTCTTTAGTCTTGATGTTGTGTTCTCTGTTTCTCTATCTCATTGTTGAGATGTGAGATATGCGCTGCATTTTCGCTGTGAAAGACACTGTTCTTAGTTGGAGCTAGGATGAACCAGTCAGTAGGCAGTTTAAATGAGTTTAGATAGACTAAGATACTGATTCAGACAGGGGAATGTTGTCAGTAAGTGAAAGTCTTATAATTGTATCTGTAGGTGATCAATTACATGTATCTGTAGATCCTTCCTTGTTCAAGCTTTCTTGATCTAGCATGCACAGTTTGTGGGTTTCGTGATCCTGTCTGCATGCAATATATGTGCATTTGGATGGCTGGACATGAATGATCCACAAATAGATGTTCTGTTGCTTCCTTCCATTGAGTACAATTTAGATTACAACGAAAGTGAACAAGAAAGAACAAACGAAATGATTTATAATTATCGCTCTTTTTTATAGAATAGTGGGTGGGCTCTTGCAGCGATGAGATCTATCTAAGTAGCTCCTTTGGACAATCTGACGACGAGGATCTTCTTGCTCGACGAAGACGACGGCCGACTTGATCTTTCTCTTCTGATCTTGATTCGTTCAAGCCTCCCACGCGTAACTTGAACTTCTTTAATCCTAGAAAAAGATCCCGCTTCCTCAAGAAGGTATTTATAGCCTTGAACCAATATGAGAGTTTCTATTTAAATAAAATTTGTATTCATCAAGAATTTCAATCAAATATCTTAATTTTGATTTAAATATCTTGATTTAGAATTCTGATTAGACTCAATTTGGGTATTGGATAAGTCCAAATCTCAATCATAATTAATTTAGGATTCTGATGAAATCTGCTCGCGCGAAGCTAATTGCGTCAGAACGCGGAGCTATTGATTAGCTCTGCATTTTACTTAAACACGGGGCTAAGATAGCCACACGCGGAGCTACAGAGTTAGCTCCGCATTCTGTTGTGGAAAATCCTATTTACTTAGAAATTTTCACTACCAACAATAGATACTTGAGGTATGTCACAAGAGGTATAGAACCTGCATTTAGATTGCTGAACCCTACAAGAAAAAAGGGTCTTTTCCAATCGTTGACTAGCGTTGCCTTTTATAAGAAAATCGTTACAAAATTTATATGCAACGGTTTTGATATCCATTATGCTAGCTGCTGTTATAGATATTTGTAATGGTTGTGTGAGGCTAACTGCTATTATAGATATTTGTAATGGTTGTGTGAAGCTATTGCAATGGTTGTTCTAATTGTTATATTTGAATAAATTCGTAATAGTTATGTATAACTATTACATGTACTTTACTGTAATGGTTATATTACAGTTATATTACTTTACCGTAATAGTTGTATTAACTATTATATGAAACTGTTACAAATCAATGATAACGGTTAACTGAAACCATCACAATCATAATATACTTGACAAGAAAATGTTACAATTAATACATGTCTGTTTCAATGTTTATGAAAATTATTACAATTAGTACATGCCTATTATAATACTTATAAAAACTATTCCAATTAATACATATCTATTACAATAACTATAAAAACCATTGCAATAAGGCCTAACATATTGCAATATTTGAAGTAAACTATTGCAATAAGAAGTCTCCGGAGACTACGGATTATCCAGAAACAGAGAGTTTCAAAGTCTGTTGTGGATATTGAGTCTGCTCTTCGTTTCCTCTCACTAGTGCATCTCCAACGACGTGAGTCTGATCCAAGCCAACTCTCACAGTGCATCTCCAACGACGTGAGTCTGGTCTAAGCCAACTCTCACAAGTGCATCAACAACGACGACGACTTCACTGTGAGGGTCATGACATCTACACTCCATTGGAAGGTTACAAGAAGGTTCATGATGGTGATGGAGGTGGTGCCAGTTCAACGCAGAGATAAGTTTACACGTTATGTGGTTATAATGGGCGGGCTCTCTATCAGTAGACGAGTCCTGTGGAATTTGTGATCTCTGTCCCTGTCACAGTTAAGCAGGCAGTTGCATAGTTGTATATATCTGTAGGTAATGAAATGTGCATCACTTGCATCCCCCACTTATCGATAACTGATGGAGTTCAATCCCTTTGTCTGTGCTGCCTTGTATTTCATGCTCCTGTTGTTGCCCTCACCCTCATCGTCAGTGCAGCACAACAACCTCACCGACCTCACAGCACTGCTGGCCTTCAAGGCTCGTGTGAGCGACCCATACAACACTCTATCCACAAACTGGACTGCCAATGCATCCTTCTGCACCTGGATGGGCGTCTCATGCAGCCGCCGAATGCAAAGGGTAGTTGCTCTTCATTTAAATAACTCCCTGCTCTATGGTACAATCTCCCCACACCTTGCAAATCTCTCCTTTCTCTCCGTCGTCTACCTCTCCAACAACAGTCTTGTTGGCCCTGTCCCTGATTCCCTTGCGCAGCTCCCTCGACTCAAGAAACTCGTTCTCCAACTGAACCAGCTGTCAGGTTCCATACCTCCTGCTATTTTCAACATGTCGTTGCTGACCACTTTATCCCTGGCTGCCAACAATCTTTCAGGAACTCTACCCTCAAATCATAGCTCCATTCGTTCGATACTTCCTCGAATCCAATTTCTCAGGTTGTCCAAGAATCAGCTCAGTGGGAACATCCCTGCTGGACTTTGTCATTGCCATGACCTCAGAAATCTTTCATTGTCTTACAACCAGTTCAGTGGAAACATACCGATGGAGCTTGGCAATCTGAAGCGGCTTACAATTCTGCATCTTGGGGTAAACAATCTCACAGGTACTATTCCAGCATCTTTGGGCAACCTTACGAATCTGCTTGCTTTGGAGCTCGGCCAAAACAGCATCCAGGGGAGTATTCCTGAGGAGTTGGGTAGTCTCTCACATCTCCAACTCTTGTATCTCCATCGCAGCCATGCCATAACTGGTCCTATACCAATTTCCTTCTCGAATCTGTCGTCGCTCTTCCTTTTAGACCTGACCGACTGCATGCTTAGCGGATCGATACGTGTGAACTTCAGAAATATGCTTCATCTTCAGATATTGTTTCTGGGGGGGAACATGCTAACTGGAGGTCTGGACTTTCTCGGTTCGCTTTCAAATAGCAGAGTTCTTCTATATATTGCTTTGGAATTCAATGAGCTGGATGACTTTCTTCCAAATACTATAGGTAACCTCTCAAGGAATCTTTATATTTTCAGTGCTTTTGGTAACCATATCAGAGGAAAACTTCCTGTTGAACTCGGTAAAGCTTGGGGACTCTGGAGTTGGGCAACAATGAGCTTGTCGGAACCATACCTTTGGAAATCGCAATGATGAAGAACCTCCAGTATATAGATCTGAAATATAACATGATAAATGGGTCTATTCCGAATGAGCTTGGTCAGCTAAGATTCTTGAACAAACTTTACCTTCCAGGAAACAATCTTTCTGGACCCATACCTGACTCACTAGGAAATATCAGTTCATTACAACGCTTGTTGCTCGATGCCAACTTATTATCTTTCAAAATACCTCAAAGCATGTGGAGTCTGACTGGCCTGATTGAATTGGGTCTATCGCAAAATTTTCTCAGCGGAATCCTATCTTCAGAGGTAAGGAATGTTGAAAATTTAGATAGACTTGATATATCAAGGAATCAGCTGTCAGGTGAGATCCCAAGTTCTATAAAGGAGCTCCAAATGCTTGAATATCTAGATCTTTCAAACAACGCATTCAATGGTCAGATTCCGCCATCATTTGGCGAGTTTATTAGTGTAAAGGTTTTGAACCTTTCAAACAACAATCTGTCAGGAGTTATACCTGCATCCCTGGCCAATCTCCGGTACCTCAGCAGTATAAACCTATCTTTCAACAAGTTGGAAGGAAAGATCCCAAGCAGCGGTGCCTTCTCAAATATCAGCTTCATGTCATTAGTAGGGAACACGGCATTATGTGGAGCTCCAGGATTAGGATTCCCACCTTGTTCCATAACTGCTCGTTCTACTTCTAAGTCTACGATGCATTTGCTGTGGTATATTCTCCCTGCAATTGCTTCTGCTGTGATCATTGTTATTGCCTGCTGGATATTATTCCGAAAGCAAACCAAGAATATTGCTCCTGCACACACTCAATCTCCTGATAACTATAGATTGATATCATACCATGAACTTGCTCGTTCAACTGATAACTTTAGCGAAACAAATTTACTGGGAAGGGGAAGATTCGGGTCCGTCTACAAAGGATGTTTGGATGATGGGCTCCTCACTGCAGTCAAGGTCTTGAATTTGGAAGTTAATGGAGCCTCAATGAGCTTTGATGTCGAGTGCAATGCTCTGCGGATGGTTCGCCACAGAAATCTGGTTAAAATCATCACTACTTGTTCCAACTTGGACTTCAAAGCACTTGTTCTTCAATTCATGCCTAATGGGAGCCTCGAAATGTGGCTCTACTCCCCCAACTACTGCTTGAGCCTACTTCAAAGGATTAACATAACTATCGACGTGGCTTCAGCTCTTGAGTACCTCCATCACAACCATTCTCCTGTTGTGCTGCATTGTGATCTGAAACCAAGCAATGTTCTTATGGATGAAGAAATGACTGCTCATTTGAGCGACTTTGGCATTGCAAAACTATTGGGTAATGATAGTCGGAGTGCAACATCAACAAGCACACCAGGAACGATCGGCTATATATCTCCAGGTAATTAAATTTATATGCATTCAGTGTAAATGTAATATCAAATCAACATTATTAAATTTATTGTCTTGGTGTGTTGAATAGAGTATGCATCGACTGGACAAGTCTCAAGAAAGGGAGACGTCTATAGCTTTGGGATATTATTGCTAGAGATGTTCACGCGAAAGAAGCCTACTGATCCTATGTTTGTTGGGGAGTTAAGCCTGCGGCGATGGATATGTGATGCATATCCTGATGCTCTGCTGGAGATTGTCGACAACATTCTTTTGAAAGATGCTTCTAGGAGTGAAATGTCAAGCGAAGATCCAATATCTTTGCGTGCATGTTTGTTTTCTATTGTGGAGTTGGGCATAATCTGTTCAAAGGACTCACCCAAAGAAAGGTTTGCTATGAAAGAAGTTGTTCCAAAACTACAGAAGATCAGATCTGACTACTTGTCATTGCTCCCTATTGTGTGAAGTTTTGCTTACCATTGTGCTAGCATACTTATGTCAGTCCTTTTCTATCTATAGAATAACTTCTACATTTTAAGTTTATGTACCAGTTATAAGAAGCTCTAGACATCTTAAGTTATGTTTGTACCTGAGGTTTTGCGTGTGTTTAAAAATCTATTTCGTCAAACAGTATTAGTTTTAGCTTAAATTGTAAGCTGGACTTGAAAAGATGAGTATTTTAGTATTTAGATTTCAATATTTTCAAATTAAAGAGTGTCTCATTTGTCATAATTTTATAAATAAATACAGAGATGCACTTAAAAGGGCATAAACGCTTTTGGTGTTCAGAAAAGATTCATGGATTTGGTTGAATGAGTACCTTGAAGGGAATACTAAAATCTATTTATTTTTCAATTTAGTTTTTTTTTTCCCCTCTTTTTTGGTTGAATGAGTTACCTAGTTTTAAACTTTTTTTTCTTCATCCTACTAGTTTATCCTCAATGTTAGGAAAATACTAGCTAAAACTTATTTTCAGCCAAGGGGTTGGGTTGTTTGTTTGCTCTGAGATTATTCTACAGAACTTTGAAGGATTTAGGTATTTATCTTAATCGAATCTAGACTTGCCAAGTCCTGATTCTTAACATATAGATATTTTAACTTCTTAATTAAAATCAAAACCTTTAACTCAAATCAAATCCTCTCAACTCGAAATGTAGCCCACAATTCAATATTATTATGTAACTCAATATCATCCAACAATTCAACTAGTGAACAACAATATAAAAAATTTCGAGAATAAACTTATGACAAAACATAGAAAGACATTAAAATAAACAGAGGCACAACACACACACATATCCAGTCTCCTCCCTCTTCGTCGCCTCCTTCTCCGCCTCTGCCTCCCTCCTCCACCCCGTTCCTCCATCTCCTCCTTCTCTTCGAGTTGCGTTAGATTGGAAAAGAAAAAGGTTAAGTTAGTCAATAAGTTAGTCCAAATAATTCGATAACAAATTTATAAATTTTTTTTTAAGTTTTAAAAGTGGGCCAAATGGGCAAAGAGGGGGCCTAAATAGAATTTCCTAGTAAAGTGGGGTTGGTTAGGAAAAAAATGGGGGCGCATTTAGAATTTTACCTATTGGAAAACAGAGTTGCTAGATGCGCCCCATACTTTTCTTAGTGAGCCCTAGGACAATGAGTCATATTATTTACAAGTTTGTCATTTATAATTTTGGACCCAATTGCCCTTATAATTTTCTTAGTGAGCCCCATTCTCTCTTCCATTTTTCTTAGTGAGCCCCCAAACTCTTTAACTTCTTCTCATTTTCGCGCAAGACGTCTCTAGAAAAAAATTTAAAAAAATGGCAAAAAAGGGGGAAAAAACGAGCGACTCAAGGAACCCTAAATCATACAGTAAATATGCATCTCATCGTTTGCATGCGATTGCTAACATTTTATTGAGTTTTTTGTGATTATTTCCTTGCAAATCTAGTGTGGATATCTCCGTTTTGAGAGTTTTGACTAGATTGAAGAAGATGGAGAACCAGATTATAATATTATCAAAAATCGATGAATCTCCTTATTTAGAGGTATGCTTAAAGTACTTTTGGACTCAATAAATAGCCTAATTTGAATTATGAATGAAGATCATGATTTTTATAGATTTTGGTAATATGTATAGTTGTCACGACAATTTTTTGGTTGTTGGGGCAGAAACCCTGGTCGAGATGGGAATGCCAACCTAAGCAAATTGTGGTTGGGATCTTAGATCGGGGTTGATTTCTAGACCTATCTAATTTTAAATGGTTTTAGCTATATCTTTCAACCAAATGGTTAGTATTTGGTCTTGAATAAGTTACATTAAGGTGTTGCATATCAATTAAACTTCTAAATTTTTTTTCGTTTATTATAGGTTTAACCAACTATTGAAAGTAGTGGAGTTAAGGCCACAGATGCTGACGGTGATTATAGTTTGCATTTCAGTACTTGTCAAGTATGTATATTAGATTTTTTTTTTTTTTTGTCTGAAGCTTAATTTACTATTTTAGAGGTTTTAATTGATGAATTAAATATTCAGATTTTTGGAAATCGAGATGAATTATGTCAGTTAGTTGGAGATATACGTAGGAAGCTCGGGGTCGGGTTTTTTCTTTGTTGTGAACGTGAAGGGAAGCCAAAATTCAAGAAAATGGCTAAAGATGATAGTTTTAGGAGGAGTAAGAAGTGTGAATACCCTTTCAAATTGGTGGGTGACCAGTTGAGTTTGGGGAGATCAAAATAGAGATTGAGAGTTAAATGCGGCATAATCTCGCCGCAGCAAGTTATCTTGAGGGTCGCTCCTATGCAAGGAGGTTATCAGAGAGTGAGATATCCGTTGTGGTTGAGCTTTCAAAGTGCCACATCAGCCCGAGGGATATATTAGTTTCATTGAAGCATAAAATCCTGATGAATGTCTCTACAATAAAAACTATCTATAATGCTCGGCACAAGCATAAAGTTCTTGAGCAGGAAGGAAGAACTCAGATGCAATACTTATTATACAAAGTTTCTGAAGCAAACTACATTGAATGGCATCGGAGAAAGGAAGTTACTAATTATGTAACTGATCTCTTCTAGGCGCATCTTGATGGTATTGAATTGTTACGTGCATTCCCGGACTTGATCATCATGGACAGCACGTACAAGAAGAACAGGTACAACTACCCGCTATTGGAGATAGTTGGTGTGACACCCACAAATATAACATTTGCCATTGCTTTCGCATTCCTTACCGAGAAAAGGAGACTAATTACGCTTGGGCACTGAACAAGCCCCATGGGTTACTTGTTGACAATTTGCAACCCAACGTTATTGTCATGGACAGGGATTTAACACTTATTAAGGCCGTGGAATCCATCTTCCCATCAGGTAAGCATCTTTATGCCGATGGCATATCAACAAAAAAAAAGTTGGCGAATTGTAAAAAGTATTTTCAACAACAATCAGATTGAGAAAAGTTTTATATGCAATGGAAGTATATTATGCTGCCAGATGCAGAAGAGAAATACAGCTAACTTGTGATAGCTTTCAAGAATGATTTTCGGGCATGGACTGATGTGGTTGAGTACATAACGTCAACATGGTTAGAGCCGTACAATGCATTTTGGACAAATATGTGTCCTCATCGTGACAATGTAACCACTAATAGGGTAGAGAGTGCACATGCAAGGTTGAAGATACAACTCCGATCAAGCCAAGGAAATTTCGATGTTTGTTGGAGCATTATCCATTCCTTATTAGAAATCCAACATACTGAGAAAGCATCTTTTGAGAAGAGCTTGACTATTGTTCCCCGAACTTTCATGCTACCTAAACTGAAGGAGCTAGAGGATTAGTATCAAATCATGCAATGACCTTGATTCTCAACCAGGTTAGAAGAGTTGAAGTTTTTGGAGTTGATAAGATTGCCTGTGGGTGCATAATTCACCAGACTCATAATCTTCATTGTGTGCATGAAAATGTAGTGTACAAAAGAGATAATTGACTAATTCCATTGGTATGCATTGACTACCATTGGAGGAAGCTAGACATTCTGCCCGCCACTACACCAGCTGAACATGTAAACTACAAGAAAGATGTGGATGTCTTCGTAAGTTCATTGCTTAAATCTGATAAATATTCAGCACATCAAATGATTTGTAAGTTTAGAAAAATATCAAATCCCGTCAATACTCTTGGGGATCCGATGGTGAAGTTACCTCCTCGGGGAAGAATGAAAAGAAACGTTAATAACTCAACACGACATGATCTATCTACATTTGAGTTGGTTGAATCAGTCGTTGATAGCTATTTGCCTCCATTGCAACGGGTGTGCATGGCAAGAAAATTTGGACGACAGAAACTACAGTCAAGACGGCCACCAACAAAACAGGTATTAATTACTTTAGTTATGAAATTCACTGGTTAATTGATATGCAGAGGCTGCTTGACCAACATTTACATATGTGATGTTGTAGGATAAAGTTGAAGTTCCTCATCCAGTGCACTTGCTCGCCACTAAGTCTCAAAATGTGATTCCAGACCCACACCATGCCACATCATGCTTGCGATATAGTGACTCGTTTCCCGAGTTCTTGTACCTTATGTGATGGAAGTGGGGGAGGTCCAAGCAAATGGTTTGTAATGATCTAATGGATGAGCTTGAATCCAACAAACCTCTATATTTACGGATATATGGAGACGATGGATGCATATACGAGCTTATGAAAATTCTAAACTATTTCACCGATTGTCCAAGAGTCAATCACTAGATGACAATGCCATATATGGGGCACTTGATCGCTTCCCGGTACAACATTATCCTATTTTTCATATCAAGAGCGATGTGCTTGACTTTCCTGCCACTCAGATCTTGATCACCTTCAAAGGCCGCTGATCGAAAGGAGATAGCAATAGTTTTTGTGGAGCATGTCATTTTGTGTCGGTATAAGTCAAGATATTTCTTTGTGTTCATGTCATATTATGTTTGAAACATCTGATCAAACTAATACTCCGTACACAATTTTGTTTCCTACAGGTTATTTTTCATCCTCAACATCCAATTCCAAATGTGGGGGTTAACTGGTATCGCCAACGTTTTCCTGATGCCGCAGGTTGGAACACACCATACTCGGGACGTATCGATGAATTCCAGCGAATCGTTTAACGACTCGTGGCCAGTGAAGAGATAATAGAGTTGTGAATGATAATTTGTAGAGCAATATCAAGTAGCAGTAGGTTGTAAATTTTGTAAACCAGTTTTGTAAATTTTGTAAACCCATTTTTGTAGCATCAACAATGATGGTGATTTTTTCAGTTTGAAAACTTAATGTTCAAAGAATTGCTTTTATAACTTTCAAAATACTTTATCAAATGTCGTTACTTTATATAACGATTACTTGTTAAAGCTTTTATGATTAATTCAAGTTTTATTTCCCTATATGTTCAAAGAAATGTTTTAAATCAAGTTGTTTGATTAAAAATGTTTATTTCTCTAGCCAGGAGTGAAAACCCAACCTAGAAAATGCCAGGTCAGGGTGTACACACTGTCCCATTAAAGACCAAAGCAGGGTGTACACCCCGGCCAGAAATACTGCACTTAAGTGAAACATGAGGCCGGCCGGGATAGACAGCCCGACCAAACCGGTAACTGGATGGGACTATAACCCTGTCCAGGATAAGTTGGTCGGGTTTACAGTCCCAGCCGATGGGGTGTGCTTTGTACATTATGACACTAGACGGCGTTCTAACCCCACTGTAGAGCTCATTGGCCGGGACTGTAACCCCGTCCAGAATTCTCACTAGCCGAGTTTACCACCCTGGCCAGTAAGATAGTAAAAAATCCATAAAGAAAGTTATATCCACTGGTTGGGGTGTACAAGCTGGCCATACCTTCAACTGGTCGGGTAGTACACCTCGGCCGATAAAGTTCAATGGCCAGTGATGAAACCCCAGCCGTGGGCTTTTCATTTGATTGTGTTGATTTTAAAAAGAAAAAGTCTAGATGCACCCATGTTTTTCTTTGTGAGCCCCAATTTCTTAGCAATGTAATTAGTTTTTCTCTAACTTTTAGAGCTCACTTAGAAAAACATGGGGCGCATCTAGAAATTCCCCTTTAAAAATTAACATTGAGAATAAGTTATATCCTGTGAACATCATCTCATTACACATAAATCACGATATTGACAACCATCAAATTAAAATGTCAATAACGAAAAATAGATAATATTGATAGTAACTTGAAGTTAGCATCATCATCTGTTCAATACAAACGAAAAAGTACAATAACAATAGTGAAATTGTTCATAACGTCATAATTATAAAGTTTCATATAGTGAGCATGGAAGTACAATACACTATCGCCTAACAAGTTTTCTAACAGGACGGCAGGTCCGTCCACCTATTGTTGGCGATTTCGGAGATCTAATATCAACTTGGTCTTCGACATCGGTGCAGCCTCAAATGACAAAGCGAATGCGGATTAGGGCTTTAAATAAGATCTCGGAACATTTTTTGAAATTTCGTGGGCCGTCAGCAATGAGTGGATCGATGATATCTTCTATGCCCCTCATCCTCTGCAATAACTGTTATGTGTATTTATGTTAGAATCATACAGTAATCCATGAAAGAGAATGATAATAGTGGAAATGAACAATGAAAAACATACCTGGTCAACTTCGGTTGAAAACTATTCATGAATTGTGCCTTCATTTGCATGGGGCTTGGCCGAATGAAACGCCGAGAAATGCGGGAATACCACGTCATGTACTCAACCATGCAGTCACCCGGATTAGCAGTCACTGCACCTCGGTGCTCTTGCAACAAAACGTGATCATCCTCGTTTATCCACATCGTCTCTGTGTATGCGTACTTCACCAGGTAGCTATTGCTTGTTTTACCACAGTTTTCACAAATGGCTCGGAATGATGGAGGGGGTACATATTGCCTACGCCCAAATTGTCACAGGACACGTACGAGATAGTAATGTTTAACAGTCTCTCTAATCTTCAATGTACCCATATAAAATACAACATCTAGGAGAGGGAGGGTATCTCTAAAAGCCTGATAGAGATCTCATGTAACCTATAATTTTTTAGACAACCAAACAAATATATATCATCTTAGCATGGGATACAAAAGTTAAGGAAAGATGAAAAAGAGTATAGAAAATGGAAAATATACCTCATTTGGACAAGGGCATCAAATATCCCACGAATAACCTTTATGTGCTCGCAGAAAACATTATAATCATGTCTACTCAGCCAACGACACGCCTGGGGCTGATCCGGCTTGTATGATGTGCATGACACAGGCATCAGTATTGGGAAATATGGAAAAATCTATGCTTGGAGAAGCGTTAGATAGCCAGCACATTGAACGACATCAACTCTTGATGCAAGACCTAATGGTCTATACATAAAGCAAAGAGCGGCGTCTCCCCATGCATACGTGTGTATAGATTGAATATCATCCAGAAGTGCTAAGTAATCAACCGACACATTATTCCACTCTTATCTCCAAATAGCATGCGACCTAGAAGATATAATAAACAAGCCCGAATGGCGCAAGTAATTCTAATTTCAGAATCGTTATCCGTGACTCCGCTAAAACGATCTTTTAGCCACTCAAGGCGAACTGTGATCCCACTCTTCGTGTTGATCTCATCCCTATCTTCACTTTGACTTACACCTAAGTAATTAACTACAAGGTCGAGGGGAAGTGGAGAATCCTCATCTTCTAACAAACACACAGATTTACCTGTTACTGGAAAGTTAAGGAGGCATGCAACGTCATCCAGTGTTATCATCATCTCCCCGAAAGGCATGTGGAAAGAATTCATTTCCAGATATCATCTTTCCACAAATGCTGATACATCAACACTGCTTATATAATTGTAGGAATATAAAACCAGTGGTACAATGAGGATTCTTTGATTAGCTCTACAAATCGTGTATTTGGCTGCTCAACCTTAGTGGCCACGCAGCTATTTTTTTCGTATGATTGATGCACCTCAATGGTTCTCTTTCCTGACAATAGTTGTTACGTTAGATCCAACCACAAAAATATGGAACTTATAAATATACACATTAAGGTGAGTAGACGTACCTCTTTTTTAGAAATAAAATATGCAACATGAGTCTCGAAGCTCTTCAAGATTGAATGATCTACTGGTCCACCTTCCGTTGGCAATAGGAATCCCTCTTCTGAGCCTCCAAGGTCGATGATCGTGGTCTCATGCGATGCAACAAGTTCGTCTTCAACTTGTTGATTAGTTTGAATGTTCGATGAGTTTGTCACATTGTTCTTCCTCCGACTTGGTGCCGCTTGAGTGTTCGAAGGCTTCGTGCCAGCTTTCTTCCTTCGATACGAGGCCGTCGGCGTAATTCGAGATGGCTCAGGTTGATCAATCTGCATAAGTGTTGAACATATATTAATCTAAATTTCTAACAATAACCACACAAAATTAGACCAATATTGTGTTCAGTGACAATGCATTTTTCCCAAGTCAAAAAAAATTCTACTAAATATTATCACATCAGAGGAGATGAAAATTGGATGTTCAAATTATAAAACTCTAAATCCTACTCAAAATTGGATGTCCCTATTATATCATAAACCTTACTACCACTATTAAACAACATAAAAGATAAAAAAAGGAATGAGAGGAAGGAGATAAGAATAATACTTTATCGGTGGGGCTCAACGTCTTCGTCTTTGCATGCTGATCTTCACAACGAAGGGCGCGGCCGAAGTCAAAGGGCCAATTTGGGCAATGGGAAGGTTTAGCGGAAGAAGAAGAGAGCGAGTGCCCCTAATAATTGGGTGACTGCCCTTAGTAATGTGGTGGGTGCCTCATATAATTTTGGTGGGTGCCTTAGTAATATGATGGGTGACATCGAAAGTGGGTGCCATAGTAAATAGGCAGGTGCCCTCAGAACGTGTTAAATGGAAGGATGCCATCAGAAAGTGGGTGCCCAAATAATTGGGTGGGGCCCTTAAAAGTGGGTGCCCTTAATATTGTGGTGCGTGCCCCTAGTAGTTGGGTGAGTGCTCTCAGAAAGTGGGTGCCTCCTATTACCTGGGTGGTGCCCCTCTAATTGGATGGGTGCCCTCAGAAACTTGGTGCCTCTAGTACGTGGGTGGGTGCCCTTGGAAAGTGGGTGCCTTAGAAGGTTGGTGCCCCGTAATCGGGTGCCCCAAGTAATTGAGTGGGTGCCCTCAGAAAGTGGGTGTCCATGAAAATAAGAGGGTGCTCTTAGATAGTGGGTGCCCCAAGTAATTTAGGTGGGTGCCCTCAGAAAGAAAGTGTTAGGGGTCCTCAAAAAGTGAGTTCACTCGGTAATTTAGCGTGTGTTTTCAGAAACTGGGTGCCCGTAGTTATTCGGTGGGAACTCTCAGAAAATGGGTGTCTCTAGAAGTGGGTGCCTTTATTACTTGGTGGTTGCTCTCAGAAGGAGGGTGCCCTTAGAAGTGGGTGCTCTCAGAAGGAGGATATCATGAGAAGTGGGTGCCCTTAGTAATTTGGTGAGTGTGTTTAGAAGGGAGGTACCCTGAGTGATTCTGTGGGTGTCCTTGGAAAGTGGTTCCCTTAATAATTTGGTGAGTGCCCTCAGAAGGTAGGTGCCCTTAGAAATTAAATAACTTTTGAGTGTGCCGTTAAGCCGGTGACATTAGGAATTTGGCGGGTGCCTTTAGTGATTATGATTTTACCCATTATATTCAATATTAAGGCCTGTATGTGTGCATGTTTTCAACGACTTTTTTCCTTTATATATAATGATAATGGCGAGATATATGCACATAATAAATTTTGAGATAATGCGAGTTAACTTTTTCTTTTCTTTTAGGAAAGATTATATTAATTTGGGAGAACAGTTAAGATATATGGCAATATTGTGAGGCATGTTCAAGTAAGTTTTTCGAAAATTATTTTGAAAAAATAATTTTCCTATAATATGTAACATAGGTACACTTTATATATATATATATATATATATATATATATATATATATATATATATATATATATATATATATATATATATATATATATAATGCATTTTCAATAAGTGTTACATTAAAATAATGCATTCTTGACAAATTTAACAGTATATTGGATAGGTATAAAATACTATTCAATGTGAGAATATAAATCATAGTTTTATGCCCAAAATTAAAGAGTCTGAAGTAAAAGAGGATTTGAAGATAATAAAATCAAGAAAAACGGTTGGTCCAGATGAGATTCCTATAGAGATATGGAGATACTTAGGAGGGATTGGTGTGAGCTAACTGACAGATATTTTTAATAAGATTTGGCAAATTAAGAAAATGTCAAATAAATGGAGGAAGAGTACCATAATACCTCTGTATAAAAATAAAGGTGATATTCAGAGTTGTTCTAACTATCGGGGAATAAAACTCATGTATCACACTATGAAGCTTTGGGAAAGAATAATTGAACATGGATTGCGATAAACTGTTAAAATATCGAAGAACCAGTTTGGATTTATACCGGGGAGATCAACAACAGAAGCTATTCATTTACTTCGTCAACTTATAGAGCGATTCCGAGAGAGAAATAGAGATTTGCATATGGTATTTATTGACTTAGAAAAATCCTATGATAAGATACCACGAGAGATACTTTGGTAGACATTGATGAAAAAAAGAGTTTCCATCAAATATATCGACTTAATTAAGGACATGTATGATGGAGTAGTGGTCAATGTCAGAACATTTAGTGGTTTAATAAGTGATTTTTCTATCATAATTGGATTGCATCAAGGATCTGTATTGAGTCCATTCTTATTTGCTATAGTGATGGATAAGCTTACTAGAGCTATTCAGGATGAGATATCTCGGTATATACTATTTACTGATAATATTGTCTTAGTTGATAAGACAAGAGTAAAGGTAAATGTCAAGTTAGAGTTATAAAGGCACACATTAGAATCTAGAGGTTTTAAATTGAGTAGGTCTAAAACAGAGTATATGAAGTGTAAATTTAGTAAACGACGGAGCATAGACTATAATACTTTAAAAGTGGATGGGCAAGAGATACAAATAAGCAGTCAGTTTAGGTATTTGGGTTTTATTATTCAGAATGATAGAGAGATCGAAAATGATGTTAATCATAGGATACAAACTAGCTGGTTGAAATGAAGGAGGGCAACGGGAGTTTTATGCGACCATAACATTCTGTTAAGATTGAAGGAAAAATTTAATAGGACTGCTATTAGGCCAGTTTTATTATATAGCACGGAATATTGGGCTATAAAAAAACGGCATTCATAGAAGGTAAGTGTAGCAGAGATACGCATGCTTTGCTGGATATGCAGCAATTCTATGAGAGATAAAATGAGAAATGAAAATATTCGTACTAAGATAGATGTAACTCCCATCGATAAAAAGATACGAGAAAATCGCTTATGATGGTTTGGTCATATGCAACATAAGCCTACAAATGCACCAATTCGACGATGAGAGTTTATCCATGTAGGACAAGTTAAAAGAACAAAGGTAAGACCGAAGAAAACATGAATGGAGGTGATACGAAAGGATATGGATTCTAGAGGTTTAAATGAGGAGATATTACTTGGTAAAAATGAATGGAGAAGGACTATCAAAGTGATCGATCCGGCGTAATTCTTTTTTGGTTCATGTAGCCTACCCCAAATACTTGGGATAAAAGGCTTAGTTGTTGTTGTATTGGATAGGCATAAAATGAATGGTTTCTCAATAATAAAACAAATAAGACCTCTTGATCGATGATGAAGAATGTCTAAATCCACTATTTTTTTATTAATATCGAAATCAAATGATTTTGTTTATACCATCTATTTAGAGCATGTAAATCATAACTAATAGTTTCAATCGTCTAACCACATTATCTATATTGAGATTCGAAAGCATCTCTATAAGCAACTCTCTATAAAGACACCTTAGATATATCATTCTATATCAACTGCTTTCATAGTATCCAATTTAATTATGAGCAAAATAATTTGAAATGCATGCCTATCAAGTGGGCTATATATTTTAAATAGCTATTAACGACCACCCGAGCTACCTACCTTTTGATCTCTAATTCTTTCTTCTTCCATGCGTCGACGGCCTTAACAACGTCCTCCAAGCCTCTCCTCACTGACATCTTACTGTGGAACCCTAATTCGATTTCGGCCAGTAACATCCATCCTAATCTCTGTGATGTGGTGGAGATCTCGGATGATTCAATCCCTGTGGCTGTGATAGATCTCCATGGCCTTGTCCGGCTTGATCATAGCAAGGTGGTCAAGGCCATAGAGTTAGCTTACTAGCAGAAGGCTTCTTCCAAATTCATACATATCCATATATTAGATCAGATGACAAGATGACCGACATTCTAATTCGTTTGAACTACCAATTAAATTATATTAATGCTATTGTGATAGGATTTGAATAGCAGTACTATATATTTCTCTTATACGAAATGAGCTATGTGGGAGCTTTTGATATTATGAGGGGTGCGAGCTCTTGTTAGTTAAAAAGACAGAAAGATAATTAAATCTCTTCGCATTGACCTTGTAGGGTTTGCGAGATCGGATTGAGGGACTCGATTACCGACAGGATTATCCAGGTTAGTCACTGAGATGACATCGTGTGAAGAGGAGAGAGCATCTTGTGGAAGAAATTTCAATAACAAATCAAAATGGTTTCCCTATACCAAAGAACTTGGTCAAGCACTGGATGAGTGGTCCAATTTGCTTTCACTTCTAGAATATCAACTTCAGTGTGACAAAGTTTGTCATCTAACTCTCTTGACACTCAACAAGTTCTCTCATTTGATAAAGTCTAGTAAGTTTCTTATGCAATCAAGAATTGACCATCACTTGCATTCATCACAACAGTTGCCTTGTCTCCAATGGAGCTCTCTCCCTTTCTCTTTGCTGCAGTCCTCATCTTGTTCCTGCTGTTACCCTCATCAGCCGAGCACGACAACTTTACCGACCTCTCATCTTTCAGCCAACTGGACTACTAACGCCTCCTTCTGTGCCTGGACGGGCGTCTCGTGCAGTCGTCACAGGCAAAGGGTCGTCGCTCTCGACATTCAGGACTCTGCACTCTATGGAACAATCGCTGCTCACATCGGCAACATGTCTTTTTCAACTGTAAATGCTCAATGTAAACTACGGTATAACTGGTCCGACACCATCTTGTCGAAAAATATTTCATCGCTTGCGCTTCTAGATAGACCTCACACGCTGCGAACTCACTGGACCACTACGACTGCACTTTGGGAACATGCCTAACCTTAAGGTCTTATTCCTCGGAGGCAACAATCTTACTGGGGACTCGGCTTCGTTAAATCTCTATCTAACTGCCGAGTTTTAGAATATGTTCTTGCAAACAACCAAATATATGGGCCTATTCCACAAGAGTTCGGTCAATTGAGAACCTTGAACATTCTGCATCTCGATGGGAATAGTCTTGGAGGATCAATGCATGACTCGTTAGGTAATATCAGCAGTCTACAGAACCTGAAACTGAGTGCTAATGTGTTGAAGTATTTGGAGCCTGACTGGCCTTGTTGAATTCAATCTATCGCATTAACTATCTTGACGGAGTACTTTCTGAAGACATGGGAAATATCAAGTGCTTGGACACGTTTGATATGTCGATGAATTGGCTATCTGGTGAGATTCCAAATGCTTTGAAGGAGCTTCAGATGCTCAGATATCTTGATCTTTCATTAAACTCATTTGTTGGTAACATTCCTCAGTCGATTGGTGACCTTATCAGTGTCGAGCTTTTGAACTTTTCACGCAGTTATCTCTCGGGTGGTATACCTAGTTCCCTAGCTAATCTCCGATATCTCAAGGACATAAACTTGTCTTTCAACAATTTGGAAGGGGAGATTCTGAGCAGTGGCGCCTTTTTGAATCTCCATGTGAGTTCTTTGGCGGGCAATTTAGCGTTATGTCGAGCCTCAAGGCTCGGGTTCCCCGCTCGACAAACTCAACTATTTCTAATCCAAGCACAAGAAAACGTTTGCTTAGATACATCCAACCTGCTACTGCTTTCGCTGTAGTCAGCGTTTCTTGTATCTGCATTTTATTGAGAATTTATTGGAACCGAACCAGGAGTACTCAATCTTTTATAAGCATACACTCTCCTTATAACTATTGATTGATCTCATACCACGAACTCGTTCGTGCCACTGAAAACTTCAGCGAGGCAAACTTACTCGGGAGGGGGAGCTTTGGGTCTGTTTACAGAGGATGTTTAGACGACGGTCAGCTGACTGCAATAGAAGTTTTGAATCTGGAAGTCGACGGAGCTTCAGAGAGTTTGATGCCGAATGCCACACTTTGTGCATGGCTCGTCACGTGAATCTCGTTAGAATCCTGAGCACCTGTTCGAATCTGGACTTTAGAGCATTTGTTCTCCAATTCATGCCTAATGGGAACCTCGAAATGTGGCATCAGCTCTCGAATACCTCCATCATTACAGCTCTCAAGTCGTAGTGCACTGTGATCTGAAACCTAGCAATCATTCTGTTCTACTCGACGAAGACATGGCTGCTCATGTCGGTAACTTCAACCAGGCATGCCCGGGACAATTGGATATATGTCTCCAGGTATTTAATAAATGGTTGGCTAATAGCGTTAGGAGTTCATTGGAAATAGATCTATTTACACACAACAAATTACTTTTGACTTCCAGTTCTTTATGGGAAATTTTATTTATGGAAAATTCTATTTACGTACGAAAGTTTACTCTTCACATTTAGATTACTCTCTACACTAATTTCTCTTTTCGAAATATCACCAATTTAATCACTACGATCAATTTTTTTTTTCAAAATTAACCCTTCTTCCCTCTACGAACCCAACAACTCCCCGCAACAGCAACAGTTGCAATATGAGTCCTGTACCCTCTACTCTTTGGCCCAAGAAGTCCCATCGCCACCACAGCCCTGAACTGGTTCGTTGCAGTCATCAAGCAACAGGCTATCGAATTTCACCAGTCAATTCAACTTCTTGTTGGTCAAGAGAGTCTTCTCATTGAAGATTTTGCTTATGGAGATGGTGGTAAAGGTTTGGGAAAGAGGAATCGGCTAGTCTATGATGCGGATGAGGGAATGTCCTCAGGCTACAACAACAACCCATGGAGCATGTTTCCATGTAAACTGTGGACTGTATTGCTTGATCTTCATTTTTATTTGTCTGCGTTTTTTTGTCTTTGTCTCTAAGGTAGAAAAGTCATTGATATAGAATTATAGATAGTTTTTGTAAAAAGAAAAGCAAAGAAAACGATTTGAGCATGTTTTGTGTTCTCTTCATTCAGATGCTAGAGATGGCTTCAGATATCATCATGCTTGCACTTTAAATCACTGCTATACTGAGTTCACCTTAACCTACGAATTGATGAACTAATCCACTGATAAATTCCAATATTGAACTATCTGTAAATAGAAATTGCTCTACAAGAAAAAACTGAGGTGATTCTGTGAAGGTAGAGACTGAAAAGAAAGAAATTCTAATGTATTGTTTGGAAAAGCATTTGCAACTTAAAAAACAAATACATGGGAGTTGTGAATTTGGTAGTTGAAGAGAATCTCTGAGTAGGACAGTTTAACATATTGAAAATTTAGTGAAAGAACAAAAAGTAGACTAAACTTTAGCTTTTTCTGCACTAGAATAGACTCACCTAACAATATAATCTTAGGTAAATAACGTGTGATAGGGGAACAGAATCATCATAGTCGAAATCTGCCTAGAAAATGGATTTTCTCGGTGTTTGGCATCTGAGATTGATGACCTGAACTTGTCATGGAAAACTTTTAGTGACTGACTTTCACTGTCACAAATTTCCATTTTTCTCGTAATGACAAGACTAACACAAAATGTGAAGGACTTGGGAGACACTTTCAGCTGTAAACATCCTGACCAAACCAAAAATTGGGCTTCACTTCTTCATGGAATGGGAAAATGCATCGTCATATGATCAATAAACAAGAAATTAAGTGCTCTCCATGTCTATTTATAGCCTGTTACCGACAAATCTTTAGAACTATCTAATGTTTTAAGTCTATAAAGAATTTCCAAGGAACGGAAAATTTTTCAGAATGTTTAGTAGAGAAATCTATTGAATGTGGATTTTTTGCACAGGTAAAGACTGAGAATATTATTTCAACTAAGTCTAAGAGTCTTAATCAGTAATTACAAGAGTTTGTTACTGATTACTTCTATAAAATTTGACAATTCAAGTTTACCAATCTGTAAAAAAAAAAAGGCAACTAAACTCTCTTATACATATATAACATACTAGTATACAAAAATTACGTATTCAATCTTTCATCAGATTACGATTTTTCTAGATCAGATGTCACTTCTCAGAAGTGAAGAATAAGTTGACATTTGGATAAAATGTAAATGTTGTCGAATGTTGAATTGGTTCTATGAACTGACACAATAAGTTCTTTCTTATTACAAGTCAAGGTCTCATTGTACTTGTTATCATTACCCTTTCTAAATTTATAGATACAAGGCATTGCCGTGTGCTGCATGCGTTTATATTCTTCTTATTTCTTTGTCCATCAAAGAAAGCAAATATTTTCTATGGAGGTGACTTATCATCTTAGACGGTATAAAAAAATACCCCTATAGTATTAAGAGTAAATTGTCGTGCTTAAATAGAATTTCTAGGAGTGCAGGGACTAAATTAAGAGTTTTAAATTAAGGGTAACAAGTCATAATACTCCTATAGTATAAGGGGGTCTCACTGTAATTAACCATATTATTTATTTATGAATTTATTTATTTATTTTGAGAGAAGATCCTAAGATGTTTATTGAACCCTTAATCGCGGTGATTTTTCCTATGTTTGAGCCTGATCAGGTGATGATCACATTGGTTTATGCTTGCTTTGTGTTGCAGTATAGCTGCAATGTTGTGGAGTGGTTTGCATTCCCTGATTCTTGGTTGGAGTGGGAGGAATATCAAAATGTCGAGAATGAACATATTGCAAGACTGGAAAAGAGGTGAATATCTCAAATTTTTGTTTATGTACTATCAAAATTGCAGATTTACACACTCAACTCAACTTCATACTTTGCTTGTGTTTTTTATTTCTTTGACTTAAAACAACGGGCTAAACTCCTCCGTGTTTCTGCCCTTTTGCAACTGCCAAATGTATGGTCAAGAAATTTTAGAAATTATTCATTTTACACCTCCATTTTAGAATGTGGGGATCTGTCCAGATCGTTCATATAGATCCTCTATATAAGGATTTAAGGTTGCCTCCAGATATAACTATATGGAGACTCTCTTTGCAACTTCTGTTATAATACATTATATATTATAGGATTAATTACACTCAGACCTCCTGATATATATAATATATATAGAAGGTTGTGTTTGATTAAAGTTGGGTCTAGGTTGGTTCGAGGGTCATTCTAAATTAAGTTTAGGGTCAAAACTTTTCAGATCAAACACAATCTAAGAATTCCAACTAACTTTTTCAAGTTGGATTTGGGTTCCTATTCGATGTTAGCTTCAAGCCTAGTGTATTCTTTTTGTTGTAGTCATAGATGAAATCATATTTCCATATTATCTCCCATCTTTTTGTAAATTCCATCTCACTTAACGATCAACAATGCTGAATAATTGTTCTTTTTTTTTAAGCTTACCTATTGCATATTCCTATCTATAGTCTATATCCCCTAATTTTGAATGGATTTAATTCTTTGTTACTTAGATTCATCATAGAACCTACCCATTTGGTCAAATATCATTCATTATTATTTTTACAAATGTAGAATGCATGGGCTCTAAAATTTAGTTTTTTCACAGATAAGTACTTGATCATTTCTGAACAGCCATTATTTGATTTTATCTGATGTTTTTTGGTTTTAGACCTGAAAATGATGACTCAATCTAAATACAAAATTATCAGTAAGAAGTTTTTTTTTTTTTTTTCCCTCCCTCTTTCAGAAGTCCAAAAAGATTTATTTTCTAATTTAAACATTGCAAGCAGTTTGTAGTCTTATTTATTTTCATGGAATTAAAACTTTCCTTCATTACATTACCAGGTTTTATGCTGCTGAAGTGCTGTTAGCTCTAGAGTATCTACATGCAATATATGTGCATTTGGATGGCTGGACATGAATGATCCACAAATAGATACTTGAAGTATGTCGCATGGGGTATAGAACCTGCATTTAGATTGTTGAACACTACAAGAAAAAAGGACTTTTTCCAACGGTTGACCAGCGGTGCCTTCTATAAGAAATCGTTACCAAATTTATATGCAACGGTTTTGATATCCGTTGTGCTAGCCATTATTATAGATATTTGTAATGGTTGTGTGAGGCTAATGCAATGGTTTTTTTAATTGTTGCATTTGAATAAATTCATAAGAGTTATGTACAACTATTACAATATTTTACTATAATGGTTATAATAACTGTTATACGAAATTGTTACAAATCAATAATAACGATTAAGTGAAAATGTCATAATCATAATACATTTTGACAAGAAAATATCGCAATTAATATATGTATATTATAATTGTTATGAAAACTATTACAATTAGTAAATGCCTATTATAATACATATATACATATGTTTTTATAACCATTGCATCAAGTTCCAACATATTACAATATTTGAGGGAAACACTACGGATCATCCAGAAACGGAGAGTTTCAAAGTCTGTTGTGGATATTGAGTCTGGTCTACGTCAACTCTGACCAGTGCATCAACAATTATGACGACGACTTCACTGTGAGGGTCATGACATCTACGCTCCATTGGAAGGTTTCAAGAAGGTTCATGATGGTCAGTTCAACGCAGAGAAAAGTTTACAGGTAACGTGGAGAAAATTTCATTGGCTTCAACTTCCACTTGGAACTTGCTGTTGGATACAATGGGCGGGCTCTCTATCAGTAGACTAGTCATGTGGAATTTGTGATCTCTGTCACTGTCACAGTTGAGCGAGCACTTGGACCTCATGTTTGCTTTAGCTGTATATATCTGTAGGTAATGAACTCTGCATCACTTGCATCCCCCACTTACCGACAACTGATGGAGTTCAATCCCTTTGTCCGTGCTGCCTTGTATTTCATGCTCCTGTTGTTGCCCTCACCCTCATCGGCAGTGCCGCACAGCAACCTCACCGACCTCGCAGCGCTGCTGGCCTTCAAGGCCCGTGTCAGAGACCCATACAGCATCCTGTCCACAAACTGGACTCCCAATGCATCCTTCTGCACCTGGATGGGCGTCTCATGCAGCCGCCGGAGGCAAAGGGTAGTTGCCCTTCATTTCAATAACTTTCCGCTCCATGGTACAATCTCCCCACACCTTGCAAACCTCTCCTTTCTCTCCGTCCTCTACCTCTCCAACAACAGTCTTGTTGGCCCCGTCCCCGATTCCCTCGCACAGCTCCCTCGACTCAAGATACTCGTTCTCCAACTGAACCAGCTGTCAGGTTCCATACCTCCTGCAATTTTCAACATGTCGTTGCTGACCGCTTTATCCCTGTCTGCCAACAATCTTTCAGGAACTCTACCCTCAAATCGTAGCTTGGTTCCTACAGTGCTTCCTCGAGTTCAACTTCTCATGCTGTCTAAGAATCAGCTCAGTGGGAACATCCCCGCTGGACTTTGTCATTGCCATGACCTCAGAAATCTTTCATTGTCTTACAACAAATTCAGTGGAAACATACCGATGGAGCTTGGCAATCTGAAGCAGCTTACAAATCTGTATCTTGGCCAAAACAATCTCACAGGTACTCTTCCGGCATCTCTGGGCAACCTTACGAATTTGCTTCAATTGGATCTTGTCTCGAACAGCTTCCGGGGGAGCATTCCTGAGGAGTTGGGCGGGCTTTCACATCTCCAATACTTAAATCTCGGTAACAACCATGCCATAACTGATAGTATACCAATTTCCCTCTCGAATCTATCGTCGCTCTCCCTTTTAGGCTTGGACAAATGCATGCTCAGCGGATCGATACGTGTGAACTTCAGGAACATGCTTCATCTTCAGAGATTGTATCTAGGGAGCAACATGCTAACTGGAGGTTTGGAGTTTCTCGAATCACTTTCTCACAGCAAAGTTCTCAAAATTATTGCTTTGGAAGGCAATGAGCTGGATGACTTTCTTCCAAATACGATAGGTAACCTCTCGACGAATCTTTATGTTTTCAGTGCTCATCATAACCGTATCAAGGGAAAACTACCTGCTGAACTCGGTAATCTGTCTAGCTTGGGGTATCTGGAGTTGGGTGTAAATGAGTTAGACGGAACCATACCCTTACAAATCACAATGATGGAGAACCTTCAGATTATAGATTTTTCATATAACATGATGAATGGGTCCATTCCACATGAGCACGGCCAGTTAAGATTGTTGAACATACTTTTTCTTACAGGGAATCGTTTTTCTGGCTCCATACCAGACTCACTTGGAAATATTAGTTCATTAAGCCAGCTGTTACTCGGTGCCAACTCATTATCTTTCAAAATACCTCAAAACTTGTGGAGTCTAACTGGCCTAATTAGATTAGATCTTTTGCAAAATTTTCTAAGCGGATTCCTATCTTCAGAGGTAGGGAATATCAAGAACCTAGCGATACTTGATATATCAAACAATCAACTGTCAGGTGAGATTCCGAGTTCTATGAAAGAGCTCCAAATGCTTGAATATCTAGATTTTGCGTACAACTCATTCAATGGTCAAATTCCGCCATCATTTGGCGAGCTTATAAGTGTACAGGTTTTGAACCTTTCAAACAACAATCTGTCAGGAGTTATACCTGTATCCCTGGCCAATCTCCGATACCTCAGCAGTATAAACCTATCTTTCAACAAGTTGAAAGGAAAGATCCCAAGTAGCGGTGTCTTCTCAAATATTAGCTTAATGTCATTAGTAGGGAACACGGCATTATGTGGAGCTCCAAAATTAGGATTTCCACCTTGTTCTGTAACTGCTATTTCTACTTCCAAGTCTACGGTGCATTTGCTGTGGTATATTCTCCCTACAGTTGCTTCTGCCGTGATCATTGTTATTGCCTGCTGGATATTATTCCGAAAGCAAACTAAGAATG
Organism: Dracaena cambodiana; assembly: GCA_036321105.1. Classification (NCBI taxonomy): domain Eukaryota; kingdom Viridiplantae; phylum Streptophyta; class Magnoliopsida; order Asparagales; family Asparagaceae; genus Dracaena; species Dracaena cambodiana. Next base: position 5,353,720 of record JAYEPQ010000007.1, read on the forward strand.
TTGCTCCTGCGCACACTCAATCTCCTGATAACTATAGATTGATATCATACCATGAACTTGCTTGTGCAACTGATAACTTCAGCGAAGCAAATTTATTAGGAAGGGGAAGATTTGGGTCCGTCTACAAGGGATGTTTAGATGATGGGCTGCTCATTGCAGTAAAGGTCCTGAATTTGGAAGTTGAAGGAGCTTCAAGGAGTTTTGATGCAGAGTGTAGCGCATTGCGGATGGTTCGCCACAGAAATCTAGTTAAAATCATCACTACTTGTTCCAACTTGGACTTCAAGGCACTTGTTCTTCAATTCATGCCTAATGGGAGCCTCGAAATGTGGCTCTACTCCCCCAACTACTGCTTGAGCCTACTTCAAAGGATTAACATAATTGTCGACGTGGCTTCAGCTCTTGAGTACCTCCATCACAACCATTCTCCTATTGTGTTGCACTGTGATCTGAAGCCAAGTAATGTTCTTCTGGATGAAGAAATGACTGCTCATTTGAGCGACTTTGGCATTGCAAAAATGTTGGGTAGTGATAGTCGGAGTGCAACATCAACAAGCACACCAGGAACAATTGGCTATATATCTCCAGGTAATTAAATTTATATGCATTCAGTGTAAATGCAATATCAAATCAACATTGCTAAATTTATTGTCTTGGTGTGTTGAACAGAGTATGCAGCGACTGGACGAGTCTCAAGAAAGGGAGATGTTTATAGCTTTGGGATATTATTGCTCGAGCTGTTCACACGAAAGAAGCCTACTGATCCTATGTTTGTTGGGGAGTCAAGCTTGCGGCGATGGATATGCGATGCACATCCTGATGCCCTATTGGAGATTGTCGATAGCAATCTTTTGAAAGATGGTTCTGGGAGTGAAATATCAAGCGAAGATCAAATATCTTTGCGTGCATGTCTATCTTCTATCGTGGAGTTGGGCATAATCTGTTCAAAGGACTCGCCCAAAGAAAGGCTCGCTATGAAAGAAGTTGTTCCGAAACTAAGATCTGACTACTTGCTCCCTGTTGTGTGAAGCTTGTCTTACTTGCTTACCGTTGTGCTAGCATACTTATGTCGGTCCTGTTCTATCTCTAGAATAATTTCAGCATTTTAAGTTTTTATGCCAATTATAAGAAGCTCTGTACATCTTTAGTTTTGTTTGTACCTGAGGTTTTGCATGTGCTTAAACATTTGTTTCCTCAAACAGTATCAGTTTTAGCTTAAATTGCAAGTTGGACAAGAAAAGATGAGCATTTTATTACTTAGATTTCAAAATTTTAAATCTAAAAAGTTTATATAAATAAATACATAGATGCACTTAAAAAGGGCATAAAGGCTTTTGGTGTTCAGAAAGGGTTCATGGAATTTGGTTGAATGAGTACCCCTTGAAGGCAAAATTAAAATCTTTTTATTTTTCAGTTTAATTTTTTTTTCCCCTCTCTTTCTTGGTTGAATGAGTCATCTAGTTTTAAACTATTTTTTTTTTCCTCCCCTTCATCCTACTAGTTTATCCTTAATGTAAGGAAAACTAAGTAATACTTATTTTCAGTCAAGGGGTTGGTTGGTTGTCTGCACTGAGGTTATTCCACAAAATTTTGAAGGATTTAGAATCAAAACCTTTAACTCAAATCAAATCCTCTCAACTTGAAATGTAAGCCACAATTTAATATAACACAATATCATCCAATAATTCAACTAGTGAACAACAATATAGAAGATTATCACGAATAAACATTTGACAAAACATATTAAAATATTAAAATAAACAGAGACGATATATATAGAGAGAGAGAAAGAGAGAGAGTAAACGGGATATTCACCGGTGGTAAAGGGTTCATCCGCTACAAGAAACGGGGGTCTTCTGCGATGGTTGATAAGCGTTGCCTTAGATATCAAAACCGTTACTATATTTATTTGCAACGGTTTTGAAATTTGTTGTGCTTGCCACCGTTGCAAATATTAATAGCAACGGTTTTGATTAAATATAGTAACGGTTGTTAGAACTGTTCCGTAAGAATAAATTTGTAATGATTAAATATAACCTTTGCGATCTTCGTTGCAATGGTTATTATAAGTGTAGCATTAAAATGTTGCCACTAATTACTAACGGTTATACATAAATGTTACAATATTCCTACAATGTTTATTAGAAATTGTTACAATTCATACTAACCTATTAAAATGGTTATGAAAACCGTTGTCAATTAAACATATCTATTATAATAGCTACAAAAACCGTTGCTATTTATACATATTTATTACAATGGTTATAAAACCCGTTGCCAATTAAGCATGTCATTACAATGGTTAAAAAACTGGTCGCTATTTATACATATTTATTATGATGGTTTTAGAAACTATTGCATTTTATATATGCCTATTACAATATTTTAAAAAACCATTGCAATAGGTTCTATTAAATTGAGATGGTTTAAAACAGTTACTAATTTTTTGAAAACAGTTGGCAAAAAATATTGCATACCAAATAACAATATTTACTAATAACCGTTGCTAGCTATTTGCAATGTTTATGGGCTACCACAATTAACAAATTGAAACAATTACATAACCGTTACGATTAAAAATATATATCTCACTGCATATTATATTATTTCGTATACACCAATGTATCTATAAAATATTCATCAAATGAAATACATCAACAATAACAACATGAGCCCTTTTAAATGTCCCCAACAAGTTAGACTAGACATTCATATACGAAATAGATATTAATAATTTAAATACAACAATAAAGTGACAAATGATGTTAACATATTCATGTTAATTTGACATATGTAATAACATTCAAAATAAGTATAAACTATTGTTCTAAATCAATAAACTACAAATTGAACTCAAAATCATAACTATGGATGTTCTTACAAAAAAAAAAAACAAAATATAATTAATAAGTTTCACTAGATGAAGTTAAATATATAAAAGTTACATGCATTGTCCCTTTCTATGGCTTAGTATCTTTGTCTCTTTCTATATTAGGGTTACCATCATCTTGGCCCACCTACAAAACAAATTTATTAGAAAAATTAGAATAATAAAACTTAAAACTATATACGCGCATACTATATGAATACATAAAAAAACTAAATTCCAGAATTAATAACTTGCATTTATAATAATTGAAATTGAGAGTTATAAAACTAAGCAACATGTTCAGAATTATCGGTGGTAGTAGATGTACATTGTTTAAGTATCTGAAAGGTACTTTCTGCTAGAAGAAACTGTGGGACAGTAAGTACAGGACTACTAAATGAATCAGATATCTGGATATTTGGATTAATTAGTTTTATTTGAGCTAATATGTCTTATAATCCATTCATCATCATTTCGTACTTCCTCTCCATCTCAGCTACTCTCTGCTCTTTAGCATGTAGTTCTATGATGATATCATTAGATAGAGAGCTCGTTGTTGGTTTTTGTAAATTTGATAGTGTAATACCCTTTTCATAAAGTGGTACTCGGCCGGGATGGTATTTTAATACTTTCTTTATAAAATCATCCCTGGCTATTCTATTTTCAGATGTTTCTAATTAAATCTGCAGGACGTCTTAGTTTGCCATCCTTTATACGCTCCTCATCGTGTCATCTTATTAACTCACCAGTTTTTGAACACATGAATAGCCATTGGAGCCTTCTTTTAATGGGAAAATGACGCAATATCTTTTTTGCAATTTTCTTACCTTTTGGTAGTGAAATATCTCCATGTGCATTATCTTTTTTTATGTTGTTATCTTCATCAGTAATCCATCGACATTCACACATATATGACAGAATTTTGATTGTGCATGTTCCTTCCAAAATAACATGCAATCGTTCTTGCAGGCATCAATTTTTTTCGAATCTAGCCCCAATCCTTGCATTATTCTATCAGTCTCATTAAAACTTTTCGAAATTGTTTTTACATTTGGAAATATCTCATTCAGAAGCTCCAACATTGCAGTGAAGGACACATTGGACCATCCATGAAGACACTTTATAAGAAACATCCTAACAATGAATGTAAGTTTAGTTACTGGAGCTTCAGGATATAATCCATGTTCACAATCTTTTAGTAGGTTTTGAAGCTTCTCCAAATCAATATCCAACTCCAAATCAACACCATCATAATTATATTTATCTTCGCCTCTCTCACGATATTCATAGATATAAGGATGTGCATCATATAGCATCTCCTCAATATTATTATGTAAGAGGGATCTATTTTCCGTATAATCTTCTTAGAGACTGCACCTGTTCAGCAGCTAAGAACTACTAAACCTGTGATACAAGTATGCAAGCATGATGCAGAGATATTATTTAATTGAGTAAACGGGAAATTCACCGGACAGCAAAGGGAGTTTTTTTACCGTCGCTTAGGTAGCTCAATAAAATTATTACATATGGTGTCACTTAAAGGACAGTTAAGAGAGTTTTTTTATTTGCTATTTTAAGTGGTACCACGTGTAATGATTATATTGGAGCAGCTAAGCGGCGGTGAAGGAACTACCTTCACCGCAGTTGAATTTCCCGTTTTCTCTATTTAATTACTTTAAAAAGAAACACAACCTTACAAATGCGAACTCTGTAAAATATAGCGTTGATTGATTTGCGAATAACACTAAAACTCCAATAATTTTGTAGATATTAAATTAAAATGTGACAGCCAGCTTGACATGGATTTTTCACAAGCGTTAAAGAGTTACAGTAGTTGGTGTGCAGTGGATTGATTTGATTTACTTACTTGTCTCTATGATCAAGCTAGTTTAATTAGCATCCCACTAGTTACAATACAAACTATGTCGAATTAAAAAGCTGACTTATCCCAATTGAAATTCAGAATTCTGTCACTTGAAGCTCAAAAGAAGCTGGTTAACTCGACAAAATAGTCCCGTAATTTCGGAAGAAGGGGTGCCTCCTCACAAAGGGAATCGCAGTGACTAGATCCGGACGACTGTTTATCAAAAATATAGGTCTCTGCAAAGTCGCAAGACCATGTATGGGGGCTGATGCCTGCCCAATACGGGAAGGTCAAGAAAGTTGGTGACCTGATGACAAAGAAGCTTGCGACCGAAACCCCAATGAACGGCGGTCGTAACTATAAAGATAGTGAAATCTGAAAGAAAGCATTCTTCATAGACCTACCAACACAAGGATCAGACCAAATAATAACTTTACAATGTAACCATTTATTTTATTCATATGAAATATTAGCACAAAGAACCAGATTATAAGAGTTGGTGGCAATCTGTTTCACTTATTGATGATAAAGCTGAGTCATCCCTTTAAAGTGTTAACTAAGATACAAACTATATCCAGATTAAAATTCAGAACACAGGAGCTTGAAAGTGTCCAAGCAGCTAGTTAAAGTGTGAAAGTAAGCAAACATCACACAACTGACACTCACAAGCATCAAGAATATAATAAGTTTATAATTTAAAGGTATGCAGCTAATTGAGAAAATGATTTGCAATACAAATAATAATAAAAGAAAGGAAGTTTCCATAATGGTGAATAATAGAATTGATTGTACTGTTAATATGTATAAAAACTTAGTTAGCATAATATCAAGAGTGGTGAAATAAGATGCATCCTTTCTTAATTCACTTCAAGTTCATGCAATATATTTCTCAATAATAATAATAAAAAGAGAATATAATTGTAGCTACTATCCTTTTAAGATGTCCTCCAAAATCTTAAAATTATTTAATATGGATGGACTATAGGGGAAAAAAAATAACAAATTCAACTTAAAATTCTGCAGAATTATTTCTCATGTATAAATAAAAATTGACAACTATTATTACTTTTACATAGAATCTGCTCTACAAATATATATATATATATATATATATATATATATATATATATATATAGACACACACACGAAATGAGCTATGTGAGAGCCTTTGATATTATGAGAGATGCGAGCTCTTATGAGTTAAAAAAGTATAAAGATAATTAGATCTCTTCTTATAACATTTATTTTTCAAAGTGAATCTCTCTTATGCCTCGTGGACGTAGGTCGAATTTGGTCGGCTGACCCACATAATTCCTTGTACTCTTATTTCAATGATCTTGTTGCATTGACCTTGTAGGGTTTGCTAGATTGGATTGAGGGATTCGATTACCAACAGGTTTATCCAGGATAGTCACTGAGATGGTGTCATGTGCAGAGCGAAGAAATTTCAACAAGAAATCAAAATGGCTTCCCTATCCCCAAAGGACTTGGTCAAGCACTGGATGAGTGGTCCAATTTGTTTTCTCGTCTAGAATATCAACTTCAATG